>OV121124.1:220000-815000 GCA_921293315.2 Nemurella pictetii
CGTCACGTCGAACACGCGGCCAGTGTCTTGTGTCGTCGCGACGCCTCCATCGCTCGGATCGGATCATCGCGCGGCGTCACGTCGAACACGCGGCCAGTGTCTGCGGGAGACGGGGAAGTGGGTTAGAGCACCGAGCGGATGATCGAATCGTTTGGCGGGTGACATTAAGTGAGTTTCCCGTAGGATGTCAAGAATGCTGCTACTTGGTAAGAACCTGCAGAAGTGTCCATTACAGGGGCAGTGTACGTAATTTTATGTAATGCATGTGAATTCCCAGAAAATATAGACTTTGCCAACCAAATTTAGTGTTTTCACAGAACAGGACAACAGTAAGGTTTTTTTTGCAAGACGTCTATTCTAATTTCACATACAAAATCTTGGAATTTCCATGATTTGTCGCATCGATGCTAAGACAGCACATATTTCTAATATTTGGGTCACAGAGCAAATACCCTACTTCACTTTTAACTACTTGGTGGATGATATTTTGCCAGAATATGTGGAAAAGGTCTTGCAGCCAGAGTAGCACAATAAACACATTGAAATAATATTGCTCCATTCAAATATTTTTGTAAGCCTTAAGTCAAAAATAAGTTACATTTTCATACATTTTCAAATGTCAGAAGTCAGCACTGCTTTTGATCTGTTTGTAACTAAATAAACCAATTTATTTGAATTAATTGCCATTTATTCCTGCTGCAATCCATTGACTCTGCATAGAAGTTTACTACAATTTTTATATGTTTCAAAATTAATCCATTGACTGCCTAAAAGTGGACTGCATTTTGAAACCACTTGTACGGAAGAAGAAGTAGACGTACTCTCCGACGTCGTACGACCCCACGAAGTTCGGTTCTGCAAGGAAACGGCCAGCGAGTTCAGAAAACGCACAATATACCGCCGCATATGCAAAACATCTTGTATCCATGAGGATTTTGGGGCCGCTCTTCAAAGAATGAAGAGTTCATTTCTCTTCTTTACAGACTGAATCCAAATCATATCAGAGAATTCATATGCAAGAAGAGTTTTGTGCTGCCATGTAGGTACTGCCTTGTCTGCTTGGAATTTGATTGCATTATAGCATATTCTTTCCCCAAATAAATCCCATCGCGATTATGTGAGACAGACAGTCATGCCTCGACACACAAGCTCTAGCTGCTGCTCATCAAGATCCAGCTCGATCAGGTCTTAGCTTACCGAATGTTGCAAGTTGGGGCTGGGAACGAATGTGATTTTGAGAATGTTTGTGCTTAAAAACTAGCCCGTCGAAGTAAGCCAATCCAAACACAGCGGACAAGCCACCAGAGTCGCCAGAGTCAATTTATCAGTCATCAGCCAGCTGACGTTTTAAGCGACTCTGAGTCTGATGGTTCGCTATTTCTTAATTATCTCGAAGAGGCTCAAGAACACGTTTGTAAAGAAATTGAACTTAAGTTGCAAACAATATAATATCAGTCGCACACATTCATTGATTGAAGGCGTTAAAAATATCGTTCATGTATCCGAAATTAACGACTTAAGTCCGCAAGACGAGAAATATGTTTCAGGGGATAGTTTTTTCCAAGTGCTTACAGGTTAGAATCGGGCAGGAAACAAATTACAGAAAAGTTCAATTGAAATTTAAACTTCCATTATGTTTCTTTAGGATGTAGAGTTATATCTCCGACACATGCTTATTATAATCATGCCAAATTCCTTATATTTTTCAGATTGTGCTCCCATGAGAAACATTTGCAAACATGCCAATGCTGCCTGCTGTTTTTACTCCCTTGTGCTCGGCTGTGTGTTCCGCAGCAACGCAAGGCACCCACCGACAATCTGTAACTGTGGGTACAGTCACGCAACTGTGCACGCATGCACGGAAGCAGAGAAAAGCGCAATTTGATTCTCATGGAAGCACAAACTGTATCGATCACCGGTCTGCTAAGAAAGGAAACGTAAGCTGCGCCAGGATTTTATCAGCATCAGTCAATATCAACAAACTAGAGCATTTATTTGTTCCCCCGACATTATAAATGACTAGACCACTGGCTCAGTCATATGAAATGAGATGAAACCTTTGGAACCGACAATCAACTAGAAAAACACCAGCCGAGGGAACTTGCAGATCACCAACAGGCATCAGCCGGCGCCAGCTGACATCAACTGGCAACTGTGAACTGGCGCAAGCTGATGTCGGCTGGCAATCCGCAAGCTGATTTGCACTATAGTAGAGAGACACATAGTGCAAAACAGAAGTGAGATTGTGTTTAATCTCCGATTTTCTTTGCAGATCTGTCCAGCATCAGCTGGAAGCATTCCAGTGTGCAGGAAGCATCGTCCGAGCATCGGTGGCAACAGTCACTGTCAGCTGAAGCCAGGAGACCTCCCTCAGTTCCGCGGCCAACCAAGTCACACTAGCTCTCGGAAACTGCGAGCTCGTCTAAGAAAAGTGAGTGCAGCAAAGTGGAGAACCTCCCCTCTCCCCGTAGATTGCTTGATTGCCGGTGTTTAACGACTCACTGTTTTGACAGCTGGCACCGTGGCGCTGGTCTAAAATGAAAGGGTGATCATAACCTATGGCTAGAAGGGAGGAGGGGAAACCCGGTGCCAGCACGTAGCCTACTCCTGTCGAAAAGCACCGAGGGGACCACCGGCTTTACGTCCCTTCCGAAGGACGGTGCAACTCGAACGACAGGATTCCTCCGCTAATCCGTGCTGTCGAGAGGTTGACAAGCAAGGCGAGTGAAGTTGTCGTACTGACTTCAAACCCTCCGACCTCTCTCCCGAACAGAACTGATCGTGTGCACGATGGTCACCCATCCGACACCTGACTCGGTGCGATGTTGCTTAACTTCGGTGATCTCACGAGAACCCGTGTTTCCAACGTTGCCAAACCGTTCGGTCTCCCTAAGAGTCAACCAAAGTCCATGGAGACAGACCACTAGGAACACTCTGAGGTCTCTGTCACCGTTGCCGGGTCTCTTCAAGGGAAACCTTGAAGTGGGGGCTTATCGCGATGGTCGGTCATCCCGGTCATCGTGGTTTGCCGGAGTGGAGGGCAGACCAAGGGCGGCTGCCGAAGTTCGAGGGCCTGTCGAGGCTGCATGAAGGCACGGGGCGTCGGCTTGCTCGTAATCCGTCCTAAGGCTAGATTGCTCCCTGGGGCTACGATCTGCGGTGGCCAACCGCGGCAAGTCGAAACTCCCCGGCAACAGCGTGGCTCTGACCTTGGTTAGAAGCCGAAGTCACTAAGGAGTGCCGGTCAGGGGTAGGTAGTGGGGGGTGGGGTAGGGCGGGTGGCGGGCGCTGTTATGAAGTCACGAGACTTTCTCATCCAGGAGAAAGCAGCCTGGCGTAGGTGTAATCCCGAGTCTAATGCGGTCCTCATCTAGTACTTTTGTCTGCCATCGTCGGAGATATGTTTCGTGCTCTAACTCGCTTGTTTTCTGATTTCCATGCTCCGTGTGACGAGTCCCACGATTTGCCAGCCGGCTGGCTGCGTGGTCGACAACGAGGAAGACGTCGCGCGGCACTTGAGCCTCTCCGAGCTGCGCGACTTGTTCCAGCTCGAAGCCGGCACCAGCAGCGACATGCACGACAAGTGAGTAGACACCGCGCATTGTTTCTTTGTTCGTCTGTGTTTCTATTGGCTTCCTATTCTTCCTAGCAGCTACGGTGCGTTTACAGGGAGAGCGTACTTTTTCCCACGGTGCTTTTCCCGGCGTTTCGCAAAGCTGTGCTTTATCAACGGTCTAAACTCGAGTATTTCTAACTTGTGTTACCAACTTGACACATCCGATATGTGTATGTATTGCCGATATCGACTCCTCTTCAGCAAAGGAATGTTATCAACTATTTTCGATTTGCTTTGGTCCATTTACTATCAGCGTCAGCACTAAGTTTTAAGCTATCAGCTGTTCTTTTTGTCAAAACTAAACCTACGTCTTGTTGTTTTTCAACCAAATTGTTGTAACAAGGTCAATGTTTTAAACAAGGGTCTGCTTGTCCCTCGGCAGGTTCAAGTGCAAACGATGCGCGAACAAAATCCAGACGTGCCGCCGTCCGAAGGCACCGACTGTACGGACTACCTGTCCGATTGGCACGACTGCGCGGACAAGAAGGGTCCCGCCGATCCGTTGCTCAAACAGTGCTGGGAGGCGGGCATTTCGTTCGTGTTCCACCACCGAAGCTACGAACAGAAGACATCTCCGCCGACGTGACGCATCGCGATCGCTGCTAGGTTTGTGTCGGGTGTGTAGTGAGAGACATGACGTTGCGCAAACGTTTGTCTCGTGATGCGCACACCAAGTTGTGATTGCGCAAACAATGTGATACCGGGTCAGCACGCTCGAACAACGACTCGATGCGACGAGAGAGTAATGGTGTTTCGGATTTCACCGTTTTTGTGACAAACCTAGATTTGATTATTGGTGCTTAACGACGCACTGTTTTGACAACTGGCCCTTTGGCACTGGTCTAATGGCGTCGGTGAATGAAATGGTGATGATGAGGGTGATGATGAACCTAACCTATGGCTAGAAGGGAGGAGGGGAAACCCGGTGCCGGCACGTAGCCTACTCCTGTCGAAAAGCACCGAGGGGACCACCGGCTTTACGTCCCTTCCGAAGGACGGTGCAACTCGAACAACAGGATTCCTCCGCTAATCCGTGCTGTCGAGAGGTTGATAAACAAGGCGAGTGAAGTTGTTGTACTAACTTCAAACCCTCCGACCTCTCTCCCGAACAGAACTGATCGTGTGCATGATGGTCACCCATCAAACACCTGACTCAGCGCGATGTTGCTTAACTTCGGTGATCTCACGAGAACCGGTGTTTCCAACGTTGCCAAACCGTGCCAACATGCCAACAGCGGGGTCTGAAAGGTGGGAGATGGTTTGTTGACGAGGCTTCAGAAGACCAAGTTGCCTGTGTGATGATTCAGAGAAATGTAGCAGAGACAAGACGAGCGTTGCAACAATAGTCCAATGATCCGCCGGCCAAGCTTTCACCGAGCAAACATTGTGATGACTGTTTGAGAAACAGTTGCGCCAACGAATAACAAACGGGCATCGGGACAAGACAAAGAGAGATATCACTGTTTTCTTGAAAGATCTAGACAAGAACGGGATTCAAATGAGATAGGTTTGTTAACGATGCATCCGAAATGCAGCGAGTCTGCAAGGACCTCATTTTTCTTTCTTTGTTTTTGCTGACAAGTCACGTTGATACGATAGCAAAGTCTGTGTTAGAAACTGTGTTTCTTCTCAGTGCTGGGAGAGTCAGATAATATTTTTTTATTTTTATATCTTTTGTCCAGTTAGTGCTTGCCGATTAGTAAAGATGTTTGTTTTCCGTTCAACTTGGCCACTTAAGTTCGTAATTTCATTGAGTGCACGGCGTCCTGCGTTCCTTCCATCTTCTGCAAGCAAATGTTAGCTCGATGAATTTTAAATCGGTAATCGGAGAGTTGAGTTAAAATCTGGATGCGCAGATGAAAATTTGGTAGCCAGATACGAGATTGTGTTAATTTATATTTTTTAATTTCATGTATCGTTGATTCCGTGAGAGATACCTTAGTGATTGATTGATTATTGGTGCTTAACGACGCACTGTTTTGACAACTGGCCCTTTGGCACTGGTCTAATGGCGTCGGTGAATGAAATGGTGATGATGAGGGTGATGATGAACCTAACCTAGCCTAGAAGGGAGGAGGGGAAACCCGGTGCCGGCACGTAGCCTACTCCTGTCGAAAAGCACCGAGGGGACCACCGGCTTTACGTCCCTTCCGAAGGACGGTACAACTCGAACGACAGGATTCCTCCGCTAATCCGTGCTGTCGAGAGGTTGACAAGCAAGGCGAGTGAAGTTGTCGTACTAACTTCAAACCCTCCGACCTCTCTCCCGAACAGAACTGATCGTGTGCATGAGATACCTAAGTAATCGCGGATTGCAATAGAAAGCTTTTCGCTTGCAGTATGTATTAAGTATTTTATTTTAGAAGCAAGCACGAGTTGCCATTGTTGAGTGTAAAAATGTTATAAATGAAAGTAAATATCAGATTTATTGGTAAAAATTTGCATTCCTTCTTACTTATTGTGATATGAGATTGCATTTGAATGATGATTTTCCAAAATAGCCAAACCCAGATCCAGTTGACAGCTCCAGAAGTAATCCCACCCTTAGGTATAATAAATACAGAGGGGTGCACAATCCAATGAAACCCATGTCATACTTCCTCTGAGCAGCAAAAATACGCTGGCGTTCCCTTATTTTCGAGTGGGTTCATTTCTAAAGACCTTCACACGGCTAAATACTCAAAGTACTCAAAGTACTCGATGCCTATATCGTACCCGGCATCAAGTCCTCGCTTCAATTGGTGGAGGCGCCTGGGTGGAGGTGCCAGGTTTGATCGACCGGACAGAGAAAATTATCGATAAGATCGGCGTCTTGTCCCAACAGGGGGGGGGGGGGGGGGGGGATTAATTAGAAGAGAATTTTAGTCATGTGCGAGTCTGGATATAAACGCTGAACATTTAAACTTCGCATGGTATCAAATAGATAGTTGAAATCATGTTTTTTAAAAATTTTAACTTCATTTTAGATAAGAACTTTTCACACGAAGCATCATCTGGCGAAATGGCTCGTTGGTTAAGTCGTTACGTTCTACAACTAGAATGTGAACGAGCCTGGTTCGAACCCCGTAGCATCCGACTTTTTTACCATTGTAAAGATCTTTCAAATAATATATATATTAAAAAATATCAGTCACAATCACATCACTCGAATGGCCGAGTGGTTAAGTCGCTTGGTTCGAAACGCAAAGGTGGTGCGTTCAAATCCGAGTGGCTTTTGAGCTTTAATCATGAATTGGGGTGGCGGGGGTACGCCAACCTCGCGAAATTTTAATAAGTACAAAAGGTAAACAAACCACTTGTAATTCATATGCCTTAAAAATCTCCTCGTGTGTATCGTGTCTCAACAGCCGAGTGGTTAAGGTAAGAGACTGATAACCCAAACGTACCGGGGTCGAATCCCGGCTATAGAGCCGGGCGAGCTTTTTTGCATTTAATTCAGGCGAATGTTATTAAAGATAGTAGCAAAAGTCCAAATCTCGGTCGCCTCGCTCCCTCGCTTTGAATTTTTGCGGAAAATTGAACGTCCCACCCTAGCACCCTAAGCAATTGCACTCAGCTTGGCCAAAATGTTAGCTCCAAACAGCCTCGAGTGTGCACAAATTTGGGAGACAGCGCCATCTGGTAGATAAAATTGAACAAATCTGTGACTTAGTATATTTTTTTTATTTTTCTACACCACCTTACTACTACTTCTTGGCTTTGCACGATACATGTGAACAATTTTATAATGAATCAAGAGTTCCAAAAAGCTGGCTGCTCCGGGAATCGAACCCGCGACGCAAGCTTACTAGACAAGTGGACTATCCAATGCGCCACGCTGTCGATGTTTGGTCGGCTCGAATTCTCCCTTCACATTGCACATGGTAAGCTGGTGTGCTTTTTTTAGGCGATTGACTTGTGGATCTGACATCGCAGACGACCAAGTCCTGCACTTCACTGTTTTACAGTGTGTAGTCAGTATTTTGACAATGCCAGACATTGCCAAAAAGCTACGCCTGCTGCTGGGATCGAACACGGGTCGCACCGAATTCCCATTCGAAAGCCAGCGTGCTATCCACAGCACCACACTGCTGTTGATATCTCATTTGATCCTATTTCCTTCCAATTCATTGTGTTGAACCTAGAGGCTGTAATAAATTGAATTGCTAAGTTGTTCTCTAGCTGTCAGGTGTCACAGCTGGCTCTTCGTGACGTAGAACTAGCAAGCATCGTCCAACGAAGAAGTGCCAGCCCAAGATTGTTGGACAAAAAGCCACGCCGGCATCGGGAATCGAACCCCTGTTTTCCTTGTGGGAGACAGCGACGCTGTGCACTCGACCACACAGCAGATGACGCTGACGAGGCATTTGTTTCGTATCCAACGCTCATCGACTACGGCCTAGAAGCTAGATTTATACTCGAGAATATCACAACGCAATTGATTATGCGTCACAGCGATTTTTTAACACGCTTTGCTTCTACGAAAGGACAGACAAACTCGCAATGAATGCACGCTACGTTTGATCAACAGGCCGGCTGGACCACGGTGTTCACCGTGCCGGGAGCACGGCCACACTGCTGCTCATCGTAATCATTTCGAGGTTTTATACTCTGTTGATAGTTGAGGCAACCAATCAGAGAATGCGCTGATATCAAAATCACCCCGCTATTACTTATTTGAGATCAAACAAGAGATTTAACTAGAGGGAGGTGGATTCATGCTTGAAATTCAGAAGGCATGAGCTACAGGCTCGTCAAATGCCAAAAGCTTGGAAGCTCAGTGCGCTGTGGACGACCTCCTCAGACTCACTGGACGCTTCATTTGCTGAGCGGTGATAAGACACAAGTCACGTGTTAGCATGCAGATCACGTGCAAGTTCCCCTCAAGGGGTGGGCGATAAATTAGAAGTTCATTTTAAATTTCATCTGGCGTAATGGCCTGTTGATAAAGTCGCAATGTTCTAAGATTTAAATTGTGTTTGAACCCGGTTCGAGCTGTAGCATCCGGTTGTTTTACCATTTTAAAGAACTTTTTAATTCAAAATAAATATATATATATATAAATATATCGGGTTACGTCTCATCCCTCGAATGGCCGAGTGGTTACGTCGCTTGCTTCTTAAGCTAAAACGTGCAAGGGCCTGGTTCGAACCCCGTAGCATCCGTCTTTTTACCATTGTAAAGACCTTTCAAATTATATAGACATACATTCAAAAATCATTCACCATCACATCACTCGAGTGGCCGAGTGGTTAAGTCGCTTGGTTCGTAACGCAAAGGTGAAGCGTTCAAATCCGAGTGGCTTTTGAGCTTTGCTCATGAATTGGGGTGGCGGGGGTACGCCAACCTCGCGAAATTTTAATAAGTACAAAAGGTAAACAAACCATTCGTAATTCATATGCCTTAAAAATCTCCTCGTTTGTATCGCGTCTTGCCAGCCGAGTGGTTAAGGTAAGAGACTGATAACCCAAAGGTACCGGGTTCGAATCCCGGCTATAGAGCCGGGCGAGCTTTTTTGCATTTAATTCAGGCGAATGTTATTAAAGATAGTAGCAAGAATTCAAATCTCGGTCGCTTCGCTCCCTCGCTTTGAATTATTGCGGAAAATTAAACGTCCCACCCTAGCACCCTAAGCAATTGCCCTCAGCTTGGCCAAAATGTTAGCTCCAAACAGCCTCGAGTGTGCACAAATTTGGGAGACAGCGCCATCTGGTAGATAAAATTGAACAAATCTGTGACTTAGTATATTTTTTTTATTTTTCTACACCACCTTACTACTACTTCTTGGCTTTGCACGATACATGTGAACAATTTTATAATGAATCAAGAGTTCCAAAAAGCTGGCTGCTCCGGGAATCGAACCCGCGACGCAAGCTTACTAGACAAGTGGACTATCCAATGCGCCACGCTGTCGATGTTTGGTCGGCTCGAATTCTCCCTACACATTGCACATGGTAAGCTGGTGTGCTTTTTTTAGGCGATTGACTTGTGGATCTGACATCGCAGACGACCAAGTCCTGCACTTCACTGTTTTACAGTGTGTAGTCAGTATTTTGACAATGCCAGACATTGCCAAAAAGCTACGCCTGCTGCTGGGATCGAACACGGGTCGCACCGAATTCCCATTCGAAAGCCAGCGTGCTATCCACAGCACCACACTGCTGTTGATATCTCATTTGATCCTATTTCCTTCCAATTCATTGTGTTGAACCTAGAGGCTGTAATAAATTGAATTGCTAAGTTGTTCTCTAGCTGTCAGGTGTCACAGCTGGCTCTTCGTGACGTAGAACTAGCAAGCATCGTCCAACGAAGAAGTGCCAGCCCAAGATTGTTGGACAAAAAGCCACGCCGGCATCGGGAATCGAACCCCTGTTTTCCTTGTGGGAGACAGCGACGCTGTGCACTCGACCACACAGCAGATGACGCTGACGAGGCATTTGTTTCGTATCCAACGCTCATCGACTACGGCCTAGAAGCTAGATTTATACTCGAGAATATCACAACGCAATTGATTATGCGTCACAGCGATTTTTTAACACGCTTTGCTTCTACGAAAGGACAGACAAACTCGCAATGAATGCACGCTACGTTTGATCAACAGGCCGGCTGGACCACGGTGTTCACCGTGCCGGGAGCACGGCCACACTGCTGCTCATCGTAATCATTTCGAGGTTTTATACTCTGTTGATAGTTGAGGCAACCAATCAGAGAATGCGCTGATATCAAAATCACCCCGCTATTACTTATTTGAGATCAAACAAGAGATTTAACTAGAGGGAGGTGGATTCATGCTTGAAATTCAGAAGGCATGAGCTACAGGCTCGTCAAATGCCAAAAGCTTGGAAGCTCAGTGCGCTGTGGACGACCTCCTCAGACTCACTGGACGCTTCATTTGCTGAGCGGTGATAAGACACAAGTCACGTGTTAGCATGCAGATCACGTGCAAGTTCCCCTCAAGGGGTGGGCGATAAATTAGAAGTTCATTTTAAATTTCATCTGGCGTAATGGCCTGTTGATAAAGTCGCAATGTTCTAAGATTTAAATTGTGTTTGAACCCGGTTCGAGCTGTAGCATCCGGTTGTTTTACCATTTTAAAGAACTTTTTAATTCAAAATAAATATATATATATATAAATATATCGGGTTACGTCTCATCCCTCGAATGGCCGAGTGGTTACGTCGCTTGCTTCTTAAGCTAAAACGTGCAAGGGCCTGGTTCGAACCCCGTAGCATCCGTCTTTTTACCATTGTAAAGACCTTTCAAATTATATAGACATACATTCAAAAATCATTCACCATCACATCACTCGAGTGGCCGAGTGGTTAAGTCGCTTGGTTCGTAACGCAAAGGTGAAGCGTTCAAATCCGAGTGGCTTTTGAGCTTTGCTCATGAATTGGGGTGGCGGGGGTACGCCAACCTCGCGAAATTTTAATAAGTACAAAAGGTAAACAAACCATTCGTAATTCATATGCCTTAAAAATCTCCTCGTTTGTATCGCGTCTTGCCAGCCGAGTGGTTAAGGTAAGAGACTGATAACCCAAAGGTACCGGGTTCGAATCCCGGCTATAGAGCCGGGCGAGCTTTTTTGCATTTAATTCAGGCGAATGTTATTAAAGATAGTAGCAAGAATTCAAATCTCGGTCGCTTCGCTCCCTCGCTTTGAATTATTGCGGAAAATTAAACGTCCCACCCTAGCACCCTAAGCAATTGCCCTCAGCTTGGCCAAAATGTTAGCTCCAAACAGCCTCGAGTGTGCACAAATTTGGGAGACAGCGCCATCTGGTAGATAAAATTGAACAAATCTGTGACTTAGTATATTTTTTTTATTTTTCTACACCACCTTACTACTACTTCTTGGCTTTGCACGATACATGTGAACAATTTTATAATGAATCAAGAGTTCCAAAAAGCTGGCTGCTCCGGGAATCGAACCCGCGACGCAAGCTTACTAGACAAGTGGACTATCCAATGCGCCACGCTGTCGATGTTTGGTCGGCTCGAATTCTCCCTTCACATTGCACATGGTAAGCTGGTGTGCTTTTTTTAGGCGATTGACTTGTGGATCTGACATCGCAGACGACCAAGTCCTGCACTTCACTGTTTTACAGTGTGTAGTCAGTATTTTGACAATGCCAGACATTGCCAAAAAGCTACGCCTGCTGCTGGGATCGAACACGGGTCGCACCGAATTCCCATTCGAAAGCCAGCGTGCTATCCACAGCACCACACTGCTGTTGATATCTCATTTGATCCTATTTCCTTCCAATTCATTGTGTTGAACCTAGAGGCTGTAATAAATTGAATTGCTAAGTTGTTCTCTAGCTGTCAGGTGTCACAGCTGGCTCTTCGTGACGTAGAACTAGCAAGCATCGTCCAACGAAGAAGTGCCAGCCCAAGATTGTTGGACAAAAAGCCACGCCGGCATCGGGAATCGAACCCCTGTTTTCCTTGTGGGAGACAGCGACGCTGTGCACTCGACCACACAGCAGATGACGCTGACGAGGCATTTGTTTCGTATCCAACGCTCATCGACTACGGCCTAGAAGCTAGATTTATACTCGAGAATATCACAACGCAATTGATTATGCGTCACAGCGATTTTTTAACACGCTTTGCTTCTACGAAAGGACAGACAAACTCGCAATGAATGCACGCTACGTTTGATCAACAGGCCGGCTGGACCACGGTGTTCACCGTGCCGGGAGCACGGCCACACTGCTGCTCATCGTAATCATTTCGAGGTTTTATACTCTGTTGATAGTTGAGGCAACCAATCAGAGAATGCGCTGATATCAAAATCACCCCGCTATTACTTATTTGAGATCAAACAAGAGATTTAACTAGAGGGAGGTGGATTCATGCTTGAAATTCAGAAGGCATGAGCTACAGGCTCGTCAAATGCCAAAAGCTTGGAAGCTCAGTGCGCTGTGGACGACCTCCTCAGACTCACTGGACGCTTCATTTGCTGAGCGGTGATAAGACACAAGTCACGTGTTAGCATGCAGATCACGTGCAAGTTCCCCTCAAGGGGTGGGCGATAAATTAGAAGTTCATTTTAAATTTCATCTGGCGTAATGGCCTGTTGATAAAGTCGCAATGTTCTAAGATTTAAATTGTGTTTGAACCCGGTTCGAGCTGTAGCATCCGGTTGTTTTACCATTTTAAAGAACTTTTTAATTCAAAATAAATATATATATATATAAATATATCGGGTTACGTCTCATCCCTCGAATGGCCGAGTGGTTACGTCGCTTGCTTCTTAAGCTAAAACGTGCAAGGGCCTGGTTCGAACCCCGTAGCATCCGTCTTTTTACCATTGTAAAGACCTTTCAAATTATATAGACATACATTCAAAAATCATTCACCATCACATCACTCGAGTGGCCGAGTGGTTAAGTCGCTTGGTTCGTAACGCAAAGGTGAAGCGTTCAAATCCGAGTGGCTTTTGAGCTTTGCTCATGAATTGGGGTGGCGGGGGTACGCCAACCTCGCGAAATTTTAATAAGTACAAAAGGTAAACAAACCATTCGTAATTCATATGCCTTAAAAATCTCCTCGTTTGTATCGCGTCTTGCCAGCCGAGTGGTTAAGGTAAGAGACTGATAACCCAAAGGTACCGGGTTCGAATCCCGGCTATAGAGCCGGGCGAGCTTTTTTGCATTTAATTCAGGCGAATGTTATTAAAGATAGTAGCAAGAATTCAAATCTCGGTCGCTTCGCTCCCTCGCTTTGAATTATTGCGGAAAATTAAACGTCCCACCCTAGCACCCTAAGCAATTGCCCTCAGCTTGGCCAAAATGTTAGCTCCAAACAGCCTCGAGTGTGCACAAATTTGGGAGACAGCGCCATCTGGTAGATAAAATTGAACAAATCTGTGACTTAGTATATTTTTTTTATTTTTCTACACCACCTTACTACTACTTCTTGGCTTTGCACGATACATGTGAACAATTTTATAATGAATCAAGAGTTCCAAAAAGCTGGCTGCTCCGGGAATCGAACCCGCGACGCAAGCTTACTAGACAAGTGGACTATCCAATGCGCCACGCTGTCGATGTTTGGTCGGCTCGAATTCTCCCTTCACATTGCACATGGTAAGCTGGTGTGCTTTTTTTAGGCGATTGACTTGTGGATCTGACATCGCAGACGACCAAGTCCTGCACTTCACTGTTTTACAGTGTGTAGTCAGTATTTTGACAATGCCAGACATTGCCAAAAAGCTACGCCTGCTGCTGGGATCGAACACGGGTCGCACCGAATTCCCATTCGAAAGCCAGCGTGCTATCCACAGCACCACACTGCTGTTGATATCTCATTTGATCCTATTTCCTTCCAATTCATTGTGTTGAACCTAGAGGCTGTAATAAATTGAATTGCTAAGTTGTTCTCTAGCTGTCAGGTGTCACAGCTGGCTCTTCGTGACGTAGAACTAGCAAGCATCGTCCAACGAAGAAGTGCCAGCCCAAGATTGTTGGACAAAAAGCCACGCCGGCATCGGGAATCGAACCCCTGTTTTCCTTGTGGGAGACAGCGACGCTGTGCACTCGACCACACAGCAGATGACGCTGACGAGGCATTTGTTTCGTATCCAACGCTCATCGACTACGGCCTAGAAGCTAGATTTATACTCGAGAATATCACAACGCAATTGATTATGCGTCACAGCGATTTTTTAACACGCTTTGCTTCTACGAAAGGACAGACAAACTCGCAATGAATGCACGCTACGTTTGATCAACAGGCCGGCTGGACCACGGTGTTCACCGTGCCGGGAGCACGGCCACACTGCTGCTCATCGTAATCATTTCGAGGTTTTATACTCTGTTGATAGTTGAGGCAACCAATCAGAGAATGCGCTGATATCAAAATCACCCCGCTATTACTTATTTGAGATCAAACAAGAGATTTAACTAGAGGGAGGTGGATTCATGCTTGAAATTCAGAAGGCATGAGCTACAGGCTCGTCAAATGCCAAAAGCTTGGAAGCTCAGTGCGCTGTGGACGACCTCCTCAGACTCACTGGACGCTTCATTTGCTGAGCGGTGATAAGACACAAGTCACGTGTTAGCATGCAGATCACGTGCAAGTTCCCCTCAAGGGGTGGGCGATAAATTAGAAGTTCATTTTAAATTTCATCTGGCGTAATGGCCTGTTGATAAAGTCGCAATGTTCTAAGATTTAAATTGTGTTTGAACCCGGTTCGAGCTGTAGCATCCGGTTGTTTTACCATTTTAAAGAACTTTTTAATTCAAAATAAATATATATATATATAAATATATCGGGTTACGTCTCATCCCTCGAATGGCCGAGTGGTTACGTCGCTTGCTTCTTAAGCTAAAACGTGCAAGGGCCTGGTTCGAACCCCGTAGCATCCGTCTTTTTACCATTGTAAAGACCTTTCAAATTATATAGACAGCGACGCTGTGCACTCGACCACACAGCAGATGACGATAACGGTCATTTGTTTCGTACTCAACGCTCATCGACTCCGGCCTAGAAGCTAGATTTATACTCGAGAATATCACAACGCAATCGATTTTGCGTCGCAAGCGCATGGAGTTGTGGTTTCCACTGTGTTTTTTTTAACATGCTTTGCTTCTACGAAAGTACGACAAACTCGCAATGAATGCACGCTACGTTTGATCAACAGGCCGGCTGGACCACGGTGTTCACCGTGCCGGGAGCACGGCCACATTGCCAACGTAATTCGGATAATTTAACTGCGATATTCGAATGAAAGTTGGGAAGTTGAGCGGCCACTCTTGTGCCAGTGCGGATTACTTTTAGCTGACTGACTGTGCAAGCACTGACTTCGTCGGCAAGCGTAGAGTTGAAAAACAACACACAGCTGCGATTCCATGCGTGTCAGCTCATGTCGAGTATTGTGTCACACACACCTCGAGATTCGAACGTTTAGGCGACTTCAAAACTATAAAATCTGTGATATTAAATTTAATTAAATAATAACCTGTCGGTAAACAAAGCAGCAAACACACCCCACGGGCCCGGTGGGATTCGTGGGTGGTGCGGGGTTGGTTGGTTGGTTGGTTGCTTGCTTGCTTGCTTGCTAGCTAGCTGCTTGCTTGCTTGCTTGCTTGCTGCTTGCTTGCTTGCTGCTTGCTTGCTTGCTGCTGGCTTGCTTGCTTGCTTGCTTGCTTGCTTGCTTGCTTGCTTGCTTGCTTGCTGCTTGCTGCTTGCTTGCTTGCTTGCTTGCTTGCTTGCTTGCTTGCTTGCTTGCTTGCTTGCTTGCTTGCTTGCTTGCTTGCTTGCTTGCTTGCTTGCTTGCTTGCTTGCTTGCTTGCTTGCTTGCTTGCTTGCTTGCTTGCTTGCTTGCTTGCTTGCTTGCTTGCTTGCTTGCTTGCTTGCTTGCTTGCTTGCTTGCTTGCTTGCTTGCTTGCTTGCTTGCTTGCTTGCTTGCTTGCTTGCTTGCTTGCTTGCTTGCTTGCTTGCTTGCTTGCTTGCTTGCTTGCTTGCTTGCTTGCTTGCTTGCTTGCTTGCTTGCTTGCTTGCTTGCTTGCTTGCTTGCTTGCTTGCTTGCTTGCTTGCTTGCTTGCTTGCTTGCTTGCTTGCTTGCTTGCTTGCTTGCTTGCTTGCTTGCTTGCTTGCTTGCTTGCTTGCTTGCTTGCTTGCTTGCTTGCTTGCTTGCTTGCTTGCTTGCTTGCTTGCTTGCTTGCTTGCTTGCTTGCTTGCTTGCTTGCTTGCTTGCTTGCTTGCTTGCTTGCTTGCTTGCTTGCTTGCTTGCTTGCTTGCTTGCTTGCTTGCTTGCTTGCTTGCTTGCTTGCTTGCTTGCTTGCTTGCTTGCTTGCTTGCTTGCTTGCTTGCTTGCTTGCTTGCTTGCTTGCTTGCTTGCTTGCTTGCTTGCTTGCTTGCTTGCTTGCTTGCTTGCTTGCTTGCTTGCTTGCTTGCTTGCTTGCTTGCTAGCTTGCTTGCTTGCTTGCTTGCTTGCTTGCTTGCTTGCTTGCTTGCTTGCTTGCTTGCTTGCTTGCTTGCTTGCTTGCTTGCTTGCCTGCTTGCTTGCTTGCTTGCTTGCTTGCTTGCTTGCTTGCTTGCTTTCTTGCTTGCTTGCTTGCTTGCTTGCTTGCTTGCTTGCTTGCTTGCTTGCTTGCTTGCTTGCTTTATAGTAAAATGAAAAATAATAAAAAAGAAACTCAAAGTATAAGACGTAAGCACATAGTGACGCAGGCACGGGCTCCGCTGCTAGTTCACTGCAACTTCGTGGCATTGTACGATAAACAGCAACAATTTCAATTGAATTAAGTGGTCCAAAAAGCTGACTGCTCCGAGAATCGAACCCGCGTCGCTAGTTTACCAGTCAAGCGGGCTATCCAATGCACCACGCTGTCGAAGCCAGGATGCCTCGAATTCTCCCTTCACGTTGCACATGGTAAGCTGGTGTGCTTTTTTCAGGCGATTGACTCGAGTGTTCGACATCGCAGACGACCAAGTCCTGCACTTCACTGTTTTCAGTGTGTATTCTGTATTTTTACAAAGCCAGACATTGCCAAAAAGCCACGCCTGCTGCTGGGATCGCACTCGGGTCGCACAAAACTTTCATCCGAAAGCCATCGCGTAAACCACTGGACCACGCTGCTGTTGGGAAGACGGCGTTTATATTTCCTACCTATTCGTTGTGATGAATCTAGAGACGCGAAATGTCTCACCCCCCCCCCCTGCACCCCACGAAACACATCGTGAAACATCGGCATCTTTTCATAAGGGGGATGCACCAACTGTACTAAAAAAAAACTGCCCTAAAATGAAACTGCCCTAAAATCGAACTGTCCTAAAAGTCAATGTTTTTGCTCTTAACGTACTACGCAGAGGAAGGTTGGGGGGGGGTTAGGTAGGGTCAGGAAAGGTATGGGTTAGTGGCGGGGGGGGGGAGGGGGAGGTACATTACTTTTCTCGCTGCGAACGCTGCCTCTGCGTAGTCTATATACCGAAGTTAAGCAACATCGCGCTGGGTCAGGTGTTTGATGGGTGACCATCACGCACACGGTCAGTTCTGTTCGGGAGAGAGGTTGGAGGGTTTGAAGTTAGTACAACAACTTCACTCGCCTTGCTTGTCAACCTCTCGACAGCACGGATTAGCGGAGGAATCCTGTCGTTCGAGTTGCACCGTCCTTCGGAAGGGACGTAAAGCCGGTGGTCCCCTCGGTGCTTTTCGACAGGAGTAGGCTACGTGCCGGCACCGGGTTTCCCCTCCTCCCTTCTAGCCATAGGTTAGGTTCATCATCACCCTTTCATTATAGACCAGCGCCACGGTGCCAGCTGTCAAAACAGTGCGTCGTTAAACACCGGCAATCAATCAATGAATCACCGGGTTTCCCCTCCTCCCTTCTAGCCATAGGTTAGGCTCATCATCACCCTCATCATCACCATTTCATTCACCGACGCCATTAGACCAGTGCCAAAGGGCCAGTTGTCAAAACAGTGCGTCGTTAAGCACCAATAATCAGTTAGTCTATATATACTGACAGACTGATAGAGAAGTTGATCTGCGTACATTTCGACACTCATTAATGCACGAATAAAGTGTAGAATTTCTCCGTGCGTTCCTTAGGCTAGGTCTCGCGTCAATCCTTCAAGTATTTCTACTAGAAAAGTGCAAAAAACTAGCGAATTTTTGCACTTTTTACTGCCTTCAAATTTAAAAACAAAATTATCAACTCTGATTTCCAATTTTTTTTCACTGGGGCTGTTCCCGGGGTTGATTTATTGAAAATAAAATTAAAATTTCACGAAACAAATACGTTAGGGGCATCGGGTTTTGTTGAAGGCACTAACTAGCACTATTTGGGGGGAGGCAACGTTCACCTCACGTCTTGAATGCAAAGTGCCACTAAAATATCGGATTTACATCCAAATGAGCAGGATCCACAGACACCTGCATTTTGGCCCGTTGTGCTTTGGTTGAAAAAGTTCACATGATCGTGAGCGATGTTTCGGTGATGTTTACTAGGCCCCCCCCCCCCGTTATTTATTTGGGGGGGAAGGCATTTTCTCAAATTTTTAGTAGAATTTTTTCTAGCGGACATTGTTCGTGATATCTAGGAAGCGGAGTCTTGATGCTGCTGTTGCTCCATCAAGGGGACTGTGGTGATGAGATGATAATCAGCATGTTACCGACCCACGGTTACCGACATCACGGTAAACTCCGACCAGGTAACAATCGGCCGACAGAGTGTGCTGATTGCTAATTAATCGACCAGCATTCTTATCCGTCACTAATTTACGTTCCGACCAGAGAATCCAACAACACCCCTGCGTTGAAGCATCTCAGTACCGGCTCGGTGGTGTCTTTTATTATCCTCCGAGTCGGTGCCCCCCCCAACCTTACCCTTAACGCCTGCTCTTCGATTGCCCCTGACCATGGACTGACTGGGCTAGCGCTGTATAGCGCTCTTGGACTCAGAAAAGCACATGGCGAGTGAAAGATTTGTGGGTGTCCTTCTTGATTCCTCCCTTGTATGATTGGTATGACTGGTATGACTGGTATGATGTTGGTATGACTGGTATGATGTTGGTATGACTGGTATGATGTTGGTATGACTGGTATGACTGGTATGACTGGTATGACTGGTATGACTGGTATGACTGGTATGACTGGTATGACTGGTATGACTGGTATGATTGGTATGACTGGTATGATGTTCGTATGACTGGGATGATGTTCGTATGCTTGTTGAATGATTTATGTTTCATGTTACATGTTCTATGTTCTATGTTTTATGTTTCATGTTATATATTGTTCGTTTGTTTGTAAATGTCTATCAAAATTTGACCTTGAAATAATTGTATTTTCATCAATTAACGCACAATTAAGTATGATGATCTCTTACAATTAAGCAGAAGCTTCCTCGGTGTTGCTGTCATCCAATTTAAGGCATTTTTTAAGGCATTTTTTAGTACAGATTGCTTTTAGGACAGTTTTGTTTTAGTACAGTTGGACGCCCACCTTTCATAAGACACTCGTGCTGTAACTAGAGCTTTGGAGATGCAGGTTTCGATGTGCAATCTTAGAACTGCATAATATTCTCTGAGCACGGCTATAAATTCCAGGAACTACGCAATGCTCCACGATTCAACGATGACTCTATTGCCCCATGGTGCTTCGGGTTGGACCAAGCAGCATGCGGATTACGGAGCTGGGAAGTCCCATCATTATGTCTCCGTTTTCGGGTGACAGTTCGTTGTGTCTGGTTACGTCCACGGTCCACGTAAGCTCACTTAGACGTAAATGATGAAGATGATTTAAAACTGATTGAGATGTGCCCCAAATGCCAAGATGTGTTAAAAATCGCCACAACATCAATCTGAAATGATGAGAGATGTAATTTGGCTGGCACGTCCTGCCTGGTAGACTAGTCCTGTGCGACGGGTTGCATGCATCGTGGGCGCCGCCCGGCAGCAAGCGCACGCTGCTGCAAAGCTCTGACCACATCGTTGCTTGCGCGTGCGCAGCCACAAATAGGATAAGCGCGGATCTCATTATATAAAATAAGGAAATGTTTTCCAAATAAACGTGTTCATTGCGACGGGGGTTTAATTTTACTACCGTTATGTGAATTTAATGCTTTTCAAGAACTTTGAAATTTCATGGATATCTAAAAGTTTTCCTGATGCCGGTATCATTGAAAAACTCTATTTTGAGAGATTCGGATTCGGATTCAGGATTCGGATCCTAAGATCCACCAGCTACCATATCGCACATCGCACATCGCACATCGCACATCGTACATCGTACATCGTACATCGCACATCGTACATCGTACATCGCACATCGCACATCGTACATCGTACATCGTACATCGTACATCGTACATCGTACATCGCACATCGCACATCGTACATCGTACATCGTACATCGCACATCGTACATCGTACATCGTACATCGTACATCGCACATCGCACATCGTACATCGCACATCGCACATCGTACATCGTACATCGTACATCGCACATCGCACATCGTACATCGTACATCGTACATCGCACATCGTACATCGCACATCGCACATCGTACATCGCACATCGCACATCGTACATCGTACATCGTACATCGTACATCGTACATCGTACATCGCACATCGTACATCGTACATCGTACATCGTACATCGTACATCGCACATCGCACATCGTTCATCGTACATCGCACATCGTACATCGTACATTGTACATCGTACATCGCAAATCGCACATCGTACATCGCACATCGCACATCGCACATCGCACATCGTTCATCGTACATCGTACATCGCACATCGCACATCGTTCATCGTACATCGTACATCGTACATCGTACATCGCACATCGTACATCGTACATCGTACATCGCACATCGTACATCGCACATCGTACATCGTACATCGTACATCGCACATCGCACATCGTACATCGTACATCGTACATCGCACATCGTACATCGTACATCGCACATCGTACATCGTACATCGCACATCGCACATCGTACATCGTACATCGTACATCGCACATCGTACATCGTACATCGTACATCGCACATCGTACATCGCACATCGTACATCGCACATCGTACATCGTACATCGTACATCGTACATCGCACATCGCACATCGTACATCGCACATCGCACATCGTACATCGTACATCGTACATCGCACATCGCACATCGTACATCGTACATCGTACATCGCACATCGTACATCGCACATCGCACATCGTACATCGCACATCGCACATCGTACATCGTACATCGTACATCGTACATCGTACATCGTACATCGCACATCGTACATCGTACATCGTACATCGTACATCGTACATCGCACATCGCACATCGTTCATCGTACATCGCACATCGTACATCGTACATTGTACATCGTACATCGCAAATCGCACATCGTACATCGCACATCGCACATCGCACATCGCACATCGTTCATCGTACATCGTACATCGCACATCGCACATCGTTCATCGTACATCGTACATCGTACATCGTACATCGCACATCGTACATCGTACATCGTACATCGCACATCGTACATCGCACATCGTACATCGTACATCGTACATCGCACATCGCACATCGTACATCGTACATCGTACATCGCACATCGTACATCGTACATCGCACATCGTACATCGTACATCGCACATCGCACATCGTACATCGTACATCGTACATCGCACATCGTACATCGTACATCGTACATCGCACATCGTACATCGCACATCGTACATCGTACATCGTACATCGCACATCGCACATCGTACATCGTACATCGTACATCGCACATCGTACATCGTACATCGCACATCGTACATCGTACATCGTACATCGCACATCGTACATCGCACATCGCACATCGTACATCGTACATCGCACATCGCACATCGTACATCGTACATCGTACATCGCACATCGTACATCGTACATCGTACATCGCACATCGTACATCGCACATCGTACATCGTACATCGTACATCGCACATCGCACATCGTACATCGTACATCGTACATCGCACATCGTACATCGTACATCGCACATCGTACATCGTACATCGTACATCGCACATCGTACATCGTACACAGCGAGCAAAGTGACAAGTAACGATTGGAAACCCACACAGTGAACGAGACTCGCAGGAAGCAGATCCTGCCTCGCCATCGAGCATCCAGCATCCTGGTCAGCATGCCGCTCGATAGACAGCCACCTGTAACACGTAGTGAAGAACAAGCATCAAGCTGGGAGCTGCCAGCCGAGCAAGCAGCAAGCTGGGAGCTGCCAGCCGAGCAAGCAGCAAGCTGGGAGCTGCCAGCCGAGCAAGCAGCAAGCTGGGAGCTGCCAGCCGAGCAAACAGCAAGCTGGGAGCTGCCAGCCGAGCAAGCAGCAAGCTGGGAGCTGCCAGCCGAGCAAGCAGCAAGCTGGGAGCTGCCAGCCGAGCAAGCAGCAAGCTGGGAGCTGCCAGCCGAGCAAACAGCAAGCTGGGAGCTGCCAGCCGAGCAAACAGGGTTATCCTCAACATAGACAATCGTTTTAAGGAGGACCTCGACTGCCGCTGACTCTAAAACCCCGGGGCAAAATAGCGCGCCGGTCTCCGATGGAGCACTGCCCTCGTGGCCAGAAGTTCTCGAAGTTCCCGGGGTTGGCGCACGTTTGGCACGTCTAGAAGCCCTCGCCTTCCGGGGGGGGGAGGGGGGGGGGGACCTGTTGCAATGACCCCGTGTTACGATACTGACTCTACGCTAAGAAACCCCGAATGTCCCTTCCTAATCCTAGATCCTATTCCTCGCCCCTACATAGATTCCCAGCCTCTGTGCATTCCTAGCTCCGACTCTTTTTGCAGGTCACGTCTTTCTTCCGTTATTCCAGCCCAAGTTTCCCTGATTTCAATTCCTATCGCCTTCCCCCAAGTGGCTGTTCCTAGTCCTCGATCCTAGTCCATGCAAAGAATCCTAGGCGCTGTTAATTCCTAGATCTCGCGAGATTCACCAGGTTAAGCAACATGGCGCCGCACCAAACGTTGCCTGGGTGACCGTCGCTTGAAGCTACTTCTGTGTCTGTTACGTCTAGTAAGAGAGCAACAAGTCTGTCCAGTCCTAGTTATCCGTCTCAACGCAGGGGTGTGGAGTCGAACCCAAGACCTCGGGGTTTTCAATCCCGGCAACAACTTGATAAGATAACAAAGTCAAGGTGAAGGTAGGCCCAGATTCGTATCCCCGCTGGATCCTAGCCCTGTGTCTAACTTGCGTTTCAGGGTTTCGAACCCGGAAACACATCTCATTTTATCCGGAAAACTAACCTCACAAAATTACTAACACGTTGAAATTTATGCAGGGAAACCTAATGCTCATCGATCGTGATTCGACAATGATTCGATGATTCGTCATCGAACTTTCAAGTGTGTTGTCTGTTTCCTAGGACCTTCAAGTGTCTTGTCAAGTGTCTTGTCTTTGCCGTGAGCCGTGCCGCTACAGAAGCCTGCGCTTTGCCGACCACGTTGCCGTGAGCCGTGCCGCTACAGAAGCCTGCGCTTTGCCGACCACGTTGCCGTGAGCCGTGCCGCTACAGAAGCCTGCGCTTTGCCGACCACGTTGCCGTGAGCCGTGCCGCTACAGAAGCCTGCGCTTTGCCGACCACGTTGCCGTGAGCCGTGCCGCTACAGAAGCCTGCGCTTTGCCGACCACGCTGCCGTGAGCCGTGCCGCTACAGAAGCCTGCGCTTTGCCGACCACGTTGCCGTGAGCCGTGCCGCTACAGAAGCCTGCGCTTTGCCGACCACGTTGTCGTGAGCCGTGCCGCTACAGAAGCCTGCGCTTTGCCGACTACGTTGCCGTGAGCCGTGCCGCTACAGAAGCCTGCGCTTTGCCGACCACGTTGCCGTGAGCCGTGCCGCTACAGAAGCCTGCGCTTTGCCGACTACGTTGCCGTGAGCCGTGCCGCTACAGAAGCCTGCGCTTTGCCGACCACGTTGCCGTGAGCCGTGCCGCTACAGAAGCCTGCGCTTTGCCGACCACGTTGCCGTGAGCCGTGCCGCTACTGAAGCCTGCGCTTTGCCGACCACGTTGCCGTGAGCCGTGCCGCTACAGAAGCCTGCGCTTTGCCGACCACGTTGCCGTGAGCCGTGCCGCTACAGAAGCCTGCGCTTTGCCGACCGCGTTGCCGTGAGCCGTGCCGCTACAGAAGCCTGCGCTTTGCCGACCACGTTGCCGTGAGCCGTGCCGCTACAGAAGCCTGCGCTTTGCCGACCACGTTGCCGTGAGCCGTGCCGCTACAGAAGCCTGCGCTTTGCCGACCACGTTGCCGTGAGCCGTGCCGCTACAGAAGCCTGCGCTTTGCCGACCACGTTGCCGTGAGCCGTGCCGCTACAGAAGCCTGCGCTTTGCCGACCACGTTGCCGTGAGCCGTGCCGCTACAGAAGCCTGCGCTTTGCCGACCACGTTGCCGTGAGCCGTGCCGCTACAGAAGCCTGCGCTTTGCCGACCACGTTGCCGTGAGCCGTGCCGCTACAGAAGCCTGCGCTTTGCCGACCGCGTTGCCGTGAGCCGTGCCGCTACAGAAGCCTGCGCTTTGCCGACCACGTTGCCGTGAGCCGTGCCGCTACAGAAGCCTGCGCTTTGCCGACCACGTTGCCGTGAGCCGTGCCGCTACAGAAGCCTGCGCTTTGCCGACCACGTTGCCGTGAGCCGTGCCGCTACAGAAGCCTGCGCTTTGCCGACCACGCTGCCGTGAGCCGTGCCGCTACAGAAGCCTGCGCTTTGCCGACCACGTTGCCGTGAGCCGTGCCGCTACAGAAGCCTGCGCTTTGCCGACCACGTTGCCGTGAGCCGTGCCGCTACAGAAGCCTGCGCTTTGCCGACCACGTTGCCGTGAGCCGTGCCGCTACAGAAGCCTGCGCTTTGCCGACCACGTTGCCGTGAGCCGTGCCGCTACAGAAGCCTGCGCTTTGCCGACCACGTTGCCGTGAGCCGTGCCGCTACAGAAGCCTGCGCTTTGCCGACCACGTTGCCGTGAGCCGTGCCGCTACAGAAGCCTGCGCTTTGCCGACCACGTTGCCGTGAGCCGTGCCGCTACAGAAGCCTGCGCTTTGCCGACCTCGTTGCCGTGAGCCGTGCCGCTACAGAAGCCTGCGCTTTGCCGACCACGTTGCCGTGAGCCGTGCCGCTACAGAAGCCTGCGCTTTGCCGACCACGTTGCCGTGAGCCGTGCCGCCACAGAAGCCTGCGCTTTGCCGACCACGTTGCCGTGAGCCGTGCCGCTACAGAAGCCTGCGCTTTGCCGACCACGTTGCCGTGAGCCGTGCCGCTACAGAAGCCTGCGCTTTGCCGACCACGTTGCCGTGAGCCGTGCCGCTACAGAAGCCTGCGCTTTGCCGACCACGTTGCCGTGAGCCGTGCCGCTACAGAAGCCTGCGCTTTGCCGACCACGTTGCCGTGAGCCGTGCCGCTACAGAAGCCTGCGCTTTGCCGACCACGTTGCCGTGAGCCGTGCCGCTACAGAAGCCTGCGCTTTGCCGACCACGTTGCCGTGAGCCGTGCCGCTACAGAAGCCTGCGCTTTGCCGACCACGCTGCCGTGAGCCGTGCCGCTACAGAAGCCTGCGCTTTGCCGACCACGTTGCCGTGAGCCGTGCCGCTACAGAAGCCTGCGCTTTGCCGACCACGTTGCCGTGAGCCGTGCCGCTACAGAAGCCTGCGCTTTGCCGACCACGTTGCCGTGAGCCGTGCCGCTACAGAAGCCTGCGCTTTGCCGACCACGTTGCCGTGAGCCGTGCCGCTACAGAAGCCTGCGCTTTGCCGACCACGTTGCCGTGAGCCGTGCCGCTACAGAAGCCTGCGCTTTGCCGACCACGTTGCCGTGAGCCGTGCCGCTACAGAAGCCTGCGCTTTGCCGACCACGTTGCCGTGAGCCGTGCCGCTACAGAAGCCTGCGCTTTGCCGACCACGTTGCCGTGAGCCGTGCCGCTACAGAAGCCTGCGCTTTGCCGACCACGTTGCCGTGAGGGGTCCATTAGAACCGTACGGGTGCTACGGCGATTTCAAAATTGGGGGCTCAAGTTGTAAGACCCCCAGGGTAAAAAGTCAAACTTATTTGTCTGGCAATCGTTTTTGCTTCGTTAGTGCCTGCATTTGCTAGATATTCCGTCGTTAGGGCTCGCACCGCACTATGGCGAGTTCAAATTGGGGGCTACGGGGCTTTGGTAGTGAATGGGCCTTTACTTAGACAAACTAGAGACGGTGATAACCGGCACTTCAAATGAAGGGTGGGATCTTCATGAAGATGCTGCGAGTAGTACTGATTTCTATCACTGAGGACGTGAGTGACGTTTTGCCAACAGAGCAAAATTTCCTTTCCCGAGTTTCTACGCGATATTAAATTCACTGTTCGTAGTAAGATAAAAAAATAAGAGAAAAATGTATGCTAATTTTCCTAAGTTGTTAGTTCTATTATATCAATGGTAATGCATTGAGTTTGAGATAAATTGGAAGAATGAAGATAATACATGAAACATGACAAGATAATACATGGGCGGGGAGGGAGGACGGAAAGATCTCGCAATTTTCTTTGCTATCCTGGACTAGTCGACCCCCGAAGTGGATGCTTCGCGTTCTGAAAGGAGGCCGCCAACGACGAAGATGACGCGCTCTACAGCAAGTCCTGCCACGGGCTCCACGTTTCTCAGCTACTTGTCGCTTTAGGTAGACACGTGCGCGATATTTCCCGCACCGCAAATCCCCACAAAGCGCAAATCAGCGCAAAGAATGGAATCAGGAGCCAGGTGGTCGCTGGACGTGATTGGGCCACTGCCAGTTTCATGAAGCTGCCTTCATTCCTTATTTCATGCATTGATTAATACACGTATTGCTTTCAAACAGTGCATTCAGGACAACTACAGGCCTTCTCTACGCGTTGCTGCACCTTGATAAACTTTCACCACTGTTACATTTCCATGACGCAAGGTTGACACTAAGACCATCTTCTCTTGTTCGTCCCATCTTATTGTCAACGCTTGTAGAAGGACACGATTTATGGGAAGACTATCAACGTGATCCTCAATCTCACCCTTAAATATCTATCAATTGCTCGGACGCAACACTTGCAATCCGAACTAACAGTCGCTCGAACGCAATTCTCAAACTTTTACCGAATTCCTCCAATTGGTCGCGCTTTCTGACACTTCCAAGATGGCACTCGATATTGACAGCCCATTCAGCATTGTATAACAGGACGAAGGCTGTCGGCCTCCGTGCTCGACGCCACCAAGTGACGCTACCCGAGGGCAGACGCTGACCACCTGAGTGACAGCCACATAAATAGTCTTCGCACCCCCGACTCGCCTCATTCCTGGACTTCTCGTCGACCGAGCAGCCGCTTGTAAATAGTCTCTTTCTAAATTATCGAATTCTCGACGCAACACGTTTCTTGACCAAGTGCTTGAAACAATAAATTACATATCTGTGCTTTAATATTTCGTGCATTCGTATTCGCTTATTCGCCCACGAGCTACACCGGATCAATGGTAAGTGGAACCGGAAAGACCGCGACCTGGGACCACCGAGCGACTCAAGCTCAAGTACTCATCTTCCGAGAGAGACGCGCACCCTAAATTATACTTCAATATTTTCTATGTTTTCAACAAACATAGTGGTGGCAGCAAACTATAAACTTGCCCACACTGTCAACACAGCGGGTGAGAATAGTGATGCGAATACTGCTACTACTCGATGGGGAAGACCTAATTCACTTTTAACCATCAACAGCTTCCTACCTGGTTGACACGATTCAGAGCATAAGCGTCGTTATTTGGAAAACAAGATTTACAAGCAATGGATTCTAGTGGCGCGTTTCAGGAGAGAGTTATTGTCATTTTAGCCACATCAAAAGAACACAGGAGGGTTATACTTGATCGACAAGAAACTTAACAGGTAATACCGCTTAACAATGTCACAGAGTGTCGGGACGTGCTGCATGGTGGTACCCTGAATGATGCATTTCAAAACCCGATTTGAAAATTACTTTCTGTCTCCCTGATGACAAGACCCACGCTTCGCCACTGCATACAAGGCGCGTGGATCAGGGAAAATCAGCGTAATTCGACGTTTAACGACGCATTCCACGCGGCCGCGCGGCGATCACAGTCACAATGGCCGGACGGGGAGTATCACGACGTATCACGTTCACCGCGGAGCCCCGTCGGACTCGCGCTCGCCGAGATAGAAAACCTCACAGCCAATTCCCGCCGTGCATCAATGCAGAAAACGGCTTTAAAATCTACAATTTAATTCCGATTGAAATTTCCTCAGCACGGTGGTGTTAAGAGGGTGTCCTTCACCCCCGTGCCGAGTTTCAGCCCCGTCGGACCGACAGGAAGCGCAGAAAGCGAGAATAAGCCAGGTTAAGCGAGTTTCGTGTCTGGATGGGTGACCGGCATCCAACCAACAAGGAGCTGAACGAGTTCAAGCCACGACCGCCTCCAGATGTCACCAACTTTTCACCCAAGCACGCTGGCACGTTGAAATTCACTCTACATGTCCAACTTTTCATCCCCTACACGCCTGTCTTGTCGGATTTTAATTCAGACTCGCTGACAAGGTTTTGTTGATCTCATGCAATTCATCAGAAGCCGCTGTATTTAATGGAAAAAGTCTGGGAAAATATTCCCGATTGCGTAATGTATTTCACCGATGGTGCGATGTGAATTCCACTTCATAGAATTGCAGACGTATTCCCCTGTTTTCTGCTCGGAAAGATTCCCACGAGCCACTTGTTCAGTTACAATTTCAATTAAAAACCAGGAATAATAAAAATATCAATAATATTCAACTCCGACCCGTGAACCTTGCTAATCTTATCAAAAAGCTAAGATATTAATCTGCGATATTTAATGCAATGCGCATGACAAAAACTCCACCCCGACCACGTGCAATCCCAGCAGGGAAATATTATTAGTTTTGTTACGTTGGTAACTTGTCTGTCAGCGTACCAATAAAACTGAAGGAATCTTCTGCTCCGTGTCCGTCGGAGCTCGTCACAGTCGTCACTTGTTCACACTCGGCAAGTCAGCGCCTCCCCGATTCCCACGACGTTCCCGAGGAAATCAAGCAAGACATTCGATTAAAACAATCGCCGAGCAAACTTGTCAACGCTGTCGATTGGACAAAGGTTGTTTCGTTTGCTCGGCTCAGTACATCCTAGCAACAAGTTTAAGGTGGACTTGGACTGCCGCTGACTCTAAAACCCCGGGGCAAAATAGCGCGCCGGTCTCCGATGGAGCACTGCCCTCGTGGCCAGAAGTTCTCGAAGTTCCCGGGGTTGGCGCACGTTTGGCACGTCTAGAAGCCCTCGCCTTCCGGGGGGGGGGGGACCTGTTGCGATGACCCCGTGTTACGTTACTGACTCTACGCTAAGAAACCCCGAATGTCCCTTCCTAATCCTAGATCCTATTCCTCGCCCCTTCAAAGATTCCCAGCCTCTGTGCATTCCTAGCTCCGACTCTTTTTGCAGGTCACGTCTTTCTTCCGTTATTCCAGCCCAAGTTTCCCTGATTTCAATTCCTATCGCCTTCCCCCAAGTGTCTGTTCCTAGTCCTCGATCCTAGTCCATGCAAAGAATCCTAGGCGTTGTTAATTCCTAGATCTCGCGAGATTCACCAGGTTAAGCAACATGGCGCCGCGCCAAACGTTGCATGGGTGACCGTTGTTTGAAACCGGTGCAACAGCTTGTTCTGTATGTTGGGAGGTCCGGGGCTTCGAACCCCGACTTCCCAGCTACGCCCATCACATCCCATGAAATCCCATCCCAATCCCTTTTGTCCCTTCAGCTTGTGCTGTCCTGGAGCTCCCTAGATGCGTGTCAACACATCGAGGTGTGGACATGCGTGACGCACGCACAAACAAATGCCTCGAGTTCACTCTCAACTTGGCCGAGAGAACAGCCTGCCAGTTCAGGGACTCGAACCCCGGTCTACAGGCAACGTCATCACATAAAATACACCTATCCTATACCCCTTTACACTAATATAATATATTACCATTTCAATAGCTAGGACAAGAAATTTCCCTACTACTCCCCAGTTCCCTAAGACAGCTATACTTTTGAGACTGGACAGCACGGATCGGCGGAGGAATCCTGCTGTCCGAGTGTGTCTGTCTGTTGAGAAGCTCGGGGACTCGAACCCGGACCTCCAGCTAGTACAACCCCTTGTGTCTAGCTGCTAAAAACGAGGGAAGTTCTAGCAAAAGCAAGGGCCGGGCGTTGGCGATGAGATGAGATGGACTCCTCCTCGTCGGAAACCTGGAGCCGGAGGAAACTAGAAGGCAAGAGACGCCCCGGAGGGTGAATTTATCAGTGATTAGTGCATCCTAAATTTACCCGGGTAAATGTTGCAGACGCTGCTCTGTTCGTTGGCTAAGAAATGGGAACCTGATTCGACACGCAATTTCGCGAAGCTGACTGTAACGGGCCAAACAGTGATTAGGGTTAGCAATACAGACAGAGTATGAAATGCCCTTCTGGAAATAGTGCACAATGAAGGACCCCAGTCAGCGACAAGTCTCGATCCATCCTTCACCTACCGTTTCTCCGGCCAGCGTCTCAGCGGCAGCGTCTGAAGATTGATGCGCGCGCATAAGAAAGGGGAACTGGCCAAGTGGCCAGTGGCCATATCGGGGCCCTAATACAGGTCGTCCACTGAGCTCTTGGCTAATCCAATTATCGTGGCACGCCTGACGTTCCTCCTCTCTGACTGGTCAAGCATTGCAAGACACATTTACAGACTTAATTGATCGATTCGCGGTCGTTCGACAGCGACAGTCGTGCCGTTGGTGTCTCCCCTGCAACCTCCGTCTCCGCGATGGCTTCTTTCTTGCGCACTTTGTCCATAACACTGCATCACTTTCTTGATCACTACATCAAGCAAGCAAGCAAGCAAGCAAGCAAGCAAGCAAGCAAGCAAGCAAGCAAGCAAGCAAGCAGCAAGCAAGCAAGCAAGCAAGCAAGCAAGCAAGCAAGCAAGCAAGCAAGCAAGCAAGCAAGCAAGCAGCAAGCAGCAAGCAGCAAGCAAGCAGCAAGCAGCAAGCAAGCAAGCAAGCAAGCAAGCAAGCAAGCAAGCAAGCAGCAAGCAGCAAGCAGCAAGCAAGCAGCAAGCAAGCAAGCAAGCAAGCAAGCAAGCAAGCAAGCAAGCAAGCAAGCAAGCAAGCAAGCAAGCAAGCAGCGAGCAGCAAGCAGCAAGCAAGCAGCAAGCAAGCAAGCAAGCAAGCAAGCAAGCAAGCAGCAAGCAGCAAGCAGCAAGCAAGCAGCAAGCAGCAAGCAAGCAAGCAAGCAAGCAAGCAAGCAAGCAAGCAAGCAGCAAGCAGCAAGCAGCAAGCAAGCAGCAAGCAAGCAAGCAAGCAAGCAAGCAAGCAAGCAAGCAAGCAAGCAAGCAAGCAAGCAAGCAAGCAAGCAGCGAGCAGCAAGCAGCAAGCAAGCAGCAAGCAAGCAAGCAAGCAGCAAGCAAGCAAGCAAGCAAGCAAGCAAGCAAGCAAGCAGGCAAGCGGCAAGCAGCAAGCAAGCAAGCAAGCAAGCAGCAAGCCAGCAAGCAAGCAGCAAGCAGCAAGCAAGCAAGCAAGCAAGCAAGCAAGCAGCAAGCAAGCAAGCGAGCAAGCAGCAAGCAGCAAGCAGCAAGCAGCAAGCAGCAAGCAGCAAGCAAGCAAGCAAGCAAGCAAGCAAGCAAGCAAGCAGCAAGCAGCAAGCAGCAAACAAGCAGCAAGCAGCGAGCAGCAAGCAGCAAGCAGCAAGCAGCAAGCAGCAAGCAGCAAGCAAGCAAGCACCAAGCAAGCAGCAAGCAAGCAGCAAGCAAGCAAGCAAGCAAGCAGCAAGCAAGCAGCAAGCAGCAAGCAAGCAAGCAAGCAAGCAGCAAGCAGCAAGCAGCAAGCAGAGCAGCAAGCAGCAAGCAGCAAGCAAGCAAGCGAGCAGCAAGCAGCAAGCAGCAAGCAGCAAGCAAGCAGCAAGCAGCAAGCAGCAAGCAGCAAGCAAGCAAGCAGCAAGCAAGCAGCAAGCAGCGAGCAAGCAAGCAGCAAGCAGCAAGCAGCAAGCAGCAAGCAAGCAGCAAGCAGCAAGCAGCAAGCAAGCAAGCAAGCAAGCAAGCAAGCAAGCAAGCAAGCAAGCAAGCAAGCAAGCAAGCAAGCAAGCAAGCAAGCAAGCAAGCAAGCAAGCAAGCAAGCAAGCAGCAAGCAGCGAGCAGCAAGCAAGCAAGCAAGCAAGCAAGCAGCAAGCAGCAAGCAGCAAGCAAGCAAGCAAGCAAGCAAGCAAGCAAGCAAGCAAGCAAGCAAGCAAGCAAGCAAGCAAGCAAGCAAGCAAGCAAGCAAGCAGCGAGCAGCGAGCAGCAAGCAAGCAGCGAGCAGCAAGCAGCAAGCAAGCAAGCAGCAAGCAGCAGCAAGCAGCAAGCAGCAAGCAGCAAGCAGCAAGCAGCAAGCAGCAAGCAAGCAAGCAGCAAGCAAGCAGCAAGCAGCAAGCAGCAAGCAAGCAAGCAAGCAAGCAAGCAAGCAGCAAGCAAGCAGCAAGCAGCAAGCAGCAAGCAAGCAAGCAAGCAAGCAAGCAAGCAAGCAAGCAAGCAAGCAAGCAAGCAAGCAAGCAGCAAGCAGCAAGCAAGCAAGCAAGCAAGCAAGCAAGCAAGCAAGCAAGCAAGCAAGCAAGCAAGCAAGCAAGCAAGCAAGCAAGCAAGCAGCGAGCAGCGAGCAGCAAGCAAGCAGCAAGCAGCGAGCAGCAAGCAGCAAGCAAGCAAGCAGCAAGCAGCAGCAAGCAGCAAGCAGCAAGCAGCAAGCAAGCAAGCAGCAAGCAGCAAGCAGCAAGCAAGCAGCAAGCAGCAAGCAGCAAGCAGCAAGCAGCAAGCAGCAAGCAGCAAGCAGCAAGCAGCAAGCAGCAAGCAGCAAGCAGCAAGCAGCAAGCAGCAAGCAGCAAGCAGCAAGCAGCGAGCAGCAAGCAGCAAGCAGCAAGCAAGCAGCAAGCAAGCAAGCAAGCATGCAGCAAGCAAGCAAGCAAGCAGCAAGCAGCAAGCAAGCAAGCAAGCAAGCAAGCAAGCAAGCAGCAAGCAGCAAGCAAGCAAGCAAGCAAGCAAGCAGCAAGCAAGCAGCAAGCAGCAAGCAAGCAAGCAAGCAAGCAGCAAGCAGCAAGCAGCAAGCAAGCAGCAAGCAAGCAGCAAGCAGCAAGCAAGCAAGCAAGCAAGCAAGCAAGCAAGCAAGCAAGCAAGCAAGCAAGCAAGCAGCAAGCAGCAAGCAGCAAGCAGCAAGCAAGCAAGCAGCAAGCAAGCAGCAAGCAGCAAGCAGCAAGCAGCAAGCAGCAAGCAGCAAGCAGCAAGCAAGCAGCAATCAGCAAGCAGCAAGCAGCAAGCAGCAAGCAGCAAGCAGCAATCAGCAAGCAAGCAGCAAGCAGCAAGCAGCAAGCAGCAAGCAGCAAGCAGCAAGCAAGCAGCAATCAGCAAGCAGCAAGCAGCAAGCAGCAAGCAGCAAGCAGCAAGCAGCAAGCAGCCAGCAGCAAGCAGCAAGCAGCAAGCAAGCAAGCAAGCAAGCAAGCAAGCAGCAAGCAGCAAGCAGCAAGCAGCAAGCAGCCAGCAGCAAGCAGCAAGCAGCAGCAAGCAGCAAGCAAGCAAGCAGCAAGCAGCAAGCAGCAAGCAGCAAGCAGCCAGCAGCAAGCAGCAAGCAAGCAAGCAAGCAAGCAAGCAAGCAGCAAGCAGCAAGCAGCAAGCAGCAAGCAGCAAGCAGCCAGCAGCAAGCAGCAAGCAGCAGCAAGCAGCAAGCAAGCAAGCAGCAAGCAGCAAGCAGCAAGCAGCAAGCAGCAAGCAGCAAGCAGCAAGCAGCAAGCAAGCAAGCAGCAAGCAGCAAGCAGCAAGCAGCAAGCAGCCAGCAGCAAGCAGCAAGCAGCAGCAAGCAGCAAGCAGCAAGCAGCAAGCAAGCAGCAAGCAGCAAGCAAGCAAGCAAGCAAGCAAGCAAGCAAGCAAGCAAGCAAGCAAGCAAGCAAGCAAGCAAGCAAGCAAGCAAGCAAGCAAGCAAGCAAGCAAGCAGCAAGCAGCGAGCAGCAAGCAAGCAAGCAAGCAAGCAAGCAGCAAGCAAGCAAGCAAGCAGCAAGCAAGCAAGCAAGCAAGCAAGCAAGCAAGCAAGCAAGCAGGCAAGCGGCAAGCAGCAAGCAAGCAAGCAAGCAAGCAGCAAGCCAGCAAGCAAGCAGCAAGCAGCAAGCAAGCAAGCAAGCAAGCAAGCAAGCAGCAAGCAAGCAAGCGAGCAAGCAGCAAGCAGCAAGCAGCAAGCAGCAAGCAGCAAGCAAGCAAGCAAGCAAGCAAGCAAGCAAGCAAGCAGCAAGCAGCAAGCAGCAAACAAGCAGCAAGCAGCGAGCAGCAAGCAGCAAGCAGCAAGCAGCAAGCAGCAAGCAGCAAGCAAGCAAGCAGCAAGCAAGCAGCAAGCAAGCAGCAAGCAAGCAAGCAAGCAAGCAGCAAGCAAGCAGCAAGCAGCAAGCAAGCAAGCAAGCAAGCAGCAAGCAGCAAGCAGCAAGCAGCAAGCAGCAAGCAGCAAGCAAGCAAGCGAGCAGCAAGCAGCAAGCAGCAAGCAGCAAGCAAGCAGCAAGCAGCAAGCAGCAAGCAGCAAGCAAGCAAGCAGCAAGCAAGCAGCAAGCAGCGAGCAAGCAAGCAGCAAGCAGCAAGCAGCAAGCAGCAAGCAAGCAGCAAGCAGCAAGCAGCAAGCAAGCAAGCAAGCAAGCAAGCAAGCAAGCAAGCAAGCAAGCAAGCAAGCAAGCAAGCAAGCAAGCAAGCAAGCAAGCAAGCAGCAAGCAGCGAGCAGCAAGCAAGCAAGCAAGCAAGCAAGCAGCAAGCAGCAAGCAGCAAGCAAGCAAGCAAGCAAGCAAGCAAGCAAGCAAGCAAGCAAGCAAGCAAGCAAGCAAGCAAGCAAGCAAGCAAGCAAGCAGCAAGCAGCGAGCAGCAAGCAAGCAGCAAGCAGCGAGCAGCAAGCAGCAAGCAAGCAAGCAGCAAGCAGCAGCAAGCAGCAAGCAGCAAGCAGCAAGCAGCAAGCAGCAAGCAAGCAAGCAGCAAGCAAGCAGCAAGCAGCAAGCAGCAAGCAAGCAAGCAAGCAAGCAAGCAAGCAGCAAGCAAGCAGCAAGCAGCAAGCAGCAAGCAAGCAAGCAAGCAAGCAAGCAAGCAAGCAAGCAAGCAAGCAAGCAAGCAGCAAGCAGCAAGCAAGCAAGCAAGCAAGCAAGCAAGCAAGCAAGCAAGCAAGCAAGCAAGCAAGCAAGCAAGCAAGCAAGCAAGCAGCAAGCAGCGAGCAGCAAGCAAGCAGCAAGCAGCGAGCAGCAAGCAGCAAGCAAGCAAGCAGCAAGCAGCAGCAAGCAGCAAGCAGCAAGCAGCAAGCAAGCAAGCAGCAAGCAGCAAGCAGCAAGCAAGCAGCAAGCAGCAAGCAGCAAGCAGCAAGCAGCAAGCAGCAAGCAGCACGCAGCAAGCAGCAAGCAGCAAGCAGCGAGCAGCAAGCAGCAAGCAGCAAGCAAGCAGCAAGCAAGCAAGCAAGCATGCAGCAAGCAAGCAAGCAAGCAGCAAGCAGCAAGCAAGCAAGCAAGCAAGCAAGCAAGCAAGCAGCAAGCAGCAAGCAAGCAAGCAAGCAAGCAAGCAGCAAGCAAGCAGCAAGCAGCAAGCAAGCAAGCAAGCAAGCAGCAAGCAGCAAGCAGCAAGCAAGCAGCAAGCAAGCAGCAAGCAGCAAGCAAGCAAGCAAGCAAGCAAGCAAGCAAGCAAGCAAGCAAGCAAGCAAGCAAGCAGCAAGCAGCAAGCAGCAAGCAGCAAGCAAGCAAGCAGCAAGCAAGCAGCAAGCAGCAAGCAGCAAGCAGCAAGCAGCAAGCAGCAAGCAGCAAGCAAGCAGCAATCAGCAAGCAGCAAGCAGCAAGCAGCAAGCAGCAAGCAGCAATCAGCAAGCAAGCAGCAAGCAGCAAGCAGCAAGCAGCAAGCAGCAAGCAGCAAGCAAGCAGCAATCAGCAAGCAGCAAGCAGCAAGCAGCAAGCAGCAAGCAGCAAGCAGCAAGCAGCCAGCAGCAAGCAGCAAGCAGCAAGCAAGCAAGCAAGCAAGCAAGCAAGCAGCAAGCAGCAAGCAGCAAGCAGCAAGCAGCCAGCAGCAAGCAGCAAGCAGCAGCAAGCAGCAAGCAAGCAAGCAGCAAGCAGCAAGCAGCAAGCAGCAAGCAGCCAGCAGCAAGCAGCAAGCAGCAGCAAGCAGCCAGCAGCAAGCAGCAAGCAGCAGCAAGCAGCAAGCAGCAAGCAGCAAGCAGCAAGCAAGCAAGCAGCAAGCAGCAAGCAGCAAGCAGCAAGCAGCAAGCAGCAAGCAGCAAGCAGCAAGCAAGCAGCAAGCAGCAAGCAGCAAGCAGCAAGCAGCAAGCAGCAAGCAGCAAGCAGCCAGCAGCAAGCAGCAAGCAGCAAGCAAGCAAGCAGCAAGCAGCAAGCAGCAAGCAGCAAGCAGCCAGCAGCAAGCAGCAAGCAGCAGCAAGCAGCAAGCAAGCAAGCAGCAAGCAGCAAGCAGCAAGCAGCAAGCAGCAAGCAGCAAGCAGCAAGCAGCAAGCAAGCAAGCAGCAAGCAGCAAGCAGCAAGCAGCAAGCAGCAAGCAGCAAGCAGCAAGCAGCAAGCAAGCAGCAAGCAGCAAGCAGCAAGCAGCAAGCAGCAAGCAGCAAGCAGCAAGCAGCAAGCAGCAAGCAGCAAGCAAGCAAGCAGCAAGCAAGCAAGCAGCAAGCAGCAAGCAGCAAGCAAGCGCGATGGCTTCTTTCTTGCGCACTTTGTCCAGATCACTGCACTCGTCACTGAATTCACTTTGTCTTGTCACAGTCTTGGATTTGTTGACCAGGTTGCCTGCAACGAAAGATACAAAAGTTGTTAAAATCAAGTTTTTGTAAATAATTAATTTGTACTGTAAAATCTACAATAACTATTCGATTTCATTTTCCTTTTGCATAGCGTCACTAGATTCACCGCCGTCTATGTTTATTCATAGTCCTGTTTCTATCTCCATGGAGACCAACAACTTAAATATAACAAATTTGGCAGTGCATCGCCTCTGAAATGCAAAGGAACCGGGTTCGTTTCCCGGTACCGATACAATTTCCAGGGGGAAGTTTCGCTTAAACGTTCTTACAATATTCATTGAAACGTGTTTTTGTCCACTCAGTTCAAATTATGTAGACCGCGGTTCGATCCCATTTGTAGACATTTATTTTCGATTGTACATTTGCTAAAATACGAAATGTACAACTCCTGCAAAGATAACTCGGTGATAGTTGAATATTTTAGTGAAGCAGACGCGCCCTGAAAACAAGTGCATTTTGCAGATCTACAAGTGTTCTAGTTTTGTTGGCACCGATCGCAACCCTGAATAACATTGTTTTCAACGCGGCACGCTGGAATGTTAGTGGTTGCTACGCTCCATGAAGCTGTGCACAGATTCAATCGCCAGCTGTTTCATCAGCTGCATTTATTTCTGCTTTGAAAAGCCAAAAGAATCGATCATCCAAGCTGGATCCCCGTCATTAATATTCATGTTGGATTTGATTCCAACCAAACTGCAAATCCTCGTTGAATCTCGCTAGATATTAACCATTCCAAATTTACATCCGTACCGGAGGTCGAACCAGGTTCTTTCGCCTTACCCCTGGGCCAAGCAGAGGTATTTGAGTCATCAAAGCTTCATGTAGTAAATTGTCATGCACATGTCTTTGTGGTTGACCAATGTCCTATGCGTGCGTCAGCCTTTGCTGTGTGCTTGACCGTCTCAAAGCCGGGATGGTAATTGCTATTTCCCAAAGATAGCCCAGTTCGACTCCCGGTGCGGACACAAGTTTGGAACGAAAACTTCGACTCTAAAAATAATTAGCCCTAGTTTGTTTCCACCCCGGCACATTATGCCAACACCCTAAATACCAGCAACCAGTTGACAAGCAAATATGAAAACAGTTGAGCAACTCACGTTTTGCGTTCACGCTGTGTCCTCCACCGGGCTGTGTACCCACTTGTAGCCTTGTGCACGCTGCATTCCCGGCCTTCAGGGTTGCACTCTGCACTTAATCACTGCATTTAATCAAGACACTAGATGCACTTGTTGAACGCTGCTGATCACTGCACTTAATCAAGACACTAGATGCACTTGTTGAACGCTGCTGATCGCTAATTCCAGACTCTGAAGCCAGTGGAGCTGGCAAAGCAACCCGATGCATGGCAAGCCAACGCATGGCCGGCAGTTTGCATGTAGAAGCAACGTGCTGGAATCGTTCCTGCATTTTCACACGTTTAAACACTTTCCGAGCAGCGAATCGGTTCGCCGATGACTTTAAACACTGCAATCGACGACGCACTTACGACTTGTGACGCTTTAGTGGTCTATTTCGGTGTAAATCAGCGCAATTCGATGTTTAACGACGCACTCGAGACGGCCACGCGGCGATCACATTTACGTACTGGCCGGACGTAGGGGCAGAATCACGTCGAATCACGGAACGGCGGAGGGTCACACGTGGTCTGAAATTTATGGCCTCGAAATCCACAAGGCCGACGTGCCGCTTGCCAATTGTCGGCAACGTTTCGCGATTGTCTTGGGAACTGACGGTGAGCCTTGAAGAATGGGGTGAGAAATGGGTTACCTGGAAGACCGAGGGCGCGGACTACTTTGCTACGCCGCGGAGGTTCCGGCAAAGTACCTGAAGCCGCCACCTGCCGCGGTGACCGACATCAACTAGTACATTTTTTTTTCAAACTATAATTACGGTTCGAATTCATTTCTGTCAAAATGTTGTTATTTCGCGTTTGGCGTGGTCCGGGCCAGATAATAAAGGGCAGAAAAATTGATGGTTATTTTACAAACGTAGCTGATCGTTCGATGGGCGACCTTTAATCGAATTAAACGAAATTAAGAAGAAATATTTAGAATGTGCCGGTGAATCGTTCGGTTGCGTTTTCGCGAAACACTGCGTTTAGGGCAGAGCATTGTAAATGATCCAGTACGTCACTGGCTCTAACGTGTTGATAGCTGATCGTAACAATTGCAGTCGCACGTCTGTCAAAGCTCCTGACAGCAAAGTAACTCCGTTGTATCGAGGCTTGCCTGGTGTCGAGCCAGTTAAAGCCACGGGATTCACACAGAACAACCCGGAAACATGAACACGTGCGGTCGCAGACTCGGTTGATAACACTTTAGAAATAATTAAACATGATTTTCCTCCCCTCGAGAGTCGAGCGACGTGGTACCTATGTGCCGGACTTGCATCGCCTTCCCGCAATTCACGAGTGAAATTGACACTGCTGGACACTCGAAATTTTCACAAGTCCTAGAGGGTAGGTTATTTTTAAAATAGTGTTGATACACCATGCTGTGTGCTGTGTGTACCTGTGCCTTGTTTCCCTTCTTTTCAGTGTCGATGCCTGCCCGGTGAAGCGAGCTCCTGCTCTTCCCTCAGCTGCAGCGCCCTACGACCTAGGTTACACTAGACGAGCACAAGCAACGTTACATTTGCTAAAAACATCGCTTCTACCACTCGATGATTTCGCTTCCGACTTCTAAAGCATGCGAAAGTCAGGTTCTTTCAGTGATTTTAAGACTGCTGCTAAGACGTATTTTCATAGCACAATTGTTAGAACTCAAGTGGATTACGCCACTGTCATCTGGAACACCAATAATTATCACACATTACTAATGCAGGAGTGTGTGCATCGTCGCTTTGAGAAGTTGATTTGTGTACAGGGTGGTACTGAGTACCATAGAGAGATGCCTTCTACCACGTCACGGTTGACTTTCCGATCAGGACAGTAACCTCATCAGTCTTCTAAAAATATATATATATATATATCAAAAACCTTAATTTTAGAGTACCTACCAAACAGGAAAACCAGAAATATGCGCTTATATATCATATGTCATCATGACATTGATGACTTTTTTTATGACTTTTGTAGGTATGACAAAAGTTTTTGAAACCTATTTTATTTTTATGCCATCTAAAGGTAATTATGTGTATACAAATTTTATGGAACTAAAAACAATAACAAATTCATAGAAAATGCCTTTGGGTCAATCTGATTCCTTCCGGTTTGATCATCACTTGATTTAAATCTTTCCATGCAGCTGTGATGGTAGATTTTCCATCAGTAAATCCATACTGGCATTTGTTTTTAATCTTTCAACTTGTCAGTCTATCACCCAGTGCACAATTCTTTGACTTTGGAGAAAACTGAACCAGTACTATCTATAATATGGATGATAGTTTTTCCACTTAGACTTGGATTTTCTTATTTGAACATCGGGATTAATAATTGGCAGTTTTCAGCATTTTTGGTAAGATTGTTTGAGCTGCAATGATAAATTGTTCGTGACTGTACATGTACTTATGGTTCGATAATATAAATCGCAACATGTTTAAGAATGCTTCCAGGGATTTCATCGATACCATGGTGAATGTTTATTGCAAATTAACTGTTAATAAATTATTCAGTTTATATTCCTAACCGGTCTCAAATATATGACTCTCTACGTTGATTATATTATAGAGTTCTCGAATCGTTCGGTGCCTGACCTTGTGCCGATTATAAAGTTGAACGACTGATCATATTATCATCTAGAAGAATTTCTTAACAGAAACCATTAAATTGACTAATATCCAACGATAAAAATACAAAGGAAACTCCTTGAATTCATCACTACCACAAGTACCTACTATTATTATTATAATTTTTTTCAACCTTTTATTTAACTAAACTTTACCTAAACCATATAATTATTTTCATATCCAAGTACCATTGAGAGATGTAGGCCCACACAATCCTTGTCTGACATTGTTTGCTGCAAATAATTAAGAAATAAAATGTGATTGCTTTATAAATTTTGTCTCGTAATTGTTTGTCGCCATGGTCATCTCGCAGACGTTGTCAGTGAACTTAGGACTGGTTAGTTACTTCCAAAACAGCTGCTTGACAATGTACTGTCAATAGCACACCCTTTTGTAAGCTGAGTTTTATTTAAAGGTGGAACCACCTTTCAGCCTAAAGCTGTTGACAGCTGTTCCTCCACAAGATTCTTTGCAGCTGCTTCTGTGGTGTGATGATAACAGATATTTACACAGGACTTACATAGTTTCTTTGCAGTTGGTGAAAATAGAATCAACTCCAGAACTTGGTGTGGCTGTAGTAAATCTCTGAGTTCCTTGATTAACATCCTAAGGTTTCAACTTATTTGATATCATTAAATCAGTCAATCCATTTCCATTTGCATCCTGGTTGTCTAGGAAGCCAGCATGGAAATCTCTTCAACTCCGTGCTAGTCACTTATTGCTAGGAACTATACAGATATTATTATCCATTAGTTCAAGAAATATTATGATAATTTCCTGTTCATAATTGTATTAGAAAAATGAATGATTTCTGTACCAGCTCACATTAATTTCCAAGCAAAGGATTGAACCTCGTAACCTTTGCATCTAACATGTATTCCTCAACCTGCTGCATAATTTGGTTTGCCGATTAAATCCAGATGGATTATTACTTCGGCAATCGTAGCAATTGAACCTCGTTTCCTAGCTTAGGCTGTTTCCTGAACGTTTTAGGCTACAATTTTACGGGAAATAACATTGCACATGATTTCCATGCTTCTTCCGGTAAATTCAGTCTCCTACAAACTTGTCCTAGCTTTCTACACGCGAGGGAAAAGTTTCAACAAATATCATCTCGCTGCCAGCAGTGTTCAACTGTCATAATCACCGCAAGCAGCTTATTATTATTATTAGTACCCATTATTTAATAATATTGGTCCATTTCAAAGATCATAAGCCAATGCTTTAACTATCCATGAGAACCGGACAGTTAAAAGTTCCAAGACACAAGCAAAATAAGTAATAGTGGCAACCACAAACTCCCGCTACCAAGCGGCAAGCACATTTACATTCGATTGCGCTTCACAATTATTAGGATTCACTAAAACACAGGTGCAAGTGGAGCTCCTGTCTGCAAGCTGGAAACTCGAACAACATTTTTCTTCCTTGCTAAGCGAAGGTAGTAACATTAATTGCCCCTTTTTCAATATCACAAATATCAACCCACCTAAATCGAGACGCTGCGCTGAAATATCCACCTGTCTCCAGCAGAGAACACACACAAAAACGTGTTCTGTTAATCAACTGAAGCATGGCAATTAGCAAACCAGAAGCAACATATCCACTGGCTTCTGTAAGTACTAAGTAGGCAAAAAAACCAATTGATTTCAGTTTGTTTGACATGTTTATTAAATGTTTCCGTGTTTCATGTTTCATCGTGAGCAACACGTCCTAGTGCAAAATATCGCTACGATTTTATTCAAGCCTGGCTCAGCCGTCCAGGAGGCCGTTGCCAATTTCCTGGAGGACAAAATGATTAAAAGCGCAGGGTTAAATATTCACACAGTGGCAGCACTTGAAGTTCAGTGGGTCAAGTGCAAATACACGGCTGGCTAAAGATATGCACAAGCGCAACGCTGCGAGATTTTACAATGCACTCGGCAATTTCAGGGCACATTTTTAGGGCAATGTTTTAAATTGTAAATCACAGCACGTAGTCAGTCTTATCATGTTTTCGTGGACATTAAAATACAGTCAGTGTTAATAATTTGCACCGACCAAGGCAGATAATATTCCGTGTGAAATTGCACACACATCAAACGATCTCTAATGCGCTTTGAAACGTAGCAAAATACAGAGACTCTACTTCCCACACGATGGACCCGTCAAACACCGAGACATTTCACCGAGACGAGGAATCGTGGTTCCCGGCTGAGCAAATATTAGCGCTGGCGTGACAACACGGCAAGACCTACGTTTGTCTTGGTCATCGACACAGCACAAGGTCATGTTCTGATCATTGCCTTCAAACACACAGCATTGGGGTGGCACTCCATTAACACAGGCAACGGTGATTCTGAGACCACCTCACCAGCGGAATGAAACAAATATCAAGAAACATCACGACTCGAATGACTGGCAATTCAAGCTGAAATGTTGTTGCAAGTTGTAATCTTAGTGGTGCATTAAATCGCTTGTCGGGTATTTAACTTTGATGGCGTGTACTTGCAAGTTTCAAGTGTATTTGCTACGTTAGCAGCCATTGGATCGGCTTCAAATTACTAGCCACTGATTGGAGGCCGGGGTCTCCCGCCGTCGAACAGAGCACCCAAGTGCTTAATAAATGAAGTCCATTGAATAACTTGGGGTAGATCCAATCATAGAAGTTGCCGTGAGTACTTGATCGATGGAACAAGAGTATTCAATAGCAAAATGACCGAGAAATTTGGATGAAGGTAGAATAGACGAAATGAGCCTACAAGGAATCTCCGATCAAATATCCCCAGTTTGTCTTGTGAAGTGCAAATGCTTCCTTCGTTTCCTTCCGAAAGGAATTAATCGTCACCAAGGGGCACCAAGAAAATCGTGGGTAACAACAAACAACCAAAAGGCGGCTTCATCTTTCACCAGATCATTTCATTTCCGTAAAAATCATCGTCCCTACAGCAAGATTTGCAGGAGAAACCACTGCAACGATATCAATAACTACTCGCTACGGTACAAAAGTATAAAATTTCACACAAATAAAAACAATTTTCAAACGTCGTTAGGAAAACCAAAACGTTTTCCCGTCCGACAAGTCATTTGAAACCGAGGCCGCGTACTTTCCGACACCCCGCGTCTAGATACTAGATAGAAACTAAGAATGTTTAAAAACTTACTCTCGTGTGTTCCTACCGATTTCGGCGAGTCCTGTCGCTAGCTTACCTATGTGTGCTGTCACGCTGCTGGCTAGGCTGCCTCCTAACGCCCCCGCTAGATCTAGCACTAGCCTGTTCACACCTGCAATGCACCACCAATAACACACTCGACACAAATAATCCCTCAATTTGCCACATTCACTCAACGCTGGTGTCCTGCTGCCTGGTGGCTTGCTGCTGGACCTAGCTCCTGGCTTCCTTCACAAAGCTCGTGTCCTGGTGGCTTGCTGCTGGACCTAGCTCCTGGCTTCCTTCACAAAGCTCGTGTCCTGGTGGCTTGCTGCTGGACCTAGCTCCTGGCTTCCTTCACAAAGCTCGTGTCCTGCTAGCTCCTACCTGCTCGGCACCTGCAAGTTGTTACGACACAGGAAAGCACGTCGGGGCCGCCACCGCCATGGGGAAGGAACGTTGAGGACGATAACGTCTACCACTAGGATAAGACACGTGTCTCAAGTAATTACATCTACGTCATCGTCAACACGATGAACAGGCCGGCAATCTGTCAGATCTCAAGCGAGGAGCACACTCTCGGGTTACAATGATCCGAATGAACGGGCAATTGGAAAGTCTCGAGTGGCTCAGAGCCGTAGATTGTAGAATTGAGAGTGAACGGTTGGCGTAGTGTGCGGTCCTAGGAAAGCACACTACGTTTAAACAGAGCACAACCGTACACCCTCAAACAGGCAATTTGTTTAGGTTGAAACACAGATTATCAACCGATTTTATGGTTGACTATTTTATGGAGACTATTTTACACACCATATATTGAACTACAGCAGCAATGTTTAAAAGTAAGAACCGGAGGAAACAAGAGTTTAAAAGAAACAATCTTAAAAAGTCCAGACTAAAACAGAAAAATCGTAGTAAAAAATGAAAAGGGTGAAATGCAACAAAATTGACTCGAGGAAATGTGTGCAAATGCGGTGAACAAGGCTCGGACGGTTTAAAGACACGGATCTTCAAATCAACGAGTCTCCAGCCATCAGTTGCAAGCCAACGAGACGGTAAGAACAAGATTGCAGGTCGCGGGGTCGGGAAAGGGGGTTGGCAGCAGCGGCAGCCCGACTTAACCCTAGGACAAACTAGCCTAGTCACGTGTCTGGCAGCCTGCAGTTCGACTAGCTCCTGGCATCGAAACTAGCATCGCGTCTCCACCGACCACCTGCAATTGTAATCTTACGGTTAGCTAGCCTAGACGACGCTTCCTGATCGGAGCTCCGCGCTTATCGAAGCTGCCTGCCTTCCTGTCGCTGACGCACCTGAATCCAACAAACCTAGAGCTAGGCCTATCACTACCTGGCTACAATAAACGACAGTGCTGCTTGTGTTTTTGTTTGGTTTTTTATTACAAATGACACTTTTTTTTTGCTTCCGTTAGTGAACCTTGCAAGCGGAGCTCCGAAATACATAATCCTATCCTAGGTTACTATTTGTGTGTCCGGCGAGATGCTTGGTGGTTCCGAATCCGGACGGGGTGATACTACGTAGACTCAGTGACAAGACTACCTAGTTACCTAAATAGTTAGATAAGATGTTCCGAGTTGTTACACACTTCCTATTGGGCTCGGTCGATAGATAAAAACTGGATTAGAAGACGACCGGCAGAGAAAAAAAAACACAAGTGGACGCGGAAATTTTTCACAATCACAAAAAGTCTAGGGGTGTGTTTGCAGGCAAGCCGGGTTGGACCAAACCTTATAAAATTATTCACATCGAGTTGATCGTAGTATATATATATATAGATTATTCTTTCCGAAAGTTTCTTGCGTTGAGGAAACATCGGGGTGTGAGGGTGGGGGGGTGGGGACACCGCGCAACCGAGCCACCGAGACCTGGATCCCGGCGCTTTGTACTTAACCGCCCCCGCGCGTCGCGACCTTAGTACCGCCTCTGGGCCCCGCCGGCCCCCGCCGCGCCGTAGCCGCCCCTCCCGCCCCCGTTGCCGGCCGAGAAGTTGCCGGCGCCGCCTCCCGCGGAGTAGGGGGCAGGTCGCGCGGCGCCGCCGAAGTTGTCGCGCACCGGCCCGCCCGCGTAGCTCTGTTGGTAGCCGCCGCCGAAGCTGTCGTTGCTCCAGTTGCCCCCGCCGCCGCCCGAGTTGTAGCCCTGGCCGCCGCCCTGGTTCCAGCCTCCGTTGCCGCCGCCCTGCTGCTCCCACGGGTTGGCGCCGTACCCGCCTCCGGAGTTGTAGTTGCCGCCGCCGCCGGAGTTTCCGCCCCACGAGTTGCCGCCCCAGGAGCCGCCACCGCCCCCGCCACCGGAGTTTCCTCGGCCGCCGCCGCGACCGCCACCGCCGGAACGTCCACCGCTGCCGCCGCGGCTCGCGATCTCCGCCTTGCTCAGCGCCTTCTTCACGTCGATCGCCTTGCCGCAGATGCTGTGCGTCTTCTGCAGGCAGATCTTGTCCACCGGGTCGTACTCTTCGAACTCGACGAAGCCGAAGCCTCGCTTCTTGCCGGTCTCCTTGTCGGTGACGATCGCCACGGACACGATCTTGCCGAAGTCCTTGAAGTAGTCGGTGAGGTCGTCCTCGCCCACGTCCTCCTTGAGTCCGCCGACGAACAGCTTCTTGACGGTGGCTCCGGCTTCGGGCCGGCCGATCTCTTGCCGCGGGACGGCGCGCTTCGGTTCGACCACGCGGCCGTCGACGCGATGGGGACGAGCGTTCTGTGCGCTGTCCACCATGTGTCCTCGCGAATACGTAATGAAGCCGAAACCGCGGCTACGTTTCGTGTTCGGATCTTTCATAACGACCACGTCGACGATCTCACCCCACTGCTCGAAGTGCTTCTTCAGCGACTCGTCGGTCGTCCTGTAGTCCAGGCCGCCGATAAACAGCTTGCGGATGTGCTCGGGCTCCAACTTCCCTCCATTCTCCTGCTCGTGATCATGGTCGGCCATTTCTCAAGCCGGTTGCTGAATATTTGATGCTGAAATACAGAGACGCCAACGTTAGTAATCGAATAATTTGTGGATACAAACAGTCTGCGTCGCTCGCGGATTCGATTAGTGGTAAACATGTGCTGAAATGCTACTTACAAGAGTCCTTTTGAGACGAGGAACGGCTTTGTTGATAGCGGATGGCGTATTACTTCGCAGCCAAACAAAGTGAACAGGAAGAAGATGCCGACGAAGCGGGCGCGAACTTGGAAGTGAGCGAGTAGTGAGCGCTTGGCTACGTGACTCAGCGAGCGCTCCGCTAGGGCGTGGTCTGACGTCACGGCAATCTACCAACTGACCGCAAGTCGCGCGACGGCGCGCGCCGCCTACGAGATCGCGAATGCGAATGCGATGAGTTGAATGGATCCGCGGCCTCGTGTGTTCCAGTTGCGTTGCGACTTGCGAGTAAATTTTTTAGAAGCTTGTGTTTTGCCTGTCTATCGGTCGTGTCAGTTGACTTCGTAAAATGACGTCCACAGGTAATTTGAGAAAGATTACATCATTATTTACGTTTTTCTTATTTCATTTATTGATGATTGCTAATTAGTTTATGTGAACGTCACATGAATATCACTCATGAATCCTGACTTCTGTCTTAAATTTACTTCCATCTGTTCCCATTTGGACCAACTCAAAGAACTTAACACAACCAACGTTTTTCAGGGAGAAGGAAAGCTAATCTGAAACCTACATCAGATCCCAACAAAAACGTGCCGCTTGTTGATTTGACCGACGATGATTCTATTATTGTACTTGATGACACTGTAGAGGCAGAGAACGTTCTTCTGGCGGGGGGTGATAGCAATGAAAAAACTCCGAAGAAAAAAACGATGACTTCTGGTGAATTCCTGAGCCACGAAATAGTAACGTCCACCCCGGCTAGCATAGCGCCATCGACGCCTAAAAGCGATGGAAAGCGGAAACGTGCCGACAGTCCCGACATGTACAGTGGTGTCGAAATTGATTCCGGAGAAGGTACCAGATAGTTGCTAACCCACACAAATTGTCAAAGCGTGAAACAAATGATCAATAAACGCTTTTACTAACATTTTATGAAATTTCCAGGTTCGGATGAAGAATCATTCATTTCGGCGGTTACGAACAAAACATCAGGGCCTGATAAAACATCAGAACTGAGCTTCCATACAATTATCGATAACACGGCCGATTCTATATCCGAACAGACGCCAGACATTCTCTACGACATTGATTCGACTCTGGTGGACGTTAGTTCGGGCCTGGATTCACCGAGCCCGCCGATAAGCGAACAATCCACCACCGACATCAGCTCCGATTCTTTTGTGAAACAGGTTAGTTGTATCTATTTATTTATTTATAATTTGCTACAAACAATTACAGAGAAGCTGTTTGAGCCGGCAAGGAACTTGGACATATTATATTAATAATGGTATAGATAGCCTGAACAGATTGAGTCTAATTTAGGCAATGGTGATAATACCAGTTAATAAAATATATTAAGAGATTCATTCGTACATCACAATATGTTCTGGAAAACAAAAACGTACGTGTTGTAAGTACCTGGCATAGAAATGCATGCGTGGATATTATGAAAGCCATTCTAATCTCTGTTATAATTACTTAGGTGAATGGCTTCTCTCAGAAGTGCCTGCTTTACTTTGGCAACGAATATTGTCATTTAAAAGAGACGAATCAATAAATTTTGGTAGAATTTGCCCTGCAATGCAATGAACTGTGTATATTTAAATCAGATTTAGTTTGATTTAGATTCATCCTGCAAGCACTGGTTAAGAAAATCTTATTTGTTAGTATGTACCGTACATATTAACACAATTGAGTCATATTTTCTTCGTTGCTTTATGATTAAACACACAAAATATGGCTGTTAAGCAGATGACTAAGTATCTATAAATAAAGCTAGATAAACACAGCTATAAATGCATGTTTCAGTACCTACCTACGCGGTCTGACGAGTTTCTAGCTAGCTATTAATAGTTTTCTCTAATTCTCTCTAATTATTGAAAGTTGTCATCCAAACCAATCTAAAAGCCAAAAGTCTTTGGAGGCCGAGCATCTGAATATAATTTGACAAAACTTTCCAGATATGTTCACCCTCACGATTCAATGTTTGCAAACAAATTTCATTGTTTTGTGTTAAAGGCCGTGTGAGGGGAAGGTGGGGTTCACTTATCCGCTAGCGCCCAATGAGATAAGAAAAATGGCTCTAGCCCATCTGTTCCTCCGCGCGCGGTGCACGGTGTCTATATTCTTCCCCTCACAAGGCCTTTAAGCGCTTTGTCTTGAAAATGGCGCTTTTATGTCGCTTTTTTAGCAATTTTGCAGTTTTTATTCAATGAATCGAGTGAATAAACTCGGCTTGTGATCAATGTAAAATGTACGGCAGCTTTCTCGATGACACTAGTTACCTGAAAACATCACGATTTTAAGGAAAAGTATGGAATGGATTTCCTTCAAAATCACAGAGTATCTTCTTTTTAATATGTTTAACGCACGCATAAAAATTTGTCAACAGCAATTGAAGATATCGTAAAGGTAACGTTAAGATAAGCCTCAGGAGGCTGATTGCGACGTGTTGTTCCAGTCGGGGACGACGGCGGCTGTGTTTGACGAGTTCACCGGACTCGAGCTTCCCAGCACGGTGAGCGTGTTGACGACGCCCGAAGGCAGCCGCGTTTATCTCGTCGGCACCGCGCACTTCAGCAAGGAGTCGCAGGACGACGTCTCCTTGGTAAGCACCACGAAACACAAACAACCGGCTTTATAATCGCTGCTTGACTCGCTGCTAAAACGTTGCTACATGAATTGATCAAGCTGGTTGGAAGTTCTGAAGCAACCTTTAAACTTGCTACCAAACAGTTTGGCAACGTTGGAAACACCGGTTCTCGTGAGATCACCGAGAGTTAAGCAACATAGCGCTGTTTGATGGGTGACCATCATGCACACGATCAGTTCTGTTCGGGAGAGAGGTCGGGGGGTTTGAAGTCAGTACGACAACTTCACTCGCCTTGCTTGTCAACCTCTCGACAGCACGGATTAGCGGAGGAATCCTGTCGTTCGAGTTGCACCGTCCTTCGGAAGGGACGTAAAGCCGGTGGTCCCCTCGGTGCTTTTCGACAGGAGTAGGCTACGTGCCGGCACCGGGTTTCCCCTCCTCCCTTCTAGCCATAGGTTAGGTTCATCATCAGCCTTTCATTATAGACCAGCGCCACGGTGCCAGCTGTCAAAACAGTGCGTCGTTAAACACCGGCAATCAATCAATGAATCACCGGGTTTCCCCTCCTCCCTTCTAGCCATAGGTTAGGTTCATCGTCACCCTTTCATTATAGACCAGCGCCACGGTGCCAGCTGTCAAAACAGTGCGTCGTTAAACACCGGCAATCAATCAATGAATCACCGGGTTTCCCCTCCTCCCTTCTAGCCATAGGTTAGGTTCATCATCACCCTTTCATTATAGACCAGCGCCACGGTGCCAGCTGTCAAAACAGTGCGTCGTTAAACACCGGCAATCAATCAATGAATCACCGGGTTTCCCCTCCTCCCTTCTAGCCATAGGTTAGGTTCATCATCACCCTTTCATTATAGACCAGCGCCACGGTGCCAGCTGTCAAAACAGTGCGTCGTTAAACACCGGCAATCAATCAATGAATCACCGGGTTTCCCCTCCTCCCTTCTAGCCATAGGTTAGGTTCATCATCACCCTTTCATTATAGACCAGCGCCACGGTGCCAGCTGTCAAAACAGTGCGTCGTTAAACACCGGCAATCAATCAATGAATCACCGGGTTTCCCCTCCTCCCTTCTAGCCATAGGTTAGGTTCATCATCACCCTTTCATTATAGACCAGCGCCACGGTGCCAGCTGTCAAAACAGTGCGTCGTTAAACACCGGCAATCAATCAATGAATCACCGGGTTTCCCCTCCTCCCTTCTAGCCATAGGTTAGGTTCATCATCACCCTTTCATTATAGACCAGCGCCACGGTGCCAGCTGTCAAAACAGTGCGTCGTTAAACACCATAAAAGCAACTTTAAACTTGCTGCAGGCAGGTTGCATGGAATCATTCGTTACCTATCACCTTGCACGGACGTCTGACTTGAGCGTGGTTACTAAGTTTCCTATAAAACTGCAATAACCCGAGAGAGCCGTTTCCTCACCCAGCGAAGCAGGAATCTTGTTCGGCCGGATAGCTCAGTGGTCAGAGCAACCGCCCGGCAAGCGGAAGGTCCCGGGGTCACATCCCGGTTCGGACGCACTTATTTCCTGCCCAGCCATCCCATCATCAATTTCCTACTGGCGCAAGCTTCCACCAATGACACCGATTTCTCAAACATAATTATTTTCTTGGAACTCCTGCCTTCAATCAACATCCGTTTTTTCAAAGTGATCCCGTGTTTGCAGATAATCCGCACGGTGAACCCTCACATCGTCTGTCTGGAGTTGTGCAAAGCTCGGACCAACATCTTGCAACTCGACGAGAAGACCATCTTGGAGGAAGCCAAGAACATCAACTTCGGTAAGTCAAACGCAGCGTCCACGTTGATTATTAGCAACGAAATACCAATCCCTAAATTTACATCGGTGCCGGGATTCGAAACCGGGTCTTTGCCAGTCCGGGGCACTGCGCTAACCATTATGCTACACGGACAACCAACTGTGGAATCGATGTTGAGTTTAATTGAGTTGTTTACCTTTTTCCTTATCTTCCATCTCGGAATAGATTAGTTGATTGTCGGCAAATTTATTGTTCTTATCATTTGGTATCTCGAACCGAGGAGTTTGGAGATACGGGTCGGGTCGGTGCGTGGAATTTACGACTGTCAAATATTTTCTTCACCTCAATTGCTTTCTAAAATTAAAATCTGTTTGATGTATCTCGTGAGGTCACCCAAGTTAAGCAACATCACGCTGTAGGAGCCAATTCCCGCCGTGCATCAATGCAGAAAACGGCTTTAAAATCTACAATTTAATTCCGATTGAAATTTCCTCAGCACGGTGGTGTTAAGAGGGTGTCCTTCACCCCCGTGCCGAGTTTCAGCCCCGTCGGTCCGACAGGAAGCGCAGAAAGCGCGAGTAAGCCAGGTTAAGCAAGATTCGTGTCTGGACGGGTGACCGGTACTTGCCTGTGTGTCTCAGAGCCAACCTGGAGCTGAACGAGCCCCAACAGGTGTTTGATGGGTGACCATCATGCACACGATCAGTTCTGTTCGGGAGAGAGGTCGGAGGGTTTGAAGTTAGTACGACAACTTCACTCGCCTTGCTTGTCAACCTCTCGACAGCACGGATTAGCGGAGGAATCCTGTCGTTCGAGTTGCACCGTCCTTCGGAAGGGACGTAAAGCCGGTGGTCCCCTCGGTGCTTTTCGACAGGAGTAGGCTACGTGCCGGCACCGGGTTTCCCCTCCTCCATTCTAGCCATAGGTTAGGTTCATCATCACCCTTTCATTATAGACCAGCGCCACGGTGCCAGCTGTCAAAACAGTGCGTCGTTAAACACCGGCAATCAATCAATGAATCACCGGGTTTCCCCTCCTCCCTTCTAGCCATAGGTTAGGTTCATCATCACCCTTTCATTATAGACCAGCGCCACGGTGCCAGCTGTCAAAACAGTGCGTCGTTAAACACCGGCAATCAATCAATGAATCACCGGGTTTCCCCTCCTCCCTTCTAGCCATAGGTTAGGTTCATCATCACCCTTTCATTATAGACCAGCGCCACGGTGCCAGCTGTCAAAACAGTGCGTCGTTAAACACCGGCAATCAATCAATGAATCACCGGGTTTCCCCTCCTCCCTTCTAGCCATAGGTTAGGTTCATCATCGCCCTTTCATTATAGACCAGCGCCACGGTGCCAGCTGTCAAAACAGTGCGTCGTTAAACACCGGCAATCAATCAATGAATCACCGGGTTTCCCCTCCTCCCTTCTAGCCATAGGTTAGGTTCATCATCACCCTTTCATTATAGACCAGCGCCACGGTGCCAGCTGTCAAAACAGTGCGTCGTTAAACACGGACAAAGAATGAATCTAACTTCCCCGTGTCTGTTCTGTCCCTGGACGGTTGCAGAGAAGGTGCGCATGGCGGTGAGACAGAACGGCGTGGTCAACGGCATGATGTACATCCTGCTGCTGAACATGTCGGCGCACCTCACCAAGGAGCTCGGCATGGCGCCCGGCGGGGAGTTCCGTCGCGCGCTGGCCGAGGTGCGACAACTCAACAACGGCTGCATCGTCCACCTGTCAGACCGGCCGCTAGACATCACCATCAAGCGCGCGCTGCGTTCTCTCTCCTGCTGGCAGATGGTCAAGCTCACCTGGCATCTGTTGACCAGCAAAGAACCCATTAGGTGAGTCATTATCCGTCTAGATTCTTGGGAAGTATGTCCGTTGTTTGTTGATGTTCACCTACCCACTCGAAGTACAAACTCTGTCTGTCCAAATGTTACCTGCATGCCATTGTCTGCTGTGTTGCCTTGTGTTGCCTTGTGTTTCCTTGTGTTTCCTTGTGTTTCCTTGTGCTATGCTTGTGTTTCCTTGTGTTTCCTTGTGCTATGCTTGTGTTTCCTTGTGTTTCCTTGTGCTATGCTTGTGTTTCCTTGTGTTTCCTTGTGCTATGCTTGTGTTTCCTTGTGTTTCCTTGTGCTATGCTTGTGTTTCCTTGTGTTTCCTTGTGCTATGCTTGTGTTTCCTTGTGTTTCCTTGTGCTATGCTTGTGTTTCCTTGTGTTTCCTTGTGCTATGCTTGTGTTTCCTTGTGTTTCCTTGTGCTATGCTTGTGTTTCCTTGTGTTTCCTTGTGTTTCCTTGTGCTATGCTTGTGTTTCCTTGTGTTTCCTTGTGCTATGCTTGTGTTTCCTTGTGTTTCCTTGTGTTTCCTTGTGCTATGCTTGTGTTTCCTTGTGTTTCCTTGTGCTATGCTTGTGTTTCCTTGTGTTTCCTTGTGCTATGCTTGTGTTTCCTTGTGTTTCCTTGTGCTATGCTTGTGTTTCCTTGTGCTATGCTTGTGTTTCCTTGTGTTTCCTTGTGCTATGCTAGTGTGCTATGCTTGTGTGCTTGGTGAATGAAACCGTGTATTGAACCGTGAATTAAAACGTTGGTTGTTTGTCGTGTGACGCAGCAAGGAAGAGGTGGAGCGATGCAAGCAGCGCGACCTGCTGGAAGAGATGCTCAAGGAGATGGCCGGCGAGTATCCCGAGCTGGGCCAGGTCTTCATCGACGAACGCGACACCTACCTGTCTTACTCGCTGCAGTTGGCAGCGCTGCCCTACCCGAACAAACCACCCGGTAAGTCCAGCATCCCAGCAGTCCCAGCAGTCAGCCGCTACAATGCTGCTTTCGTAGACCTGTAGCAGCATCGATATTGATTTGTTAGGTCCCCACCTAACTGGCCACCCCTTGTGAAGGCGTGGCCACCCTGCCGAGCGGGACCGACAGAGCCCGAGGCATCGGCCGCGGGACAATGCCAGTCAGACACATAACCCCGTTGGGGCAACAGCGTTACCTGTATCTGTCAAAACTGAACATCTATTAAATCAGCAAGGGACCACCAGAATAGGACAGTTTGGTTGGTTTAATTTGTTGGTAAATATTGTTGAGTGTTTGGTTTATTGGTACCTAAAATTGTTGAGTGTTTCATCGGACAGCTGTTCCCGCCCAGGTCTAGATTATAAAACCTGTGGCTTGCAATCGGATGAAATACAAAGCCTTAACATTGCTTGAGTCTGCACTTTTGACCTGCCGACTTGTATCCAATCAATGATCGGTGGATTGCTTGCGATGCAGCTTGATGCTGGTGATACGGTTAACGGCCAGACGTCACCTCGTAGCGACATTAGAATAACGGAAAGGCGGCGGAGGTTGGTAGCCGTGGTCGGTGGAATGGCGAGAGCTCGGTTTTGCTCCGTTTCAACGCGTCTGCAATCGTAAGAAGGATCCTGACGGGCGTCTACGTTCCCTGAAGACGCTTCCAGCCGTGAAGATGTCCACGCCAGCGTGCAGGACGAGACGTCGACTCTCTTCAACGTCGTTGTTGGAACCGCTAACACGATACATCGAAGCAAAAGCGAAGTCTTGCCATTCTATTGCAGTGATGTGGTGACGGCTGGGTTGTTAGTGATGGGGTGGCGGCTGGTTGCAGGCGACGTGACGCGGGTGGTGGGCGTGGTCGGCATCGGACACGTCGCCGGCATCACCAAGAGATTCGGCTCCGTCACCGAGGCAGAGGTCCGTACCTGGCCTTTAAGAACGTTACGCAGCGTTACAACGGCCATCACCGTTCATTAACATACTAATTATAGTTAGAAATTAGCGGCAATACATGGATTTATCAGCGTTATGTTTCGTAGCAAACGACAAAGTCTTACCAGACTGTAGAATAGGACAAACTTGAGGAGAATTCCGGCGAGAAAGCGCTGGTGTCACATTACCGAGCCCGGTATTCACTTACCTTTTCTGTTTCTAATTCTGCGGAAGCGAGTTAAATTCCCCTTGCGTTGCCGAAGGCACGGGAAACACAAGGCCGAAACCAACCCAAATCCCGCAGAGTTGTACAACGAAGCTGGCCGACTGGCCACAAGTTAAACAAAGAGAAACTGTTTTCCATCTCAACTGTGAGTTGGCCCGTCGTCAGGGGCGGAACTAGGCGCCCGCAGGGCCCGCGGCCGCGGGGGGGCCCGTCGGTTGTCACTAAATCTGAAACACTTTTACTCATTTTTGCGATACTTTCAGTGTTATTCACTCTTGTTTCACGCCAACTGCAGATTCAATGTGTGAGGCAGACTGGTCCAGTACGCGGGGGGCCCTTGTCGAGTCAGGTCAAATTTGGTACACGAAGGTTTCGCTTGATAAGGAGTAAAATATCAGAAAATACGAAAAACTACAGAAAAACATTGTCAATTACATTAGTAGGCATACGCAAGGGTCACTTTTAGTGATTGAAAGTATCTTATAGGTACCTACTCAGGCACTCTGAATTTTTATTTCCAGGAAAGGTCTATCCTGCTTATCATATTGCAAGATAAAACTTGTAAATGTGGTTCACCGAAAATATCGAGCTGATTTTCCAAATCCGTCAATTTGAAACAGCTTTGCAATATGTCTAAAATTCTTGCTACAACGCATAGATTTGCTCTAAAAAAGGCCAATGATTCAAAATTTTATCGGGGGCTGAAAAACCTGTCGCCTTTGGGAGAGAAGGGGGGGCCTTTATGTCCAAATCTGCGGGCGGGCCCGTGAATCGTTGTTCCGCCCCTGCCCGTCGTACGTAGAGTTGCGTGACAGATGGCCGCGTTGGTCAAGTCTTTGACAAAGCCGGGCTAGACAACGACGTGACGACGTGACGACGACGTGACGACGTGACGACGTGTTCTCCGTCCCGCAGATCCAGCCGCTGCTCTCGGTGCCGGGCCCGTCGCGCTCCACGCGTCTCGCCAAGCTGGCGGTCAAGACGTCGGCGGCGGCGCTGGCCGTCTACCTGGTGTTCCGCTTCGCGCCGCGCCCCGCGTTCGCGCGTTGATTGCAGCGCGGTGGGCGTCTTCCAAGCCGTCGGCACCGTTGGGTGCAAGCCGGCGCAATCGGGTTGGTCTCCAACGGCATCGTTCGTTGCAAGCCGTGACCTGTGGGCCGTCAGCCTCTCTCCATGGAGCTAGTTGAGGCTGGAGTTCGACTGTCACCAGAGTAATTCTGTATTTTCATTTATTTTGTAAGGTGAGATGAGCAAGAACTGTTATCAAAGCTGCTAAACGCTCATCGCGTGCCACCTTGTAAAAATGCAAAATGACTTTGTGTCGCGCTTGCGCCAAGTTTTGCGCGATTGCGCCGGCTGGAAGCGAACTCGGTGCCGTTTTGGCGCTGACTTTGCGTCGAGCTTGCGCCAAGTGCCCGTGCCGCGCAAACCTTGCGTCTAGTTGGTGATAGGTGTGATCTTTTAGCGCCGGCGTCGTCTCCAAACTTTCCTAACGTGGGTTTGGCATCTCGCTGGGCAGGCTGGGTGTCGACTTGTGGCTAATTGGCGCTTGCACCGACTCCGTGCTCGGTTCGGCTTTCTATCGGACGGGATTGGCGTCGGCTTGCGCCAGGTCCGGACCGATCGCAACGCCTGGCACAAAGTTGGCGTCGTTTCGCGAGACTTTCGACCACGGGAAGATATTTACGATGATGGAACGGCTGGGAATGCGCGATATTTTTCTAAGATATTTGCGATGCACACGTCACTTGCTATCCAATTTGTAATCTGTTATTTTTTCTGTCTCCATTAAACATCTCAACATACTTATTTGAAGTGAGTTGGTTTTGACCTGTCGGCGTCAAAAGATTGAACTGTTTGAACTATTTTAGAAGATTCGCTGAAATCCCAAGAGTTTTCGGTGTAAATCTGGAATCCAGGTAAATCTGGAATCCTGAAATCGGACAGTGTTATTTAGCGTTAGGGATCTGCGAGTGGTACTTTGACTCAATTGTGTTTAGTTGGTAATGACGTGATCGATGCGGTGTTAGCCGTTGGGTGTTGAAACGTGAAAGAATGTTGTCCGTTGTTGCCTCGCGACGATGCCGTTGTTTCTGCAACACGGGGACTGATGTGATATTCCGTCTCTAGATTTACTAATTACTATTATCATACTTGTATTCATTGCTGTCTCGTCGTCACACTTTGCTCGACTGCAGTCGCTTTTTCCCTTCCAAATGCGGTTAGTGTTTTGACAGCTGCCAAGCTTTTGCATCGTAAGGCCAAGGAAGGACAGTGTATTTTACTAACGTTACTTTTTGTGAGCTTATTTGTTAAATAGCAGTCAGTACAATGAGGTTACTCATGTTTTAAAATCATTTTTAAACAAAATGATGGATCTGTATGATTATTAGTTATTTTTAGTTAGAATATTTCAGTACCTGCCTAATCGTTGATGCCGCTTTCATTGTTTCGGCTTTCTCATCATTATTAGTTCGTATTAATGTGCAAATGTCAAATTTTTGTTGGAGAAATTTCTTGGATAGTTTGTCAGGAAATGTGGCTCGATAGTTTGGTGTTGTGATTTCAGCGAGTGCCGCTGTGATTTAAACTAACCGACCGTTTATCAATAAAGATTAGATAATTTTGTGATAGCTGCTTTTTATTGTGGGGTGTTTTACATTTTACCCGATACCTTGAATATAAGACGGTGAAGCTCGGCGAACAAGTTGCTCTATTCACAAGCTAAGGAAGTGAAGGAAATCTTCTATTACTTTTACGGCTAAAAATATTCCTGTACGTTTGAACTTGAAAAGTGACGTAATCACATGCTTCCAGCTCCGATTCAAGATTGAATTAATTAAATAATTGATGGGTTTGTGCATACAGGTGAATTTTATAGGATATCTTACGGATTCGAGCGTACATAATTCAGTCATTTTATGCAGTTCCTGGACTTAAATATTTTCCACTGCCAAGTCATAATTCACAATTATTTATCTCAAACACAATTAACTTACATAAGATTTTATAAAATAGAAAGGTAATTTATTTTAACTGTGGATACATTTTATGACAATGGCAAATGTTTTTACTGAGATGGTTACATGTTTACTGATACTGGTAAGTGATTACTGGCGTACCGATCTTAACAACTTTCTTACTGCCTTGTTGAAGATATGACTGCTGATTCAATATCTAGCCACAGTTAACAAAACTACATCGACGCACATTCATAATGCACTGCTTCTTTGATCAAGGAGAAAACATCCGCACAATTAAAAGTCTTTGTTTGATCAATTTCTTGTTTGTTGTTAAGAAAGTAAGGACGCTCCGCCGGTTTTGTGCGCAAAGTTCCAAACACTACCATCCTACCTACACTTGTCTGTTCAATCTCTTGAGCGTGCGTGCTTTTGTAGTCGTTGTCCGTTTCCTTCTTCGCTGGACAGTCAGTCCAGATGTTGATGTTGAGGTGATCTTGATATGTTAGCAACTGGTGTGGGTGCATCTTTAGAATCTTGTGTTGTTGCCTCGTCCTTTACTAAATCCATAAAGCAATCTTCTTGTTTTATAATGATGCTTGAATCTATTGGAAAGTCGGAGCAAATCCCCGGTTCTCCTCCATCAAAGGGTCTGTCAAGGGATTGAGAATTTCATCTGTATTGGCACACAAAATATTATTTGGGAAAACACTGGGAACTGTACCATCTCTCAGCTTTTTCTTTTTGGCATGAGGTATATAATCTGATTCCAAGAAATGTTGGCTGCAAACAGTTAATGTATTCAATCCCTTGAAGGTTTTTCCAGATCGGCTTGCCAAATCAAAAATTATGTCCAACCATTTCTGCCGCACATCAGGTTTGACTGGAATTTGGTGCTGCGATATTCCACGCTGGTTAGGGTTGCAAAGTGGAATGCAACACTTCCTCACCTTAAAATAGAATTTGAGTCTTTTCCTAAATTGATCCTTTCGAAATATACCATTGTTTATAACCTAACACACCTTGCGACGTTCGGCGCCCTTTTTCGGCATCAGCTGTTGATCAGCTGTCAGTGGTTTTACAATTGTTTCATCGCGTTTTAAATCAAATGTAAAAATACTTTGCATGTCTGTATTCTGATTTATGTAGTATTTCTCTCTCTTTAATGCGTGAGCCTACGTGCTCTCGTTTTTTATCTAGTCTCTGGTCATACTATTGAGTTAAGTTTAATCTCATTCTGAGGGTGACAGGTGTGTTGATGTAAGTTGCACACCAAGCATCAGGAGATAATCATATTAAATTTCACATAATGAAAGTGACAAAAGTTGAGTCACACAACGGCGAAGATTTGTATGATCATGACATTCCCGGCCTGATATACACGGCATCAAACATTCCAGGGCCGGGAGCTGACGTAGAACTTTTCGACTGTGTTTTCACAGCGGGTTGTGCTTGTGTGGATGGCAAATGTGACGGTAATTCTTTGTGTGCCTGCGTATCAACCCAGGGAACAAACTATTCTGCCCGCCGATTGCTCGAAAACAAATTCGCTGGACCTGTTTTGGAGTGCGGATCGGCATGTTTTTGTTCGGTGGACGTTTGTGAGAACCGTGCCGTGCAGTTTGGCCCTTTGAGAGGATTAAAAACATTTGAAACACTTAACGGCAAAGGTAAGATGATGTCATTTAACATCATTAATCTTATTATCCTCAGTTGCTCGGTCAGGTGACATTAATGTAAATTCGTACTTCTACTTCAAAACACTTAGTCTGTAGCTGCCATGCAGACATTTTTTCTATTGTTCTGAGTACGTAATGACAGTTATTTGACCTGGTGACGTCTGTCAGAATCCTACCGCGGATAACAAAAGCAGCTGCTGACAACTGTCAGAATGGCTTATAATTCACGAACTACATCCCAGCAAACGGCAATTTAGTTAAAGTTAGTTTAAATTTGACACCAATGCCGCATGGCCAGTACAGCAAGTTTAAGTTCACTTCACTACAGAACTGAACATGAACTGGTTGCATCAACTAGTGATCGATTTGGGTGGATTTGGCTCTTCATGAACCGGGTACTTCCTTGTTTTTGTAACCGGGTCCTACCCAAGTTCCAAAGAAAACTGAGACAGAAAAATATATATTTATGTTCTTTGGTAAAAATTCCAAAAAATCACTGTTCTCATGTAAAAGATCAAGCTAACCACAAAAAAAAACATTTGTTTTTAAAAAACCATATGAGGTCTATCACATCCCCCACCCCCTTCAAAAAAATAATGTAAGAAATGTCTGCTTTCAAAATTTGTGAAATCGGTTAGTAGCTGAGGTCTTCTCGGGACATGCGAAGTCAAGTAATCGGAAGGGTTGCATCCCTTGTAATCATGACCGAACAATCGTGAATTGTGGTGTTTTGCGATGCATATTAGCATGTTAACGGCATATTCTACGTCCCTCATAGATTTCCTTTAGAGGGAATGCAATTTTGCAGATGAAAGTGAAACAGCGATTATTCGGTCATGATTACAAGGGATGCAACCCTTCCGATTACTTGACTTCGCATGTCCCGAGAAGACCTCAGCTACTAACCGATTTCACAAATTTTGAAAGCAGACATTTCTTACATTATTTTTTTGAAGGGGGTGGGGGATGTGATAGACCTCATATGGTTTTTTAAAAACAAATGTTTTTTTTTGTGGTTAGCATATCAGTTATTTTTGATATATTTAAAGAGTTTATATGGTTTGTTTAGCTTCTGTTTAGCAAATGAACCAACAATTCATAAGCTTTTTTCACCACTATGCCTGAGTGATTATCAATCTCATGCTTAGGTTTATATACCTATTTTAAAATAAGTTATTTTGAAAGATTCTAGGGCTCTGGACTATTCTTTCTTGAGTAATTACGTTTGTCTGTGACAGGCCCTACAAAATGTTTTATGTTTGAAAAATACCTTAAAATACACCTTTTCCCAAGAACTTATGTTTTTATGGAAACACAATATTAAATTTAATCTTATAATATAAGAAAATAACCCGAACAAACTCCTAAATACACAATAACTAACACAGCAAATTGATATAATCACTAATCCGTATCCAGTCTGGCGACACGATCATGAAGTTCGAACATGGCGGGTTCGAAACAAGGAACACGAATGACGTATTTCCGTCTAATTTTTCGGTCAAATATTTCGTCAATCAAAAAACGGACTCGTAAAACGTGCTAATTTCAGTATAGGAATTTGTACAGGAGCGTCACTTCACACATTAATATACACGAAACCCACACGACTCGGCGTCTAAACGAATACGATAAATAACCGCTGACCTGACAAGATGCTATCTGCAAATTAAGAACATTGTACGTCTTGTGGATAAATATTTCGTTCCCCTCAGTAACCCAACTTCATTTTCTGTTATGTAAAGTATACAGTGGTAACCTGGAGTCGAGGGGTGTACAAAAGTCGGGGTAATAGACCTCATCGGGAGGTTACCACCTCCCCCAATTATGAACCTTCATATGCTGACAAACAAAAATAATTTGTAAATTATCGAAAAACAGGTGCTTGGCTAGCCGATAGCGTCGCCAACAACCAACTCACCGTCACCTCAATTCCGTCCTGCGTGCAGGCTTGGGCTTGACGACGACGACGGCCATCGCGGCCGGAACGTTCATCTGCGAGTACGCCGGTGAAATCGTCGACGCGCACGAAGCCGGGAGGCGGTGCCTGCGCGACGCGGTCAACTACGTGCTGGCGGTGGGCGAGCATTGCGGCGGCAGCGGCGGCGTCGTCAAGACGTACGTCGACCCCAACGCCATCGGCAACATCGGCCGCTACGCCAACCACTCCTGCCGGCCCAACGCCGCGATGGTTCCCGTGCGATACGACCAGCCCCTGCCCAAGCTGGCGCTGTTTGCCAAGCGATCGATACGCGCCGGCGAAGAGATCGCGTTCGACTACGCCGACGGAGGGAGTTGTGAGTTCCACGGCGATTACGTGCGGATAGAGTGTTTTTGCGGCGAGGTGAATTGCCGCGGGTTTTTGCCGTTCGATGCTGATTTATTTGAGGATCTTGACGATAGGACCGCGACGTAGGAAGGTGATTGCGGACAGTTTTTTGACAGTGGTAACACTGCCCATATTTATTCTTATAAACAATGTTGGAATTCTTTAAATGAAGGTGTAATATCTACAGATAATTAGTGGTTCCAAATCAGTAAAAATCATCGACTTAATATGGAGCTTGAGTTACTTGCAAGAACTTAGCAGTGTCCTACTTTTCAGCTCTGCCAATGCATTTTTTTCAACTCAAGAATGGCCATTTCTGGATCGTTGAAAGTTCTTCGTCTTTATCTCCCCGAAGTCGTGGCTGCAAACTGCAAGCTTCTAGAAATGAACGCTCAAAGAAAAAGGTGCTAAGCGCTCTAACTGTCGTTAGTCTTCAAGAAAAGACGCAGTTATCTACATCCCTTTCGTATGCGATTCGTATCTGTGATCGTAGCATTTATAACAAGATTGCTAAGCAGTGCCTAACGCTGCTGTTGCTGGCTCCGACTTTAAAAGAGCTAAGGCTTCACCGTCTGCTTGATCGGCGGCAAGGAACGTGATTAAAACTCACCTAATCAAGTGACTAACGCTGGACCACTTCCTGCTCCACCGAAACGTTCCGAATCCCAGAGTCTAATTGGGGAGTTCACACGCAATTAACGTACTTGATGCCTGCCTGCTTCCTGTCCGAACCCTTCGTCACTTCTTAGGACATCCTGTCGTGATAAGGGTTAGGAGGTAGCCTTTTATTAAACATATCGTAAAAAGTTCTTGGTCAAAAACTGAGAGAAAAAATTGTTTATTTGGAAGATAATCGATCCTGCGTTATATAATAAGTACACGTGTTTACCCTGATTCATTGAGATTGGCCAGAAAACAGTTTATTTTGCCAACGCTGTCGACAGTCCGAACAAATTGACCAACGGCGTTGACTTTCACCCGGCCGTAGCACGAAATTCTGTCTGCGACCGACAAACGAAACAGAACTAGACCCTGAACCTGGTTTCGTAGACAGTGCTTGCTTTTCACGGACAAGAAATTAGATCTACAACTTGGAAAGCTACGTCCGCACAGGAACACAGAAGTGTCAACAAAGATCTTGCAGGAATGTAGTCGACTCATGATACCGTCTTTATGTGTTTTTAGACTCGTTATGTCTTTTACTAATCTTAACCTAGCCTTACGTTTACAAACGGTGCCGAACTAAAGTCTGAACAGAAATTGGCCCACGCTAAACGCGACATAAACGCTGGATACAGAAACGATAAGGAACTAGTGGATAACTCCAAGGATAACCAAGGACTCCAAGGACTAAGTACACAGCTTCAAGTAACTTCAAGAATGTAAAGAATTCCTCAAACCACAAAGAACTTGGGTCTGGTTTTTTGGTCGACCTTGCCAGGGTTTCAAACAGCCAATAGAAAGACCGTGCCCCAAAACAGCCGTCGGAAACGAAATATCCAAACGAAAATGTGTGTCTGTCTACTCTCAAGTCCGGATGGGGATAAAATTTCAAGCAGTTTCATACGTTAACTTGCACCCTACCGTTATTTGAACCAGGCTCTCAGGTTATAATAACCCGGTTCCGATTGTACGGTGGAAGCAAAAAGTTGTTTTGAGTTGTTTGGCTCCATGGAGATAGAAACAGGACTATGAATGAACGTAGAAGTAAGAGAGACACACGGACTTTCGAAGGGTGACAACGTTTCCGCGGCGATGACAGGCTCACGTCGGATGGTCGAGGTGTTCGGGAAGGCGGTCGGCGGCGCAGCGGAAGCCCAGGTTCCCCGCCGAGCTGTTGGGAGTGTTCTGGCTGCGCGCCGCACAGCGGTACCGGTAGCAGTAGCTCTTGTGGCACAAGTACGAACCGCCCTTCTTCACTTTGTCCGTGCCTGTCGCTGGGCCGAGCTGCCGAGAGACAACGTTGTTAGAGCTACGAGATGCTACAAGATTGCTTAAAATACAACGGATACAGACGGTGCTTTGCTGTGACCACTAATTCTCCTTTCGTAAGACTCTCCTCCCCTCTCCCCTTGGATTGATTGATTGCCGGTGTTTAACGACGCACTGTTTTGACAGCTGGCACCGTGGCGCTGGTCTATAATGAAAGGGTGATGATGAACCTAACCTATGGCTAGAAGGGAGGAGGGGAAACCCGGTGATTCATTGATTGATTGCCGGTGTTTAACGACGCACTGTTTTGACAGCTGGCACCGTGGCGCTGGTCTATAATGAAAGGGTGATGATGAACCTAACCTATGGCTAGAAGGGAGGAGGGGAAACCCGGTGCCGGCACGTAGCCTACTCCTGTCGAAAAGCACCGAGGGGACCACCGGCTTTACGTCCCTTCCGAAGGACGGTGCAACTCGAACGACAGGATTCCTCCGCTAATCCGTGCTGTCGAGAGGTTGACAAGCAAGGCGAGTGAAGTTGTCGTACTAACTTCAAACCCTCCAACCTCTCTCCCGAACAGAACTGATCGTGTGCACGACGGTCACCCGTCAAACAGCGCTATGTTGCTTAACTTCGGTGATCTCACGAGAACCGGTGTTTCCAAAGTTGCCAAACTGTTTGGTTGCTATTGCTCGATGCATTTAGGGTAGATTTTAATGACTTGATTGGAATATCCATTCTAAATTTCCCGGTACGGACACAAATTTCGGAATGCATACTTTGTTTCTAAGAATAGAGGTGAACTCTGATTACTTTCTTGTGTCTTGTGTCGTCCTAGTCTCAGCACGTTAGTTTCGAGTGAAACAGTCCAACTTCCTGCATCGAATGCCAAGCGGCTGCGTTATCAAGCGTCTAAACCGGTATCGGCCGGCAACTCACGGGATTGGTGGCCGGCTCAAAGGCGTGGTGGACGTCCCACCAATCGGCCGTCCACTCCCAGACGTTGCCGACGACGTTGCGAAGGCCAAACGCGTTTGCGGGGAACGCCGTCACCGGGCCCGGTCCCGCGAAGCCGTCCTCCGCCGTGTCTTGGTCGGGGAACACGCCTTGCCAGATGTTCACTCTGCAACGCAGCGCCAAGCAACCCAACGTTAGGCCCCGTGGGTTGCAGCAAGGAGAGAAGCTACCATCTTGCTTACAATTACTACCATCTGCTTCAATCAAAGTTACGTCATGATACCCACTCGCTAAAGCTTCTGATTTCCCTATCTTCTTCTGTTAATCAACAGAGTATATTACATTCTCGATTCGTGAGACCTGGCAGTACGTCCAGTGGGTATCTCACGTCATTTTTCTCCGCGTGCAATATGTCTATTGAAGCGTTATCTGTGATGTTCCTTGCCGAGCGATGGCTACAACGTGTCTCCGCGGAGCTGGAAACGGCAGTGGAAAGCAGGGCACCTGTGCTCGCCGCGCGGCATCAAGTTGTTTCCCCACGGGAAGAGCCGGTCTTCGAGTCCGCCGCGGCAGGCAAACTCCCACTCGGCCTCGGTGGGCAGCCGCTTGCCGGCCCAGCGGCAGTAGGCGGCGGCGTCGTTCCACGAAACGTGGATCACCGGGTGGTCCATGCGGCCTGCGCCGTCGGGAAACGATGCTCGGTTAGACGCCTTCGTCGGGAGAATCTTGTGCGGCCTTTGCCTAGCTAACCCACCGCCAATTGCCTGCTGGCGACCAGCTTTCACCAGGAACACAGATTTCTCAAACTAAATTTTGCAAGGAATCAAGGATTGCAAAGAACACGAAATTGCTAAATTATATTAGCCATTTGCCATGTGGTTCCTATGTAATTTATTACCTAGAGAATCTGGTCAACTAAAATTTATCTAAAATATATTGTTGAGCATTCTTATTGCTTTTCTTGCTAGCCTGCTTAATATAAGCATTGAATTTGGATTCAATGACATAAGTCATGAGTGCAATTCAAGCAAAAGTTTCTGAGTATCAATAGAAGCTGTTTGCCTGAAATTTATTCAAAAAATACAGTTACCTACCACCTAAGAGCTTGCTTGAGTCTGGATAGCAAAGCAAGCTTTAGTTTCTAAAAGAAAAACCATTTGCCCTTGTGCTCCAATGTAGCAGAAGGTTAACTCAAATTTATCCCAATGCAGGTGCAGGAGATTTAATACAAGCATTCTACTTCCAAAAACCTGCAAACACCTACCTTTGATATTCGAATCGGGACCTTCGGGATGCCTCCAATCGCACCCCTTCACCGGAAGCCACCACGGTGCGGCGGCGACCGCTTGCGTTATCGTTTCCTTGGTTTCCTCGCTGAGCTGCGACTCAAACGCAAACGAATCGCCGTAAGTCTCCGCTTCAGTCTTGTGGTTGCGTGCGTTGACGAAAAGTTCGAATTCGGCGTTGCTAACTTCGTGCACGTCCATGTAGAAGTCGGATATCGTGACGTCTCTTGCCGGACCCTCGCCATCGGCAATGAAAACCGGTTTGTCGGTTCCCATCCGGAATGTTTTGCCCGTAATCAGGACCATTTGATTCGTGCGAGGGTGTTCACTGATGGCGTTGGCTGCTTCCGAATATTTCTCTCCTGCTGATGAATCTTCTGTTTCAGTTTCAACTGTCATCTCATCAGTTTCTCTGCTTTTTTTACATCCACAGTCCTTCGATCCGACTTCATTACTTGAGCATCCATAATTTCCTAACATAAATAATGAAATGATGAGGGCGAGCTTCATTGCGGCACCTAGCCTTGATCACGTTGGAGAGAGTTTATTTGTTCACTTCCGAAAACTGGGTTATATCTGGAAGCGTTTCACAAATCATCTACACTCGACGACGCCTCTAGCGAGACTGAGAGCCGTTCGAAGTGCCCGGGGTTATCATTTTATATCGAAAAACCTTAATTAAATGCGTGAAGCCTGCTCACTTGACACTTGATTGCGCAGTCTGACATTTGACAGCACTGTCGTCCGCCATGAAATACTCGCATCTGATTGGCTGCATCTGAAGCAATATGGCGGATCATTCAATTCACATTTTTAAACTTTAACCTTTTGACAGGTTGACGTGTAACCAATGGTGTGCCGATAACGTGGACTTGTCCTTCAATTTACATATTTTTATGTAATATAAATAGTGTAGAGACGATTAACCATCAGTATTATTCATCTTCAAGTAGTCATGGCTGGCTCTGACGCTTCTGGTGATAATATTTGGGCCCATTTGGAGGACACCGAAAGATTTGGCCGAGCAACCGAACCTGCTTGCTACGTCGAGTTATCGAACGATGATCTTAAAAATGTCAAGTATACTGAATGCACGCAAGCCGCTCATTGCATGCTGTACGCTGAAGATGACACCAAGATCTTTGGAATTTACAACGCCAGGGCTGCAGTCTTGGTAAGTTTACCGAAGTACATAAAGTAAAAGTCTGCTAATATTGGACAATGTTTGACAGTTCGTCAGCTTGTTTCCTTGTCCACAGATGCAGATGCGTTTCGATGGGTATCTTGGCTTCCCCGGTGGACTGGTCGATCCAGGCGAGGATCCGCTCACCGGATTGAACCGTGAACTGGTTGAAGAAGTCGGCATTGATCTCGCTACATTCCCGCTGGTGACGGCTCAGGATCGTATTATGACTCACTGGCATCCAGGCAGTCAGCTTACCCTCGGCTTCTACGCTAAGAAACTACCGATGGCTACTTTATTAGAGGTTGAACGGAACTCTCTCAAAGCACATGACTACGGGAATGAGGTACAGACTGATTTTTCTTCCATCATTTAGGCAAGTACTTGTACATGCATAAACTTCGGTAGATATAATTTTATGAGTAGTAGGTATGCACACAATCCTGTTAAGATCAGTGCATATGCATCTGTGCGTACACAATATAATCTGAGTACATACTATATCATTATCATCACTCCAATCGTGATTGCTGCTAGATAAGATATGGCATGCAGTTGTAAATCTGTAGCATTTTAGTGCCATATAGCAATTTACTCAATGAATTCCTTCTGCTATCCATGATCTTGGATAATGGACAGCACAGCTTTGCAAAACATCTGATAAGTTGAAAGTTAAATATTTTGGAATTGATAATTGTTTTTAAAATTGTTAGTGGTTACGTAATCTTGGGTAGTATTTAGGAGGCTTTGTTTGCCACTGATGCTCAATCTCAAGCATCTTCAAAGAGTATCTTTACAGGTGATAACTTCACTTGGTTAATTAAGCTTGTAGCTAGTCCTCCAAGTTAGCCACCAGCACTTTGGTGTCCGATTTCTCCGAGAGTTTCCCATCGTATCCTACATCCTGGTAGCTGGCTGAAAGTCTCGGCTACGATAACCTCTCTTTCTTACGGCAGGTGCTGGGAACGATTAGGGTGCCGCTGTTCACGATGGGAGACGGATACCGAGGCTTGCCTAACTTCCTGAACAACACGTTTGCGGGGAACTCGCGACACCAGCTGCTCCGATCGCTGACCACGCTCAAGGTGATGACGCAGGCGGAGATTTCGACGGCGCTGGCCGCTAAGCCGGTCACCGTTTGACAGATCGCCAACGGGATTCTTCGTGTTGCTTATGAAACAAACAGTGTGTTTTTGCACGGTTTATATTTTTGATGCAAAATGTTGTTCTTAAAGTTTTCTGTAAGTCTTTCGTAAGCCGTTGTTTGAATGCAAAATTTTACAAAGGAACCAGGCTGCCTTTTATAATCACTGCCCGTTTTAATTCCTGTGTTTGACACGAAATACCTAAGCAATTTCTGAACCAAAAACAAAGTAGTACCTTTGTATTTACTGACAGAAACATAGTGATTTCAAGGTTTTTTTTTTTGTTCACAATGGGCCTTCAGTTGTGTAGTTTTTTTGATAACTATTTATAGCTAAGTATTGGAAAGTCACGATTAAGTGAAAATTAATTAATTTTGTTTTTCTTCTTTATGGAGGGCAAATTTTTGCACCAAATTACAAAATTTGCAGCATAAAGTTTTATTTTGCTGTTAGCAAATCATAGTCTTAATAGTTCTGTATTAGTACCTATTATAAATAAAGAAATTCTCCCGTTATTCTGATTAAGTAGATAATAAATCAGCAGTTAGCAATAAATGATCAAGGAGATACATTCCTTAAAAGACACTCTTTGAAATACAAGTAGAATTCCATCTTTTAATAAGTTATAGTTTGCTTTTAATTTGGTTCCACAAGAACAAACACATTGCTGAATAATCTTGGTATTCAAACTTTGAACAGAGAAAAATTGTTTGAGGTATTTCAGTATTAGTTGGGATTTATGATTTCTAGGTTTATTGCAATGCATAGTATTGTATATTTTGTACTTGTAGTTTATTTGGCTCCTAGGTAAGTACAGGGTACATATTATTATGGGCTTCGTACATTTATGGACTTTTAGTAAACAGGAATGGTTACGCTAGTTTAGGAATAGCATGAAAGATGTAATATAAAATTACAAACAGTACTTTTTTTCAATATTGCCATTTCAATCAAACATACAAACTTTTAAATCTATTCGGAACATTTTTTTCAGCATTTCTTTATTTATTTAATTTTTGTGCTGTAAACAAATACAGCAGACATTCTCAGGTTATTAGGGGATGAAATATTGGATTTATATTGAAAATGTAGGTGTTCTGTGGAAATTTCAGAGTTTATGTGATCAAAATTAAAATATTTTGTGAAAAACTGGTTTTTATTTTCCAGATTCCTATCTAAATATGGGATATTTTTATGTTTTGTTTTTATTGGCATGTTTTTATAGGCAGTGGTAAAGTCGGGAAGCAATTGTTCCGCTCAGAATTGCACAATATTGCATTTTTCTATTTCGTTTGCCACTGACAAAATTGCACAACTTTTGAAACAAATAATTACTGAGAAACATAACGAACGTTTCCGTAAATACCCGAACTCGTGCCCGCCATTTTGCACAATCGCCTATAAATCGTCCTTGAGTGTTCTAAATCCTCATGATGTTGGTTACGTCTCGCGCGGAATCAGTAGTTTCTTCCTCGAAAACGTCTAGACAACACTTCAATTGTGAACTGAACTGTATACCATCTTGATTGCGAGTGATTATTTAGTGAAATTATTGTTTAATATTAAAAGGAAAATGCCTAAAGGAAAAAAGAAAATCAAAGGTATGTAGGCTCGAGCTGTTCGCCATGCCTTTAGAGGTCGTATTGTAACGGCCTAGGCCCACATTAATATCACGGTCACATTCAATATCTTGCTCTATTTTAAGGCTACGTAAGCTAAAAATGTCACAGCGATATCTCAGCTAACATATGGACACCTCAGAATGTTCTTAAAATCACCAAAATCAGACGAAAACCTCGATTTTGACATTGCCCTATTTAGATGTTTCTCGATCACCTGCCCATAACTGACTGACAAAATGTGCATATGCCAATTTTATCCAGTATCACTTTCGCCAAACTTTCACTATCGCACTTTATTTTTGTTCTCACGACTAGTTGGCTGAATTGAATTGTGTTTCTTCGTCTGCAAGAACCAGCAGCTGTCACACTTTGGGTAACATACCCTCAAATTTTTGAGAATTTCAACTGTGTCAAGTGGTGCAACATTAAAAAAATATATACAGAGGGAACAGGCATAAAACTGGGCTTCTTTTGGGCTAAATTTACCTATAGAAAAATCTGTTAGCAAGCCATTAAACCCATAATTAAAAACTAGGTAAATTGTGCAATAACAGGAAATTATAAGAAAATTGCCAATAATTATACTTGCTTTGGTACCTGAAATTTATTTTGGCTAGCTACATGCTTGCTCGATGGTTACTCTCAGCTAGCTGCTAGCTGCTTGGTTAGCTTCATCATGCCACAAATGAAGCCACGAATAATCAATGATCTTGTCTCTTCTCTGACAGGACCAGGAGGGAAGCCCGGGAGAGTCGACGCTCTGCTAGGAGTTGTGATAACTTCCGACGAGGATTCCGTGAACGACAACGCTAGCATTGTGAGCGTCATGTCGGAATCGGTCCAGACACCTGAAGAGGGAGACGAAGCCGACGACCAGGTATGTTTCGAAAAGTTGCTCTCAAAAACTTGATTAATTTCATGCCCTGTCAAGTGAAGGATCAGGAAGAACCTTGTAATACCTATGCTATTTGAGTAAAGTATTATGCTGGTAACTAACTAGTACATGAAGCCTGAGAGATTGTAGAATCTGAGATATAAAGGTATTGCGAGATATTTGGTTCATTAAAAATCGTTGATTTTATTTTGTAGAATGGTAATTGGTTTTTGTTTTGTTGAATTTCACTAGTTTAAACTTTGAATATTAATCAGTCATTGATTGTCATACCTAAACAAACACCAAGTTAATACACAAAACAGAAATTTGTGGAATATTTCAAAATCAAATGTGCATTAGACATAATCAGAACTTTGTCAAGAAACTAGGAAGCTTTGCCTAGAATTTGATCAATTGCCTAGTGTCATCTACCAATGGAACATTGAATCATTCCTTCAATCGGCATTGATAATGGCATTGATAAGAAACACCTTGCACTCAGATGCCAGTGCTTTCTCACATTTCCTCGAATGACACAAATCAAGCAATGACACAATGTTGCGCAATCATTTATAGCTAATTGCCTTTGTGTGCATCATCAGCTGACAGGCAATTTCAAAACACCGCACATTACACCATGTGGCCTGGCTCTTTGACCTGAAAACAAAGCACAGGAAACTGGAAAAACTTGTAAAAGCAATGTCAAGGTGCAGGACTTTAGACCTTACTAACATTCAATAGCAGTCTAGCCCCAGATGAGATTAGTGTGGGCTGTCAGAATGACAGTGCTCCACCCTCACATGTTTTTTTGTGTTGTAAAATGGAGGGAATGACTCACTGGACTATTCATATTATGTTTCAATCACAAAGTAGGTTTCCATTGTTGATGCTACTTATTGCATAACATTGGATAAGGTAGTACAAGCAATAATCTCCTATCAGCTGATTCATAAACATGCTAAGGTATTTACTATTTATTATCAGTTGACAGTTGGTAACAAAAATACTGAACCCTATTATTAATAGGGTTTTATTTTAAGTTAACTTTTAAATTATATGCTGGCATTCGGGCACAGATATAAACAACCCCAATCGAACAAAATCATTGCCTACTTCCAGCCAATCTGAATTCAAGCTTTTTAAAATATATTATCTGTGAATTAGCATTCAAAGTATGTTGTAACAAGACTTTGCCATTAGGTTGCAAAAATCCATATTTATTTAGATGAATAATTGTTGAAACGATATCTCTGATTATCTGATAGCGATGGGTCATCAAGGCTAGGAGAGTGTAGGTAGTATAATGTACCTACTTGACTTTAGTAACTTGAAAAATAAACATTGCTTTCCAAGGCACTGATTGCACAGTTAAAACCAGGAAAGATATCCAGCACAAGTTGCGTTTTGTATACGTAGCTTACAAGGAAGAGGTGTACAAGATTATGTGTTGAAATGATGTCTTGACAAGTTCTATCAGCCGGGTTAATATTGATTTTAGAACACTTTGCGAATTCTCGTTGCAATTAATAACTTTCCTGACAGACATTGAAACAGGTCTAAATCGTAACAAAATTTCACGACACATTCACGACGTACAAGTTTTTTTTCCTGTGCGATCGATAACTGCAGTCCGTTGGTTGGCCGATTTTTTTTGTTGACCGCCTCGCGTTTACTGTCTCCCCGCGCGTTTACTGTCTCGCGTTTACTGTCTCGCCGCGCGTTTACTGTCTCCCCGCGCGTTTACTGTCTCGCGTTTACTGTCTCGCGTTGACCGCCTCGCGTTCACTGTCCGTTTCTTGTTCAGTGCATTCGTCGTTCGTTTACTGAACTCTGTTCGTTTGTTGGCTTTTTGCTGTTCAGTGCTTTTTTTTGGTTTAAGTGCGTTCTCCACGAATCACTTCCCATCTTTTTGATCGCCGTGTAGTTTTAGATGAATGTTAATTCTTTGATCGTAGAACATACATGAATGGGCAACTGTCTGCTTGCTGTTGAACAACGGACATTACTTGATCGCCACACATTAGATGCTCATGTTGCGTTCGTTGCCTGTCCGTTGACGTGCGTTAGTCGATCGCCGTGCTTGCATTTGCTGCCTCTTAGGCGACCGTTTTCGTTTGTTGTCTGCCATTCGTTCCTTGTCCGTTGACCCTATGTCTTGGTAGTCCCTTTGCGTTTTTTATGTCGAGTGTTTGTTGCCCGTCCGTTGAGCCTGTCTTGTTTGAATTAAACAAACAAACATCATGTATTATGTTGATGTAAAATCACATGGTTATACATTGATGCATACATCAATACAATCGGACAAACTGGAAATCGTAGACCATGTGCGTTTGTTATCTGCCATTTGTTCACTGTCCGTTGTCGTCCGTTGACCCTATTTGTTCATTGTCCCTTTGCGTAGTTTATGTTGAGCCTGTTCGTTGGCCGTCTGTTGACGCTATGTGTCTTGTTTGTTGTCCGTGCAGGCGGCGGACGAAGCGTTTGAGGAGCGTCTGCGCGACGCCGTCGACCAGATGAACCAGAAGAGCGCGCAGGGCCGGACGGCAGCGTTGGAGGCGGTGGCCAAGGCGTTCACCCAGCGCTACGTGCCCGACTTCGTCTTCGACAGGTGAGTCCCAGCGCTACGTGCCCGACTTCGTCTTTGACAGGTGAGTCCCAGCGCTACGTGCCCGACTTCGTCTTTGACAGGTGAGTCCCAGCGCTACGTGCCCGACTTCGTCTTCGACAGGTGAGTCCCAGCGCTACGTGCCCGACTTCGTCTTCGACAGGTGAGTCCCAGCGCTACGTGCCCGACTTCGTCTTCGACAGGTGAGTCCCAGCGCTACGTGCCCGACTTCGTCTTCGACAGGTGAGTCCCAGCGCTACGTGCCCGACTTCGTCTTCGACAGGTGAGTCCCAGCGCTACGTGCCCGACTTCGTCTTCGACAGGTGAGTCCCAGCGCTACGTGCCCGACTTCGTCTTCGACAGGTGAGTCCCAGCGCTACGTGCCCGACTTCGTCTTCGACAGGTGAGTCCCAGCGCTACGTGCCCGACTTCGTCTTCGACAGGTGAGTCCCAGCGCTACGTGCCCGACTTCGTCTTCGACAGGTGAGTCCCAGCGCTACGTGCCCGACTTCGTCTTTGACAGGTGAGTCCCAGCGCTACGTGCCCGACTTCGTCTTCGACAGGTGAGTCCCAGCGCTACGTGCCCGACTTCGTCTTCGACAGGTGAGTCCCAGCGCTACGTGCCCGACTTCGTCTTTGACAGGTGAGTCCCAGCGCTACGTGCCCGACTTCGTCTTTGACAGGTGAGTCCCAGCGCTACGTGCCCGACTTCGTCTTCGACAGGTGAGTCCCAGCGCTACGTGCCCGACTTCGTCTTCGACAGGTGAGTCCCAGCGCTACGTGCCCGACTTCGTCTTCGACAGGTGAGTCCCAGCGCTACGTGCCCGACTTCGTCTTCGACAGGTGAGTCCCAGCGCTACGTGCCCGACTTCGTCTTCGACAGGTGAGTCCCAGCGCTACGTGCCCGACTTCGTCTTTGACAGGTGAGTCCCAGCGCTACGTGCCCGACTTCGTCTTCGACAGGTGAGTCCCAGCGCTACGTGCCCGACTTCGTCTTCGACAGGTGAGTCCCAGCGCTACGTGCCCGACTTCGTCTTCGACAGGTGAGTCCCAGCGCTACGTGCCCGACTTCGTCTTCGACAGGTGAGTCCCAGCGCTACGTGCCCGACTTCGTCTTCGACAGGTGAGTCCCAGCGCTACGTGCCCGACTTCGTCTTCGACAGGTGAGTCCCAGCGCTACGTGCCCGACTTCGTCTTCGACAGGTGAGTCCCAGCGCTACGTGCCCGACTTCGTCTTCGACAGGTGAGTCCCAGCGCTACGTGCCCGACTTCGTCTTTGACAGGTGAGTCCCAGCGCTACGTGCCCGACTTCGTCTTTGACAGGTGAGTCCCAGCGCTACGTGCCCGACTTCGTCTTCGACAGGTGAGTCCCAGCGCTACGTGCCCGACTTCGTCTTCGACAGGTGAGTCCCAGCGCTACGTGCCCGACTTCGTCTTTGACAGGTGAGTCCCAGCGCTACGTGCCCGACTTCGTCTTCGACAGGTGAGTCCCAGCGCTACGTGCCCGACTTCGTCTTCGACAGGTGAGTCCCAGCGCTACGTGCCCGACTTCGTCTTCGACAGGTGAGTCCCAGCGCTACGTGCCCGACTTCGTCTTCGACAGGTGAGTCCCAGCGCTACGTGCCCGACTTCGTCTTCGACAGGTGAGTCCCAGCGCTACGTGCCCGACTTCGTCTTCGACAGGTGAGTCCCAGCGCTACGTGCCCGACTTCGTCTTCGACAGGTGAGTCCCAGCGCCCGCTTTCTAAAAAATCTACCATCTGTTAAAAAAACAAACAAAGGAAGACAGGGAAATCACAACCCGAATTGCTCTGCCTGGCTTTAGTGAGTGGGTATCATGACGTTGCTTTGATAGAATTTTGATTGAATGGAATTGATGTGTTCCTAGTTGTAGCTGTAACAGATATCGCAAGCTGTGCATAAGTTGGTCCAGAAAATGAAGCGATTTCTGCCGCGCAATCTTGACACAGTGATCTTGCGATGAGGTTTCTACCGATTATAACGTAGGGTTCCAACACTTAATTGGGTTGATTCCTACTTCAATACTTGAAGATTATTTCCCAGTTATTAATGACGTTAAATGACCTCATAAACGTATACCATGTACAAAGTATGTTCGTATCTACGGAGTATCTACAGTCGTGAAGCACGATTGTCTGCGTGTTTGAATTTGTGTAGGAGTACCAACTTTGCTGGACAGTCTTGATACTGTGGGATCCACTTCCCCGGGGGCGAGAAGCATCCAAGTCCCGGGGGAGAGGATTGTTGCCAACGACTTTGTTTCCGGACTTCTACTCCAAACGACGACAACGACATGACGTGTTTTTCATATTTACATTTACCTCCATTAGCTTCGCTCACTTCTCTTACTAATAATCGTATTCAACCCAACGAAGTTGTTTTATATAATCTGACGACGCAACAACACCATCACCGACTGGGACTCGAACGCAATGTCGTTGCAGACGTGCGACCATCACGGACAACGTGGAGCGCTGCTTGAAGAAGGGCCGCGGCGTGGAGCAAGCTGCGGCCGCGCAGCTGGCCACGCTGGCGTGCGTGCAGCTGGGCGCGTCGGAGAGCGCCGAGGAAGTGTACCGAGACCTGGCGCCCGTCTTGACCGCCGTCGCCCACGACAACTCGGCTGCTCCGCTCGCACGCGCCAAGGTGAGTACGTTGGCGGCGGCCTTCAAGACTCCACGTTCTCGTCGCGACAGAAGGACAAGGTCGTCACGGTTAGCTCTACCTTTTTGATTGTCTAGGTAGCCATTAAATGGATGACATTCTTTGTGTGCTAATGTCCAATCCAAACCTTTAAAAGCTTGCGTAGTGTCAAAATATGTTGAAGGTTAATGTTTACTTTAGTATCCCGTAAGGTAATGCATGTATTATTTCATTTTTCTCCAAATTGAAGTCATAAAATATTGGAAATAAGTATAAATATACAAAAAGTATTGCTTTCCAAAAATTCCTCGGTGGAATACTGCTGTCCACGGACTGGATGCTTCGACAAAATAACTTGACGTCCGATAGCTACGTGGACTGGCGAACGGTGGCCACCGACGGAGCCCAGCTAGCTTTTGTAGGCGGTTGAACCTACTGAAACCTATGCTACTAGTTTGTGTGGGGTAGTAAAGGCGTACTTAAAGATTCTTACATCCCGCCAGGCTGTAGGAGGTTAGGTAGTAGGTAGTAGGTAGTAGGTAGGCTAGGTAGCAGTAGTAGACAGAATCGGCATAAGTGCGCGACTGAACCCAGATGGCTGGCTCTCTACTTGCATCACTGCCAGCCGCAGGGGATCGGCTTCGCTGGAACTATCTGCGTGCGACTATCGTGGCAAAGAGTTGCGGCCGACAGCGATGAGCAGGACGTCGTGCTATTGTCCTCTGCGTGCCGAGGCTTGCGTAGCGACGCTGGCGGCGTCGGCGGAGGCGGTTGAACCTACTGAAACCTTTGCGGCTAGTTCTTGTGGGTCAGTAGATGACGTTTCTAGATGCTAACATCTCGCGGTAGAATGCTGGAGGCTGGTGACAGAATTGTCATCGATGCGCGACCGAACCTAGGTGCTATTGTTGCGATGTTTCTGTACGCGCGGAGGCTTGCTGCAGGGTCGCTGCAACGTAGCAGTCAGGTAGCGACGCTGCAACGTAGCAGTCAGGTAGCGACGCTGCAACGTAGCTGCAACGTAGGGACGCTGCAACGTAGCAGTCAGGTAGCGACGCTGCAACGTAGCAGTCAGGTAGCGACGCTGCAACGTAGCTGCAACGTAGGGACGCTGCAACGTAGCAGTCAGGTAGCGACGCTGCAACGTAGCTGCAACGTAGGGACGCTGCAACGTAGCAGTCAGGTAGCGACGCTGCAACGTAGCTGCAACGTAGGGACGCTGCAACGTAGCAGTCAGGTAGCGACGCTGCAACGTAGCTGCAACGTAGGGACGCTGCAACGTAGCAGTCAGGTAGCGACGCTGCAACGTAGCTGCAACGTAGCGACGCTGCAACGTAGCAGTCAGGTAGCGACGCTGCAACGTAGCTGCAACGTAGGGACGCTGCAACGTAGCAGTCAGGTAGCGACGCTGACGGCGGTGACGCGATCCTGTTTCCAGTGCTGCTGGGCGCTGGGACTGTGCAGCTTCCTGTCGGGCGGGGAACTCGCAGACGTCGTCTCGCTGATGCAAGGCTTCGAGACCATCTTCCGCGGCAGCTACCTGAAGGTGACCCACGCAACCTGCTTGCGTCGATTTCATCCTGCACGCAAATACTCGTCGCATGAGCACTAGACTATGATCATTAGCAACCAAATATCTATCACAAAATTTTAATTTCTTCAAAATCATTTTTTTAAAATAATAATCGACACAAGCTGGTTGTGCAGTGGCGATTCCAACCGAGTCTGCTAAAGTTATCAAGTCGAAACGTTGCGTCCGTTCCCGAATTTCAACGCGGGTCTTTTTGCCTGTCGGGGGTTTTGCTGTACGGACAACCAACCGTAGAATTGATGTCAAGTTAATTTGAGTTGCTGCGTTCCGTGGAGATGGAAACATCCCGGTGCGGATACAAACTTTGTAACGGACATTTCGTGGCTGATTATAGACAAGCGGCTAATCTAGTTGCCTGCATGCTAGACATTTGTCACAATCAAGGAAAGATCCTTGTATTCCACGACCATCATGCACATGGTCAGTTCTGTTCGGGAGAGAGGTCGGAGGGTTTGAAGTCAGTACGACAACTTCACTCGCCTTGCTTGTCAACCTCTCGACAGCACGGATTAGCGGAGGAATCCTGTAGTTCGAGTTGCACCGTCCTTCGGAAGGGACGTAAAGCCGGTGGTTCCCTCGGTGCTTTTCGACAGGAGTAGGCTACGTGCCGGCACCGGGTTTCCCCTCCTCCCTTCTAGCCATAGGTTAGGTTCATCATCACCCTTTCATTATAGACCAGCGCCACGGTGCCAGCTGTCAAAACAGTGCGTCGTTAAACACCGGCAATCAATCAATGAATCACCGGGTTTCCCCTCCTCCCTTCTAGCCATAGGTTAGGTTCATCATCACCCTTTCATTATAGACCAGCGCCACGGTGCCAGTTGTCAAAACAGTGCGTCGTTAAACACCGGCAATCAATCAATGAATCACCGGGTTTCCCCTCCTCCCTTCTAGCCATAGGTTAGGTTCATCATCACCCTTTCATTATAGACCAGCGCCACGGTGCCAGCTGTCAAAACAGTGCGTTGTTAAACACCGGCAATCAATCAATGAATCACCGGGTTTCCCCTCCTCCCTTCTAGCCATAGGTTAGGTTCATCATCACCCTTTCATTATAGACCAGCGCCACGGTGCCAGCTGTCAAAACAGTGCGTCGTTAAACACCGGCAATCAATCAATGAATCACCGGGTTTCCCCTCCTCCCTTATAGCCATAGGTTAGGTTCATCATCACCATTTCATTATAGACCAGCGCCACGGTGCCAGCTGTCAAAACAGTGCGTCGTTAAACACCGGCAATCAATCAATGAATCACCGGGTTTCCCCTCCTCCCTTATAGCCATAGGTTAGGTTCATCATCACCCTTTCATTATAGACCAGCGCCACGGTGCCAGCTGTCAAAACAGTGCGTCGTTAAACACCGGCAATCAATCAATGAATCACCGGGTTTCCCCTCCTCCCTTATAGCCATAGGTTAGGTTCATCATCACCCTTTCATTATAGACCAGCGCCACGGTGCCAGCTGTCAAAACAGTGCGTCGTTAAACACCGGCAATCAATCAATGAATCACCGGGTTTCCCCTCCTCCCTTATAGCCATAGGTTAGGTTCATCATCACCCTTTCATTATAGACCAGCGCCACGGTGCCAGCTGTCAAAACAGTGCGTCGTTAAACACCGGCAATCAATCAATGAATCACCGGGTTTCCCCTCCTCCCTTCTAGCCATAGGTTAGGTTCATCATCACCCTTTCATTATAGACCAGCGCCACGGTGCCAGCTGTCAAAACAGTGCGTCGTTAAACACCGGCAACCAATCAGTCCGCCCCAACGTTGTGTCTGTTGTCTGCGCAGGGCAACGGGGAGATAGCGGCGGTGTCGGCGGACGCAGCCGCCCTGCATAGCGCTGCGCTGTCCGCGTGGAGTCTGCTGCTGACGCTGATGGCTCCCGGTGACATCTACATGCTGATGGGCGAAGACAACAACGAATTTGCGCCGTGAGTCTCACGTCTGTTTCTCCGTTGTTCGTTGCAACGTCTTTCTACCAACACCGAGGCTTTCACAAAGATACATGAGGCAGATACGAGGAACAAATTATGGCCGAAAAGCTAATGTCCGTTTAGCTCTTTTTCATGCCGGAGGTCAGTTCACAGGTATTTTTAAACAACAATTTTTTTTTTAAATACCTGAATTGCCCCTAAAAATTGCATATAAATTTGGACTTTGGCATTTGGCCATGCACAAAGTCTTGCACTCAAATTTAAATAGTTCTCTAGGATTGACAGAATTAATTGAACAAAGAAGCAATCTTTGACGGAATTGGGACATGTTCTAGTTCCAATCGTAAAGCACAATGCACTTGTAAAGCCCAAGTTGCGGTGACTTGCCCAAGACCGTTGGCACTCGGAGACAAGTGATGTCAGATACCCACTGGACGTGCTACCAGTTTGTAAAGAAATATTAATAATCTCTGGTAAATAACAAAGGAAGACAGGGAAATCACAACCCGAATTGCTCTGCCTGGCTTTAGCGAGTGGCTATCATGACGTTGCTGCGATAGAATGGAATGGGGTGTATTGGAAAAGCAGGTATGCCAACTTGCTACAGTGCAAAGATGCTAGATTTGAATATTTCAACCGTGAAAAGCTTATTTATGAAATTTCACTTTGACGAAAAGTTTAAAATGAAAGTATTCACATTTCCGTGTGCCTGATCACAGTGTGCCTGACGGTTGTTGCTTGTTGCTGTTAAGACGGATGGACCGGCTTGTTGGGATGCTGGACTCTGTGCACCTCGACGTCAGGATGGCGGCCGGGGAAGCAATCGCCATCGTCTACGAGCTCGGCAGAGACCACGACCGCGACTTCCAGGTTAGCTAGCATCTCACCAGGCTGTAGGATGCAGGACACTCTGCCAGCAAACATCTCACCAGGCTGTAGGATGCAGGACACTCTGCCAGCAAACATCTCACCAGGCTGTAGGATGCAGGACACTCTGCCAGCAAACATCTCACCAGGCTGTAGGATGCAGGACACTCTGCCAGCAAACATCTCACCAGGCTGTAGGATGCAGGACACTCTGCCAGCAAACATGTCACCAGGCTGTAGGATGCAGGACACTGCCAGCAAACATCTCACCAGGCTGTAGGATGCAGGACACTCTGCCAGCAAACATCTCACCAGGCTGTGACTTGTGAACTTGAACCGACTGTGTTTGTTTGCGCAGGACGCGCGACTGGGGGATCTGGCCGACACGCTGCGCGCGCTGGCGACGGACTCCCACAAGTACCGAGCCAAGAAGGACCGCAAGGCCCAGCGCTCTTCGTTCCGAGACATCCTGCACTTCGTAGAGGTGCGTCTTAGTTGGCTGCCCACGCCGTTCTCTCGTGCATAGCGTCACTAGATTCACCGGCTTCTATGTTCATTCATAGTCCTGTTTCTATCTCCGTGGAGCCACGTTATAATCGGGGTTAGTCGAGTTGTTGGCGTGTGATTGCAGCATAGCGTCACTAGATTCACCGCCTTCTATGTTCATTCATAGTCCTGTTTCTATCTCCATGGAGCCACGTTATAATCGGGGTTAGTCGAGTTGTTGGCGTGTGATTGCAGCGTAGCGTCACTAGATTCACCGGCTTCTATGTTCATTCATAGTCCTTTTTCTATCTCCGTGCAGCCACGTTATAATTGGGGTTAGTCGAGTTGTTGGCGTGTGATTGCAGCGTAGCGTCACTAGATTCACCGGTTTCTATGTTCATTCATAGTCCTGTTTCTATCTCCATGGAGCCACGTTATAATCGGGGTTAGTCGAGTTGTTGGCGTGTGATTGCAGCATAGCGTCACTGGATTCACCACCTTCTATGTTCATTCATAGTCCTGTTTCTATCTCCATGGAGCCACGTTATAATCGGGGTTAGTCGAGTTGTTGGCGTGTGATTGCAGCATAGCGTCACTAGATTCACCACCTTCTATGTTCATTCATAGTCCTGTTTCTATCTCCATGGAGCCACGTTATAATCGGGGTTAGTCGAGTTGTTGGCGTGTGATTGCAGCATAGCGTCACTGGATTCACCACCTTCTATGTTCATTCATAGTCCTGTTTCTATCTCCATGGAGCCACGTTATAATCGGGGTTAGTCGAGTTGTTGGCGTGTGATTGCAGCATAGCGTCACTAGATTCACCGGCTTCTATGTTCATTCATAGTCCTGTTTCTATCTCCATGGAGCCACGTTATAATCGGGGTTAGTCGAGTTGTTGGCGTGTGATTGCAGCATAGCGTCACTGGATTCACCACCTTCTATGTTCATTCATAGTCCTGTTTCTATCTCCATGGAGCCACGTTATAATCGGGGTTAGTCGAGTTGTTGGCGTGTGATTGCAGCATAGCGTCACTAGATTCACCACCTTCTATGTTCATTCATAGTCCTGTTTCTATCTCCATGGAGCCACGTTATAATCGGGGTTAGTCGAGTTGTTGGCGTGTGATTGCAGCATAGCGTCACTGGAGTTTCTATCTCCATGGAGCCACGTTATAATCGGGGTTAGTCGAGTTGTTGGCGTGTGATTGCAGCATAGCGTCACTGGATTCACCACCTTCTATGTTCATTCATAGTCCTGTTTCTATCTCCATGGAGCCACGTTATAATCGGGGTTAGTCGAGTTGTTGGCGTGTGATTGCAGCATAGCGTCACTAGATTCACCACCTTCTATGTTCATTCATAGTCCTGTTTCTATCTCCATGGAGCCACGTTATAATCGGGGTTAGTCGAGTTGTTGGCGTGTGATTGCAGCATAGCGTCACTAGATTCACCACCTTCTATGTTCATTCATAGTCCTGATTATATCTCCATGGAGCCACGTTATAATCGGGGTTAGTCGAGTTGTTGGCGTGTGATTGCAGCATAGCGTCACTAGATTCACCACCTTCTATGTTCATTCATAGTCCTGTTTCTATCTCCATGGAGCCACGTTATAATCGGGGTTAGTCGAGTTGTTGGCGTGTGATTGCAGCATAGCGTCACTAGATTCACCACCTTCTATGTTCATTCATAGTCCTGTTTCTATCTCCATGGAGCCACGTTATAATCGGGGTTAGTCGAGTTGTTGGCGTGTGATTGCAGCATAGCGTCACTAGATTCACCACCTTCTATGTTCATTCATAGTCCTGTTTCTATCTCCATGGAGCCACGTTATAATCGGGGTTAGTCGAGTTGTTGGCGTGTGATTGCAGCATAGCGTCACTAGATTCACCACCTTCTATGTTCATTCATAGTCCTGTTTCTATCTCCATGGAGCCACGTTATAATCGGGGTTAGTCGAGTTGTTGGCGTGTGATTGCAGCATAGCGTCACTAGATTCACCACCTTCTATGTTCATTCATAGTCCTGTTTCTATCTCCATGGAGCCACGTTATAATCGGGGTTAGTCGAGTTGTTGGTGTGTGATTGCAGCATAGCGTCACTAGATTCACCGGCTTCTATGTTCATTCATAGTCCTGTTTCTATCTCCATGGAGCCACGTTATAATCGGGGTTAGTCGAGTTGTTGGCGTGTGATTGCAGCATAGCGTCACTAGATTCACCACCTTCTATGTTCATTCATAGTCCTGTTTCTATCTCCATGGAGCCACGTTATAATCGGGGTTAGTCGAGTTGTTGGCGTGTGATTGCAGCATAGCGTCACTAGATTCACCACCTTCTATGTTCATTCATAGTCCTGTTTCTATCTCCATGGAGCCACGTTATAATCGGGGTTAGTCGAGTTGTTGGCGTGTGATTGCAGCATAGCGTCACTAGATTCACCACCTTCTATGTTCATTCATAGTCCTGCTTCTATCTCCATGGAGCCACGTTATAATCGGGGTTAGTCGAGTTGTTGGCGTGTGATTGCAGCATAGTGTCACTAGATTCACCGGCTTCTATGTTCATTCATAGTCCTGTTTCTATCTCCATGGAGCCACGTTATAATCGGGGTTAGTCGAGTTGTTGGCGTGCGATTGCAGTGGTTGATTGCAGCGTGTGTGATTGCAGGAAGACACGACAGCGGAGGTGCAAGTTCGGTTCGGCCAGGAGCTGCTGGCGCTGGACTCGTTCTGCCGACGCAAGCACTACGACGCGTTCTGCACGGTGCTCGGCTCCGGCATGAACCTGCACCTGGGAGACAACGAGCTGCTGCGCGACGTGTTTGAGCTCGGCGAGCGCGTGTCTCCGCTGACGCTCGCCGCACACAAGCAGACGAAACTAGAACGGGTGAGCGATCCAGGATGCAGCCCGCCCGTATCAACTACTTGCAACCTTGTTTGTTTCATTGAATATCAATCGATAGCGTTTAGATGGGCAGGTAATTCAAGTAACGAATCTGTACAGTTTGGTTCGCAGTTACGTAAATTTTTCCCGAATCGGATGATTTTGCTGCGTTTATCTTTTAGCTTCCTGATATTCCGTGTTTTACACACTAAAATAGGTTCTTATCGACTATTCAAAGGCTGTTTTTTCGTCACAAATCGAAAGAATGTGATCATCATGATCAATCATCATCATTAAAAAAAACTGAGATTTTTCCTCATCATCATTGAAAAAGTTGATTTGCAGAGATTCTGTGAAGGTAGAAAAAGTTTCTCTGCAAAATAAACGTGTTCATTGCGACGGGAGTTTCAATTTTAATACCGATCAACGTCTTAACGATATTCTTTTCAGAGGGCTTCAATCGATTTAATTTGCAAATGCCTAATTTAAACAAGTTTCGATGGAAAACGGAACCTTTAAAAAATTACAATTACTCGGGGCGGAGGAGAAGAAATTAACCAACTTCAATTTTCTATTTGAGATGTTCCAAAATGAATTGTTTGACTTCCCTAGTTCTAAAATACCTACTCATGAAAGATTGTTTTTCATCAAAGATTGTTATGCTCTTGGCAAAGAAGTTTGTTCCATGAACACATGGCACAAATTCCCCGATGCATAGTTTTTTATATTTAATGTTAGCAACAGCATTCCTGTAGTTATGAAGCCTTCAATGAGAGAAATTCCAAGTGTGTGTTTCTGTTCCAGCATCTCCTGAACGCGGCGTCGTTCAAGGCGCGCACGATATCGCGTTCGAAGGTCCGCGACAAGCGTTCTGCCGTCATGTAACATCGTCGGTGAGTTGCCGTTCCGTAGGCTGCCTTACTGCCGTCCGAAGGCTTCGTTCGGGAGAGAGGTCGGAGGGTTTGAAGTCAGTACGACAACTTCACTCGCCTTGCTTGTCAACCTCTCGACAGCACGGATTAGCGGAGGAATCCTGTCGTTCGAGTTGCACCGTCCTTCGGAAGGGACGTAAAGTCGGTGGTCCCCTCGGTGCTTTTCGACAGGAGTAGGCTACGTGCCGGCACCGGGTTTCCCCTCCTCCCTTCTAGCCATAGGTTAGGTTCATCATCACCCTTTCATTATAGACCAGCGCCACGGTGCCAGCTGTCAAAACAGTGCGTCGTTAAACACCGGCAATCAATCAATGAATCACCGGGTTTCCCTCCACCCTTCTAGCCATAGGTTAGGTTCATCATCACCCTTTCATTATAGACCAGCGCCACGGTGCCAGCTGTCAAAACAGTGCGTCGTCAAACACCGGCAATCAATCAATGAATCACCGGGTTTCCCCTCCTCCCTTCTAGCCATAGGTTAGGTTCATCATCACCCTTTCATTATAGACCAGCGCCACGGTGCCAGCTGTCAAAACAGTGCGTCGTTAAACACCGGCAATCAATCAATGAATCACCGGGTTTCCCCTCCTCCCTTCTAGCCATAGGTTAGGTTCATCATCACCCTTTCATTATAGACCAGCGCCACGGTGCCAGCTGTCAAAACAGTGCGTCGTCAAACACCGGCAATCAATCAATGAATCACCGGGTTTCCCCTCCTCCCTTCTAGCCATAGGTTAGGTTCATCATCACCCTTTCATTATAGACCAGCGCCACGGTGCCAGCTGTCAAAACAGTGCGTCGTCAAACACCGGCAACCAATCGTTCAGCGTCTGAACCGCCGACCAGTTCTAACGTCTGCTCCGTTTGCTTGCAGACTTGCAGGCTCCACCGACGGCCGCCTCCGATCCTGCCCTCTTTTCGTCTGCGTTTTAAATCTTGAAGAAATCTACCTTCTAAGTTATTTATTTTTAGACCGCCGCTCCCTCTGTCGGCTCGCTAGCGGCTTTAGAATCTTTCTTTGGGAATTTAGCGAAAGATCGTACGTTTTTAAATCCACTGGAAATGCCATTCTGAAGTTTTATGGCAATTATTTACTGTAATGTAATCAAAAACAAACAAAATATTTACAAAATGAGTTGTCTTGTGTTTTTATAAACGGTTTGGTCAATTAGATAGAACGGTCGTGTGTTCGTCAGTCATTTTAACGAGTTTCTAACGGAAGTCCGTCGAGTGTAGATGTAGTTCTTGTTTGGACGTGAGTGGCGTGCGCTTCTTCAGCAATATTGTCTCGAGTGCGCTTTACGTTTGCTCGGCTTTGCCTGCGTCTCGGTTGGTCAGACCAACGGTGGGATGCAGCTTTCTCCTGGAGCCAGTCGCTTCACAAGGTCAACGTCGAAAGGAGAGACTTTTGTTAAGGTTATGCCGACGCCATTTGAAAAATGGCGTAGCTTTGTGGCGATTACGCTGTCAAAGAGTCTTTTAAATTTTGATTTTGTAGTTGGTTCCGACGGCAATAGACCTTTTTTTAAATTGAGCTGTCCATTGTGTAATAAAGGATTATTATGATCCTTATAATGGATAAAGGATAATGATAATTTGTCCCGTAAGAAAATCACTGCCACTTAAGATATAATTGTTAAAATATTGGCTATATAAATTTAGGCATTGCAAATAGCAAGTGCACAAACTAGTTTCAACGATCCGTTGTATTTGCTTGGCTACATCTTTGTAAATTAAGCAACTGGAAACTGGTTATCGGTGTTGGGAGTCCAACCTGGATCTGTCATCTTGTTCGAGTTCAATGTTCATTCTCACACCTGTTTCTATCTCCTTGGAGCCCAGCAACTCAAATAAACTGAAAATCCATTTGAAAGTCATTTGTCTGTGTGACATAATTGTTAATTGCTAATTCTTAACTCTGGCAACGGTGAAAGATCTGGGTTTGACTTCCGAAACCGAAACTATTTAGGAATTGATATTTAGTTTCTTTTAATTGATATCTACCAAGTGTTTGAAGTTAGGTTAGAATCTGGTAAATCTCCTTTTCTATTGTTTACAATAATGCATTGCCACCTGGATAATATCAAATACTATAGTATATAACCTATAATATGGTCTACAAAACACTGGTATTTTGTTAACAACCTGGCTTTTTCTGACCACAAAAACTCGGGAATATATATAATGCCACACTCGTATTTGCCGTTCAGAAACACCGGATCGATAACATGATTTATGTTCCTGTGAATAGAGGTTGGAATTTGACATTTTTACAATAGATTCTGAGTTTGTTCTGATTTTGTTGAAGCAAGCAGCATGGCTTTGCGAAACGCCGAGCTGAATTCCGTTTCACCTCGGCGTTGATTCCCCGGATAGATAGCTATTTCTGTTTCGTAGCTTCGTAACGGCGAAGCGTTTGTCCGTTATCTGTAACCAATTCCTTCACAAGTGACTTACGACGAGTTTGATGTTTGCCGTTGCGACTGATCGATTGACGGACGGAGAAGAATTAGTTGTCTGGTTGATTCCAGGCGCTTCGGGATCAACGCAGACACTTGAATCACGCTTTCAGTTTGTCTCGGCTGCACTGGTTATCGACAACACGACTTGTTCTCAATTTCAAGTCAGTGCTTTTTTTGTGGTTGTTTCATGAATTCTTCTCGAGCTTTTTATTTGAATTGTGGCGTCTGTTTGTTCTTTGTCATCGTGAGAGATGTTGACAGGCCGTTTTAGACGGTTCCTTCAAAGACATTCAGAGAGGATGGAGATGTTTAATGAAGCTGTGAGCTCCGGCTTTTCTGATGGCAATTATTCGATTCATTTTATCCGTTTCTCATGTTCGATGGGAAGGCTATTTTTAAACTTTCTCCCTTCGCTGTTTATCGGAAGATTACAGGAATTTAATTTGAACTATTTTCTTCTGTTGGTTTCAAATGGAATCTTGGCTCTTGTCAGAGAATTGTGAGAGAGCTACCGCCTCTGGTAACTAATTGGCAAATCGTTTCCTTATCTATTTTAGTTCAGGTAATATTATCTTTGCAAAATAAAATTACAAAAAAAACACTGCTTTTTTCATATCTCTCTCCCTATCCCATTTATCCCATTCATCCCATTCATCCTGTCCCTATCCCATTCATCCCATTCATCCTGTCCCTATCCCATTCATCCCATTCATCCTGTCCCTATCCCATTCATCCCATTCATCCTGTTCCTGTCCTGAATCCCGTACAGTTATGAAAGTATTTCTAATTTAACAGTTGCCTGAGAAATAATTCCCTGCTCTAATGCGGTGGTGACAGTATAAATTAAGAGAAACAAAATATCCATTTGATCTTCATCTTCTTGCTGCTAACTCCAATTACTGCTTGTTCTTTATAAGATTTAATAACTCCACCAGTGCAGCAGCAAAATCCTACTCCTGAGCGGATATTTCTTTCTAAGCAGCTGGGCTCCTTGATGATTCACTCTGCTCGCTTCAAGCCTTATGCTCATCAACTACAGTAAAGCGTAAGTAATAAAATAATATTTGAGAAAGAAATCACAGAAGCTGTAAATTGGAAGATTCCTTCATATCACGGTCCACTTTTCAATGTCGCAAGAAATGATCGAACCCAACGCACAAGACAAACAGCGACAAGAAGCGTTTACTTAGTTTCTATTTGTTCATTTGTTCTATATATATACTCTATTAAGATGATGAGCCTTCTATATTACTTTGGATCGCATCCGGCATCTAATTATTACTTCTGAAAACAACGGGTTGTGGAAGATGAAGTCTTTTTATAAATTCCTCCATCCCGGGTTTCGGCCGACTATAGCGTGAGCTGTCGATACCGAATTTAGCTTGGGAAAACCACCGAGAAATTTCGCCGAGGTATCAGGCGCTCAGCCGGCGAAGGAGGTTCCAATGCGCAAGTGCACAAACTCGGTTTCAGGAGTGACGTCACAGAGCACGTGACTCAATTTTACACAATATGTCGTCACATTGTTTTGACAGCTGGTGAACGTTGTCTTTTATTATAATAAGGCATGTGAGTAATGTGATGAGACAAAATCTATTCAAGATTCTGGCAGAAAATCTAGAAGGAAAGGAGACTAGGTGTTCTTCATCTTCAGTGATATCTGGTTTATGACAGGATAGATAAGACTTGAACGCTTGTTCTCCACGACTTTGGCATGGAACATTTTAACGATGAGCTTTTTGTTCACTCTGATCATTTTTGTCGATATTAACGATTATGCGATTTCGGCAGAGTTTACAAGGCTTTTATTGTTTCCTGTTCTTCGATGCAATTTCAGCAGTTTTCTGAATTATAACCACCTCAAATAATGTCGTTTGAACAGGTTTGCTAATGCTTGTGTTATACAAACTTTGGTTGAGTGTGATTTTTTTTTTAGTATAATAAATAAATCATGTATCAGAGCAGGCCATGATAATAAACTCGCATCCAATTTTTCGTCAATTTTTCATCAATTTTCATGGTCGGGATTTGAGTTTTTGCTTCTATCTTTAGTAACATTCGTCGAAATTAGATGCAAGAAAGCTCACGCCTATCTGTACTAGTCGGGATTCGAACCCGAGTTTGTCTGTACTTTCTAAGAAGACGCTTGAGACGCAATGGCAATTGCGTAGTGAATTCCTCGAGTGGAAATAATACTTCTAGGCCGTAGTCGATGAGCGTTGAGTACGAAACAAATGCCTCGACATCGTCATCAGCTGTGTGGTCGAGTGCACAGCATCGCTGTCTCCCACCAGGAAGGCCGGGGTTCGATCCCCGTTGACGGCTTGCTTTTTGTCCAACAATCTTTAGCTGGAACATCTTCGTTGTACGATGCTTGCTAGTTCTTACGTCACGAAGATCCAAGCTGAGACACCTAACAGCCAGAGAAAAACTTAACGGTTCAATTTATTACAGCCTCTAGGTTCATCACAGTGAATGGGCAGGAAATATAAACGCAAAGATCCCAACAACAGCGTGGTCCAGTGGATAGCACGCAGGCTCTCGGGTGTGAGTTACGTGCGACGAGGGTTCGATCCCAGCAAGAGGCGTAGCTTTTTGGCAATGTCTGGCATTGTCAAAATACTGGATACACACTGTACAACAGTGAAGTACAGGACTTGGTCGTCTGCAATGTCAGAAACACAAGTCATCGCCTAAAAAAAGCACATCAGCTTACCATGTGCAATGTGAAGGGAGAATTCGAGCCGATCGAACATCGACAGCGTGGTGCATTGGATAGCCCACTTGCCTAGGAATCTAGCGTCGCGGGTTCGATTCCCGGCGCATTCAGCTTTTTGTAACTCTTAATTTAATTGAAATCATTCTTATGTATCGTGCAAAGCCACGAAGTTGTAATAAGGTGTTATAGGAAAATAAAAAAAATATACTAAGTCACAGATTTGTTCAATTTTAGCTAACAGGTGGCGCTGTAGTCATCACTCCATGGTCATTCTTACCAAACATTTTACATAAGTTCAGCACGTTTGCTTAGGGTGCTAGGGTGGGACGTCTAAATTTCCGCAAACATTCAAAGCGAGGGAGCGAAGCGACCGAGATTTGAATTTTTGCTACTGTCTTTAATTACATTCGCCTGAAATAAATGCAAAAAGATCACACCTCTCTGTACCGGCCGGGATTCGAACCCGGTACCTTTGGGTTACCAGTCTCGTACCTTAACCACTCGGCTGGCGAGACACGTTACATACGAGGAGATTTTTAAGGCATATGAGTTACAAGTGGTTTGTTTACCCTTTGTACTTATTAAAATTTCGCGAGGTTGGCGTACCCCCGCCACCCCAATTCATGAGCAAAGCTCAAAAGCCACTCGGATTTGAACGCATCACCTTTGCGTTTCGAACCAAGCGACTTAACCACTCGGCCATTCGAGTGATGTGATTGTGGCTGATATTTTTCAATATATATGTTTTTTGAAAGATCTTTATTATGGTAAAAAAGTCGGAAGCTAGGGGGATCGAACCGGTCTCATACACTTTGTAGTTTTACATCCTAGCGACTTAACCAACAAGCCATAACGCCAGATGAAAATTTCCTTTAATAAAGTTCCTTATCTAAAGTGAAGCTAAAATCTTTTAATTTTTATTTCATATCACCCGAGTATATAATACAATGCAACGCTAAAAGTCCAGCATTTAAATGCAAACTCGCACGTGACTAAGATGGATTTTTGAACCCATCCCCTCCCCTCGCAGGGGAACTTGTACGAGATCTGCATGCTAACACGTGACTTGTGCATTATAAGAGCACTGCCCGGCAAATGAAGCATCCAGTGAGTCTGAGAACGTCGTCCACAGCGCACCGAGCTTCCCAAGCTTTCGACATTTGACGAGCGTGTAGCTCATGTCTCTGTAAGTTGTCTAATTATTCACCCCCCTCTTGTTAAATCTTGTGTTTGAGCGCAAAATAGTGATAGCGGTGTGATTTTGACAACAGCGCAATCTCTGATTGGTTGTAACAACTATCAACAGACTATAAAACCTCGAGATGATTTCGATGAGAAGCAGTGTAGCCGTGCACTCGGCAAGGTGAACACCGTGGTCCAGCCAGCATGTTGATCAAATGTAGCGTGCATTTTTTGCGAGAGTGTCTGTTCTTTTATCGAAGCGAAGCTTGTTGGAAATATCCCAGTTGCGTTGTGAGATATTCTTGAGTAATCATATTATACTACTTCTAGGCCGAAGTCGATGAGCTTTAAGTACGAAACAAATGCCTCATCATCGTCATCTGCTGTGTGGTCGAGTGCACAGCATCGCTGTCTCCCACAAGGAAGGCCGGGGTTCGATCCCCGTTGCCGGCGTGGCTTTTTGTCAACAATCTTTGGCTGGAACATATTCGTTGTACGATGCTTGCTAGTTCTTACGTCACGAAGAGCCAAGCGGAGACACCTAACAGCCAGAGAAAAACTTAACGGCTCAATTTATTACAGCCTCTAGGTTCATCACAGTGAGTGGGCAGGAAATATAAACGCAAAGATCCCAACAACAGCGTGGTCCAGTGGATAGCACGCAGGCTCTCCGGTGAGAGTTACGTGCGACGCGGGTTCGATCCCAGCAAGAGGCGTAGCTTTTTGGCAATGTCAGGCATTGTCAAAATACTGACTACACACTGGACAGGTACAGGACTTGGTCGTCTGCAATGTCAGAAACACAAGTCATCGCCTAAAAAAAGCACACGGGCTTACAATGTGCAATGTGAAGGGAGAATTCGAGCCGATCACACATCGACAGCGTGGTGCATTGGATAGCCCACTTGCCTAGTAATCTAGCGACGCGGGTTCGATTCCCGGAGCATCCACCTTTTTGATACTCTTAATTTAATTGAAATCATTCTTATGTATCGTGCAAAGCCACGAAGTTGTAATAAGGTGTTATAGGAAAATAAAAAAAATATACTAAGTCACAGATTTGTTCAATTTTAGCTAACAGGTGGCGCTGTAGTCATCACTCCATGGTCATTCTTACCAAACATTTTACATAAGTTCAGCACGTTTGCTTAGGGTGCTAGGGTGGGACGTCTAAATTCCCGCAAACATTCAAAGCGAGGGAGCGAAGCGACCGAGATTTGAATTTTTGCTACTGTCTTTAATTACATTCGCCTGAAATAAATGCAAAAAGATCACACCTCTCTGTACCGGCCGGGATTCGAACCCGGTACCTTTGGGTTATCAGTCTCGTACCTTAACCACTCGGCTGGCGAGACACGTTACATACGAGGAGATTTTTAAGGCATATGAGTTACAAGTGGTTTGTTTACCTTTTGTACTTATTAAAATTTCGCGAGGTTGGCGTACCCCCGCCACCCCAATTCATGAGCAAAGCTCAAAAGCCACTCGTATTTGAACGCATCACCTTTGCGTTTCGAACCAAGCGACTTAACCACTCGGCCATTCGAGTGATGTGATGGTGAAATTTCAATATATATATTATTTGAAAGATCTTTACAATGGTAAAAAAGTCAGATGCTACGGGGTTCGAACCAGGCTCGTTCACATTCTAGTTGTAGTACGTAACGACTTAACCAACGAGCCATTTCGCCAGATGATGTTTCGTGTGAAAAGTTCTTATCTAAAATGAAGTTAAAATTTTTAAAAAAACATTATTTCAACTAACTATTTGATACCATGCGAAGTTTAAATGTTCAGCGTTTATATCCAGACTCGCACATGACTAAAATGCTCTTCTAACTAATCCCCCCCGCCCCCCTGTTGGGACAAGACGCCGATCTTATCGATAATTTTCTCTGTCTGGTCGATCAAACCTGGCACCTCCACCCAGGCGCCTCCACCAATCCAATCGAGGACTTGATGCCGGGTACGATATAGGCATCGAGTACTTTGAGTACTTTGAGTATTTAGCCGTGCGAAGGTCTTTAGAAATGAACTCACTAGAAAATAAGGGAAGGCCAGCGTATTTTTGCTGCTCAGAGGAAGTATGACATGGGTTTCATTGGATTGTGCACCCCTCTGTATTTATTATACCTAAGGGTGGGATTACTTCTGGAGCTGTCAACTGGATCTGGGTTTGCCTATTTTGGAAAATCATCATTCAAATGCAATCTCATATCATAATAAGTAAGAAGGAATGCAAATTTTTACCAATAAATCTGATATTTACTTTCATTTATTACATTTTTACACTCAACAATGGCAACTCGTGCTTGCTTCTAAAATAAAATACTTAATACATACTGCAAGCGAAAAGCTTTCTATTGCAATTCGCGATTACTAAGGTATCTCTCACGGAATCAACGATACATGAAATTAAAAAATATAAATGAACACAATCTCGTATCTGGCTACCAAATTTTCATCTGCGCACCCAGATTTTAACTCAACTCTCCGATTACCCGTTTAAAATTCATCGAGCTAACATTTGCTTGCAGAAGATGGAAGGAACGCAGGACGCCGTGCACTCAATGAAAGTACGAACTTAAGTGGCCAAGTTGAATGGAAACCAAACATCTTTACAACTCGGCAAGCACTAACTGGACAAAAGATATAAAAATAAAAATATATTATCTGACTCTCCCTGCACTGAGAAGAAACACAGTTTCTAACACAGACTTGGCTACCGTATCAACGTGACTTATCAGCAAAAACAAAGAAAGTAAAATTAGGTCCTTGCAGACTCGCTGCATTTCGGATGCATCGTTAACAAACCATTCTCTCATCTCATCTATCCTCTGACTACACACCCGACACAAACTTAGCAGCGATCGCGATGCGTCACGTCGGCGGAGATGTCTTCTGTTCGTAGCTTCGGTGGTGGAACACGAACGAAATGCCCGCCTCCCAGCACTGTTTGAGCAACGGATCGGCGAGACCCTTCTTGTCCGCGCAGTGATGCCAAACGGACAGGTCGTCCGTACAGTCGGTGCCTTCGGGCGGCGGCCGCGTCTGGATTTTGTTCACGCACCGTTTGCACTTGAACCTGCCGAGGGACAAGCAAAGCCTTGTTTCAAACTTTGACCGTGTTACTACAGTTTCATTGTTTTACAAAATACTCGAGTTTAGACCGTTGATAAAGCACGGCTTTGCGAAACGCCGGGAAAAGCACCGTGGGAAAAAGTACGCTCTCCCTGTAAACGAATTGTAGCTGCTAGGAAGAATAGGAAGCCAATAGAAACACAGACGAACAAAGAAACAATGCGCCGTGTCTACTCACTTGTCGTGCGTGTCGCTGCTGGTGCCGGCTTCGAGCTGGAACAAGTCGCGCAGCTCGGAGAGGCTGAAGTGCCGCGCGACGTCTTCCTCGTTGTCGACCACGCACGAGCTGAGAGCCTTCTTATGCGCCTGCCTCTGGAAGATCTTCTCCTCGATCGTTCCCGTCTGAAACGCAGCGCAAGCCACCTCCTTTTAACTTCTCGCGGGATTCACGCTGGGAATGGGAAGTGTCAACGTCTGCACGTTCAGCAAAAGCAGGTGGCAAATTGTGCTATTTTACAGGGTTACATACAAGAGTAGCCTGTAGACTAGTGAGATGTTGAATTGAACCTGCATGACGCAGCATAGCGTCACTAGATTCACCGGCTTCTATGTTCATTCATAGTCCTGTTTCTATCTCCATGGAGCCACGTTATAATCGGGGTTAGTCGAGTTGTTGGCGTGTGATTGCAGCATAGCGTCACTGGATTCACCACCTTCTATGTTCATTCATAGTCCTGTTTCTATCTCCACGGAGCCACGTTATAATCGGGGTTAGTCGAGTTGTTGGCGTGTGATTGCAGCATAGCGTCACTAGATTCACCACCTTCTATGTACATTCATAGTCCTGTTTCTATCTCCACGGAGCCACGTTATAATCGGGGTTAGTCGAGTTGTTGGCGTGTGATTGCAGCATAGCGTCACTAGATTCACCGGCTTCTATGTTCATTCATAGTCCTGTTTCTATCTCCATGGAGCCATGTTATAACCGGGGTTAGTCGAGTTGTTGGCGTGTGATTGCAGCATAGCGTCACTAGATTCACCGGCTTCTATGTTCATTCATAGTCCTGTTTCTATCTCCATGGAGCCACGTTATAATCGGGGTTAGTCGAGTTGTTGGCGTGTGATTGCAGCATAGCGTCACTAGATTCACCACCTTCTATGTTCATTCATAGTCCTGTTTCTATCTCCACGGAGCCACGTTATAATCGGGGTTAGTCGAGTTGTTGGCGTGTGATTGCAGCATAGCGTCACTAGATTCACCACCTTCTATGTTCATTCACAGTCCTGTTTCTATCTCCGTGGAGCCACAATATAATCGGGGTTAGTCGAGTTGTTGGCGTGTGATTGCAGCATAGCGTCACTAGATTCACCGGCTTCTATGTTCATTCATAGTCCTGTTTCTATCTCCATGGAGCCACGTTATAATCGGGGTTAGTCGAGTTGTTGGCGTGTGATTGCAGCATAGCGTCACTAGATTCACCGGCTTCTATGTTCATTCATAGTCCTGTTTCTATCTCCATGGAGCCACGTTATAATCGGGGTTAGTCGAGTTGTTGGCGTGTGATTGCAGCATAGCGTCACTAGATTCACCGGCTTCTATGTTCATTCATAGTCCTGTTTCTATCTCCACGGAGCCACGTTATAATCGGGGTTAGTCGAGTTGTTGGCGTGTGATTGCAGCATAGCGTCACTAGATTCACCGGCTTCTATGTTCATTCATAGTCCTGTTTCTATCTCCATGGAGCCACGTTATAATCGGGGTTAGTCGAGTTGTTGGCGTGTGATTCTATCCCCGTGGAACGTGGATGGCATATCAGAGACAACGGTGGGTTGTACTCACGCAAAGCAGACGGTAGATGAAGCACTGCTTCTTCTGCCCGTCCCGCCAGACCCTGGCCATCGCCTGGTCGTCGTTGGCCGGGTTCCAGTCCGGGTCGAACATCACCAATCGGTTGGCGCCGATCAGATTCAAGCCGCAGCCGCCGGCCTTCGAGCTCAGCATGAAGATGAAGTCGGCGCTGGTCGGGTCGTTGAACTTGTCCACTACCTGCGGCAAGGATGGAACGGTTGGATACAGTGGAGTCGGGCTGGCGTTATTGACATCTTGCTGCGTTGTGAAGTGTTACCTGGGTCGGTTGAAGAAGGAATGATTGCTGCCTAGTGAATAATAATAACAATAGGTTTTTATTGTTTATGATTACCGAGTAATGTTATAATCGTTAAATGTGGGTTGGAATAGTGTTGAATGTAAATACTTGTAGCATTCTCATGCAGAGTAGATATTTGTTGACAAATATGTATATTCAGTAACGAACAAAGTACGTTTTCCTGCTAAAAATCTGTAAAGTTTAATCTCTTGGCTCTGACAGTTAGATACTTTGAAATATCGCTGCTGGGATTTGAGCGCGGGTCTTTCACGTTGCCGCGATGAAGCATTGCCAACTTGAACTACGCTCAGACATAATCGCAAGCAAGTGTACCAATCTGTGTAAAAAAAAATAATAATAATAAAATAATGCTTCACAAAAGCTATTTTGGAATGGATGATTTCGTGGGCTCGGAGGTAAAAGTCACTAACTACATTTTCATAGTTTTGAATTAATTGCATTTCTAGCTTTAGCACTTCTCAACAAATAGAAAATGTTATTACATTTTTGTTTAGGATGTTTTAAAATTTGTAAAATAAAGTTCCTTGTCAAATTTAACTGCCTGTTTTCATGTAAAGGCAATTGTTTATTTATTACAACGAAAAAGAGGAGTTAATGACTTTTAAACGCATTGAAAACATTCGTGTGCTTATAAAAAGCATTTCTTATATTGTCAAAATTGTAAGAATACAGTTAAAACTAGGTTAACACTTACAGCAACGAAGAAGAACCTTGCGACGGGTTCAAGTCTTCATTGACAAATCACGACTTTTACCTCGCAAACGACACCAAAGTACGAAAAATAGACCCTTAAGTGCACTTGATGAGTTTTACCTTGAACATTGTTCGTATTTATTCACTTAATGAAAGCATTTAACAGACGTTGTGAAATAGTGAACGCACCCAGCACTTCATGAATTTTACCACTGTAAAGAGGATTTTTAAGCGCATTTAATGATGTATCTAACTCAATTTCGCTAAAAATGCAGTTAGTGACTTTTACCTCCAGGCCCACGATTTGTTTCCTGCGATTAATATGACAGTATAGCAAACCTGAGAACATGAATTCTTCCTACTTTTCACCAAACGTGTGTAAATATCAGAAAGTAGACATTGTATCTAGCAAACGTAGGAACGTGAACGTAAATAAGAGTGGAACGTGAGATGGGTGGTCACCTTCATGCGCTTCTTGATGGTCATAACGTAAATAAGAGTGGAACGTGAGATGGACGGTCACCTTCATGCGCTTCTTGATGGTCATAACGTAAATAAGAGTGGAACGTGAGATGGGTGGTCACCTTCATGCGCTTCTTGATGGTCATAACGTAAATAAGAGTGGAACGTGAGATGGATGGTCACCTTCATGCGCTTCTTGATGGTCATAACGTAAATAAGAGTGGAACGTGAGATGGACGGTCACCTTCATGCGCTTCTTGATGGTCATAACGTAAATAAGAGTGGAACGTGAGATGGGTGGTCACCTTCATGCGCTTCTTGATGGTCATAACGTAAATAAGAGTGGAACGTGAGATGGGTGGTCACCTTCATGCGCTTCTTGATGGTCATAACGTAAATAAGAGTGGAACGTGAGATGGGTGGTCACCTTCATGCGCTTCTTGATGGTCATACTGCCGTCGAGCCGCACGTACTGGTAGCCGCGCGTCCGACTCAGCTTCTCGAACATGTCCAGCGTCTGCGTGTAGTTGGACACGAGCACCACCTTGTCCGTGGTGGTCGTCTTGACCAACGCCAGCAGACAGTCCAGGACCATCAGCTTGCCGGAGAGTTCGGGCACAACGCGTCTACAAAACAAAGCGGCTCCGTAAGAAGGGTTATAGGTTGTAGTAGTTCGCTACATTACAGCAAAAAATGTTTATACGTTTAGGTACACTCCTGGACACTGAAAGCCGTCCACTAGAAATGTAAACAAGTCCCGAGGGAGGTTGTCTTGAAAAATAGTGTAGGTAAGTCGGGTACACACCATGCTGTACGCCATGTGCTTTCTGAACCTATACCTCGTTATGATAAACCAGTTTTCCTTATCAGTAGCCTGCCCAGTGAAATGAGGATCGAGCAAGCTCACAAATATGATATCTCGTGAGTCTTGCTCACCATTTCAGCACCCCCCAATGACCTATAACTCGTAATTTTGAAGATGCAGAAATAATTCGAAAACTTCCTGCGTCTTCTCTTTACAGCAAACACGTTTATCTCGTCACTTCCTCGGTATTCTGGAAAAAGTTTGTTTCCATGGCACGTTTTAATTTTCTCTCCTTTTAATTGCTTATCTTATCTTTGGATCAAGTCAATGGTTGGCTCCGAGACCCGACCTTGTTGTCATTTTTAGTATTTTTACCATTGAATAAATGTTTTTTTAACTATTAATAGGTATCAATAGTAAATGTCAGTGTAGTTACAGCAAGGGTGTTGAAATTCGTCCAAACCGTCTAAATCTTCACCGGCAACTCTGTGACAAATGCTGGACCACGATCATAGCCACAGCGCGGCTACTCAGATGAACGAATATTCGCAATGCACGGTTGATATGAATTGTTAAAAGTCCCTCTGATAAGAAAACTGTTTTCCATCATTAGGCAGCCTCCCAAGCAAGTGGTTTCATATGCCATGTGCTCAGCCTCCACCTGGCTGCCTGTACTATTTTCAAGCAATTCTTCACGGCGACTTGTAAACGTTTCAGGCGGTGGGTTGTCAGTGTCCAGAAGTGTACATCGAAAGTTTAATTCCATGGTTTCATCCATGGCTTATTGTACCTATATCTACAGCGTAATATATGACAAAGTGGTAACCTAATTAATAATTACCACATAGCCATGACTAACTACACTAATTAATAACTAACTAACTAACTAACTACATAATTAATTTGCAGAAAATATAAAGGTGACAGTGATTTTGTCAAACGACATCAATCTAAGAATCTGTGCCCCGGGACACGGCCTGGACACAACGGCTTCGCTAACGCTGGGTGAGATCGCATCGAAGTGGAATTCAGCGACGCCAGCGGCCCGTCGAGTTGTTTTAAGCTGCGTTTGTTTCTTTGACGGCAAGTCAGGCGAAGCAATCGGAGTCACGCGGTGGCGGCCAATCAGGCAATGCCGTGCGAGTTGATTCAACTTGAGCTGTCGCCGTTTCTACGGTGACACGGTTTGCGGTGTGTAGTCAACGTTGACTGTTGCAACAGATGGCTTTTTAGTGTGATTCAAACTTACATGCAAATAATGCAAATAATGCAAATAATTGCAAATGCTAAATGCAAAGACAGGTGAAAAGATCAGGGTTCAAATCTTGGGATGGATACAAATTTTGGGATGTTTATTTCGTTTCTAATTTTGAGCCAGCGGGTTTTGTTAACGACGGTTGGATTCTGAGAGGCGTCACCAGCGCCAGGATTTGTACAGTTCGAATCAGAACAAAAGATAATATTAGTTTTTGTGAAGTATTCTGCAATTTTAAACATTGGCTGGGAACATCGTGGGAGCGTCCAGCATCCGGCACCTGCTGCTCAAGGTGAGTCTGTTGGCGTGGGGGGCGCCGCTGCCGCCGCTCGTCGCGTTCTCCGTCTGCGTGCACTACACGCGGCTGGCACACTGCTTCTGGGACCTCGCCGTGTCCGTGCTGCAGTACTTGAAGTTCTCCAGCGTCGTGGGAGCGTCCAGCATCCGGCACCTGCTGCTCAAGGTGAGTCTGTTGGCGTGGGGGGCGCCGCTGCCGCCGCTCGTCGCGTTCTCCGTCTGCGTGCACTACACGCGGCTGGCACACTGCTTCTGGGACCTCGCCGTGTCCGTGCTGCAGTACTTGAAGTTCTCCAGCGTCGTGGGAGCGTCCAGCATCCGGCACCTGCTGCTCAAGGTGAGTCTGTTGGCGTGGGGAGCGCCGCTGCCGCCGCTCATCGTCCTGCTCGGCTGGAACCAGAAGACGCACTTCTGCGGGCCGGACAAGCTGACGCACTACGCGCTGTACTTGGTGCCGGGCGTCGCGATAGCGGCCGTCAACGTCGGGCTGATGATCGCCATCGGCTACCACATCACCGACCAGTGCGGCAGGGGCGCGGAGGCCGAGTTGCGGCGGCACAACGTCGCGACCAAGGACCTGGTGAAGCGGCGGTCGAAGCAGACCGTGCTGATATTCTTCCTGTTCGGGATTCGGACCGTGTTCGAGATGTTCAACGACCTGGACGGGTCGCAAAGCGTCGGGCTGGAGTACGTCGACAAGCTGCTCGACCCGGTGCAGGGATTCGTGTTGTTCTTGTTCTTCGTCGCGATGGACGGGAAGGCGCGCGGATATTGGCGAGGGAAGTTGGGCGGGGGCGGAAGCCAGGGTCCGCCCCCGGCTCGGAAGACCACGATCGTTTTCAAGAGCCGGGCGACGACCGCCAGCCGAGCCGGGCGCTCAACGCGGCCGTCGCGTCCGTCCAAAAGTACCGCCGCGAGCAGCGAAGCCTGAGTTTCGTGCGCGTGACAAATCGTTTTCAAGAGCCGGGCGCTCAACGCGGCCGTCGCGTCCGTCCAAAAGTACCGCCGCGAGCAGCGAAGCATGAAGTTTCGTGCGCGTGACAAATCGTTTTCAAGAGCCGGGCGCTCAACGCGGCCGTCGCGTCCGTCCAAAAGTACCGCCGCGAGCAGCGAAGCCTGAGTTTCGTGCGCGTGACAAATCGTTTTCAAGAGCCGGGCGCTCAACGCGGCCGTCGCGTCCGTCCAAAAGTACCGCCGCGAGCAGCGAAGCATGAAGTTTCGTGCGCGTGACAAATCGTTTTCAAGAGCCGGGCGCCCAACGCGGCCGTCGCGTCCGTCCAAAAGTACCGCCGCGAGCAGCGAAGCATGAAGTTTCGTGCGCGTGACGAATCGTTTTCAAGAGCCGGGCGCTCAACGCGGCCGTCGCGTCCGTCCAAAAGTACCGCCGCGAGCAGCGAAGCATGAAGTTTCGTGCGCGTGACGAATCGTTTTCAAGAGCCGGGCGCTCAACGCGGCCGTCGCGTCCGTCCAAAAGTACCGCCGCGAGCAGCGAAGCATGAAGTTCCGTGCGCGTGACAAATCGTTTTCAAGAGCCGGGCGCTCAACGCGGCCGTCGCGTCCGTCCAAAAGTACCGCCGCGAGCAGCGAAGCATGAAGTTTCGTGCGCGTGACGAATCGTTACAGTGATTGCCTCTTTGATTCTTTTGTCGGCGTGTGTTTTTGTTTTTCGTTGTCATGCCGACACCGCATTTGTGTAGAAAATGGAGAAATGAACTTCATTTAGCAAAAGCAGGTTTCATTTTGTTTCACTAACTGATCTCGAAGAAACCGGAACGAATCTTTCAACAAAAGATCGTTTGCTCGACGACTTGTTTGCCGAGTTTTTGCTCTCCGTTTGTTTTTTGATGTTATCGCAAAGTTGGGTCGGATTTTGTGGCTGAAGCTCCGTTTTATCGCTGATTATTAAAATTCGTTAAATTAAATTTGTTAAATCAAACATTGTTAGGGATTTTGATGGCTTTAAAATAAATGAAAGAGTGCAACGTGTTTTCTACGTTGTGATGACCAAGTAATAATCTCAATGGGAGGAAAATTCCCCGTCCACGCAAGCGAGATATTTACAGAGTCGATCCTCCGGAATGTGAAACCTACGCCGGATGCAATCCCGGCTCGCCGCACAACGAACCTCATGTCGAACTTAGCGGGCAGATGCTCCAGCGCGTTGGCGAAACCCTCGCTGCGCGACGTGATCTTGTCGTGGACGAGCTCGGGGTGGTTGCACAGCTTCTTGAGCGACGTGATGGACGACAGGGCGGACAGCGCAGAACCCTTGCCTTCCTTCTCGCCTGCAACGTAGGTGTCAAACACAGCTGTCAAATTCTAACCTAGCTTCTTGCCAGGTGACACCATTCAGACAACAACAAAGACACAGGGAAGAAATCACACAAGGAATATTTCTGTACTAATTGCCTTGTAATTGACCAGCGTGGCGAGAGTAACTTTTGGGTGTTCCTGATGGAGGAACACCGTCGTTACCGAGTATAACAGGGAAGGGGTGGGTTGGGCTTCCCGGTTACTAGTTTAGATTGCTAATGATAATTGTAGTTAATTGGTAGATTGAATTAGGGTTTATTGGTATTGGTACACAAATGATAAGTAGTTGGCTACAGGTTGATACACTTTACTATTCAATGCTATTGGAATACGTCTGTCTACGACTAAGGCTGGATTGGTACTCTCTGGTGGTTGCCATAGCGATGCCTTTCTGCTGGCGTTCTCACAGGTGTGAAGTCCAAGATCAGGATTGTGGGAACAGCATTGTCAGCAGTTGCATACTTCTGTCCGTATACTGTTATCAGCAGAATGAAATGATACTTGCTGCTAGTAACGAGTATATTATAGAATATTGTAGGGTAGAGAAATATCTACATGTAACTTTGTTGCACGAGTCAAGCAAAATCTTAAATATTGCTTTTTTTTAAAGTCATTATTATATTTCTTGGTTCCATTTAAATAACAGGTAGAATTTTCACATGGGCAAACGGATGCCGGATGGTGGCTTCTTGCCAGGAACCCACCGTCCCCAAATAATAATAATTTTGCTTTATTGCTAAAAAATTCTGGTATTTTTTTTTTTGTGTTTGTTCGCAGTCTACAGGCCAAACGCCAAAACGGATTTTGATGAAAATTTCTGTGGACCTTCGTTTTCTCTGAGCTTAGATCTGTCGCGTTTTCGAAGCAATTCGGACCGGTTAATTTCATGTTATGAAGTTTTTACGAAATTTTACGATGTTTGCTGGGTTCATTCGTGGTACAGAAGCGTTCTGTCCTGCGTGAATCGTTACGAGCGTGGCTGCCATGACAAACAGAGCAAGAAAAGTACGCTGGTGACACGGACCTCTCATCTGCTTCCTGACGGCGTCGCAGGCGATGAACTCCTTGTAGAGCGTCCGCTGCAACGCGGACAGGTTGACGCAGACGACCTGCTCCACCTTGGCGGGCAAGTACTTGCTGAGCAGCGCGGACGTCCGTCGGATGAGGCAGCGGTTGACCAGCGCGCCGAGCTCCTCGGTGCACGCGCGGCCACGCAGACGGTCCGCGTCCGTCGCGTCCGCGTCTTGCCCGCGCAGGATCGGCGTCTCGAAGCGACGACGGAATTCCTGACACGGGCCCAAGGGTGTTAAACCGGGTTTCACACGTTTCAACCTTTTTGTGCATTTTATTTTCACTAAACGATAAAACTGATTTTGATGAAATTTTCAGGACACCTTGGAGGTCTCATCACAAAGACTCCTGATTTTTTTCAGCAAATTCCATCAGCAACTTTGCTGTAAAATTAAAATTTTACAAAATTTTCCGAAGATATCTCCTCTAAAAATGAAAGACTTTGCAAGGTTAAGTGTTGTTGCAAAGAGTCTTTAAAATTCCGCTTGTCTGCAACACAATTGTACCTTTGCACAATATTTATTTGGATAGGAATAATTGCCCAAATCGTGAAGAAAATCTTGATATTTTGCGTTGATAGACATTGCATTGAAGTGACAAAACTGTCTGTCAGCCTAGCCTATCTATCAGCTACGATTTTACCAACTTATAAATCATGGAACAAAGGGCTAGAACTTTACGACCCATCTAACCAAACAATACAGCATGTAGGAGCTTTCTAGTCACAGAATATCTTACGATCTACATTCATAACGTCGACGACGCCACTAACCAAACAATACAGCATGTAGGAGCTTTCTAGTCACAGAATATCTTACGATCTACATTCATAACGTCGACGATGCCACTAACCAAACAATACAGCATGTAGGAGCTTTCTAGTCACAGAATATCTTACGATCTACATTCATAACGTCGACGATGCCACTAACCAAACAATACAGCATGTAGGAGCTTTCTAGTCACAGAATATCTTACGATCTACATTCATAACGTCGACGATGCCACTAACCAAACAATACAGCATGTAGGAGCTTTCTAGTCACAGAATATCTTACGATCTACATTCATAACGTCGACGATGCCACTAACCAAACAATACAGCATGTAGGAGCTTTCTAGTCACAGAATATCTTACGATCTACATTCATAACGTCGACGATGCCACTAACCAAACAATACAGCATGTAGGAGCTTTCTAGTCACAGAATATCTTACGATCTACATTCATAACGTCGACGATGCCACTAACCAAACAATACAGCATGTAGGAGCTTTCTAGTCACAGAATATCTTACGATCTACATTCATAACGTCGACGATGCCACTAACCAAACAATACAGCATGTAGGAGCTTTCTAGTCACAGAATATCTTACGATCTACATTCATAACGTCGACGATGCCACTAACCAAACAATACAGCATGTAGGAGCTTTCTAGTCACAGAATATCTTACGATCTACATTCATAACGTCGACGATGCCACTAACCAAACAATACAGCATGTAGGAGCTTTCTAGTCACAGAATATCTTACGATCTACATTCATAACGTCGACGATGCCACTAACCAAACAATACAGCATGTAGGAGCTTTCTAGTCACAGAATATCTTACGATCTACATTCATAACGTCGACGATGCCACTAACCAAACAATACAGCATGTAGGAGCTTTCTAGTCACAGAATATCTTACGATCTACATTCATAACGTCGACGATGCCACTAACCAAACAATACAGCATGTAGGAGCTTTCTAGTCACAGAATATCTTACGATCTACATTCATAACGTCGACGATGCCACTAACCAAACAATACAGCATGTAGGAGCTTTCTAGTCACAGAATATCTTACGATCTACATTCATAACGTCGACGATGCCACTAACCAAACAATACAGCATGTAGGAGCTTTCTAGTCACAGAATATCTTACGATCTACATTCATAACGTCGACGATGCCACTAACCAAACAATACAGCATGTAGGAGCTTTCTAGTCACAGAATATCTTACGATCTACATTCATAACGTCGACGATGCCACTAACCAAACAATACAGCATGTAGGAGCTTTCTAGTCACAGAATATCTTACGATCTACATTCATAACGTCGACGATGCCACTAACCAAACAATACAGCATGTAGGAGCTTTCTAGTCACAGAATATCTTACGATCTACATTCATAACGTCGACGACGCCACTAACCAAACAATACAGCATGTAGGAGCTTTCTAGTCACAGAATATCTTACGATCTACATTCAAAACGTCGACGACGCCACTAACCAAACAATACAGCATGTAGGAGCTTTCTAGTCACAGAATATCTTACGATCTACATTCATAACGTCGACGATGCCACTAACCAAACAATACAGCATGTAGGAGCTTTCTAGTCACAGAATATCTTACGATCTACATTCATAACGTCGACGATGCCACTAACCAAACAATACAGCATGTAGGAGCTTTCTAGTCACAGAATATCTTACGATCTACATTCAAAACGTCGACGATGCCACTAACCAAACAATACAGCATGTAGGAGCTTTCTAGTCACAGAATATCTTACGATCTACATTCATAACGTCGACGATGCCACTAACCAAACAATACAGCATGTAGGAGCTTTCTAGTCACAGAATATCTTACGATCTACATTCATAACGTCGACGATGCCACTAACCAAACAATACAGCATGTAGGAGCTTTCTAGTCACAGAATATCTTACGATCTACATTCAAAACGTCGACGATGCCACTAACCAAACAATACAGCATGTAGGAGCTTTCTAGTCACAGAATATCTTACGATCTACATTCATAACGTCGACGATGCCACTAACCAAACAATACAGCATGTAGGAGCTTTCTAGTCACAGAATATCTTACGATCTACATTCAAAACGTCGACGATGCCACTAACCAAACAATACAGCATGTAGGAGCTTTCTAGTCACAGAATATCTTACGATCTACATTCATAACGTCGACGATGCCACTAACCAAACAATACAGCATGTAGGAGCTTTCTAGTCACAGAATATCTTACGATCTACATTCATAACGTCGACGATGCCACTAACCAAACAATACAGCATGTAGGAGCTTTCTAGTCACAGAATATCTTACGATCTACATTCATAACGTCGACGATGCCACTAACCAAACAATACAGCATGTAGGAGCTTTCTAGTCACAGAATATCTTACGATCTACATTCATAACGTCGACGATGCCACTAACCAAACAATACAGCATGTAGGAGCTTTCTAGTCACAGAATATCTTACGATCTACATTCAAAACGTCGACGATGCCACTAACCAAACAATACAGCATGTAGGAGCTTTCTAGTCACAGAATATCTTACGATCTACATTCATAACGTCGACGATGCCACTAACCAAACAATACAGCATGTAGGAGCTTTCTAGTCACAGAATATCTTACGATCTACATTCATAACGTCGACGATGCCACTAACCAAACAATACAGCATGTAGGAGCTTTCTAGTCACAGAATATCTTACGATCTACATTCATAACGTCGACGATGCCACTAACCAAACAATACAGCATGTAGGAGCTTTCTAGTCACAGAATATCTTACGATCTACATTCATAACGTCGACGATGCCACTAACCAGCCAAGGATGCCGTAATGACAGCACTAACGGCCAGTTTTACCATTTCTTTCAACTCCCAGTTGAGATATTACTGACAGACACAGTTGAATTTCACTGCACCGAGGTTGGCTGTTGGCGTGCCGCTTAGCTCGACTAAAACTTGGACTCGGAGGGTAATAAAATGGTAAAACTGGGCGTAAGATTTACCTGCGCGGTTCCCAGCATTCCCGTGTTGACAAACTGCACGAGGCTGAAGTACTCGAGCAGGTCGTTCTGAATCGGCGTCCCGGAGAGAAGAACCCGTCGCTTCGCCGCCAGTCCCATCAGCGCCTGGTACGTCTGATTCTCACAGTTCTTAAGGCGGTGGCCCTGCGATGGAAGGAATGCACGCATGTTACATGCCGTACGATGCCGTACGATGCCGTACGACGCCGTACGAAGCCGTACGATGCCGTACGAAGCCGTACGATGCCGTACGACGCCGTACGACGCCGTACGATGCCGTACGATGCCGTACGATGCCGTACGATGCCGTACGACGCCGTACGACGCCGTACGATGCCGTACGATGCCGTACGATGCCGTACGATGCCGTACGATGCCGTACGGTGCCGTACGATGCCGTACGGTGCCGTACGATGCCGTACGATGCCGTACGATTGAACAGTTCGTAGGGTTGTTGGCGTGCGATTGCAGCGTGACGTTACCTCGTCGCAGAGCACGAGGCCCACCTCGCCCTTGTGCAGCGTGGCGGCGTGAAGGCGGAACGTCTCGTAGGAGATGATGAGGACGGGGGTGACGGGTCGCCGGGCGTACGTCTGCATGAACGCCGAGAGGCTGCGTTCGATCTGCTCCTTGCCGCCCGAGTCGATGGCCAGCGCGTTCACGCGGCCGTGCAGCCACTTGTCGATCTCGTTGTGCCAGTTCTGCGGGCGACGGGCGTGGGATTAGCGCAACCGGAAATACGGTGATTCGTTCTTAGGCTTCGGGTCTCTTAGATTTAGACCATCAAAGTATTGGAAATGCGGAGTGGTTCAGAGCCGTGATTTGTAGAAATGCAAGTGTTTGGTTTAGCTCTGCTAAATTGTTGTGATATCATAGTGTTTATTTCAACGACCCTATTTAAATATGATTGAGATCAGCTGTTCTGTTGTTGAGATTGAAAAGAACCTTCTTAATCTTTGTTCTGACGCCTACTGCAAGTGATGGATGTTAAAGCTAAGATTGTAAGAGAATAGATGTTAGAACAGTTGCTAAAAGTATTATCAACCACTTGCATATCTTCTAGCTCTACACAAGAAACTTTATTATTACAGTTATTTTCTTATGAACAGTCAGAAATAAAGGTAAATTGTTGTCTGAAAATGTATTTGCAATCGTGTTGGCAACCGTGGTGACTTCCAGCGCTAAACGAACCGGGTTGTTATTGAAATAAAGGGACTTTACCTTGACGAGACTGCTGGGCGTAACGATCACCGCCTTGTCGATCAGCGGCTTGCAGTCGGGCCCCTGCCTGAGCAGCGTCCAGAGCAGCGTGATGCATTGCAGCGTCTTGCCGAGACCCATCTCGTCGGCCATGATGCAGCCGTGCGATTCCGGGATCCGCACGCCCGTCACGCACTCGTACATGAACTTCACGCCCTGCGCAGGAAGGTGTCCGCGGTGAAACGGGATACTGCCTTGACGGCTGGCTCTGTGGCACTGGTCTATTGGTGTTTACAACAGGCTATCTGACAGCTGGCTGTGTGACACTGGTCTATTGGTGTTTAATAATGCACTGTATTGAAATATAGGGTGATGATGACGCTGGCTGTAGCCTTCTCTTTTCACCAAGGGCTCTTTTGGCAAATGGACCAAGACTCTCACTAACAGAACTTACCTCTCTCTGATGCGGCCTTAAAACATTGCAAAGAATTGGGTCCACCACTACATGGACAGGCTGTTTATCTCTGAAATTAAAATAGACATACTATTTTAGAATTGCTACAAAATATTTGTTGGTGACATAACTTTTAAAATGAAAAATGATACCTAAACTTACGAGTCACATTTCAATTTGTCATGAGCTGAAAGTTCAGGCGGTTCGTATAGAACGAGAGCATTTGGTTCTAACGGATCGTGAAGGGCTCTTCTGCATTTGGACCGTCCAATGCCGAGACCTCGTGACAGTCCGTTGCTTACGTAATTCGGAATCGGAACTTTGAACGGTCTCGATAACAACTTCCTGATAAGTTGCTCCTGGAAGCAAAACTTCAGTCAGAGTCGTGTTCACCATAAATCACATGATGAGAGCAGAGAGATCACTTTACTTACATGATCTGAGAGAATTTCAGCGGTAATCGGATTTGGTTTAATCGGTGCAATGACGATTTGCTTGAGGGGTCTCCGACGACTTGTATCTCGCTTCTCTCTTTTGCCCTCTTCCCTTTCTTGTTCATCGTCAGGTCGGCGTTTCCCTGCTTGGCTAGGGGCTAGACTGCGTCGCTAGAATGAAAGAATACATTAAGATAAGCGATTAGGAAAGTCATCCTTACATTGGCAAGTCCTCGACCATTTGCAATTTGAATAAAAATCCATCAGTACGTAATGGTAAGAAAAGAGTAAGTATAATATACCATTTCTATTGAGTTACCCTACACTTTATATGGTATAAATATATTTTGTACAACTTCAAGAACTTTGCTAACAAAAAACATCCTAAAATGAAAAGTGTAAGGTTAGAACAGGTTACACCAGGAAGATTGACAACAAGCAACATTTAGCGCCAAGTAATCCGGTTGCAAAATTTGACTGGGCTGATTATCACGCCACTAGCAGCCAGCCGATGAACCAAGCACGTATCAAGGTCACGTCACAAAAATGATTATTATGGCAATTAATTTGTTGTAAGAACAAAATATCGACAAAAAGAATGGAGCCTCCAGCAGTAAATATGAGGCGGAAAGTGTTGACTGTAGCTGTCGGTAATCTGCTAACCGAAATTGGATACGAAACTGCAGAGAATATGGCGTTAGAAACTCTCACAGAGCTATTACAGAGCTGTAAGTGTGTTTATAACCTCACCGACAACATAATTTTCGTCAGACCGTCTCCTACAATTAGACAACAACCTTCGTTGCATTCCAGTTCTTACCGAGCTTGGAGGGAGTACGCGATCCTACTGCGAACTGGCCGGACGCACGGAGCCGATGGCAGCCGACGTCGTCATGGCCCTCGTCGGAATGGGAATCACGTTGGACGGGATCATCGCGCATGCCACACGACCATCGAGGACCATCCTCGCAGCACCCACGGCCTCAGTGCAGCCCAAAGCGTTGACGATACTACAGGCGGGCGTTAAACAGTCGCACCCGTCTCACGTACCAGCTCATCTGCCTGCGTTTCCCGACCCGCACGCTTACATACGGACGCCGGTACGTTGACAGATGTTTTGGCATGTCATGTCATGTACCAGGTCCTGTATTTCGTTGTCCCTGCTGATGGCCGAGCCGTTGGGTTGTCTTTCAGACTCACAAGCAGCCGGTGACCGAGTACGAGGCGATCCGGGAGAAGTCGGCCAGCCAGAAGCGGGACCTGGAACGTGCGCTGACGCGCTTCGTGGCCAAGACCGGCGACACGCACAGTCTGTTCGACGTCGACGACGCCGCCATGTTCCCTCGTGAGTCAACCGCGCACTGAACTTGTCTTGGCACAAGCTACTTGTGTCTCCTTGATTCAATACGCTGTAGGAAATAAAAGTTCTTATTCAGTCTCCTAGACACCTACTAGTGCATCAAGTAGGCTGGACTGTTTCAGAAACCAGAATGTTTTTGTTTTGCCAACTGAAATTAATTTCCAGTTCAAGATGTCCGTGAAGGTTTGATCAGAGCTGCTCATAGCCAATGCTAGGCAAATTTGAAAGTTTGATGTGTTGGTTGACTCAGAATAAGATACAGGTATCGCTCAGTAAATCCCGTAGCTCGTAATGCTTCAGCAAGCAGGTGCAATCGTTTGGACGTACTCCGTACACGCTGCTCCAACGTCGGTGCCGAGACAAGGAAACGGGCCGAGCGTCAAGGAGCTAACGCGGTAACTTCTCCATCCTGCAGTGGTTGCCTGCAAGCCCGAACACCCGGCGTACCTCAAGGCGCTGCTGCCGCAAGACCAGGTGTTCGACTTCGAGGAGGACTTTGCGTCTGCGTCGACGGAGAGCCCGCGGCAGCCGCGGCGGACGGCGTCGACGACGGCTGGCGGGGACCCGGACGACGACGACGACGACGATGAAGACGACGACGCCGACGAGAAGGAGGCCGAGAAGAACGACACCATCGACAACCCGTACCTGCGGCCCGTCATGCTGCCGAGGAAGTGACGCTCGTCAAGGAAGTGACCGCCGAGGTGTTGGAGCGTTGCGAGCTTCACGTTGCAAGAGTGAGGCCCGAGCGTCGCGCTGTGTCTAGGACGTGACGGGAGCGGCTGACGACGCGACGTCGGCTTCCAGATAAGTTCAGTGATGATAAACGCGACGTTGGCTTTGTGTCCGTGAAGCGGAAGCTTGCCGTCGGACGGAGAAAGTGGCTTGCAAAGTTACGTGTCTGTTTTCTACCGGTCGAAGATTTGGAAGGAGAAATTAAAAAATCAACTGACCGCAATGTCGACGGGTAGGTCGTAGAATTTTTGAGTGGAAATTAGTTTTGGTACGGTTATAATGCGTGCGTGTCGAATAAGACGAATGTGAAGTTGAAAAGAAAACCGATGAGACGTGGCGAAGATGGAGAAGACGAGGGTGACGTAGCAAAGAGTGAGAAACGCTGAATTGTGTATCGATTATTCCGTGTGGAGGGGCTACTTTTGGGTCTCGACGAGTTGAACTTGAAAACTTTGGACGGTTTATTAAATCAGAAGGCAAGTTGTCGGCACTCCCGTCTCAAACCGACTGAACATAGTTATTCGGAGGAAGTTGGTTCGTGTTCTTTGGGCCAAAGGTCACGTCTGTGAAATAGAGGGCACGAGATCACAACAAATTTTTGTGTTTTTCTAGGTAATTAGAAGTGTTGAAGAAGTAAAATTAAAAGTTTCTACCAGTAATTTTTTGCTGTTTTTTTTCATTTGCTATTTTTTCTCTGGCAGGCTGTTCCACTGGTGAATCCCATCTGCCACAAACGAGTTCTTCCCCTCATTAGTCGGGCAGTGTTTGGCCGTTAACTTGAAGCAGCGTCCCGACCCTCCCAGACGCCTTGCACGAAACCCACGCCACGTGATTTGCCCTTCCAATCATTCGTACAAAGTGTGTAACATTTTCTTTTGCTTTTGATGGCTTCCCCTGGGTTGATTGATTGCAAACAACTCAAAGTCTTCAATGAAGATAACTGTCATCACATTCTAGAGTTCAAAAAGTAATAATTTTTAGAGCAATGAGTTCAAAGAGCTAAAATAATAAAGGAGAAGAAAAGTGAGTGCATCTACGTTGGGAACACTTCTCGGATGGGTTTAGGGCTGATATACAGCCATTGGAGATATGTTTTGTGTCCTAATCAGCTTCTTTTCTGCGTTCCATGGCCTTGTGAGGAGAATCCCATTCTGTGCCACCCTGACGCTGGATGCAGGCGACGGCTGCGATGGACGGACGTAAAGGCTGCCTGCAACGAACTTCGAGGAGAATCCCATTCTGTGCCACCCCGACGCTGGATGCAGGCAACGGCTGCGATGGACGGACGTAAAGGCTGCCTGCAACGAACTTCGAGGAGAATCCCATTCTGTGCCACCCCGACGCTGGATGCAGGCAACGGCTGCGATGGACGGACGTAAAGGCTGCCTGCAACGAACTTCGAGGAGAATCCCATTCTGTGCCACCCCGACGCTGGATGCAGGCGACGGCTGCGATGGACGGACGTAAAGGCTGCCTGCAACGAACTTCGAGGAGAATCCCATTCTGTGCCACCCCGACGCTGGATGCAGGCAACGGCTGCGATGGACGGACGTAAAGGCTGCCTGCAACGAACTTCGAGGAGAATCCCATTCTGTGCCACCCCGACGCTGGATGCAGGCGACGGCTGCGATGGACGGACGTAAAGGCTGCCTGCAACGAACTTCGAGGAGAATCCCATTCTGTGCCACCCCGACGCTGGATGCAGGCGACGGCTGCGATGGACGGACGTAAAGGCTGCCTGCAACGAACTTCGAGGAGAATCCCATTCTGTGCCACCCCGACGCTGGATGCAGGCGACGGCTGCGATGGACGGACGTAAAGGCTGCCTGCAACGAACTTCGAGGAGAATCCCATTCTGTGCCACCCCGACGCTGGATGCAGGCGACGGCTGCGATGGACGGACGTAAAGGCTGCCTGCAACGAACTTCGAGGAGAATCCCATTCTGTGCCACCCCGACGCTGGATGCAGGCGACGGCTGCGATGGACGGACGTAAAGGCTGCCTGCAACGAACTTCGAGGAGAATCCCATTCTGTGCCACCCCGACGCTGGATGCAGGCGACGGCTGCGATGGACGGACGTAAAGGCTGCCTGCAACGAACTTCGAGGAGAATCCCATTCTGTGCCACCCCGACGCTGGATGCAGGCGACGGCTGCGATGGACGGACGTAAAGGCTGCCTGCAACGAACTTCGAGGAGAATCCCATTCTGTGCCACCCCGACGCTGGATGCAGGCGACGGCTGCGATGGACGGACGTAAAGGCTGCCTGCAACGAACTTCGAGGAGAATCCCATTCTGTGCCACCCCGACGCTGGATGCAGGCGACGGCTGCGATGGACGGACGTAAAGGCTGCCTGCAACGAACTTCGAGGAGAATCCCATTCTGTGCCACCCCGACGCTGGATGCAGGCGACGGCTGCGATGGACGGACGTAAAGGCTGCCTGCAACGAACTTCGACTTGTTTGTAACGTCAGGATTGGTCAGCGGTGCCAAGTCTGCCAGCTTCCAACGCCGAATGGGAAGTGGAGGCTTGGCTAGAGAGGCAATCGGTCACCTCGTGAGTCACGTCCCAGTAGCAAAGGTGCGCAAATACACGTTCTATAATCATTGTTAATTTCCAGTGGGTATGTGACGTAATTTGTCTGCGATTGTAACAGGTTTATTGTAAGACATAGGTATTCCCTTTCACAGAGAGATGGAGTTACAAACAGAACTTTGATGGGATAGCTGAGCAGGAAAAATGTGCGTCCGAACCGGGATATGAACCCGGGACCTTCCGTTTGCCGGGCGGTTGCTCACTTGTCTCTGAAAGTGAGGTTGTCTTCGCTCAGCAATCCATCTCCATCGGTCCATCTAACCATCTTAAAGCGCCGGTTCTACAAGTGCTTAGTTCCCACGTTTTCCCAGCGTAGGCGCTGCTAGCTCCACGTTGTCCCAGCGTAGGCGCTGCTAGCTCCACGTTTTCCCAGAGTGGGCGCTGCTAGCTCCACGTTGTCCCAGCGTAGGCGCTGCTAGCTCCACGTTGTCCCAGCGTAGGCGCTGCTAGCTCCACGTTGTCCCAGCGTAGGCGCTGCCAGCTCCACGTTGTCCCAGCGTAGGCGCTGCCAGCTCCACGTTGTCCCAGCGTAGGCGCTGCCAGCTCCACGTTGTCCCAGCGTAGGCGCTGCTAGCTCCGTCGGTAGCTCTCCACGAGCCGTTTCTCCGCGCTACTTCCCGCGACGACGACGATGAAACACGGAGAGCCGTTGAGCACGACCAAGCTGAAACACACACGCAGCCGTTCAACTAACCGAGTCTACTCAAGTTTCCTAACGCTTGTTATCAGAACAAAATATCCGTTTCAAGATTTTATCCGTACCGGCAAAAAGAACCTGGATGTTTCACCGTTGCCGGGGTTAAGCATTACCAATTAGACCACGCGAAGAACAAGTTTATATGAGTTGTAGGGCTTTTATAGATAGAAACAGGAATCTAGTGACGCTTCAATCTCACGCCAACAACTCGACTATCCCCGATTATAACGTGGCTCCGTGGAGATTGAAACAGGACTATGAATGAACATAGAAGGTGGTGAATCTAGTGACGCTATGCTGCAATCACACGCCAACAACTCGACTAACCCCGATTATAAGGTGGCTCCATGGAGATTGAAACAGGACTATGAATGAACATAGAAGCCGGTGAATCTAGTGACGCTATGCTGCAATCACACGCCAACAACTCGACTAACCCCGATTATAACGTGGCTCCATGGAGATAGAAACAGGACTATGAATGAACATAGAAGCCGGTGAATCTAGTGACGCTATGCTGCAATCACACGCCAACAACTCGACTAACCCCGATTATAACGTGGCTCCATGGAGATTGAAACAGGACTATGAATGAACATAGAAGCCGGTGAATCTAGTGACGCTATGCTGCAATCACACGCCAACAACTCGACTAACCCCGATTATAACGTGGCTCCATGGAGATGGAAACAGGACTATGAATGAACATAGAAGCCGGTGAATCTAGTGACGCTATGCTGCAATCACACGCCAACAACTCGACTAACCCCGATTATAACGTGGCTCCATGGAGATTGAAACAGGACTATGAATGAACATAGAAGCCGGTGAATCTAGTGACGCTATGCTGCAATCACACGCCAACAACTCGACTAACCCCGATTATAACGTGGCTCCATGGAGATGGAAACAGGACTATGAATGAACATAGAAGCCGGTGAATCTAGTGACGCTATGCTGCAATCACACGCCAACAACTCGACTAACCCCGATTATAACGTGGCTCCATGGAGATAGAAACAGGACTATGAATGAACATAGAAGCCGGTGAATCTAGTGACGCTACGCTGCAATCGCACGCCAACAACTCGACTATCCCCGATTATAACGTGGCTCCATGGAGATAGAAACAGGACTATGAATGAACATAGAAGGTGGTGAATCTAGTGACGCTATGCTGCAATCACACGCCAACAACTCGACTAACCCCGATTATAACATGGCTCCATGGAGATAGAAACAGGACTGTGAATGAACATAGAAGGCGGTGAATCTAGTGACGCTATGCTGCAATCACACGCCAACAACTCGACTAACCCCGATTATAACGTTAGGTTGAGTTTATCAATTAGTTACTATTGTTAGCGGCACTTACTCGTTGCTGGGCAGGATCTGTCCGAGCGAGTCTGCCAACGCGACGGGGAACAGCGTTCGCTTGTCCTTGCACTCGAAGAAGACGGCCAGTCGGTCGGGTCGGTACTCCCGGCTCACGTCCCACGCCGGCGCCGTCTCAAACATCTCCGCCAGCTGCTCGGAAAAACTGCGGCAAACAGACAATTTGTCAGAACCCACATCCAACAGGGTTGTTGAATGCTAAGCTGACGTACATAAACTCTTCCTGAATTCCCGCGCTGGAAATGTTTTAGCAAATATCTCGCCAGGCGGTAGAATATTGTGGCAAAGCCCGGGGTGAAGTTGACATGTGCAGTTTTCACCAGCAAAGATACTCTTTGGATATGTCAGCTGTCACTTGAGATTGAGCATCAGTGGCAAACAAAGCCTCCTCGATATTACGCAAGATGACATAAGTAATGTTAAATTGCATCTAGATGGCTGTGAGGCTTGAATTCTTAACCAAGTTGTCTGGGCAGAGCTGATGATTCTTGTGCCATCTCAGCAATGCTACTCTATCAGAGCTTCCTACATCCTACAGCCTGGCCAGATATTTGATTCAAGTTTGGTGGCTTGTATTGCTGCCGTTTTCACGAGAAGCGCTGACAACAGACAAACAAAAATTTTACACAATCTTTGTGCTGTCATTGACAACATATGTGGAAAATTTGATCAATGTACATTACGTTGTTATCTAGAGGGGTGGATGTGATGTGGAAGACAGAAGTGAGATGAGATGCGAGTACGGAGGCAGGAACTCACGTGGTGTCTTCGTGGAAGGATTGCACGAGGTCGGAGGTGGCGACCTCCGGGTAGAGAAACAGCACGGGCCAGACGAGCCGGCCGTCCTCAAGCCGCACACGAGTCTGTACAGCTCCCGGGTACACGTCCTCGGTCACTCCCACTGGAAACATTCCAAACACCGCGATGCAGCTTACCTAGCAGCTAGCAGCTAGCAGCGAGCTGAGGGTGAAGCTAACCTAGCAGCTAGCAGCGAGCTGAGGGTGAAGCTAACCTAGCAGCTAGCAGCGAGCTGAGGGTGAAGCTTACCTAGCAGCTAGCAGCGAGCTGAGGGTGAAGCTTACCTAGCAGCTAGCAGCGAGCTGAGGGTGAAGCTGACCTAGCAGCTAGCAGCGAGCTGAGGGTGAAGCTTACCTAGCAGCTAGCAGCGAGCTGAGGGTGACGCTAACCTAGCAGCTAGCAGCGAGCTGAGGGTGAAGCTTACCTAGCAGCTAGCAGCGAGCTGAGGGTGAAGCTAACCTAGCAGCTAGCAGCGAGCTGAGGGTGAAGCTTACCTAGCAGCTAGCAGCGAGCTGAGGGTGAAGCTAACCTAGCAGCTAGCAGCAAGCTGAGGGTGAAGCTAACCTAGCAGCTAGCAGCGAGCTGAGGGTGAAGCTTACCTAGCAGCTAGCAGCGAGCTGAGGGTGACGCTAACCTAGCAGCTAGCAGCGAGCTGAGGGTGAAGCTTACCTAGCAGCTAGCAGCGAGCTGAGGGTGAAGCTAACCTAGCAGCTAGCAGCGAGCTGAGGGTGACGCTAACCTAGCAGCTAGCAGCGAGCTGAGGGTGACGCTAACCTAGCAGCTAGCAGCGAGCTGAGGGTGAAGCTTACCTAGCAGCTAGCAGCGAGCTGAGGGTGAAGCTTACCTAGCAGCTAGCAGCGAGCTGAGGGTGAAGCTAACCTAGCAGCTAGCAGCGAGCTGAGGGTGAAGCTTACCTAGCAGCTAGCAGCGAGCTGAGGGTGAAGCTAACCTAGCAGCTAGCAGCGAGCTGAGGGTGAAGCTAACCTAGCAGCTAGCAGCGAGCTGAGGGTGAAGCTAACCTAGCAGCTAGCAGCGAGCTGAGGGTGAAGCTAACCTAGCAGCTAGCAGCGAGCTGAGGGTGAAGCTTAACTAGCAGCTAGCAGCGAGCTGAGGGTGAAGCTAACCTAGCAGCTAGCAGCGAGCTGAGGGTGAAGCTAACCTAGCAGCTAGCAGCGAGCTGAGGGTGAAGCTTACCTAGCAGCTAGCAGCGAGCTGAGGGTGAAGCTTACCTAGCAGCTAGCAGCGAGCTGAGGGTGAAGCTAACCTAGTGTTGGCTCGTGAACATGACCCTTTACTTCAATCTTTGATCAATGTTTTGGATATTGGTTGTATTTTTACCCATTTTGATCCCTCTTTCTTTGATGGCTTGTTTAATTTTCTGTTCTTCCCTCTCCATTTTCGATTCTGCCGACGTCTTTTTCCTTTCGTCTCTCTCTTGCAATTTCTGAGGAAAGAAACGCAGAAAATAAGAATCATCTTGTTTCAGGAAAACGGAGCGAATAAAATCTGACGACTTTGCGTTCCTTAGCAAAAATTTTATCTTACAAACGTGAGAAATAAGTTTAAAAGTCAGTTATCAGCTCTGTGAGTTTTAACGCTTGACGTAGTCTTCTACCTTGACATCGATCTTTAAAATATATCTTTGTGAAATATTACTAGGATTGCACTGTGAATTTTAATTTCAGTAAGCATACCTACAAGGATTACTGATGAAATGATGATAAAGGAGCTAAGGTAAAAAAAATTAAGAGAATTTAGTATATTTTAATTATTGAAAAAGATTAAGTTTGGAATTAGCTGAAAATATAGGAGAACCTAAGTTGAAAGACTTGGAAGGAATCCTGATAATTTCATCAAAATCGGCAAACACGTAAAGCCTGTAGAGCGCAAAGAAACCTAAACGAACCAACAACCAAAGAACACTTGAATCCTAGCAAGCGGCCATCACTCACCCGCGCCGCGACCGCCTTTGCCCGCAACTCCGTCGCCTTGCCGTCGTTTGCGTCGTCCGCGAGCAGGCGTTCGCAGTCGCGCAGACAGTCGTCTAGCCGTCCGAGCCGGTACGAACACAGCGCCCGACGGTGCCTCGCCTTGCCGTAGCCCGGCGCCAGCGACAGCGCAGACGAGCAATCGGCCGCGCAAGACCTGCACAAACAACAGCCTTACAACGCTCTTACGACACCGTGGATAATGAAGCCCGTGGCGCCGTGTTTTCATTCTATTACAAGCCGTGTTTCTCGTTCGAACACATGCTGAATGCTTCAAAACATGTGCTTTGTCAGTGGTTTAATCGAAAGTATTTGGCTAGAAGCATTCAAATTAAGTTTCCTGAAGAAATAAATTCAAGTTAAACCACCCATGCAATGAAATAAGCAGTTTAGTATGATTCCTAAATTACTGTTTTATAATTTCAAAGAGATTGAAGCACAATTAAACCCCGGTAAAAATATTTTAAGTCCGTCCTGCTGGTGCAGAGTGTTGTTGCAAGTTTACCGTAGGTTTCCCAGCTCGAAGTGTGCAGCAGCCCGGTTGTTGAGAAGCTGCGACTCCAGCGCAGGGTCTCCGCACTTCTTCAACAGACCCTCCGTGTAGCCGAGAATCGCAAAGCGATATTTCTTGCATTTGAAATTGAAATTGCCGTCTTCTTTGTAAGCCTGCGCCAGTTCTGACAACAACAAGGTGAAGTAAGGATATTACATTCTGTAGACTTGACTGTCTAGTCTTAGCACGTTCTCTTAGCACTGGGTATTGAATGCTATAGTGAGATAGATAGATGCTAAAATGAGTTTAGACCCTTGATAAATTAGGCAGAAAAGCTTTGCAAAATGCCAGGAAAAGTTGTGTTTGGAACTGAGCAACCCAGTTAAAAAGATTTTCTGAAAAATGATATAAATTTAAGATAGAGAGAATGTATCAATAGTTTGTCCTGTGCTACAAAGTTTGCTATTTGTAATTTGATGTTAATTTTTAATCTTCATGAATACCTGTTGGGGTGTTGTCAGTCTCATCGTATTTCAAATCGGTTAATCCCTGTATCAAAGGAGAAAGTTCTTCGCCTTCTGCTGGAGCCTTCGTCATGAAGAATGGATGCTTTTCCATTTCCTAACAAATATAAAACCAACACAGCATTAACATTTGCAATATCGATATTGGTATTAGTATAAACAAGTACAGCCTTCTTCTGGTAGATTCCGCTTACTTCTTGCCATCTGTCCTCTGGCCAGCCTTCTGTGTAACGTCTCTTCTCCAGCCCACCCATGTATGCTTCCAAGTCTGCGTCAAGTTTCGCTGCCAACGCTGCTCGCTCCTCGTCTGTCATTCGAGGCTTCTTCGGAATCTCCTCAGTTCCATCCGCCATGATGGAAAACTAAAAAAACGAGGAAAATTTATTACATATTACTGAAAGGAGGAATTCTTCCGCTGGATTATTAATGAAAAGCCTGACTTAATATTTTAAAAATAAAATGTATTTTCATGTGGGCTACAGATATTCTAACCTAACTGTTATTGGAATGAAGTTCTCTTTCACAGCTCCACCTCTGCAAGGAAGAGTTAAGTGAAAAAATCTCGAGATGAATTGATTTTGAACATTTCTATAAAAGACGCAAGCGAAAAAATCATTTAGAAGTGCCTTACGTTTAAGATTTGCTTTCACCACGTGTTTATTCCTTCGCTGCTGACAGTGCGCCTTCGGATGAATATCATTGCTCCAACTAGCTACCAGAGGTCGTCGCATTCGCCGCGTCACATGGAAAATCGCTTAATTTCGAAGCAGGTAAGCCAAGATCAATGCCAAGATTGTTCGAAGTTTAATATCTCCAATGCTGGTCAATAAACATGATAAAAGGCATTATTACATTGCTAATTAATTTTTGAGTGTATAAGGTAGATTAATATATTTAACAGGTTTCAGTGAATAATTTAACCATTATAGAACTAGAACATTGGCTAGGACAAACCCACTGAGGATGAAGGAAGCGTCGATTTCCCAGAAAACTGCACTAACAAAGTCTTAACAGTTTAACGGTTCCGCCATAAATATAATAATTAAAAAATACGACTAAGTACAATAATAATGTGGAAATGATCTGTGATTTTTATGGTAACTGCTAATAGGTGATTATTGTATTTGCACATGACTGCATTTAGTCTTGGAATTGTTGCCTGGTATTGAAGCTAACCTAGCAGAGGATAGCTGAGGGTGAATGCTAGCTTCGTGCAATTAAATTACTGAAAAAATGCAAGGAGGGTAAATCAACTGATTTAGCTGTACATTCTTTTATTACATTGATCCGGTTTCTTCCAGATCACGTTACAACTGAGAATGGATTTTCCTGTATCTTTTGTTGTGGTTCCTACTGCTCCAGGTAAGAAATTAGTTTCAAAGTATATGAATTTTTTGATAAATCTTGATAAACTGCGTCAAAAATTGCTGAAATTAAAAAATATCAAAAGCCAATTTTTCTCAAAACAAAATAATATGTAATCCCATTTGAAATTACTATCAAAATGATAATATTGTCTCTAGAATAAAGTTTTTAATTTAAAATTAATTTTCATTTACCACCGGTCAATTTCTAATAATTGAGACCATCAGTGGAAGAGCCCTTCTCATATCATTTTATAATTAAGGAAGCTTATAAATACTACTTGTTTTTTCAAATTGCAAAAAATCATTAAAAAATATACCTCGGTACAAATACCTATATTATATTTAATGTGTTTTATTCAGGAAGATTCGTTGAAAGACATTTTCTATGTCGGAAATTAGGAAGTTGACTTTGGTCTGTGTAAAATGAAGATGATGGCTAATATGGCTAGCAAAACACCACATTTCAAGATTGTTAGGTCACGATTACAAGCGATGCAACCCTAACGAATTCTTGATTGATTTGTGCCGTCTAACAGTGACCATGTGAGTTATCTTCTTGGCTGCCTGCATGTCCTGAGAAGACCTCGGCTACCAACCGATTTCACGCATTTTGAAAGTAGACATTTCTAACATTATTTTTATGAAGGGGAAATGAGAAAAAAACCTTAAAATAGGCAAGATAATCCAACAACGTAGCCGGTGCATTTCATTGAAACCGATGTGCAGAAACCTACGAGCTGCCGTCGTCGTCGTCGTCGTCCGAAGAAGACGAAGACCCGCTGGCGTTTGCGGGCGGGCCGTTCCGACCGATCCAGCCGCGACCGCCGCTACCGTCGCCCCCGCGGCTCTCCGACTCGACGCTCGTCTGCCCGTCGTGCTTCGCCCGTTTCCCCGACAACGCAGACCTTGTCCAACACGTCGCCAACGCCAACTCGTGCTTCGCGCGGCTGTGCAACCCGCGCGGCGCAGCACATCCCGACCCGCTGCGTTCGTTCCGTTACGCGTTTGCCGTCCGGCCAGACGAAGACGACGGCTGGACGTTTGCGTGCGAAGCCTGCGGCACCGCGTTCGCCGGCAAGGCGTCGTTGACCAGGCATCGGTACCGACGCTGCTTCAAGCTCAGGGCTGACGGTGAGGGTGATGCCGTTTAACGAGGCGTTTACCTAGGATATCGAGTCGCACGTAACGGACCCGATTCTACAGCCTTGCCTTGTTTTGCTTCACGCTACAGCTGCCGGAGTCTATGTTTTCTCTCGTGACTAGCTTGCGGCACAGGGTGAGGGTTTGTTCGATGACTCGTGCTGGTAAATCAGACGTCAATGCTTTATAACCGGCTACATGCATGGGTATCGGAGCATTCACAAAATTAAGATTACTTTAAACACGAAGAACACATAGATATAAGTGCATTCACAACAAACTTAACGACTCAAGTCTTACGAACTTCAGTTGAAATGATTTGCCAAGCCAAAGTCAAATAAGCAATCTGGTTCCTTCCTCCACAGCCTGCTGGATATATGCCACTGTCAGTTCAGTCAAATGGAAATGATTTTAAAATCAGTTTTCAGTGGCAATATTTTCTTGTGTGAATGAAACGGTACGCAGGATGCATCGGCTTGTTCTAAAACTTACTAACTTAACTAACTTAGGCCGGAAACTTGGACGTGAAACTAAAATATGGAGTAAATATGCTGAAAGGGAGAAGCAATCAGATTCATTCTCTCCACAGCCTGCTGGATTTTGATGGTTAGTCGAGTCAAGGTGGTGGTGGATTTTTGTTTCAAGTCAGCTGTCAGAACCTGGTATTTTCTCTTGAGGTTGAGGTGTTTAACGAGACATATTTTGTGTGTTTAAATTAAAAATAGGGTTGCATTTATCAAGGTAAACAAGCTGAATAATGGCGTTGACTCGGAGGCAATCTGACTGGCTTCCACGGCCAACCGAGTTGTTTTGGACGAACACGTTTCAATAATATTTGCATTAACGAGTTCGGCTAAGTTAGCTGTGAAGCAAACTACAAATATTTGTTGCAAGTACAGTAGGTATTGATTAATAGAAACTTAACATCCGTCATAGAATCGTGTCCGTTCCTTCTCAGACGAGACAGACGACAAAGACGACAAAGACGGTTGTCGCAGTGAACCTTCGGATGCCAAAGACGACGCCGTCGGTGCGAACATCCCTGCCATCGGCCAGCAGACGGTGGACCGCGATCGCCAAGACGTACCGTTCAAGTGCGACTTCTGCGCCGTCAAGTTCTACGACGAGCAGAGTTTCAAGCGGCACGTCGAGAACCGGCGTAGCGAGCCGTCGGACTTGAAGTGCGACGTCTGCAGCCAGGTCTTCGCGACCAATGCGGCGCGCACGGAGCACGTCGCGCGCGAGCACGCGGGCGTCGACGTACAGTTCAAGTGCGACTTCTGCGCCGTCAAGTTCTACGACGAGCAGAGTTTCAAGCGGCACGTCGAGAACCGGCGTAGCGAGCCGTCGGACTTGAAGTGCGACGTCTGCAGCCAGGTCTTCGCTACGAACGCGGCGCGCACGGAGCACGTCGCACGCGAGCACGCGGGCGTCGACGTACAGTTCAAGTGCGACTTCTGCGCCGTCAAGTTCCCCGACATCGCCAGCAGGAATCTTCATCTGCATTTCCTCTGCGTTGGGAAACAGTAGGCGGGCTAATTGCTTGCGTTTACAGGATTTCACGTCGTTACCTTCTTCATCTTAGCTCGTTGGTTGTTAGACATAAACTATTTTGCTGAGTGTTGAATGCTAAGTTCAACTCAAATTCTTTCCCGAAGTTTCGCAAAGCTGTGCCGCCTGCAACGGTCGAAACTCGAGTGTCAAATTGTAATAAATCGAAACGAAAGAACCAAGAGTTTTAGATCGTTGATTGAGCAGACAGCACAGCTTTGCTAAACGTTGGGAAAAGGAGTCTAGGAGCTAAGCATTCTGTACCTGGTTAAAAAGTTTTTTTTTTAAGATAATACTTGAATAATAATAACTTGAATTACTAGTCTTTATGTTCTGATGAAGTCTGCAATTTTACGATTGAACAAAGTTACCACTGCAAGCTTTCGATATGTGATTTACGTAGGTAGTTTTTGGTAACGTTGAAAGGAGCCTGGTACCTAGACTATAGTTAGGTTTACAATGTTCGCTGAGTTTCTTATAGATTACCGATTTTTGGATTTTTGTGAATGTTGATGAAATGTTTTGTAAATCAACTCAATGCTTGATAATTGAACAAGATTTGATTCCGTGAGTCCTGCTGCACAAGACACAATGTCAGCAACATCCTGGAAGGTTTATAAACAATTTATGGTCAGTTCTTGTTTGTGTTTTACATTCTATGATCAAAGAATTTAACATTGAATAACAAATATAGAACAGGTAAGATTTAATATTATTAAAATTAACATTAAAATTAAAGAATATGTTACTTCTATCAACGCAATAGCTGTCACCTGCTGCGTCCTCGTGAACTAAGTGAAATAAATAAATACACGAGAAGTTTAGTCAACAATTCCGCCCGTTTATTTACAATTCCCGACAAGGATGTCTCCGAAATCGTTGCCCATCCGACACATTGCGTCTAAACGCTCCGTCTCCAGCTCCCACATTCCACTCCATCTGTTAATACATAAATTAGTACGAAGTAGTGACACTTGTTAACATTAAATTGCACCTAGTTTTGTTTTAAGAGTTAAGACAGCTAGACATCAGCAGGAAGATAAAGATTGTTTCCTATCACCTATCTCGTATCAAATCCGTAACGCTAGCTAAGTATTTCCGCGACTTCTAACTATTATTAGTGTAAAAAGTGTCCCGAAACGGGAGGTTCGTTTCCGTTTCCGTTTCGAGGCGGCGATTTCGCAAACAATTTGTTTTTCGAGTTGATTTCAATCAAGCTGCAATCTTTCATCGCTTGCACAGTTGGTGATTATTATTAGAAACAAAACATCCGCTGCGAAATAGTGTCCGTGGCGGGATTTTAACGAGGATCTTTCACCGTTGTCGGGATTTAACAGAGTATTTCAGTGTTTATTTGACCGGCACGGATACAATATTGGAAAAGATGTTTCATTGCTAATAATTGATTTGTTATCCGTTTCGCACGCTTCATTTCTTGATAAAGCCTGTTGCACACTTCGCGAGGCTGACGGCTGGGAACAAACGATAGTCGTTGAAAATCCCAACCGATTTGTCTTTCAACCGAAGAATTCAGCACAACGTGCAAATCGGGAATCTGAAATCACGGCTGGGAGCAGCCGTTTGGCACGCAGCGTCTAGCGAGACCACCGAGCATCTTGCGTATTGTGAAACCGCCGCCGCCGCCGCGATCTCGCAAGCCAACGTTGCCAAGCCGCCGCCGCCGTCGAGATCTCGCAAGCCAACGCCGCGAAACCGCCGCCGCGATCTCGCAAGCCAACGCCGCGAAACCGCCGTCGAGATCTCGCAAGCCAACGTTGCAACGCCGCCGTCGCGATCTCGCAAGCCAACGTCGCGAAGCTGCCGTCGCGATCTCGCAAGCCAACGCCGCGAAACCGCCGTCAAGATCTCGCAAGCCAACGTCGCGAAGCTGCCGTCAAGATCTCGCAAGCCAACGCCGCGAAACCGCCGTCAAGATCTCGCAAGCCAACGTCGCGAAGCTGCCGTCAAGATCTCGCAAGCCAACGTCGCGAAGCTGCCGTCAAGATCTCGCAAGCCAACGCCGCGAAACCGCCGTCAAGATCTCGCAAGCCAACGCCGCGAAACCGCCGTCAAGATCTCGCAAGCCAACGTCGCGAAGCTGCCGTCAAGATCTCGCAAGCCAACGTCGCGAAGCTGCCGTCAAGATCTCGCAAGCCAACGTCGCGAAGCTGCCGTCAAGATCTCGCAAGCCAACGTCGCGAAGCTGCCGTCAAGATCTCGCAAGCCAACGTCGCGAAGCTGCCGTCGCGATCTCGCAAGCCAACGCCGCGAAACCGCCGTCAAGATCTCGCAAGCCAACGCCGCGAAACCGCCGTCAAGATCTCGCAAGCCAACGCCGCGAAACCGCCGTCAAGATCTCGCAAGCCAACGCCGCGAAACCGCCGCAAATCAAGAACCCCCCGCGGGGCACGAGGCCGCTAGCTAACAGTGTTACTTCGTTGAGCATGTTTCGTTGCAGATATTGTCTAAAGTTGCCTCTCTGCGAACGCTAGCGTTCCTACGAGTGTCCTAGCGATCCCGTCCGCTCCAACTTGCTACGTTTTAGAATACGACACTTGGTCACCGTCCAGCACCGAGACGGTCGACGCATCAAACCCAACGATGCGCCGCTTTAAAACAGATGAGTCGCGATAAATTATCCAATTAAAAAAACATTGGCAGACTATCTTCGTAATGAAGCACGCTGTCGCTACGGCATAAAATAAATTGTTATATAAATATATAGAATATATATACTCTCCTGTGATTTCTTCCCGTCTGATTTACATACTTAACGTAGCACAAAGGAGCTCTACGATTATTTCCGCGCGGTCCTAAACTTCGAGCATCGATACCGTCCACGTCTAAACTAGGAAAATAAAATTGTATTTGTAATCTCGGTTCACGCAGCTGGTGAAGAATGGGCTGATCAGCATACAAGCTACGTGGTCTCACGGACAACCAAGGATTCTACGTCGACGGCATTTCGTCCGGTCTAACAGCTTAGATCGGAGAGCGCGACTTGAAAACCGATGGCCGTTTCGATTCGCCGAGCTACCAGCCGAGGATAGACCCGGGAACGAACAGTCGGAAACCAGACCCCATAACCTCTCTTCCCGAACTCCACGGATAAAAAAACCTTACTTCGTAATGACTCATAATATCGGAACGGCTGAGAGATTTTCCTAACCTAGAATAAGTCACCTACTTGCTAACCCTATATGGCAAAAAATTGACGTTAATTAAATAAGTTACTGATTACGTTGAACCGTTGAAACCCATCCCCCGATATTAAAAACATTGATATTACAGTACGTCACGTACGCGTACGCACCTACGTGAAGTTTAAAATGTCGTACAAAATGAGCCGACGCATTCGTCGTTGGCACACTATCCTCCGTCTAAGTCATCGCGTGTGCATCTGTCGTTTCCTTGCGAGAACACGATCGTTCCGAAGTGAATCCGTGTCTCGGTCCCCAAGGATCTAACGTCTTGATTTCGAGCTGCTTCATTTTGTTGCAAGGATTCGCTGAAGTCAACTGTCCGTCGCTGAAGTCAAGGCCGTATCGACCTCGAGTGAAGGCAGGAGAAAGAAAGTAGGAAGGAGAGTTTAGAAACAGATAATTTGACAGCGTGGTCACCAAGGTGTAAATAATACTCGACACTTGCATGCAACCAAGAGGCTGTCAACGTCACCGATAAGCTGCCGGGGATGTAATCGATTTAGAAGGTGAAAATATCGATAAACTATTGCTGGTGTTTGCCGAGAGAAGCAATCTCAGTTTCTGCCTTGAATCCTGCTCCAACTCTCTCAGAATGGAAGAAAAAAGAAGGAAAGCAAATGCTTCAAAGCAGGGAAACGAAGAGATGAGAGAGCCGTAGCGCGCACGCATTCTGACACCGGCTTGACGAGTCTTTGCCGACGCGTCGTCAGCGTGTATTTCGACGCCCGAGTTCCGCCGCGATGCCGACGACCGCCCTTCTCCGATTGTGAGCACCGTGCACTCTCCGTGGATAAGATCAAGACCGATGGGGCTTGCAGGCTTCCGAACGCGCTTCTCCGATTGTGAGCACCGTGCACTCTCCGTGGATAAGATCAAGACCGATGGGGCTTGCAGGCTTACGACCGCGCGTCTCTGACCGGCGACGAGGTTAGGATCTTGTCCGCGGCGCGCTCCTCCTCCTTGAAGAAGATCTTGGTGATGACGATGTCCCCGGTGGACATGGTCTGGGTGGCGGCGTCGGCGGCGGGACGGGCCGACGACGGCGGTGACGGCTGCTGGCGGTCGACAGCGTCGACGTGGCAGCGGCACGAGCAGCAGTCAGCCCTGCGGAACACCCCGCCGTTATGTCAAGCCTTGTTTCTAACCGCACAGCTTCAGAACTGTCATGGTTAAGTTACTAGAAACAAGAAAGGTTATGAGAGTTATCAGGTATGCAAATGGTAATTCAAGCGTTTATTAGACATTGTTCTAGGGTTTCAGTTGTAAGGAGGCTCAGCGCTAACGGCAAGCAGCCGGCTTGTGGCTATCGATGTCCGTCGGGAGCGCTAACGGCAAGCAGTCGGCTTGTAGCTATCGATGTCCGTCGGGAGCGCTAACGGCAAGCAGCCGGCTTGTAGCTATCGATGTCCGTCGGGAGCGCTAACGGCAAGCAGTCGGCTTGTGGCTATCGATGTCCGTCGGGAGCGCTAACGGCAAGCAGCCGGCTTGTAGCTATCGATGTCCGTCGGGAGCGCTAACGGCAAGCAGCCGGCTTGTAGCTATCGATGTCCGTCGGGAGCGCTAACGGCAAGCAGTCGGCTTGTGGCTATCGATGTCCGTCGGGAGCGCTAACGGCAAGCAGCCGGCTTGTGGCTATCGATGTCCGTCGGGAGCGCTAACGGCAAGCAGTCGGCTTGTGGCTATCGATGTCCGTCGGGAGCGCTAACGGCAAGCAGTCGGCTTGTGGCTATCGATGTCCGTCGGGAGCGCTAACGGCAAGCAGTCGGCTTGTGGCTATCGATGTCCGTCGGGAGCGCTAACGGCAAGCAGCCGGCTTGTGGCTATCGATGTCCGTCGGGAGCGCTAACGGCAAGTAGTCGGCTTGTGGCTATCGATGTCCGTCGGGAGCGCTAACGGCAAGCAGCCGGCTTGTGGCTATCGATGTCCGTCGGGAGCGCTAACGGCAAGCAGCCGGCTTGTAGCTATCGATGTCCGTCGGGAGCGCTAACGGCAAGCAGTCGGCTTGTAGCTATCGATGTCCGTCGGGAGCGCTAACGGCAAGCAGTCGGCTTGTGGCTATCGATGTCCGTCGGGAGCGCTAACGGCAAGCAGTCGGCTTGTAGCTATCGATGTCCGTCGGGAGCGCTAACGGCAAGCAGTCGGCTTGTGGCTATCGATGTCCGTCGGGAGCGCTAACGGCAAGCAGTCGGCTTGTGGCTATCGATGTCCGTCGGGAGCGCTAACGGCAAGCAGCCGGCTTGTAGCTATCGATGTCCGTCGGGAGCGCTAACGGCAAGCAGTCGGCTTGTGGCTATCGATGTCCGTCGGGAGCGCTAACGGCAAGCAGTCGGCTCGTGGCTATCGATGTCCGTCGGGAGCGCTAACGGCAAGCAGTCGGCTCGTGGCTATCGATGTTAAGATATGCGAGTGGTAGATAATGCGTTTCAGCACTGCTCTATAGTTTTGTTTCGCCGCTTAGAAACACGGCGGCGTGGATTGAGTTCGAGGAGACGGCACGAGGTAAGGTCAGCACGGAGCTGGGCGCAGGGCCGGCGACCGAAGGGGTAACTCACGCGGGCGGCATGTCTTCGGTGGCCATCGCTGCCGTCAGGATCGCCTCCAGCCTCTCCATGCGCTGCAGCCGGTCCATCCTGGCGTCGGCCAGCACCGAGTCCATCAGCTGCATCGACTCGGTGAGGCTGGCCGGCCCGTCCGAGCCGCGCGGAGACACCAGCCCGCCTGCCGAGGCAGACGCAGACGCGGGCGTTAGTGAGGTTATGTTGCTGCATCGCACTCCTTTATTGGCCGGTTCCTGATTATAAGCCTTGCCTAAGTATGCCTAGAACAAGTAGGTACATGTCATATGCTCTAGCAAGTACATATTGCTATTTTAAAGTACATATTTGATGATTAAGGCCGGATATGATGATTGCCGGTGTTTAACGACGCACTAATTTGACAACTGGCGCCGTGGCGCTGGTCTATAATGAAAGGGTGATGATGAACCTAACCTATGGCTAGAAGGGAGGAGGGGAAACCCGGTGATTCATTGATTGATTGCCGGTGTTTAACGACGCACTGTTTTGACAGCTGGCACCGTGGCGCTGGTCTATAATGAAAGGGTGATGATGAACCTAACCTATGGCTAGAAGGGAGGAGGGGAAACCCGGTGATTCATTGATTGATTGCCGGTGTTTAACGACGCACTGTTTTGACAGCTGCCACCGTGGCGCTGGTCTATAATGAAAGGGTGATGATGAACCTAACCTATGGCCAGAAGGGAGGAGGGGAAACCCGGTGATTCATTGATTGATTGCCGGTGTTTAACGACGCACTGTTTTGACAGCTGGCACCGTGGCGCTGGTCTATAATGAAAGGGTGATGATGAACCTAACCTATGGCTAGAAGGGAGGAGGGGAAACCCGGTGATTCATTGATTGATTGCCGGTGTTTAACGACGCACTAATTTGACAACTGGCACCGTGGCGCTGGTCTAACGGCGTCGGCGAATGAAAGGGTTAAAAATGTGATTTGAAATAACCGATTTTTTTTTACTGCTTTTTGAGAAAAGTTTGCAAGCTGAAAACACTGTCAACCGCTGTTAGAGTAAAGGAACAGTTGAGAAAGTGATCAGCCAGCCAAGCAGAGAAGAAAAGTTGAAAGCTACACCAAGATAGAATGTTTTAACATTGCGGACGTGTCAGTTCCATTGTTTGCAACAACGTGACGCCGTTCCGAGACCGGCCGACGCAACGGCGCCTCCCGAGCCAGCAATCGCAACGCCTCGCGTCCAAACCGACTTCCTGACGCAGCGTTAGGCAGCGGTCAACACTGCTCGGACGACGCACCCGTGGAGTAGTCGCTGTGGCAGCTGTCGAGACTGGTCAGCTCGCCGGGGCTGCATTCCTCGTCGTCCCCGTCGTCGTCCTCGTCCTCGTCGTCGTCGCTCTTCGCACCCAGGCTGTCCAACTTGTCAAGCTTGCGCGCCACTTTGTACGACCCGCGCAGCTTCTCCTTCTCCTCCTCCGTCAGGTCCAGGTACCTGCAACGCCGGGAAATATCACGTTAGCTTCCGTTTCAAAAGCAGTTGCTACCGGCTTCGCGGGCCTTTCCTTTCTGGTTTGATTGCCGGTGTTTAACGACGCACTGTTTTGACAGCTGGCACCGTGGCGCTGGTCTATGATGAGGGTGATGATGAACCTAACCTATGGCTAGAAGGGAGGAGGGGAAACCCGGTGCCGGCACGCAGCCTACTCCTGTCGAAAAGCACCGAGGGGACCACCGGCTTTACGTCCCTTCCGAAGGACGGTGCAACTCGAACAACAGGATTCCTCCGCTAATCCGTGCTGTCGAGAGGTTGACAAGCAAGGCGAGTGAAGTTGTCGTACTAACTTCAAACCCTCCGACCTCTCTCCCGAACAGAACTGATCGTGTGCATGATGGTCATCCCTCAAACACCTTTTGGGGCTCGTTCAGCTCCAGGTTGGCTCCGAGACACACAGGCAAGTGCCGGTCACCCATCCAGGCATGAAAACATGCTTAACCTGGCTTACACGTGCTTTCTGCGCTTCCTGTCGGTCCGACGGGGCTGAAACTCGGCACGGGGGTGAAGGACACCCTCTTAACACCACCTTGCTAAGGAAATTTGAATCGGAATTAAATTGTAGATTTTAAAGCCGTTTCCTGCATCGATGCACGGCGGGAATTGGCTGTGAGGTTTTCTATCTCGGCGAGCGCAAGTCCGACGGGGCTGAAACTCGGCACGGGGGTGAAGGACTCCCTCTTAACACCACCGTGCTAAGGAAATTTCAATCGGAATTAAAATGTAGATTTTAAAGCCGTTTTCTGCATCGATGCACGGCGGGAATTGGCTGTGAGGTTTTCTATCTCGGCGAGCGCGAGTCCGACGGGGCTGAAACTCGGCACGGGGGTGAAGGACTCCCTCTTAACACCACCGTGCTAAGGAAATTTCAATCGGAATTAAAATGTAGATTTTAAAGCCGTTTTCTGCATCGATGCACGGCGGGAATTGGCCGTGAGGTTTTCTATCTCGGCGAGCGCGAGTCCGACGGGGCTGAAACTCGGCACGGGGGTGAAGGACACCCTCTAAACACCACCGTGCTAAGGAAATTTCAATCGGAATTAAAATGTAGATTTTAAAGCCGTTTCCTGCATCGATGCACGGCGGGAATTGGCTGTGAGGTTTTCTATCTCGGCGAGCGCGAGTCCGACGGGGCTGAAACTCGGCACGGGGGTGAAGGACACCCTCTAAACACCACCGTGCTAAGGAAATTTCAATCGGAATTAAAATGTAGATTTTAAAGCCGTTTTCTGCATCGATGCACGGCGGGAATTGGCTGTGAGGTTTTCTATCTCGGCGAGCGCGAGTCCGACGGGGCTGAAACTCGGCACGGGGGTGAAGGACACCCTCTAAACACCACCGTGCTAAGGAAATTTCAATCGGAATTAAAATGTAGATTTTAAAGCCGTTTTCTGCATCGATGCACGGCGGGAATTGGCTGTGAGGTTTTCTATCTCGGCGAGCGCGAGTCCGACGGGGCTGAAACTCGGCACGGGGGTGAAGGACACCCTCTAAACACCACCGTACTGAGGAAATTTCAATCGGAATTAAATTGTAGATTTTAAAGCCGTTTTCTGCATCGATGCACGGCCACATAATCGTGAGCGCCTAGACTCTCTGGCCTGGTGAGATATTTAACGCCAACTTTCCACCTCTGAGAAAGCAGGGGCGTAGGCGGTCACCTTAGCAGTCGTATCTCTCGGTTGCTGAGCACCATGTTCTTGGCGGCGCAGAGCGCGAGCTTGGCGCGCAGGTCGGCCACCTCCGTCTCCACCTTGCGCTGCTTCTTGCGCAGCTTCACCTCGGCGGGCGAGACGTGCATCATCACCTGCTCGTGGCAGAGTTCCGCCAGCAGCCCGCCGAACTCGCTGCTCAGCCGTCTGAAATCGACCGGAGGAGTCGGAGTCAGATCCACGGACGCAACACAATGCCAGCGCACATCAAGCACATCAAGCACATCAAGCACATCAAGCACATCAAGCACATCAAGCACATCAAGCACATCAAGCACATCAAGCACATCAAGCACATCAAGCACATCAAGCACATCAAGCACATCAAGCACATCAAGCAGATCAAGCAGATCAAGCACATCAAGCACATCAAGCACATCAAGCACATCAAGCACATCAAGCACATCAAGCACATCAAGCAGATCAAGCACATCAAGCACATCAAGCACATCAAGCAGATCAAGCACATCAAGCACATCAAGCACATCAAGCACATCAAGCACATCAAGCACATCAAGCACATCAAGCACATCAAGCACATCAAGCACATCAAGCACATCAAGCACATCAAGCACATCAAGCACATCAAGCACATCAAGCACATCAAGCACATCAAGCACATCAAGCACATCAAGCACATCAAGCACATCAAGCACATCAAGCACATCAAGCACATCAAGCACATCAAGCACATCAAGCACATCAAGCACATCAAGCACATCAAGCACATCAAGCACATCAAGCACATCAAGCACATCAAGCACATCAAGCACATCAAGCACATCAAGCAGATCAAGCACATCAAGCACATCAAGCACATCAAGCAGATCAAGCACATCAAGCACATCAAGCACATCAAGCACATCAAGCACATCAAGCACATCAAGCAGATCGTAGCCAGCGAGTTGATCAAACCTTTCATGGAATCACTACGATAGAAATTTATTTAGATGTGCGTGAGTTCGGTTTTGCTGTTAAACCGTTGTGGCGGCTCTAAAAGACACTCGACAAGGACCTTTTTACGACCGGCCACAACGTTTAACAGAGAAAACCGAACGCACGCATTTCTACAAATCACCGCTGTGAACCACTCGGCCTCGCCGGAAAATTATTTGTGTCAATTTAATCCTAGATGCAAATTCTCGTTGCATGAACGGTAGGCTATGATTACCAGTAACGAAATATCGGTTACAAAATTTACATCCGTGCCGGGATTCGAATCCGGGTCTTTGCCTGTCCAGGGCCCCGCACTTATCCATTATTAATATTATTATTATTATTAAAATTATTATTAAAATTTAAGCCTAAATACAAATGTCTGTTCATTTATATATTCAAGACAATAAACGATAATTATTTATTATTATTATTATTGATAAACTTAAACAGTTGGTTGTCCGTCTAGCATAATACTGAATCCAGTAAGAAACTGGCTGGACATGGAGCTGACATGAATAACACAAATTAACAAGTTGCATGATTAAGGCGAGCAATTTGTCAAAAGCCTGGCTTCACTTCACCGAACGTTGGTCCAAAACGAACCTTTACGAGGTTTCCTATCCAGACGCTATCCAGGTTATAGAGCTCGGTGGTCTGTCTGGACACATTTCCGAGTGCTGTCTCACCGCGTCATCTCGGCATGTATCCTGGGCAGCGCCAGCACGTCGGCGGCCGCGTAGACGATCATGTCCCGGGAGAGCGGGCGGCGGGCCCAGTAGCGCTGGTCGCGGCGGTACACGTTCTTCAGCTGGTCTTTCAGCGGGTTGGCCGGCGCCCCGTAGAGTTCGCACAGCGCGTTCAGCGAGACGTTCTTCACCTTGTAGACCGGCCGGCCAGTCTCCTGCAGCTGCAGCACCGCGTGCGCCGCCTGACGGGACGCGGAAACATGCTTACTATCAGTTTCATCAATTCTTTTGAATTTAATTAAAATTTAATTTTAACTAGGCTATGCAAACACTCATATAATCGTGTTGTGGATGAGCGTAATATTTACGTTCACCCTCAACGCAATTATATTGCGTGTACGCATAGCCTAGAGGCTGTTGTGATCAATTTAAAATGTTTGGTGATAATTTAGCAGTTTTCTCAATGACATTCGTTACCTGGAAATATCATGATTTAGTCGCCGTGAAATTATTGAATATTTTAAAACGTAAAAATCGATTTAAAGAAAAACTATTCAACTGATTTGCTTGAAAATAACACAGTATCTTCTTTTTACGATTTATAATGCACACAGTAAATTTTGTTATCATCAGTTGAAGATAAAGTTGATTTTGTTGCAAAAAACTAAAAAATTGATAAAAAAGCGTCATAAAAGCGCCATTTTCAAGAAAAGCGCTAAACAGACATCAATGAAATTTGTACACAAACATTAAATCGTGAGGGTCAACATCTCCTGAAAGTTTCGTCTAATTATATTCAGATCCTTGGCCTCTAGAGTGGAAAACGTGTTTTGGAAAAACTGAATAATTTCGTAAAAACTTTAATGTTTGAAACGCAGAGTTTGGGTTGATGTAGGATGTGGCTCTTAATAACCGGTGTGTTATGTAAATTAGCTGCTAACAACAAATACAGCCGTAGCAATGACAGTGAATTGATTGGATACGTGTTATTAATTCCTTGTGTCTTAGGTTAGTCGGCTGGCGGCTGATTGGCTGATTGCGGTGTTAATCGGTCGATTACCTGCGTGTCGAACACGTTGCGCAAGGTGATGCCGAACTGGTTGAACAAGTTGACGCTGTCGTTGCGGCAGTCGTGGATAACCTGCAACAGAAGGAGGCACAAGCGTTGAAACACGGGACAAACAACACAAACATAGCCACATGGAACACATGAAAACAATTGCCATTGGGTTGCTGTCAAATACCTTTGACATTTAAAAGTATTCAATGCCAGAGACATATAAAAATTCGGATTGCTTGTCTCATGGGGATAGATTTGATTTTAATCACTTATTGACATTGCGGTGGGCAAGTTTGAATGTTGACAGTTGGTAGAAATTGGTGAAGTTGACCTTCATGGCTGAGATGTCAAGTAAATATACAGCTGGTGATTTATAGACAGCTGTTGCTAGATTCCTGATACTAGGTATCAATGCAGAAAACCACCATAATTTCAAGTGTTTTGCATCAAAGAGTATGGGAAGAGTAAGTTGAAAGTTGAGAATAGAAATATTCACCGGCGCCGGTAAAAGTACCGGAAAACTATGTCCAAGTACCGGGAGAATCAACATCTCTCGGACGTTTGCCTTGAAGACAAGATAATTCCAAAAGGATATATAAGGGGACGACCCTGCTCGAAAGCAGATCGTAATTTCGGCTAAGTCAATTAACATTGGTCCAACTTTTAAGCAAAACTCCTTTCTACCTAAAAGATGCGTATTCACCGGGGCTATGCACCAGTATGCGGTTCGATGCCCGCCGATTGTCTTCGAGCCCGCACTAACACATTTTTCACGTACTCCCATAAGAGCCCATGTTATTTGACTTAGCCGAAATTCCGGCGAAAACACTAAAATCATCTTATCTCCGCGAAATTCAATTTCTCCGCAAAAATGATAGATACATTAAAGATGCGCAAGGTAGCTAAAATGTTGAAATTAAATAGCAACCATGCTCAACAGCTAGCAAATAACTGATTCATCAAATTATTCAAACATATGTATTTTAAAATCTAACCACTGTAACACTTAGCCTAACCAGATTAATTTGCACTAAAGTTAAAGGGGAACAGGTATCATCAGCTGCCATAATACACAATGTTAGCAAAGTTGATGCTAGACATAATTAAAATGCACCAGAGCATGTCCCTTGATCATGCAATTGCCAACCAGGAAGGAAGTGATTACAGTTTTGAGGTGGTCTTTGTCTGGTGTTGGCTCATTGTCATGCTATGCTTCCTAAATATAGACCCTGCTGTGTACCATGCATATACACAGATCCACCCTTTAAGTGCAAGGAGTTGAAAGTTTCGGGGTGAGTTGTCAAGAGTTGTTTGATCAATAAACATCACGAGTCTGTCAACCCATGAAATAACACCGGTGAGATTGAGCGTGTTTGACCCGGATCTAGGAACAGAAGTATGTGCTCATGGTAACCGAAAGTATTGATTTCTTGTCGATGCGACGCTTTCTGAAGAATTTATTAGACGACTACGCTACGAAATAACGGAGACGGGATTTTTAGCTGGTTCTTAATGTTGGATGGAAGATACTTATTCTTCTCGGAGTAAACTGATGTCAGATACCCACTGGACGTAGTAGCAGTTTGTAAAGAAATATTAATAATCTGTGCTAAATAACAAAGGAAGACAGGGAAATCACAACCCGAATTGCTCTGCCTGGCTTTAGCGAGTGGCTATCATGACGTCATGCTGATTGAATGGAATCGGTGTATTGATTGGGATTCCAAATGATCATGTATAGTTTTTTAATCATTTTGAAATTAACGGTACAGATTTTTTATCTCTAGCACTGAGATTTAGAATGATGGGCCGTCTCGTTGGAAATCTCACTGGCACGCAACGGACAGTAACGTCTCCACGACATCAATTATTGAACGCAGGTAAAACTTGGGACGTAAAATACATTCCTCTCCGTAATAACAAAGGGATAAAACAGCGCAAAGTGCGTTACTGCGTAGCTTTACGGCTCGGCTAGTGAACCCGGTCAACGGCTGCGTTGAAATCGTGTTTAAACGCGAACGCGGCGGACACTTCCCTGCGTGCGAAGGTCGACTGGGCGAGATTGTGATGCACGACGACACGGAAATCAAACGCGGTCAAAGTTTCAGTCGAAACGAAATAATTGTTTGAAGAAACTCAAGCTGGCAGGAGATTGGTGCAAAGACTTCATTATAAAATATCATGAATTCTGATTTATCGAAGACAACGCTTTGAGAAAGATGGCCACTTGGGAAACAAATTAATTTTAGGACAGAACAGCTAATGTTTCCAACATGAAAAATCTATATTTGCCACAAAGAAATGTATTTCCCATGCAGGGAGAAATGAGGTCATATTAAGCCACTAAGAAATCCAGTTGGACTGAGATTCCCCCGTCTGCCTCTTGGTTAAAACGCAGAGCTGATTAGATTTCGTGTGGAATTTTTTTAGCCATGAGAAGGAAGGGGGATCCAAACCCAACTGGCTTTTCTTAGTGGGTATTAGACATCACCTTTCTTTGAACGGAATAGGTCTACAAGATGAAAGATAGGTCAAGAGATCAACATATTATCATCATCATCATCAACCAACAATTCAACAGCAAGTTGCTATGGAAACATTAAAGTTTTCCCTTTAAAACAGCCAACTTACAACTTGTGGATTTTCCAGCGAGAGAATTGACCCGGGCAGCAAGTGGGCTAATAATAGCCTGTTGATAGCACCCCCACCCCCGGCAGCTGGGGTAGGGGTGGGGGTAGGGGTAGGGGTGATCAAGATATACACATAAAGACCCATAAATCTCGGGCCGCGGAACAATTAGGGACATGCGAGCGAATAAATCACCGGACATATTGATCCAACAACGTCTTCGCTGCCGATGCCAACTTTCAACGTAGCTTTCTCAGTGTTCGTTTTCGTAAGCGTGATTTTTTGCTAACTTTTGATTTGTAAAGTACGTACTAGAAATGAAGTATTGCTTACATTTCTTGCTTACCGCAGCAGGATGTCACTTGATAACGTTACCAATTAAAATTAGTAAAATTACAAAATTATTGGAATTTAGCAAATCAACAACATGACTTGGAATAAAAAAAACTTAAATTTTGAAAGAAATTCACTGAAATAGTGAAGCAGTTGAAATTTTCAATTATCAGTTGCCTTGGTTTGGTGTTTTCTTCCCAAGAACAGTATTCACCGAATGTTTTTGTAGATAAAATTCATTCTATTCAAGGTAAACTACGGCAGATAGCCACCATGATAAGCCAGTAGGCTAGCTGTTTCCCTGTCTTCTTTGGTTAAATGGCAGATGTCAATAATATCTTTTAGTCGACCCTCAAAGCCATTAAAACAGAGAAATAAAAACCCAGGTGATCATCAAAGAAGTGCCAACAAAATTTTAACTGTTTCTGTAACGGAGAAGCCTCCTTGTCGATTGAAAATGTATGCCTCATGATGTATTCACAGCTGTTTTTGACTCCTCTGTAATTGTGACAAGTTTTATGACAGACTTTCAAATGAACACTCAAAGTTTTGTGAAATGTCACTAAAACATCTGGGTAAGAGTTTGGTTATTGAACCCGATGCCATGTTTACAAGTGTTGTGTTTACAGTGCAAAAACAACAGTTCCTACAGCAGTATAGGCATGGAGAGCTATGGTGTAGGGCTGCTAAGATACAGCCCTATCGTTTAAAACCAAATATACAAAGCAACCCCTATGTTTTAAGGGTGTTAAGTTAGAAGCACAATTAACTGTGATTGTTATCTCCATTATTGATTACTTGAAGCTTTATATATTTTTTTGTTTGTTCTGTTTTTATGTTTATTCGCGTGCAGGCCTAACGACTTGACTGATGTTGATGAAATTTTCAGAATTCATTCGTTTTGTCTCAACTTAGATCCCGTGCAATTTTCAGCACATTCCACTTACAACTTTTCTCGTAAATTAGTTTTTACGAAAAATGTATGTTTTTTTCAACTCACGTTTCCCACTCTATTGGCCGAACCGTTTTCTATAATTCAACCAAACTTTCCACAAATGTTGAAACTCGTGGCATGACAAGTACCTCTCTCGAATAGGAACCACGTTTTTATGGCGATTATTTATGTGTTTTCATTTTTTCCATTAATTCAATTCTGGTTCAGTCTTCAAGATCGTTCAATCGGACCAATCAATTTGACCACTTGGCTAAAAGTTCACGAGAATCACACGTCACCCTTATAGACTCAGTACAAGCTTCGAGCAAGGCTAAAGGTTGGGGTACACAACATCACGTTTAGCGACCCGATAAGCTATGTGATAAGGGGATGCTGGGTACATCGTTGCTTGAAAAGCTTCATATTCTCAGACCGCCCGGACCGAATGCATTTCATTCAAAGATCACTTTATAAACACAATTATTTAACATTGAGATTTACTGCAGTGCATGGCTGAAACTACAAGGAATGTTCACGTACACTTTCGTCGAAGATGCAGCGCTGGTTCAAGCATCTCAACTGCATACTCCATTCTGACGCAGTGGGATACGACTCGAGCTGCGTATCCCAACCAAGCCTTGCTAGGTTCCTTCGTGGAAACATTTCATCTCAATACTCACGCAGTGTGATACGACTCGAGCTGCGTATCCCAACCAAGCCTGCTAGGTTCCTTCGTGGAAACATTTCATCACAACCCCTTTAAAGCCATCAATCTGTCCGAGCAAAGCCGGTCATTTACAACCTATTCATGAAACAAAGGCGTGGAAAGAATTCGCGGGCAAGTTGCTAAAAGCCAGACCCACATCAGTATTGATTGCTCCCTTGTAATTTCATGAAAATGTCAGCTGTCAACCTTTCGTATGGTCATTAATGAAATGTCACCCTAATGCCAACTCGTAAAAGTAACCCAATTTCTTCTGAACGGCCGGGCAGATAAAATGACAGCGAGGTACGCTTGTTGGGTTGCAACGATTCCTGTTTTTGTTTCGGATGTAGCTTTTCTCTTGTTTCTTTAATGGCGGAGGAATGCTGCGAATTAGACAAGGGATTTGAGAGAGCCACAAAGAAGTACCGGAGAATAATTGCAGAGATTTTTATGGTTTAAGACGCAAAGAAAAGTGTGACGCTTGCAATAGTGATGTGTAAGCAAGGCTGGCACTTCATAACCCACTACCTACAAGTTACAACGACTGCAACCAATGCCAAGTCACTCAGAGAATGGTAGGATTCCTACACGGTTTATTCATAGTGTAAGAATTGTAAACAAAAATAGTAAATAATGACGCATTGTATTGGTAATTTATAGCTTGCATTCTAATGCATTGCATATTGTTCAAGTTGCTTTTCTTAACACAAAATAGGAATTATTTTAACCAATACCAACAGTTCACGAGTTCGCTAGGAATCTTTTGAGTTTACTCAAACATTTGGCCAAAAAGGTTTGGGCTCATCTAACACAAATAATTCAACCAATAGTGTTTTGACTGTAAATATATCATTCAATTTCTTTGAAATGGATAGATTTTTGATCCCATCTAATGGTGGAAACACCCATTATTGGAAAAAGGGTTTGATAAAATGAAGTAATTTCCTTTTTTCTAAGTTTGTGGTAAGACAGTTTTGCAGAAAAGCAATGAAGAACGACTTTAGAGAAAAGGGGAAGAGTTTGCTGATATTTCATGGCATTGATAATGTTATTGATACTAACATGTTACTGTGAGATATTATTTCCCTCCTGTAGTTTGGAAGTTTAGTTTGATATTATGTGCATGCGAATGACCTTGGCCATCAAGCCAGCTGACTGAAATATGCGAAAAGCCCGGCCAAGTTTAACGAGCGGCCAATCGTTTAATTATTGACGAGTGTTGAAAGGATTAATTAAGGAGCAATTACTGGAGCATAGAGTGCTAATTTTTAGCAATCTTGTTTGAAGATAATTGTTGAGACATGCAACTGCATACATTTATTTTAAATCTTATAATTATCAAAACTTAGAATTTTTAGTGGCCTATGACTAGACAAACTAACATTAGACTTACAAATTGACGAAACATGTCACGAAATCAAAGAAATAGACCAATAATTGTAGTTGCAGCTTGACTATAAACAAAATAAAAAATCAATCTCGATTTGCAAGAAAGCCAAAGAGCCACGAAAACAAGAAAACATCCACCCCTACCTTCAGTAAGGCCAAGTACTTACTCTACGCCCACACCCCTCACAAATCAACAAGCATACGCCGGTAAGAACCAGCCAGACATGCGATAAAAATCATCCCCCTCCTTATTTCCCCCCGTCCTAGCAGCAACCCCCACCCCCACCAACACCCCCAGGCCGGGTTGCATCCCGAGGGATCGCGAGTTATGGGTGCATTCCCTTCGAGGCGGATGTAAATAATTCCCATGGCTAGTCAGTTATTCAGTCGACGGCGAAGCGGCGTCGTGCGTTTTGTTGCTACTTCATGGCGGCGTAAGAACTACGCTGCAACGGCCAATAAATTGTTTCCCCGCCGCTACAGTCGGTTGCCCCTCGAGATGCACGCAGCCAACGATGCAGCCAGTCTGTCCACCCTTGAGATACAGAGTGATATTGGAGACTCCTTGCTGTTTGGTGTGGGCCAAACAAGCTGGTTGACAATCCTAGCCTGTAGTCTGCTAGCCCTTGAGATACAGAGAGTTTGGTGAACACTTCTGGACACTGACCACCGTCTGGCTGAAACGTTTACAAGTCGCCGTGAAGACTTGCTTGAAAATAGTACAGGCAGCCAGGTGGAGGCTGAGCACATGGCATATGAAACCACTTGCTTGGGAGGCTGCCTAATGATGGAAACCAGTTTTCTTATCAGAGGGACTTTTAACAATTCATATCAACCGTGCATTGCGAATATTCGTTCACCAGAGTAGCCGCGTTGTGGCTATGATCGTGGTCCAGCATTTGTCACAGAGTTGCCGGTGAAGATTTAGACGGTTTGGACGAATTTCAATATCCTTGCTGTAACTTCACTACATTTACTATTGATGCCTATTAAAAGTTAAAAAACATTTATTCGATGGTAAAAATACTAAAAATGACAACCGTTTGAATTCCCTCCACTGCATCGTAATAATCGAGGTCGTTTGTTACCTAATCTCCCGAACTTGATATAATATCTCCGACCCGCCAGGACAAGGTAGCCTACAGCCATCAAAAAGGTCGGGTCTCGGAGCCAACCATCGACTTGATCCAAAGATAAGATAAGCAATTAAAAGGAGAGAAAATTAAATCGCGCCATGGAAACAAACTTTTTCCAGAATACTGAAGAAGTGATGAGATAAACGTGTTTGCTGTAAAGAGAAGACGCAGGAAGTTTTCGAATTATTTCTGCATCTTCAAAATTACGAGTTATCGGCCATTGGGGGGTGCTGAAATGGTGAGCAAGACTCACGAGATATCATATTTGTGAGCTTGCTCGATCCTCATTTCACCGGGCAGGCTACTGATAAGGAAAACTGGTTTATCATAACGAGGTATAGGTTCAGAAAGCACATGGCATACAGCATGGTGTGTACCCGACTTACCTACACTATTTTTCAAGACAACCTCCCTCGGGACTTGTTTACATTTCTAGTGGACGGCTTTCAGTGTCCAGGAGATGCATTCTGCTTGAAATGTCAGCAGAGATATCTGTCTTGTTGTTGTGAACCCTTGAGATACAGATTGACTTAAAGCTGACTTTATAATGGTTGTGAACGGTATAAAACCGAGATACAAGCTCGAGTATCTCAAGGGTTAACATGAAAGAATGTAAACCAGCTGTTTGTCAATTTGAAACATCAGGGAGTGTAGAAAACATCATTGATCACAAGGTTATGTGTTTGTATAACCAGCCAGCTCGTGCAGGAATCAATCGCGTTCTACTTCCCTGCACTCTGAACAATATTGATTAACCAGCCAGCTCATGCAGGAATCAATCGCGTTCTACTTCCCTGCACTCTGAACAATATTGATTAACCAGCCAGCTCATGCAGGAATCAATCAAGTTCTATTTCCCTGCACTCTGAACAATATTGATCACTGAATTCAATTTTTAATCAAGATAAAATCCACCCAGCCATCAGGCTGTATCTCGAGGGTGAACCGACTTTGCGCCGTGAGCATGTCCATATAGTGCATTTAGGGGGGGGGGGTGTAAAAGCATTGGGGTAGGGGAGTGAGTCTCCAGGGGGTACGTTATGAGGGGTGGGGGGTGGTGGGAAGGTGAGCCCAGGGAAGAGAGAAATGGACCGGCTCTCTTTGCAGATGAGGAAACATACGGCGCACGGATCCAGGCAACGTCTCGCCGCTGTTTTATGGGACCTTCGCAGCCGAGAGATCGGATCGGAGTTTGTGTCAGGAGACGGTTCCGTTTCCTGCGCCGTGTTCCTGCTCCATTTATTGGTGTAAAGAGTTGTTACTCGTTGGAATTTACTGTTAGCTCCGATCGATCGATCGATGTCTGTAGCTTGTTATGAATCTTGCCGGAGATGGAACATTGCCAATCTCGTCTCGCAGATGAGCATTTTGCTGTTTTTAATTTGTTTACTGGAATTAAGAAATAAATATGAAGAAAGGGATAGAGAGATTGCTACAAGGAATACAGCAGCAGCAGCATCATCTGGAGATAGAACTATCTTTGTGGGAAGCATCTGCAGTACAGACTTTATTAGACCTCTTGGCATCTAAGAGTGAGAAATATTAGGAATAACAGTGTCATACTGGTCCTATTGTAGGCAGTACGTGGTAATATGATATGGCTTTTCAATATGGCTTTTGTCCTGGTGGCATCAGCAGTACAGACTTTATCATCTAAGAGTGAGAAATATTAGGAATGATACTGGTCCTATTGTAGGTACCTAGCATGTGGTGCAACGTGGTGCAACGTGGTGCAACGTGGTGCAACGTGGTGCAACGTGGTGCAACGTGGTGCAATGTGGTACAACGTGGTGCAACGTGGTGCAACGTGGTGCAATGTGGTGCAACGTGGTGCAACGTGGTGCAACGTGGTGCAACGTGGTGCAATGTGGTGCAACGTGGTGCAACGTGGTGCAACGTGGTGCAATGTGGTGCAATGTGGTGCAATGTGGTGCAACGTGGTGCAACGTGGTGCAATGTGGTGCAACGTGGTGCAACGTGGTGCAACGTGGTGTAACGTGGTGCAACGTGGTGCAATGTGGTGCAACGTGGTGCAACGTGGTGCAATGTGGTACAACGTGGTGCAACGTGGTGCAATGTGGTGCAATGTGGTGCAATGTGGTGCAATGTGGTGCAACGTGGTGCAACGTGGTGCAATGTGGTGCAACGTGGTGCAACGTGGTGCAACGTGGTGCAACGTGGTGCAACGTGGTGCAATGTGGTGCAACGTGGTGCAACGTGGTGCAACGTGGTGCAACGTGGTGCAACGTGGTGCAACGTGGTGCAACGTGGTGCAACGTGGTGCAACGTGGTGCAATGTGGTGCAACGTGGTGCAATGTGGTACAACGTGGTGCAACGTGGTGCAACGTGGTGCAACGTGGTGCAACGTGGTGCAATGTGGTGCAACGTGGTGCAACGTGGTGCAACGTGGTGCAACGTGGTGCAATGTGGTGCAACGTGGTGCAATGTGGTGCAACGTGGTGCAACGTGGTGCAACGTGGTGCAACGTGGTGCAATGTGGTGCAACGTGGTGCAATGTGGTCCAACGTGGTGCAACGTGGTGCAACGTGGTGCAACGTGGTGCAACGTGGTGCAATGTGGTGCAACGTGGTGCAATGTGGTGCAACGTGGTGCAACGTGGTGCAACGTGGTGCAACGTGGTACAACGTGGTGCAACGTGGTGCAATGTGGTGCAACGTGGTGCAACGTGGTGCAATGTGGTGCAACGTGGTGCAACGTGGTGCAATGTGGTGCAACGTGGTGCAATGTGGTGCAACGTGGTGCAACGTGGTGCAACGTGGTGCAACGTGGTACAACGTGGTGCAACGTGGTGCAATGTGGTGCAACGTGGTACAACGTGGTGCAACGTGGTGCAATGTGGTGCAACGTGGTGCAATGTGGTGCAACGTGGTGCAACGTGGTGCAACGTGGTGCAATGTGGTACAATGTGGTGCAACGTGGTGCAATGTGGTGCAACGTGGTGCAACGTGGTGCAACGTGGTGCAATGTGGTGCAACGTGGTGCAATGTGGTGCAACGTGGTGCAATGTGGTGCAACGTGGTGCAACGTGGTACAACGTGGTGCAACGTGGTGCAACGTGGTGCAATGTGGTGCAACGTGGTGCAATGTGGTGCAACGTGGTGCAACGTGGTACAACGTGGTGCAATGTGGTGCAACGTGGTGCAATGTGGTGCAACGTGGTGCAACGTGGTGCAACGTGGTGCAACGTGGTGCAACGTGGTGCAATGTGGTGCAACGTGGTGCAACGTGGTGCAACGTGGTGCAATGTGGTGCAATGTGGTGCAACGTGGTGCAACGTGGTGCAACGTGGTGCAACGTGGTGCAATGTGGTGCAATGTGGTGCATGTTATGGCATCACCAGGGCAAAGCAAATCATACAAGGATGTTGCCATGTTTTGTGTTATTTTCGAGTCGCTGACTCGCTAAAGCCAAATTGTACCGGAGTTTTTATAAAGTTCCCGTGAACATCCAGGTAAAGTTTCCAGAGCCACGTCTGACAAACCTGGAGTTCACGATAAATTTAAATTCAAACAGGTGAGCACGCGTTAAAGATGTCTAGAAACTTCAGCCCCGCCACCGCAGACAAAGTGCTTTTAGTAAATAATTTAGTGAGCACTTTCAGAAGTTAACAAGCGGAAATATTTCTCCGATGAAAACCCCACAAATTTCAGTTTTTACGTCGAATTTCAAGCAACTTAACGGCAATGTAGCCGGGAAGTGGTTGCATCTTGCCGAGCTGCTTTCAGTTGTTTGTCGTGATTTCTTAAGAGAACTTCTTGCCCACTAATTACTAAAAGATGGGAAGTACATTTCTGAAAATTATTAAAATTTTCAGATGAGTTTTTGCCTGAGAGTGAAAATGTGAATGCATCTCAAGATTTTAGGAGCGTGGTTTGGTTTGAGAGAATATCTGAGAGAATATAGGAAAAAATTGTCACCTTTTTTGAACGGACCAACGTCGAAGACCAGACTTCTAGTGGAAAACCGAACATCTTCGTTGGAACTTCAAATGTCAAATGAATCCAAAACATAGGCTATTGTTGTTTGAGACAACAGCTGAGAGCACAGCTGAGACAACAGCTGAGAGAACAGCTGACACTGATAATTAGTTGCCTCCAAAACGGAGAAATTAAACTATTGAAGTCATGTTCCTTTCTCCACGGAGCCAAAAAACCCGAATAAACTTAAAATCCATTCCACAGTCGGCTGTCCGTACGGCATAACCGATAAAAAATAGTAAAATTTATAACTCTCAACGTCAACCCCGACAAGGTGAAAGAAAAAATATCGGAACGGACATTTCATATCTAGAAACCAACCGGGCACGAGCGTCAGCGAATTGCACGTCGCGTTCCGCATCTTTTACCGACCGCAACTCCTCCCTCTCCCGGCGAAGCCACCCACCCCTCCAGCAAACATTGCAACTTCCCCTCCCCCCAACGACAGGTATCACGCAGAGTGCACCTGGTCCCAGGTGTGCCGCCAGCACGCTCGCCAATAACTCGGATACAAACCGATATCCCCCGGTTTTCTCCCGGCTCTTTGTCCCCGGGCTCTTTGTCCCCCCGGGGACACGTTTTAACCCGTGAATAATTGAGCAACGAAGTCGGGAGGCGGACACCGTGGCAGTGTGCACGACGCAGACACCAGAAGGTAGAATGTAGACACCCCGACGTTTGACCAGCGTTATCCTTGTCTCAGCCGAGCTCACTATCTTACACTATTTTACACTATTTTACACTATCTTACACTATTTTAGATTCGAGTTGGTTGATTCATCATCAGATTATCATTTCAGTGAATGTATTTAATTCATCGTTGTTGACTTTCTAAAAGCCTGCGTTTCAGTTTTTAGTTTCATTAAGACATTTGGAAATTCTGCCGTTGAAAAAGTTAATTGGCTCTGAATGGACATCAAAACATTTCCAGCTTCTGTAAGACTGTAAGACGTCTTCCACTCAGAGTAAAGTGATGTCAGATACCCACTGGACGTGCTACCAGTTTGTGATGTCAGATACCCACTGGACGTGCTACCAGTTTGTGACGTCAGATACCCACTGGACGTGCTACCAGTTTGTAAAGAAATATAAATAATCTCTGCTAAATAACAAAGGAAGACAGGGAAATCACAACCCAAATTGCTCTGCCTGGCTTTAGCGAGTGGCTATCATGACGTTGCTTTGATTGAATTTCGATTGAATGGAATCGATTTGTTGAACCGACAAAAGAACAGAAATGCGGAGTGGTTCAGAGCCGTGATTTGTAGAAATGCGGAAGAAGTTTCCTCCACGCCATCGCAGACGAAACGGGGACACTCGACAAGTTACTTTTCAGTACGGCCACAACTAACAGAGAAATACCGTACACACGCAATCCTACAAAAGAATGTCAAACTACGAAACAAGCGCACAGCGTGTCACCCACCTTGAGCACTGTGTCGGACTCCAGCAGGTGTCTGAGGGGCGCGGCGGCGGCGGCGCACGTCACCAAGTCGAAGACGAAGGCGGTGCCGGAGACGGTGCCGACTTGCACCAGCGTCAGCTGGCCCTTCACGCCGAGGTTGATGCCTTCGCAGTCGAACGTGACCGCCGTCCCCGCAGACACCAGCTCCTCCACGATCTGCGCAGCCTCCTTGGCCGACGCCACCAGCCGCGCGCTCTGCGCAGAAAACGGGGCGTTGGGTTCATTGCCGGTGTTTAACGACGCACTGTTTTGACAGCTGGCACCGTGGCGCTGGTCTATAATGAAAGGGTGATGATGAACCTAACCTATGGCTAGAAGGGAGGAGGGGAAACCCGGTGATTCATTGATTGATTGCCGGTGTTTAACGACGCACTGTTTTGACAGCTGGCACCGTGGCGCTGGTCTATAATGAAAGGGTGATGATGAACCTAACCTATGGCTAGAAGGGAGGAGGGGAAACCCGGTGATTCATTGATTGATTGCCGGTGTTTAACGACGCACTGTTTTGACAGCTGGCACCGTGGCGCTGGTCTATAATGAAAGGGTGATGATGAACCTAACCTATGGCTAGAAGGGAGGAGGGGAAACCCGGTGATTCATTGATTGATTGCCGGTGTTTAACGACGCACTGTTTTGACAGCTGGCACCGTGGCGCTGGTCTATAATGAAAGGGTGATGATGAACCTAACCTATGGCTAGAAGGGAGGAGGGGAAACCCGGTGATTCATTGATTGATTGCCGGTGTTTAACGACGCACTGTTTTGACAGCTGGCACCGTGGCGCTGGTCTATAATGAAAGGGTGATGATGAACCTAACCTATGGCTAGAAGGGAGGAGGGGAAACCCGGTGATTCATTGATTGATTGCCGGTGTTTAACGACGCACTGTTTTGACAGCTGGCACCGTGGCGCTGGTCTATAATGAAAGGGTGATGATGAACCTAACCTATGGCTAGAAGGGAGGAGGGGAAACCCGGTGCCGGCACGTAGCCTACTCCTGTCGAAAAGCACCGAGGGGACCACCGGCTTTACGTCCCTTCCGAAGGACGGTGCAACTCGAACAACAGGATTCCTCCGCTAATCCGTGCTGTCGAGAGGTTGACAAGCAAGCCGAGTGAAGTTGTCGCACTAACTTCAAACCCTCCGACCTCTCTCCCCAACAGAACTGATCGTGTGCACGATGGTCACCCATCAAACAGCGCGATGTTGCTCAACTTCAAACACTAAGTTTGAGTGTGGGACTAAGCATTACCCAGTTTAAAGCATTAACTAAAAAAAAATTCAGTAAAATCAATGTAAATCTGGATCTGAGCAGAATTTTAAATAACCCAATATATCTGGAGAAGAAGAAGGTAATTCAGATTGAGTACACTCCTGCTCACAATACAAAAGAAATATGTTAGACATAAGAAAGATGTGTCAACTGTCAAGACCACATCATGATCTAGAGCCTATAGGGACAGACAGGGTTCCTGATTCTGATTCATAAGACTCTAGTTCCCAGTGTTTGTTTATTTACGTGGCACCCCTGTCTTATAGCCTGCCACCTGTCATAACAGCCCCCTGCTTGTGTCTGGGGAATCGGAGCTTGCAACGTTTCCTGGGCTTCCTTGCGTCTCGTGTGGCTTCTCTGGCAACGCAATACGTCACTTAGCGAATAAACTCAGCACAATAGGATTAGCACGCTCAAGAGAATGCAAATAGAATGATATACAGTCCAGGAATGATGGTTCTCGCGACTTTTTTTCACATTTTTCTCCATTCGTAGTTCAAGGCCCTGGATTTGTGTTGTGAAAAAGACAGTTTCGATTCGTTGAAATATGATGTTGTATACCCGCGAAGAAAATACAGCCCGGTTGAGATTTCTCTTTCTTCCTGGGTTAAACTCAACATCAACAGTTTGATATTGTTTGTGTACCATTCTGACCAAAGAAGATGAGGGGAATCAAACCTGTATTAACTTGGCAGTAGATCAATTATTAGTATGGCTCCCAGACTGTTTAGATGATATGAATATGATAGCAAACAAGGTGCATGTAACTGATAAAATCCTGTGCGCTTCTACTGCAAGCACAAGGTTGTATACATAATATTTGTAAGCTAGGTTTGCTGTAGTAATGCACCAAGACAGAGTACACTGGTACTTGAAATGTATTTACTGCAATGGAGTTAACTAGGTAAACGATTAGTAGAACACTCCTTGCAGGATGAGCGAGCCGTAATCTCCGAGGAGAAATTCAAACGGAAAACATTTGAAAATCATATTGTTGAAAACAGTGCTTTAATGATCAAGTATTTTTATTATTATTATTTATTATTAAGTCATTTTATTTTTCTGATTAGCAGAATACTTCATGCACAAATCTGAAACTTTAGCAATTTGTTAAGCTTGTTATCATATATATTCAATCCAAATTTGGTGCGGATCGGCTAATTGGTTACGAAGCTAGTACCAAAAAACTGAAAAATTTACGGGTTTTTGCTCATAAAAATGAAACGGCTGACCAGATTTTGCTCAAAAACCATACAGCACCTCGCTGAGTCACCACGAACGTTTTTGCCAAATTTCGTAACGATCCGTGACCTTTAAGTAGGGCTGCTCGTTTTTGTTACAAACAAAAAAAAAAACATAAATCCAAATGCTTTTTTTTCCCCTATGTTGTTAAATTGAAGGATTTCGCTCGCTTCGCTCGCTCATCCAACAATAAAACTGAGAATATACTGCTTTAAATAGTGATTTACAACTGAAATTATCCATAATAAATGACAATGCAATTGACTTTGGACTGACTAGTTGATTCAATCTGATAATAGCCAGCTGTTCAAGCATGCAAGCCTTGTTTATCAACAATGGACATAGCTAGACACTTCCTAGCATAGCTAGCTCACTTGATACTTTATAGGCCATGCTATGCTATGGAACTGGCCTTAATCAATATTTGCCAGCAAGGTAAACATTGGCATTAGGTGAGGTGAGGTGAGCTGTGTAGCAATAGTCTGGAAATATCTAGACAAGCAAACATGCCATTGAGTGACAGGTATGGCATGCTAACAAGAACCAGCCAAGCAAATTGCTTATTACAAATTAATTAATATCGTTTCTTGTATCTTTTAGTGGGTAGATTAAAACTTGAAAGTCTTCTTTATTATAAAACTAATTACCCTTAGTACCTACCTATGTTTTGAGGTAATTTTTATATCTTTTTAGAAGAGGTAATTGAAGAATTTCCCATGGAATGTTGCTTACAATAGTTTGAAGGTCGTGGACCGCTATCTTGCAATTGATGTCTATTTACTAAATTGAATTGAGTTAAGATTCTTCATGATGCACATTCAAATAGACCAAATTTCAAAATTCAATTCTAGGCAGTAAATATTTGAGGGTCAATGCTTTTCTGATGGGAATTCATTTGTCCTAAGCAATTTCAAATGTGGTCTACAAACCGAGATAAGGAAACGAGACAAGTCTCAAACTAGTAATAAGATGAAGGACGTCTTCTTACCTGTAATACTTTCAGCTTCCAGGTCTCTCCGCCCGCCGCGACGCCGTTGCTGTGCAAGTTCCGATCTTTCTCCGTGTTGTCAGCCAACGTCTTCATCACGAGATTGTTGAACCGTTGCTTCAGGCTCTGGTTGTTCGTCGCCGGCATCGGGTGGTTGTTGTTCGCGTTGTCGGCGATCTCGTTCTCCGGCGTCCGCGTGGGCGGCGTTCGCGTGGGCGGTGTTATCAGCGTCGAACGGTTCACTTCTCTCGCCGGCGACCCATGTTGGTTCAGCCGGTTGTTGACGTCGTTTCGCCGCGTTGGGATTAGCGTCACTAAGTTCGACTGTATGTTGAAGATTTCGGAGTTCATTTTCAAAAAGGTGGCTAGATCCGACGGGGTTTTGAAGATGCACGACCATTCGTCTTGTGAAAATCTGGCGGTAGCCATCGAGAATAATTGATCTACTAGCATTGGTCCTTTGATGTCGATGCACTGAGTAAAGTAAATCAACAGACGAGAAGTGACTTCCGAGTTGATTTTCACTTCTTCGATTTCTTGAAACGGTAGGTGTTCCTTGCCTTCGAATTCTTTAAGAATGACTGCTTCGTCTTTGACGACGAATGCGTCGGGGTATCTGCATAAAAAGTCGTGGAATTCCTTAACGTGTTGGCCTGATATGTGACGAACTTCGGGTGAGGCCTGCGAACGATGGCCGAGAAGACTCTTGATTGGAACTTCGGTGCCTTCACCGTATTGGAGCAGCTTGTGGCAAAAGTATTCGACCGCTTCCTGAGCATAATCTCGCTTGCCGCCGACGTATTTCGGAGCGCCGGTCGTTTCGTCTTCCTCCGACGAAGTTGAGGTAGATGAGAAGGCGTTCACGAAGACGTAGTCACCGTCCAGCGAGAACAGTGATGGATATTGGGCCAGGAATTTTCTGAGTCCTGATTGTGAGCCGCCAGCAATTTGTCTCATTTCTTTCGTAAAACCTTTTGCACCGAATTGACAACTCAGATCGTGTAGAGTTCTTGGACCACCCTTGTCCATTAGCCGTTCGAAGAAGAAGAGAAGTGTCAGATTCCTCACCAGTTCGTATTCGGTGCTGTCCATGATGGTTTATTGATTGTGGGTGGTTTCTTGGTGTTGTTTGTCGAACTGGTAGGACCATGAGGTGTAAAATCTCGCAGGAATCTTCTTTAAGAAGTCCCACGGAGGACTCCGTCAATTTAGGACATCATCGCGTGCCGACATGTTGCATTCCATCGCCCATATGACGTAGCACTACAAACTTCAAAGAAGAGACTTCACAAACAAAAAAACATTTATAATTGTGAAATTTACCGTAAAATTCGTGAAAATAAATATAAATTATATAAATTCAATATTAATTTATTCTAATGATTCTAATATTTGGGTATTTAAGACGCAAATCAGCTGTAAGCACTGAAGGTCTTTAGATTATAACTGTAGCTACTAGATGGTGCTTTTTCTAACAAGGACCAATCAACGAGCTGGAAAATATGTGTTCATTTCAAAACAGTTGCATTAAAAATCAACTTAAAATTTCAAACGGATATTCAAATCTCAAAAGGTTTCTTCGATTTCCAGTCAAGAAATGCATACCCAGTCCTTAAAGATAGGACCAATAGTCAGAAAAAACAAATATTTTCTCTTGGTTGTCAGACATACCAACCTTCCGTCAAGCTGTGAAAATGTTTCGGTGTCCAATTTCCGTCGGAGTTAACAGGCAAGTTTTTCTTGATGATGATTGAACTTCAATGTTTGGCAAGCGATTGTAATATCAACATAATCAATGCGTTTCTTAAGTAATCTGTAATAGTTATAAAGAACACAGATATCTTTGTAAAGAGTGTACTATAATTCCAACAATTTCACCATCCAAAAAAAATGATACCAATAAAAATAAATTAAACTCGACATATTCGGAATGAAATAAAAACAACGTTGAGTTACAATCATTCAGACTTCCAGAAAAATCAGAAAACAATAATAGAAAGACAAAAGGCGCCAGCAGTGAAAAATATGGCCATATTAATTCAAGTCTTGATAATATAATAACCTACGAGGAAAACACTATGATGTAATTATTGCTGAACATTATCATGGACACTAAGACTAAATTGGAAGCGAGATAAAAACCAGTCTGCGCTTTCGGCAAATAACAGTCGCATAATCCTCGGCCGCGGACGATCATCCTAGAAACTAGACAGACAACAAGAGAAAGAAACGGGCCGCGTTCGCGAGCCGAATCGCGCCGACAACGCACGATGCACCGAATCGACGACAGACCGCCGACCAAACCCGAGAACGTCGCCGGCACGATCCACCTCGCGCCGCGTCTCGTCGATAGAGAGAACGAAATCACAACCAGCCTTTTCGCGACGGCGCCGCGGAAACTATAAAGCTATTCGTTGTGTGTTCAGGCGGCACCGGTCGGCAGAATCCTTCACTTCCCGGCCGCTTCCTACGTTGGCGCAACAACCGAACCTTTCATCGCAAACACTTAGGACTTAACGAAACTACGGAGTCCAACTTTATCCCACGTAGACGGCAAACGGCACGCACTTCCTTAACCTTCTGGCTTCATTGAACCTTGCGCTGTCAACACATTTGACATAGCGTCACAACGGATTTCCCGAATCGTTGATATTATCGTAACGTTCCAGCAACATGTAGATCACCGTTTCGATCCCGGCTTACCTTCCTCGAATACCTTCAAACTCAACTTAAAACTTGCCACATTGCCACATCCCAATCTCCCGCAATCTCACAACAAAGTCTTGCTTGAACGAATCCTCAGCCTTCATCAATCGTTCATCTTTCTTCCGCAGGAATTTTCGTTTCCTCTTCGTTCTGTCTCTTCTTCATCGGGAGGCCAAATACAAGGCTTGCTGAAACAAATCCTTCGTCAAACTTTCTTCTTTCATCCGCAGGAATTCCGATTTCCTACCTCTCTCACAAAGTACCGTCTCTTCTCGCTACAAAAAGCTCAAATCAAAGTCTTTCTCCACGAAAAAAAATTAATTGCTTACTAGCGTAAGCTTTTCCCGGTGAAACCATCGTCTCCGTCGATTGTTCCTGTTCTTTCACCACGGTTTCCGTTTCGACGAGGCGCCAAACTCTCACATTTCCCACCTCATTCATCGAGAGACAACGTCATTAGAAACTTATTTAAACGATACTGCAACGTCAATCGCAAGCCTCGCAGCAACTGCGTTCGCGCCCGCGTCTCGCAATCTCGCGGCCGTCCAGCCTTAACCTCACATCGGCGGCGTGTACGACCGGTTCCTGTGTCCTCCGCGGTCGTTCCTGTTGTTCCTGCGTCCTGCGTTTCTCTCCCTCCAGCCTCGGTTTCCGCCGCCGCGATGCCCGTGTTGCTGCTGCTGCTGCTGGTGATGGTGCATCTGTTGCTGCATCTGCATCTGATGCTGCTGCTGCTGCTGCATCTGCATCTGCTCCCACTGAGCCTGCTCGCTCCATTCGCCGGGTGGCATTTTGTCGGCGGCGGCGGCGGCGTAGAAGTGACGCAGGTCCGTGTCGGGACCGTCGTCGAAACGCGACGAACTCTGCGGGAGAAAACACACGACGTTGAAAACCAACCGTCTTTTGCCGGATTTTGCTCGGAAATACAAAAGGGCAACCAGATTTTACTTAAGAAACATTTCTAGAAGCACCAGGACGAGCTGTCGCTGAAATTCTAGCCGATTTTCATCAGGATCTGTGAGCTGTAAGTTGTGTCGTGATATCTCAAGGAAATATTATATTCCTTATCACAAATTCCTTCGATTTGTCTCACTTCTCGAGGAATCTACACACTAGACAAGTGTCTTGACCGTTTCGCATGCTTATCAGGGCTTCGCACATTAGCTGCTGGCTCCACTACGTTTCCAATTAAAGTCATCATCACAGCAGACCCTCTCGTTCTCATTAAAAGACATAAATAAATCCAAACACTTTTTTTCAGTGACGTTGCAAAATCGAAGCATGAAACGTACCTGGAAGTTGGCCATCATGTTGGGCCCGGGTCCTAGGAGGCCGACGGGGCCGGGCCCGGGATATCCCTGGCCGCCGATGCCGCCGATGCCGCCGCCGCCGGCCGCCGGGCTTCGGAAGCCTCCGGGGACGGCGGCCGCCGGGTTGCCCCGCCCGTAGCCGGCCATCTCCGCCTCTTGCTCCGCCTCCCGCTGCGTCTGATTGGCCAGCCGGCGCGGGTCGGCTCGCGGCGCCGCCAGCGTTGGCGGCGGCGGCGAGCCGGGCGGAGACGCGGGCGAAGAACACGACACGTTGAACAGGCGACGGAGACGCGGGTCTTGCTGCACCTGGCAACGTCGTGGGAAGCCGGTTAGGATCACACGCCAACAACTTGACTAACCCCGATTATAACGTGGCTCCATGGAGATAGAAACAGGACTATGAATGAACATAGAAGCCGGTGAATCTAGTGACGCTATGCTGCAATCACACGCCAACAACTCGACTAACCCCGATTATAACGTGGCTCCATGGAGATAGAAACAGGACTGTGAATGAACATAGAAGCCGGTGAATCTAGTGACGCTATGCTGCAATCACACACCAACAACTCGACTAACCCCGATTATAACGTGGCTCCATGTAGATAGAAACAGGACTATGAATGAACATAGAAGCCGGTGAATCTAGTGACGCTACGCTGCAATCACACGCCTACAACTCGACTAACCCCGATTATAACATGGCTCCATGGAGATAGAAACAGGACTATGAATGAACATAGAAGCCGGTGAATCTAGTGACGCTACGCTGCAATCACACGCCTACAACTCGACTAACCCCGATTATAACATGGCTCCATGGAGATAGAAACAGGACTATGAATGAACATAGAAGCCGGTGAATCTAGTGACGCTATGCTGCAATCACACGCCAACAACTCGACTAACCCCGATTATAACGTGGCTCCGTGGAGATAGAAACAGGACTATGAATGAACATAGAAGCCGGTGAATCTAGTGACGCTACGCTGCAATCACACGCCTACAACTCGACTAACCCCGATTATAACGTGGCTCCATGGAGATAGAAACAGGACTATGAATGAACATAGAAGGCGGTGAATCTAGTGACGCTATGCTGCAATCACACGCCAACAACTCGACTAACCCCGATTATAACGTGGCTCCGTGGAGATAGAAACAGGACTATGAATAAACATAGAAGCCGGTGAATCTAGTGACGCTATGCTGCAATCACACGCCAACAACTCGACTAACCCCGATTATAACGTGGCTCCATGGAGATAGAAACAGGACTATGAATGAACATAGAAGCCGGTGAATCTAGTGACGCTACGCTGCAATCACACGCCAACAACTCGACTAACCCCGATTATAACGTGGCTCCATGGAGATAGAAACAGGACTATGAATGAACATAGAAGCCGGTGAATCTAGTGACGCTATGCAGCAATCACACGCCAACAACTCGACTAACCCCGATTATAACGTGGCTCCATGGAGATAGAAACAGGACTATGAATGAACATAGAAGCCGGTGAATCTAGTGACGCTACGCTGCAATCACACGCCAACAACTCGACTAACCCCGATTATAACGTGGCTCCATGGAGATAGAAACAGGACTGTGAATGAACATAGAAGCCGGTGAATCTAGTGACGCTATGCTGCAATCACACGCCAACAACTCGACTAACCCCGATTATAACGTGGCTCCATGGAGATAGAAACAGGACTATGAATGAACATAGAAGGTGGTGAATCTAGTGACGCTATGCTGCAATCACACACCAACAACTCGACTAACCCCGATTATAACGTGGCTCCATGGAGATAGAAACAGGACTATGAATGAACATAGAAGCCGGTGAATCTAGTGACGCTATGCTGCAATCACACGCCAACAACTCGACTAACCCCCATTATAACGTGGCTCCATGGAGATAGAAACAGGACTATGAATGAACATAGAAGCCGGTGAATCTAGTGACGCTATGCTGCAATCACACGCCAACAACTCGACTAACCCCGATTATAACGTGGCTCCATGGAGATAGAAACAGGACTGGGAATGAACATAGAAGCCGGTGAATCTAGTGACGCTATGCTGCAATCACACGCCAACAACTCGACTAACCCCGATTATAACGTGGCTCCGTGGAGATAGAAACAGGACTATGAATGAACATAGAAGGTGGTGAATCTAGTGACGCTACGCTGCAATCACACGCCAACAACTCGACTAACCCCGATTATAACGTGGGTCCATGGAGATAGAAACAGGACTATGAATGAACATAGAAGCCGGTGAATCTAGTGACGCTACGCTGCAATCACACGCCAACAACTCGACTAACCCCGATTATAACGTGGGTCCATGGAGATAGAAACAGGACTATGAATGAACATAGAAGGCGGTGAATCTAGTGACGCTATGCTGCAATCACACGCCAACAACTCGACTAACCCCGATTATAACGTGGCTCCATGGAGATAGAAACAGGACTATGAATGAACATAGAAGCCGGTGAATCTAGTGACGCTACGCTGCAATCACACGCCAACAACTCGACTAACCCCGATTATAACGTGGGTCCATGGAGATAGAAACAGGACTATGAATGAACATAGAAGCCGGTGAATCTAGTGACGCTACGCTGCAATCACACGCCAACAACTCGACTAACCCCGATTATAACGTGGGTCCATGGAGATAGAAACAGGACTATGAATGAACATAGAAGGCGGTGAATCTAGTGACGCTATGCTGCAATCACACGCCAACAACTCGACTAACCCCGATTATAACGTGGCTCCATGGAGATAGAAACAGGACTATGAATGAACATAGAAGCCGGTGAATCTAGTGACGCTATGCTGCAATCACACGCCAACAACTCGACTAACCCCGATTATAACATGGCTCCATGGAGATAGAAACAGGACTATGAATGAACATAGAAGGTGGTGAATCTAGTGACGCTATGCTGCAATCACACGCCAACAACTCGACTAACCCCGATTATAACGTGGCTCCATGGAGATAGAAACAGGACTATGAATGAACGTAGAAGCCGGTGAATCTAGTGACGCTATGCTGCAATCACATGCCAACAACTCGACTAACCCCGATTATAACATGGCTCCATGGAGATAGAAACAGGACTATGAATGAACATAGAAGGTGGTGAATCTAGTGACGCTATGCTGCAATCACACGCCAACAACTCGACTAACCCCGATTATAACGTGGCTCCATGGAGATAGAAACAGGACTATGAATGAACATAGAAGGCGTTGAAGCTCGTGACGCTGCGCTGCGATCGCTCACCATTGGCTGAGCCGTGCTGAGCCGTAGCTTTGAGTAGTCCGGCGAAGGAATGGTGACGGTTGAAACGCGGTACGCCATCGGCGGGTGGCTGTGGAAGCCGGCGTCGATCTCGGTGGCGGCTTCGTGGGCCGGCACCGGCTTGAACGGCAGCCCGGCGCCGGCCAGGAGCTGCCGCAGATCGCCGCCGCCGCCGCCGCTGCTCGAGTCTGCGGCAGTCGGAACAACGTCAGGACAAACTCGACGAGGAGACGACACGAAACCAACGATCGAAGTTATGGTTATAGTTGTAGTCATGAAACTATAAACCTAGTGTTGGTTCGGACGAGATGAAAGGAAGACGATACGAAACCAAAAAGCTTGCTGATACGTACATTATGAAACTAATAATCGTGTTTGTCAGGACAAGACACAGAGGATGCGACACAAAACCAAACCAAAAAAAGGCAAAGCGATTGCCTTAAAAGCATCGGGCATAACGGAAAAATAATTATAACATAAGTATCCAGCTAAAAGTAAGAGACGGAAGGAGATGGTGACGGAAGCAAGGGTCTGCGATGCTAGTCGATATAAATTGCTACGGTGAAAATAACTAGGATCTAGGAAACTGCTAGGTGAAATAGAAAAATGCAGGAAGTGCACTCGCATTGAAGGATGAGTGAGTCCTAGACTGGGTTTAAACCGAGGTTGGTGAATCCAGCCTTCAGACCCGGGATAAACGTAAAATTATAAGTTATCGATACAAATTTGGCGACACTTTCTCCGCCCGCGTTGCAGAATTGAACCCCGGAACCGACCACGCTGACGTGTCACAAACTTTATTAACAATTCTAGCAAGGATATGTGAGCTATTATTATGCCTGCTCCTTTTCTTTCATAAAAACCATGAATCTATTTGTCCGTCAGGGTGAAAGGGTTTTACAAAACACAAATGAATGCCTTCTTACGGTCTCCTGGCTGGCCAAGCCTGCCGATACAAGAGAAAAAAAAACGTAATATTCGGATGACGTTGTTTCGTGAGACGGCGACAGTGAGACAGCGTGAGAAAGGTGGAAGCTTCGACTCACCGGGTCGTATCCGAAGGTCGAGGTCGCCGAAGGCCTGCGTGCGGAGGTCCAGGTCCTTGAGGCTGGGCCGCAGGTCGGTGTCCTTCAGCCGCAGGTCGACGTCGTGCAGCGATTGGCCGGATCTCGGCTCCGCCTCCGGCAGCACGATGGAGCTGTAGATGCTGGCCACGCCCCCGCCGGCCCCGCCCCCGCTGCCCCCCGAGCTCGACGTGCGGCGCGCCGTGCGCGACCGCGGGTCCGACCGCGCTCTGCGACGCGGGAAGAGTGCGGTTAGAGTCCGGCCGGGATTGGCTGACACGGGATAAGTGCGGTTAGAGTCCGGCCGGGATTGGCTGACACGGGAAGAGTGCGGTTAGAGTCCGGCCGGGATTGGCTGACACGGGATAAGTGCGGTTAGAGTCCGGCCGGGATTGGCTGACACGGGAAGAGTGCGGTTAGAGTCCGGCCGGGATTGGCTGACGCTCCGACGGGACCAGGGTGTGTCAGAGTGCGAGGTCACACCTACCGCCTTCGGTAGTCACCAACTCTTTATTATGGAACACGACCGTCTCTAAACTCCGCTCTGCTCTGACCGAGGATGCCGCCTCGGGGCCTGCGTCTCCACCCTAGCGGCAACGTGCGGCCACGGACACGGCCATGACCGCAGGCAACCCAAACCCCGCAATACCCGGAAAGCATACAGCAATTCCGGGTTTGCAGGTGCCGGCACCGTAGACCCTACACCTTCATAGACCTACACGAGCTTCGTCACGCTGCGTGTCTGACGAATCAACGAGGAGGTTACACATGCCGGGTTTATCGAGCTTGGAAATGTTCCGCCCCGGGGAAAGTGCTTCAACGAGTGCTTCAACGAACTAGAAGCGACGGCATGGACGATGGCGAGGCGGGAACTCACTTGGCGGTGTCGTAGAGCGACGGCTGCGTCTCTGCGCTGGGTCGCTTGCGCGGGTCCCGCGCTACGGCGGCGACGGGGGCGGCGGCGGCGGCGGCGCTGCGCGGATCCCGCAACATCGGCGCCGGCGGCATCGGCAGCTCCAGCCGGCCCAGCGTCGGCCTGCACCAGGACACACGGCGTCAGAAAATCCACCTTCTCTTCGCACGGCAGTCTCGTCCAAACGTCATTCTTGCAGGCGGCCATTTGTCTCGCAACCAGGGGGGCTACTTTGTGAGAATTTCGTTGGAAAAGTATCTCGTCTTCTCTGCGAGAGCGATCGCTTTTGTCCGTGTTTTTAATGGAACTTACGAACGCCGTCATCGAGAACACGAATCAATTCTCTGACAGAAGTTTTACAAAATCCCCCTGAGGTTAAGCAACGATGGTCACCATGTCAACAGAGGCCAAGCAAATATGATGACCTTATCCAACAAAGTCAAGCAACAGCAATGATCCGATCCTATCAGGTTAAGCAACAATGGTCACCATTTCAAACAAAGTCAAGCAACAGCAATGATCCGATCCCATCAGGTTAAGCAACAATGGTCACCATTTCAAACAAAGTCAAGCAACAGCAATGATCTGATCGTATCAGGTTAAGCAACAATGGTCACCATTTCAAACAAAGTCAAGCAACAGCAATGATCCGATCCTATCAGGTTAAGCAACAATGGTCACCATTTCAAACAAAGTCAAGCAACAGCAATGATCCGATCCCATCAGGTTAAGCAACAATGGTCACCATTTCAAACAAAGTCAAGCAACAGCAATGATCCGATCCCATCAGGTTAAGCAACAATGGTCACCATTTCAAACAAAGTCAAGCAACAGCAATGATCCGATCCTATCAGGTTAAGCAACAATGGTCACCATTTCAAACAAAGTCAAGCAACAGCAATGATCCGATCCCATCAGGTTAAGCAACAATGGTCACCATTTCAAACAAAGTCAAGCAACAGCAATGATCCGATCCTATCAGGTTAAGCAACAATGGTCACCATTTCAAACAAAGTCAAGCAACAGCAATGATCCGATCCCATCAGGTTAAGCAACAATGGTCACCATTTCAAACAAAGTCAAGCAACAGCAATGATCCGATCCTATCAGGTTAAGCAACAATGGTCACCATTTCAAACAAAGTCAAGCAACAGCAATGATCCGATCCCATCAGGTTAAGCAACAATGGTCACCATTTCAAACAAAGTCAAGCAACAGCAATGATCTGATCGTATCAGGTTAAGCAACAATGGTCACCATTTCAAACAAAGTCAAGCAACAGCAATGATCTGATCGTATCAGGTTAAGCAACAATGGTCACCATTTCAAACAAAGTCAATCAACAGCAATGATCTGATCGTATCAGGTTAAGCAACAATGGTGACCATGCTAGTAACTCACGCTGCAGCTGCCGGGGAACTGTCAGACGTGGCTGCCGTCGCCGCGGCAACGGGCTCGTGACGCATCCGAATGCTTGACAGCAGCTTGTTGACGGCATCGCTGACATCGGCTATCTTGGTCAAGTCCTCCGCCTTCTTCTTGAGTTCGTCGTCGTCGTCGGCGACAGCAGCAGCGACGGGCGTGCGTCCCGTCGACAGGTTCTTCAACACCGTCGAAAGACTCGACTGTTCCGCTTCGTCGTCGCTCGAATACCTGTCCAGGGACACGCGCGGCGCAATCGTTAGCAACAGTTTAATCCTAGATGCAAACACTCGGTGCTTCTACGCTAGACGATGATTATCGGCAACAACTTGACGCTCACCAGTCTTCGTCGTCTTTGTCCGCGGCTGCGTCGGCTTCGGCGGCGGCTGCTTTCAGAGTCTCTTCGCGCAGCGCTTGCTGCTGCTGGATGCGCAGGAACAACTCTTGCTGCTTGCGCGGCAGATGCGCTGGGATGTCGCCTACGACAACGCAAGCTCACGTTATCATTCGTCATATCACTTGCGTCCAGCAGCAATCTTAGCGTTTCTTAGCAGCGTAGAAACCTAGCAACCTTAGCAGCGTAGAAACCTAGCAACCTTAGCAGCGTAGAAACCTAGCAACCTTAGCAGCGTAGAAACCTAGCAACCTTAGCAGCGTAGAAACCTAGCAATCTTAGCAGCGTAGAAACCTAGCAACCTTAGCAGCGTAGAAACCTAGCAACCTTAGCAGCGTAGAAACCTAGCAACCTTAGCAGCGTAGAAACCTAGCAATCTTAGCAGCGTAGAAACCTAGCAACCTTAGCAGCGTAGAAACCTAGCAACCTTAGCAGCGTAGAAACCTAGCAACCTTAGCAGCGTAGAAACCTAGCAACCTTAGCAGCGTAGAAACCTAGCAACCTTAGCAGCGTAGAAACCTAGCAACCTTAGCAGCGTAGAAACCTAGCAATCTTAGCAGCGTAGAAACCTAGCAACCTTAGCAGCGTAGAAACCTAGCAATCTTAGCAGCGTAGAAACCTAGCAACCTTAGCAGCGTAGAAACCTAGCAATCTTAGCAGCGTAGAAACCTAGCAATCTTAGCAGCGTAGAAACCTAGCAACCTTAGCAGCGTAGAAACCTAGCAATCTTAGCAGCGTAGAAACCTAGACAACTTAGTAACATAGCACACTATTTAGCTGGATACAGTTATGTGATTTGACTTGACTTTTAGGTGCGAAACCTAGGTTCTTAGGGTAAACAACCTCTGGAGAGTCTATTAGAACCTCATTAGAACGATAAAAGACCGCTGCAGTACATGACAACTTTCTTGTGATAGAAAATGGGCTTTGATTGATTTATTTTTGTTTAACGACGCACTGTTTTGACAACTGGCCGCGTGGCGCGGGCCTAACGGTAGAGTCTAAAGTGAGAGAACCTCATTGGGATGAAAAATGACCTCTGCAGAGTCCATTTGATATTTGTACGACAATAATATATGTATTTTGTACACTTGTACAGTGTATCATGTACGATATGTGCAACCGTCTAGGTAGTGAAAAGTCAGAGTGGTTCAGAGCGGTGCTTTGTAGGATTGAGAGTGTACGGTTTTGCTCTGTTACAACGTTGCGGCGGTCGTAAAAAGGACCTTGTCTGGGCGGTGTGTTTGAGAGAAGCCTCGTGGAGATGGCTGTACCTTCTGTCTTGTCCTCCACCGCTGCCGCTGCCTCCTTCTCGTCATCGTCGTCGTCGGGGGCGTCGATCACCAACGCCGTCTCGTCCAGCGAATGCTTCCTGTCGGCGACGGCGTCCGAACGCTCGTCCACGTCCATCACCAGCCGTTCCTTGTCTTCCGAACGGTCGTCCGGACTCGACGGTCGACGCTGCGGCGGCGGCGGCGGCAGCAGCTCCGGTTCCACGCCCGCAGAGTAACTGCCGTGATAACGTAGCGAGATTATTACTTGCAACGCAGCTTAACCACTATGTTTTAGCGACTAGACTTAACTGAGTCAGGTGTTTGATGGGTGACCATCGTGCACACGATCAGTTCTGTTCGGGAGAGAGGTCGGAGGGTTTGAAGTTAGTACGACAACTTCACTCGCCTTGCTTGTCAACCTCTCGACAGCAACATCGCGCTGCTGGAACCAATTCCCGTCCGGCATCCATGCTGAAAACGGCTTTAAAATCTACAATTTAATTCCGATTGAAATTTCCTCAGCACGGTGGTGTTAAGAGGGTGTCCTTCACCCCCGTGCCGAGTTTCAGCCCCGTCGGACCGACAGGAAGCGCAGAAAGCGTGAGTAAGCCAGGTTAAGCACGTTTGCTTGCCTGAATGGGTGACCGGTACTTGCCTGTGTGTCTCAGAGCCAACCTGGAGCTGAACGAGCCCCAACAGGTGTTTGATGGGTGACCATCATGCACACGATCAGTTCTGTTCGGGAGAGAGGGCGGAGGGTTTGAAGCTAAAAAGCTTTGGGAACCATAATGGGACGCATTGGAATATGGAAAGCATCAGTAATGGATAAGGAGAGCAATGGATATCATCAACTCAACCCTGCCAGCTTGAGCAGCCGGGAAAGCTTTGGGAAACATTTGCAGCATCAGGAAAGCAATGGAAAAGCACGGTGAAAGCATCAGCGCATCCCGGCAGCTCGAGCGGCCAGGAAAGCAATGGGAAAGCTGCAACTCACCCCGCCAGCTTGAGCAGCCGACTCTTCTGCGTGGATTCTGCGGTGTCGTGCCGCGGCCTCATCGCCTCGTGCTGCTGCTGCTGCGGCTGGCCGAAGTCTTGCCGGCCGAACGCGTCGCGCATGTCACGCATGTCACGCATGTCACGCATGTCGCTGCCGTCCATCGGACCGCCGCTGCTGTAGACCGGGAACGAAACGACGTTAAGAAACGTATCGACGGGGTTGCGATACGATGGTTTCGGAAGGGGCAGGCAACCGCAGTGAGCCGTTCATCAGACCGCCGTCGACGCTGCCGTAGACCGGGAACACAGTCGTGAAGATGTCCGCGCCGTCGAGGACGAAACGTAGACACAAGGTCCTTCTCAGGACCGCCGCAACGTTTCAACGGAGATAAACCGTACACTTGCAACTCTACCGACCCAGAGGCTGAATATCTGGCAGCCATTTGCAATGGCTCATTGATGTCAGATATCAAGACGTATCGCAACGGTGTAATGTCTTGATATCTTGCTCGAGAGATGCGGCCGGCCGTCAACAGGATGATTCTTGCTAAAAAGCTGGGGGCCTGCTGCAATGGCTCTCGTGATTTTTAAATTAAGAATAATTTGAAGTGTGCAAACTGAAAGTGTTTATTGCCACTTGTGGTTCTTGTCGTCGTTCAACAAGAAGGGATCGCTCACCTGGGCTAACCTCTGCTTTCATAGCCCAGGACTAGCAGCGGAGACCCGTGCCTCCGGCACTATGTGGTTACGCCTTTTACTTTATTAGGGCAAAAACCTATGCCTATAAGACATAACCCTACCTATGCTCATAAGGCATAACCCTATGCCCATAAGGCATAAATATGCCCATAAGGCATAACCCTATGCCCATAGGGCATAATGCGCGTGCGCGTCAAAATTTTTAGTGACGAAAAGTGACTTTGTGGCATAAAATTATTGGACAGACTGTACCTGTGAAGAGTTGTTTACCTTTTTCATACCCTATTTTCAGCCTATGCAAAATTAGTTTTATTCAAATTTAAAATAGTAAAAATACTCGGATGTCGCTCAAAAAGTAAATTGTTATTGGGAAAAATATTATCAACGTTTTGAAAAAAAACCCGACCATTTTCGTTCATTTTTCACCGTTTCTATTAGAGATTAATGGAAGACATCCCCAGATACCCGGATACCCGGATAGGTACACCTAAATTAGACAACAACAACTCTTGTAAGTTATATAAGGTTGATGGCCCAGGCCAAGCGACCTGACAATCTTACATGTTAATTGATGATGCTACACATCGACAAGTACACTGGACCGTGTCACAATGGGCCTTCGTTGGCGGTCACCACGGCAATAACAAGTCTAACAACGGGGTTATGGTAACCCGGACATGAGGAGAGAATATCTCCGTTCTGTTATCAATTGACGAGAGGTTATCTACAAAGGTTTCCTACGTTGACAGCTTTCTCCTCCGGGGTTGTTGCCACTGCTCTTCTGTGTCCTTCCGTTTAAGAAGGCCGGACATTTCGGCAAGTCGCAAGCAATCCTATTCCGGTTATTCCGTCGTGTTTCTGTCCTAGTTTCCCGTTCTGCTCTAGTCTAAGAGTCACGTGAACACCAGTTCCTTACGGCTCGAAGGCTTACGGAAGAAATGAATTACTTGCTAGGGTTTGTTATATCTTTCTATAAAACAGTGCTAAGAATTGAGCAGGTTCAAAATCTGACACCTTTGAGCTTTTGGTAAAGCATTTTTTTTCCACAAAATCCAAGAGGCTCTGATTATTTCACTATCCGCCCTGCACAATGTCGAAACAACCGAAACAATTTCGAATAGCAAAAAGTTCACAATATTCATAACTTTCTACAACAACTGAAGATTATGATCTAAATATTAAACTTTTTAATAACTTTGAGAAAATTATTAAGGTTTGTTGACACAGCAAGAGCAAAGTATCAGATTTTTTTATGTAATTTGAGCAAGAAATGCAAAAAGAGCTGTTTTTAAGTCCATTCAGTTGATGTCAGCTGTGTTTCCTTGTGTTTCCTTGTGTTTCCTTGTGTTTCCTTGTGTTTCCTTGTGTTGCCTTGTGTTTCCTTGTGTTTCCTTGTGTTTCCTTGTGTTTCCTTGTGTTTCCTTGTGTTTCCTTGTGTTTCCTTGTGTTTCCTTGTGTTTCCTTGTGTTGCCTTGTGTTGCCTTGTGTTTCCTTGTGTTTCCTTGTGTTTCCTTGTGTTTCCTTGTGTTTCCTTGTGTTTCCTTGTGTTTCCTTGTGTTTCCTTGTGTTGCCTTGTGTTGCCTTGTGTTGCCTTGTGTTGCCTTGTGTTTCCTTGTGTTTCCTTGTGTTTCCTTGTGTTGCCTTGTGTTTCCTTGTGTTTCCTTGTGTTTCCTTGTGTTGCCTTGTGTTGCCTTGTGTTTCCTTGTGTTTCCTTGTGTTTCCTTGTGTTGCCTTGTGTTTCCTTGTGTTTCCTTGTGTTGCTTTGCGTTTTCTTGTGTCAATGGTATGCAGTTCAATATGATTAACCATTTTTATCATCCTTGTGTGCTACGCTTGTGCTAACGTCAGTTGTCTACACTTCCATAAGATTAACGGAGTCTGAACTTAATTGCGCGCTCTGCTTACACTAATGTTGATGTTGGTAAACGATAGCCGACCGAAAGAGCTCTGCACAAAGACGATAACAAGACATAGACAAATCTCTCGACACTCACCTGAGCTTTATGGCCAGCTGGCGCTCCCGTTCCTCCAGATCCCACTTCCGCTCTTCGCGTTCTTCCCGCCGCAGTTTCTTCTCTTCCCTTCGCTGCTTCTTATCGCGTTCCTTCTCCGCTCGTCGTTTCTTCTTGGCGTCCGACGCTGGAAAAACCAGGAAACACCGTTAAAAACAGTCAGAATCAACGCCAGAAACACGGCATTTCTTCGGAAGCAATGAGAATAACTTTAAGTTGAGCATGCAGGGATACAAGAGCAAGATTCCTATAGGAGTATTCCTTTCTGGGCATCACCATCCCTCAACGAAAAATAAAATGTTATCCATGATATGTCACACTATAATACTTTTATGCTTTTGTAATGTTATCTATAATAATATCAACACCTTACCACGGTGCATTAACTGTACGATTGTAAGACGAAACGAACAAAATCAACATCGACGTTGTTAAATCCGGATCCCGCTTCGAGGCAACTTCAACGCGTCCGCCACTCACCCCCGTCTTCGGCGGCGCCCTCCTCGGCGAGCGCGAGCCGCGTCTCGGCCAGCTGCTTGCGAATCTCCTCGTCCCAACGCAGCTTCTTCTCCTCGTGCAGCTGCCGCAGCGACGGCTTGCCGCCGACGTCGTCCACTCCTCCCGTCGCCGCCGTCGTCGTCGCCGCCGCGGCCGGCGCTACTTCGTCGCCCGCGTCCCAGCGGTTCCGATGCCGCTTGCTCGGCGAACGCGTCTCGCCCGGCGTCGCAGTCGCTGTCGTAGCCTCGTCTGCCTCGCCTTACGGAGAAGGGGACACGGCGTTGAAACCACCGGTAAACAACGCAGTATCTATCTATCTATCAGCTGTATTGTTCTAGGCATCTCATCAGCCTATGTCTGTCTATGTTTCTATCCATTGTATGTATCATGTTTAATGTTCCAGGCATCTCATCAGCCAGGTTACTAATTCTTTATTTTAACATCGTCTAACATTGGATATAAGTATTAATATTTATATTTATTATAATATGGTGAGTTATAACCATAAAAGTTGACATCTTTCTATGTACTAATCTATCTTAGGATTTACGTTAAACTGTGTTTGTTTATATTTCCCAAATAACACCCAGCGGTGAATCTAGTGACGCTTCAATCACACGCCGACAACTCGACTAACGCCGATTATAACGTGGCTCCATGGAGATAGAAACAGGACTATGAATGAACATAGAAGCCGGTGAATCTAGTGACGCTATGCTGCAATCACACGCCAACAACTCGACTAACCCCGATTATAACGTGGCTCCATGGAGATAGAAACAGGACTATGAATGAACATAGAAGCCGGTGAATCTAGTGACGCTATGCTGCAGTCACACGCCAACAACTCGACTAACCCCGATTATAACGTGGCTCCATGGAGATAGAAACAGGACTATGAATGAACATAGAAGCCGGTGAATCTAGTGACGCTATGCTGCAATCACACGCCAACAACTCGACTAACCCCGATTATAACGTGGCTCCATGGAGATAGAAACAGGACTATGAATGAACATAGAAGCCGGTGAATCTAGTGACGCTATGCTGCAATCACACGCCGACAACTCGACTAACCCCGATTATAACGTGGCTCCATGGAGATAGAAACAGGACTATGAATGAACATAGAAGCCGGTGAATCTAGTGACGCTATGCTGCAGTCACACGCCAACAACTCGACTAACCCCGATTATAACGTGGCTCCATGGAGATAGAAACAGGACTGTGAATGAACATAGAAGCCGGTGAATCTAGTGACGCTATGCTATCGATACAAACTGCAAATCCTTTGCGTGCAAGTTACATATTGACTATTGGAGACTAGATATCCTGTGTCCTGGCAGAAAATCCTGCAACCGTCACCCAATCAAATCAACCAGCAAAGCGTGTACAGACAACTCTCCCCGGCTTGTGAGCAACTTTGTAGGCTTTGTAGCCGAGCTACCTTCATCTTCGGAGGGCATCGGCGTCTGCCTGCCGCCGCCGGCGTCCATCATCGACGCCGGCATCGCGATCTCGATGTCGAACAGCGACGGGATCGGCTTGACGGCGTCGGCGACGGCAGCGACGGCCGGGTTGGAAGCGTTGCCGCCGCCGGCCGCAGCCGACTCGCGGGCCTTCTTGTCCTGCACCATCTGCGCTGCGCCTTCGCGCGTTAGCCGCGGGAAGTCGCCCAGGATCTCCTTCGGAGCCGTCTCCAGGTGCTGCGGACGGGTTGGACGAGTTAGACGTTGTTGGTTATGTATGATTGCCGGTGTTTGACGACGCACTGTTTTGACAGCTGGCACCGTGGCGCTGGTCTATAATGAAAGGGTGATGATGAACCTAACCTATGGCTAGAAGGGAGGAGGGGAAGCCCGGTGATTCATTGATTGATTGCCGGTGTTTAACGACGCGCTGTTTTGACAGCTGGCACCGTGGCGCTGGTCTGTAATGAAAGGGTGATGATGAACCTAACCTATGGCTAGAAGGGAGGAGGGGAAACCCGGTGATTCATTGATTGATTGCCGGTGTTTAACGACGCACTGTTTTGACAGCTGGCACCGTGGCGCTGGTCTATAATGAAAGCGTGATGATGAACCTAACCTATGGCTAGAAGGGAGGAGGGGAAACCCGGTGATTCATTGATTGATTGCCGGTGTTTAACGACGCACTGTTTTGACAGCTGGCACCGTGGCGCTGGTCTATAATGAAAGCGTGATGATGAACCTAACCTATGGCTAGAAGGGAGGAGGGGAAACCCGGTGATTCATTGATTGATTGCCGGTGTTTAACGACGCACTGTTTTGACAACTGGCCCCGTGGCGCTGGTCTATAATGAAAGCGTGATGATGAACCTAACCTATGGCTAGAAGGGAGGAGGGGAAACCCGGTGATTCATTGATTGATTGCCGGTGTTTAACGACGCACTGTTTTGACAACTGGCCCCGTGGCGCTGGTCTATAATGAAAGGGTGATGATGAACCTAACCTATGGCTAGAAGGGAGGAGGGGAAACCCGGTGATTCATTGATTGATTGCCGGTGTTTAACGACGCACTGTTTTGACAGCTGGCACCGTGGCGCTGGTCTATAATGAAAGCGTGATGATGAACCTAACCTATGGCTAGAAGGGAGGAGGGGAAACCCGGTGATTCATTGATTGATTGCCGGTGTTTAACGACGCACTGTTTTGACAACTGGCCCCGTGGCGCTGGTCTATAATGAAAGCGTGATGATGAACCTAACCTATGGCTAGAAGGGAGGAGGGGAAACCCGGTGATTCATTGATTGATTGCCGGTGTTTAACGACGCACTGTTTTGACAACTGGCCCCGTGGCGCTGGTCTATAATGAAAGGGTGATGATGAACCTAATGGAATGTAAAGAAGCAGCTCTGCTCTCGGCAGCACTCACCCGCAGAAGGATGGACTTGAGCACCTCGGTGAGCTGTCCGTGGTTGAACTTGCAGCGTTCGCCGGCGTAGCACTTGAGTCCCGTGTGGTGATACTTGCACGGGAAGTCGCGGTGCATGTACAGGCACTTGTCCTTCTTCGCGCAGCAGTCCATCAGGTAGAACTTGCACAGCTCCATCTTGCGCGGCGGCAGCGCGTCGTGCGAGTACGGGCACTCGTCGCCCTGGCGGCACGGAAGTGAGGTTAGCGGCAGGACAGAAGTGAGGTTAGCGGCAGGACAGAAAACACCGTTTAGACTGCGTTCTGGGATCTGGACGATGATTGGACGGCTAATGAGACTACAAATGTTAAGCTTTTAACCCGTGGGTAATTTGGAACAGATAGCCTTAATGGAATCCAAAGTGAAGAAATGGACAGTTGTGTCGTATGTTTTAAGCCTTACCCGTGTTGCCTAAGAGATCTACGGATCGGAAATCGAGCTTTTTCTATTAGCAAAGACGTGTAAGAAAGCCAGAGAAATTATCGCCACTTTTCAGCAGTTTTGGTTGGAATAAAATCACCTTGAGGCTTTAACTGTGAAGAAATTTTTCTCAAATAGCTACGGAATTCCCTAGAAACAGAGCATAGAGCTCGGCGGATGGAGCAGCCGCCGCGATGTCCGTAGACCGCGATACTAAAACAATGCATCGCATGGCTCACCTTCTGACACTTGCCCTGCATGAAGAACATGCAGACGGAGTCTGGCCCCTGCCGCGGGTCGCCGCGCTGCGGTCGCAACCTCTTCTTCGACGGATCCCCGCGGCCGCCGCCGCCCCCGCCGCGTCCCATCTTCCTGCCGCCGCCGCCGCGGTTCCCGCCGCCCCGTCCTCGGCCTCGGCCCCGTCCGCGTCCTCCGCGGCCCGCGCCGTGGTCGACAAACTCTTCTTCGCTCTCGTCGTCGTACGAGGAGTAGTCGTCGAACGGACGCATTTCTGTGACAGGTGACAGATTGAGGTTAGGTTGTGTTTTAGGCGGTTGGCAGGGAGACGTTGTGGTTGGTGTGATCCAATCAAGGTGAATCCAATGACAAGATCGAATCATGCCGTCGTGCGCATGGGCATTTTAAAAAAGCACTGAGACCCAGCACTGAGTTACTAGATTTCGATTGGGTTGCGTTTGTAGCGCCGGGCATCGTGCTGCAATCATGCTACACTTTTACAAACTTGTCCACGCTGGCAACAATCAAACGAAATAAGCGGATACAGAATTAGAGGTGGATGCATCTTGCTACAGGTTGTTACTTATCACGACATTATTTCATGCGTTTTCATTTGAAACACAATTCTCGGTGGGTTGAAAGCTTCTAGAAATTGAGAACCAAGAGCTAGTCTAGTAAAAAATAAATAAAAGTATAATTTAAGCCAGTTAGGTCGAGATTTCCGTGGCTGTTAGCTTCTTAAAGTGTTGTTACCATGGAGACGGCCGATGAGATGCCTAGATCCCGTGTTAACAGACCGTTGAATTATTAACAAGCCACAAACGTTATCGATCATAAAAATTGTGTTTTTTGCGTCAAGAAATCTTCGACTCCGTGTCTTCTATTTGCTGATGTAAGTATGAACAGCGAAGAAGCGGACATTGATATCGGGTGGAGAGCAACGAAATGAAGAAACACAACCATGCCGTTAATTCAGGCCGAGCCAAACATTCAGAGAGCACGTTTCCGTAGAACAAATTCTCGAGCACACGTACCTATTTTCTTTCTTCGTGAATGAGAGGCTGATGAAAGAGAAGAAACTCTTTAAGAACCTGGCGGTTTTGTGACAAACTAGCCAGGTAGCTACGTGATTCTGCTTGGACAATGTCTCATAAATGTTAGTCCCTAGCTAAGTTCAAGTCTAGGAAATTACTCTCAACCAACGTTCCATAATGTCTATATTCTTTCAAGGAATCTTGGGCAAAGCCGTAGCAATCCTCAGACTCGGTACATCTTTTTAACGATTCCTCCGCTAATCCGTGCTGTCGAGAGGTTGACAAGCAAGGCGAGTGAAGTTGTCGTACTGACTTCAAACCCTGCAACCTCTCTCCCGAACAGAACTGATCGTGTGCATGATGGTCACCCATCAAACACCTGTTGGAGCTTGTTCAGCTCCAGGTTGGCTCTGAGACACACAGGCAAGTGCCGGTCACCCGTCCAGGCACAAAATCTTTGCTTAACCTGGCTAACTTGGGCTTTCTGCGCTTCCTGTCAGTCCGACGGGGCTGAAACTCGGCACGGGGGTGAAGGACACCCTCTTAACACCACCGTGCTAAGGAAATTTCAATCGGAATTAAATTGTAGATTTTAAAGCCGTTTTCAGCATTGATGCCGGGCGGGAATTGGCTCCAACAGCACGATGTTGACAAGCAAGCCGAGTGTAAATCTAGCGACGACGAACAGAATCGGAGAGCTCACCGTCCGCGTAGTGGTAGGGGTCTTCCTGGTAGGGCGGCGTCTGTCCGTCGTGTTCGCGCATGATGGGGCTCGCGCCGCGAACGAACAGCATCTCGTCGTCGTCTGCTTCTTGGTCGTCGTCCGCCGCCCGGTGGTGTTTCTTGCGTCGCTGACGGACAAAAAACCGGGACTTGGTTATTGGAAAGTGTCTTGCTCGGTAGAGGACGCAGGGATCTACGTCGAAACATCGTTGAGCTAGCGACAGAATCGACAGCGTCGTCTAGACGGCAAGGTCGGAGGTGAAGTACTACAGCCGTCTATTTACAACTTGACACGACGTTGCTGGTACCGGGCGGTTGTTGGCGAAATTCGAACCGATTTTGTCCGCAGAACAACTTCAGAACTAAAAATCTATAAGCAATCGATACTGCAGTGATTCCTTGTTCATAACAAGTTAGAAGCTTTAGTGCAAATTGAACCAAACTTCAATTTTTGTTGCATGAACAGTAGAAAATTTGTTTATAAGAAATAATTAAAATTGAAAAATTATAAGTAAAGAATCTTTCTAGAAAATGTATGTCTACGGCTGATTTACCCATTTGCAGAAATATGTATCAGTGTGATTCATCTCTAATCAATTGTTTTGCTATCCTCAGCTGATATTAGGATTCCCAAATAGTATGTTGGCATATGTTGGCATAAATTTCGAGCTCAGATGGGCCGAACCCAGTATCAATGACTTGATAGAAACTGTCTATTTAAAAATGACTCGCTAAGACTAACAATATTTTCTAGTCTTGGCACAATAGTTTTCAGATGAAATATTAAACTGACTTAAACTTAAGCTAATCCCAATGTTTTGAAAAGCTGTGCTGGATGCTTTACCAACGGTTTAACTCTAGAACTAAATTAACCAGCATAGCATTCACAAACCCGGTAAAATGGTTGTTCTGACATCTAAGAGAAGTCGTAAGCACCGACTTAACAAGTCAAAAACCCGCAAGCTTTGTATCTACCTTAGAATCCTTCCTATCCTCGCCCTCCTCTTCGCCCCTGTGCCTCTTTTTCCGCTTCTTCTTCCTCTTCCTGTCCTCGGCTTCGTCGTCGACTTCTCCGTTGTCGACGGTCTCGTTGAGGTCGCCGCCCATCGCGGCTCGTATCGCCTTCTCCACGTTGTCGGCCCAATCATCTTCCCCCGCCGCTTTGTTTCCGTCGTTGGGGCCGGCCTTCGCGTTGCCCGCCTTCTTCGGCTTCTTCTTGGAAGACTTGTCGGCCTTGACGGCTGGCGCCTCTTTGACGGGCGCCTTTATTATCGGCGGTTCGATCTTGGGCGGCACAGGCTTTGGGATCGGGGCGGGTTGCGCAGGTTCTTCCTCGTCGTCTTCGATCTCGCCGTCTTCCAGATCGATTTCGTCTTCTTTCGAGCTGTAAAGAGATGCGGTGTTTACTGGGCTGGCGACCCGGAGGAATTCGGACTGACTTAGGAGCTCATGGTGTTTTAATGTTTGAATTTTCTCGGAGAATTTGGACTAAAGCCCACTCTAGCAAATACTTTGAACTAAGGAGTTTAACTTTTGAATTTAAATGGTGGATGTGCCATTTTCAATTTTTACCCCCCTTAAATGAACTTTTTATGGCTTGTAAGTCATTATTTAACTTTCAAAAAGTAATAATCTGCTGATGTAAATTAGGTAGTACAGAAAGTTTCTCTGCGAAATCTTCGGTTTCTTTAAGTTAGAGCGGTTTTCCCGTGAAAAAGGATTGAATGGGCAAGTAAAAAATATTAAGACATAATTAAAGCCCCTTGCCCTCTGAGCATATAAGTCAAGGCACTAGAATGTTCATTAATGTTGAAGATGTTAATCTTTATCAAAATTATTAAACAGGCAACTTTGCCAAGCCGAATAAACTTGGATTTCATACTTTTCTTGGGATTTTTTTTTAAATAGACATCAGAAACTATACTGTCTTCGTTAAGTAATGAATTGAAAACTAATTAATTTTGAAAAACAAATTAGCAGCACCACCTCAGAGGAAGATCAAAATGCAAATGTAATAAAATATGCTCGTAAATCTCGTCAACAATTCAATTAGGTTATGTTGCCGAGAGCAAGGGCTACGCCCATGAAGGTATACTCCTCTATTTTCGATATTTTAGCTCACTTCTAAGGTCCCTCATTTAAGAATTTTAAAACACTTAAGAATAAATTAGTTGCGTATCATACATTTTATGACCGAGCTTAGACAGAAAATTAAAAGTGAAATATCATTTCCATTCCCAGCCAAATCTCTGAGGAAAAGGCCAAGGCCAATACATAAGAATACTAACATCTCGGTAATGGGCATTGATTCATAGACCATCATCATTGAGGTCGGTGTCGTACAGTAAGATAATACTTCAATAGTAAACAAACTATGCCCTAAATTCATGCGATTCTTCTTCGATTCACAAAATTTAGTTTCAATTCATTGGAACTCGAACAGCAACGCGTCATTTCGTGGAACCAGTTTCAGCTTTTGTCAGCTGTTTCGGAACCATGACGTAACGGGAAATAAAAAGTTGAAGATTTTCATTAAAAGACCTGTTGAACCGAAAACAAACCCAAATAAATTTTTAGATCTGAATTTAATTATTTTCTTTCATTTTTGAGACTGTAAAATTACTTAAAACAAGAAAATTCTAACTTCATCTGATTAAAATTTCGAGTTTAGTACAAATGTGGCAACTAGAAAGCGCTGCCAACTCATTTCAATTTCCAGTCAAGAAAATAGGCTCGATTTATTGTTAGGTTAATAAGCTTTAACCTATTTAAGCTTTTTTCGGTACCTAGCTCTAAAATCCACACTTTGGTCTCGCTGGCATGATTAACTCATTAAGAATTAACTCAAAATTATTTCAAATCGCGAATTTATAAAATTGCAACCGTTCCGGATTCGACATCAAGTTCCAGGAATAGCCCATGCCGCGTGCTTTTCCCCAATTCTCCGGTTGAGTGAAATTCCTGGCGAAATGCAGACGAAAGCTTGTTGTGCCTGGTACAGAAATAGTCTTGCCTACCTAACATTATCAAGTCCTTCCCCCACCACAACCCTTCTTATCTAATCAATGTTGCCTATCAGGTTTCACGTACAACCGATTCCGAAAAAAATGACCTTTTTCGTCCTTGTGACGCGTTGTATTGAGCACTGTGTATGGTTATTATGCAAATATCGCGAAGGACAAAGTGAAAAGAATAAACAGAGCTGGAGTAATTGAAATGCGCTCGGTATTACTCTGTTTGTTTAGAGTTTGGAATTGACGCGAAGTACACAATGTTGTGTTGGTTGCAATAATAGCGACAGGGTTTGCGTGCTTCTATCACCGATCATGTTCTGTCAAGTAATCACTATGTGCCTACTATGAAATGTCAATGAATGACAATTATGTTGTCAACTTTTTCATGCAATTACAATAGCAATGAAATATTCCATGAAAATAATAACAATGCACTGCGTTTTGCTGGTGAATGTACGTTGAACAAAACGAAGTAAGATCAAAATGGAGTCTTATCGATTTTCATGTATGTATATACGTCACCATTAAACAAATGAATCACTGCCAGACGTCGACCAAGTTGAATTTCAGAAACTAGACGTTCAACTTTTTGTTTCTTAATGAAAATCTAAATTATTAAAAGTAGAAAATGTCGGGAGCACGGAAATTTGTATCCGTTTTTGTTTTTTTTAATAATTTAGCAAACCTTTGGCGTTTTTCCGCTGGGGTAACATTCTCACTGTCGTTTTGTAGAAGGGCCATCATAAAACACTGAACATCAATTTGTGTTCAGTAATACGGTCCTTTCTATGGTCTCTTTTGCATGCAAATTATCACCAAAAAAATCATTTGTGATCACTCTCAAGGAAGAATCAATCTCCATCTCTCTCCTACATATGATATACGCAATCATACATAATGCAGGTGCGAGAGAGAATGAAAAAAGAGATCAATAGTCTTCCCTAATTACGGAAGTACAAATTACTCTTGCTTCGCAAGACCCGTATTATTAAATATTGAGTTAGGAATTATCACGACAATCTAAAATTATTATTTTGTTATAAAATCACACGTATTTGTAGCAGACGTTTGCTGCTGGGAGAAATTTCTCAATGTTATAAAAGGGATTCGTAGTGTTTCGTGAAATCGTAGCTATCTCAGTCACTTCTGCTCTGTTTGTGGCATTTGCGCTGGCCAAGCCGCGCAGCAAAGCGAACCTAGACCGCGCCTCGTCACGCGCCTACTGCCAGACCAGAAAACATCAGACCTGTCTGGCAGCTCTCTCCGTGATTTCAACGACAAAGATCGATCGGTGCATTGCAAACGTTCAATGCACAGCGCCTACAACCGACAATGATTGATTTGTACCATTTAAAATGTAGACTAGATCATTATTTTTGTTTACTTATCAAGTAATTAGCAAATAGCGAATATTTTTAGCGTGAATAGTACATCGCTGTTCGCTGAATGCCCCTTGCCCTAACTGGTTGTTCACCAGAAATGTAGCCTCGTGTCCGAGGTATTAATAAATGTTTATACAGACCCAACGTCCTCTGCGCAGAAGGATCAGACAGATGACCGAAAAACAACATGAACAATATTTTCAACATAGCCTCCCTGATAGTTTAGCTAACAAAGTTCGTCACGGTTGTGAATTGAAAATGCACCGACGGGACTTAGTGTCGAGGATGAAACTTAGGATCATGTTTCGGTGTCCTTACCCCATGTTTAGCACACAATTGCAGGTGTTTCTTGTTCATTTAAGCTACCGACTCATGATGACATCACCCTCGAGCTCAGCATGATATGCTCTGCAGTTACTTGGGACCTCGCGCGAGGCTAGGCTATTTATACATCAGCTCTGCATGGTGAAATCTGAAGCGATTTGTGTCGGGATTTATCCATTTTTGTTACAATTACTACGGGAAAAATATTGATTCACATAACATACTGAATTGATGTTCTAAAATGTCTCTCTAAATAGTTTAACAAATTGACGGTAGTTTTTTTCAGCTCAACGGGCTTGAATATTCGAAAAATTTTGTTCAAAATATGCGGGTCGTGACTTCCGAAGGGCATGACAGCGCTACCTATGTGCTAGAACTGAACTGAAAATGATCAAAATACTGTATACAATAATGAAATAATTATATTTTACATTTTTTATATCGTTTTAGAAGCACTTTTCTTCCATCATATTACACCGAAGCTGTTACCTCGTGATCGAAATCGATTTTAAATTCACATCCGCTTTCTACAGTTCAATCTTACGCTGGTTTCGTAGACCACCACTTTCCCATAAGCATTCTTTGAGTTTTTACATTTTTCAAACAGTTCCAAATACATAACATTACAAAGTTACATAAGAAATACTACATCGATACACGTAAGGAATACATTAAATAATTAATAGTAACTGACATATCGGTAAATTTGCGCCCTCAATCTGACTTGAAAATGAAAAAGGACGGGCATAACATGTACAAGACCTGAAAACATGAGAAAGGATGTTTAAAATAAAATAAAAAGTTAAAATGAACTATATTTTACAACTTTGTCACTCTGGTGATTCATCTCGAATGATCCTCGTGTGGTGATGACAGTCGTGAAGGCAAAAAGCCACCACTGTTCCATAATAATTCGTGAAATAACAAGTACTTTGGCCTTGGAGCAATCATCTCAATACATTTTTCACACCATGTTTCAACGTCCGCAGTCGATGGGTCGAACGCAAGCTTTCAAACAACACGGCTCCTTTCAATTTCATAACATTACAAAAAACACAGCTGCGTAAATAAAGGCTATCGGAATGGAAAATTACTGACGATTATCGTCAGTAATCAGCAAAAACATCTGCAAAGACATCCTGTACACTAGAGGCTTCTCAGAGAAAGAATTTCTCGGAGAAATGTGAATTTGTATGTGAATTAATATTACAAAACTAGTAATAAATTAAAATGTTATGCGAACAATTTCATGAAGCGAGTTACTGTTCATCTGGTTCGATACCGATCAGGGACGTGGCTACGATTTACAACAAAAGATAGACACAAGACATCTGGTTCCGTGTTAATGTTTAACAATAAGAGATCAACACATGAAAGCACAAAAGGATGACACGATTTCGGCGTCGCATTTCACAGCGACGGAGGTCCGCAACGCGAAATCCACGTCTCAAACGAGACCAGCTCGGTTCCGGCATCACGTGGAAACTACTCTACAAAACACTTCCATCCCAACAAATAGTTTGAGAACCGTTATCGTTTATCAAAAGCGGTCGTACACTTTCCCGATGAGTTGCGCAGCGTGATGCAACTTGGGGAATCCACGTGCGGAAACCTGGGTTATCGGCTTCGTACCTGCACTGGGTGACATTAGACAGCCAGAGGAAAATGCTTGTACATCAATTGTAAGCATTCGGACCTTTTAAAATTCCTACTATGTTGAAAAAAATATATAATATTTCTTTTCGTGTAGGCATACTGTAAGTTAAAAGATCAACATTTCTAATCCGTATTGTTTTTAGACACGATTGTCTAAGTAAGTTCTGTAAATTTACAGAATGCACTGTCTTTAAATATACTCTGAGCACATTTTACGGGGATGTTTTTTGTAAGTTGACAGCTCAGCGATCGATAGCCCAGTTTATTTTTAACGATAAATTTAAGAAAACTAAAAATTTAACTCCAGCACTTTGTCAAACGAATGGCAAGTAATCCCTCCACTTAACCTCAACAGATCCCAGAAGCAATGGACACAAATTTCTGCCAAAACGCCGAACACGTTTCCATTTGGACATCAAAGAAGTCTGCTAAACGACATCGCAACGAAGAAAGCAGACAACGAAATCGCAACATCTCCGCGAACCGCGGGAACTTTCAACACACGAAGCAGGGACAACGATCGAGCAGACAGGCTAAACGTCGCTCGGAGAAAACAACGTTCCGAGCTGCTCGGCTTTGCCTTCAATCAACGACTTCTACCGAACCCTTCGGAAACATCTCCAAAACTAGGAAGTCGTGACAAAAGATACGTCACGTCGACGATATAAACTCGGTGAGAACGTAGATCAGACAACATGAGTCACAACTCGAAACAGATTTCAAACCGAGATCCTAGCAATCGAAGGATGGTCCAGGAAAGATGCTCCGTCCCGTTTCTCCGTTTGTATTTACTTCAGCTATGTCTGCGCTAGTGGATACATATCGTACGTCGAAATCTTACAAAATGTTGTACATCGTGGACAAGAACTGGCCACTGCAGCTTCTTTTAGAAGATTATTTCTGAAGTGTTCTATGTCGTTAGAATGTGCAAGCGTTACGACACAGAACCTCCCTGCCTTACGTTGATAGTCGGCGACGCCTCCTGACGTATCAGGAAACCGACCAGGTTCAAAGCGTAGACGCGTTTCTGGATTCTGCCGATGGAAGCTTCGATAGAAGGCTGCCGGTTAGATTGCCTAGTCGAGACAGAGACAGTTGAAAAGACAGCGGCAGGCTGGGAACCAGCTGCAATTATTCCAAACTGAAGTCTAACCTGGTCTTGGCTTGACCCAAAGTTTATCAAGTCTTCCTCTAGTCCCAGAGCTTGTGTCAGCTGGCTGGCATCAAGGTTAGTCTTGAATCAAGACTCAGTACTTTGAGTTTAGCGAAGGGAATTGGCTCGGCGCTAGCGGCAAGCAGTCGGCTTGTTTAACATCGTTAGCTACGAGCCGACTGCTTGCCGTTAGCGCTGAGCCTTGACCCTCCTTCAAACTCAAGACGCTGGCTGGTCACAAGATTGGTTTTAAAGCTAACCTCAAAGCGAGACGAGTCTTTGGTACGAACGCTGGTCTCCGAGCCAGCAGAACCTCACCTGAAAGCTGGTATTATCGCAAAGTGATCTGTCGTGTGGACTTAACCTCAAAGCTAGACGAGTCCTAGGTCAGACCCAGCCCCAACGACGGTCCCGCATCTCGTAGCCGGACGCCTAGTCGAAGCTGCAGTCGAGACGGACTTCGGGACGCAACGCACGGAAGTCTGCGACGCCGACGGGGGTGACGCCGCAGCCGGTGACGTCGAGCGATCGCAGCGTGTGGACGGCGGCCAGCACGCGCAGGCTGGTGTCCGTCACGCCGGGGTAGCCGCGGAGGACCAGCGTCTCGAGCCGGCTCGGCTGGAACACGGGGCCGAGTTGGAGTCGGCGCAATCGCGTTGTGTCGCGTGCATTCACTAACAACTAGACGTTAAGGTAGCGGATGGTTTCTCGGTTTCGCCCGGATTTGATGAGTTTGAAGAGTTTGAAAAGGACCGGCAGCAAACGGTCGGACAACGTTAAATATTTGGTACACACGCGCGTAAGACCGTTCACAACAAACTTGATAACGTGAGCTTTATGTACCGTCGTCGAAATGTTTGACGCAGCCAAAGATTTCGTCGTACGTCTAAGTTTGACAAAAGGGAGAACCGATAAGATTCATTCTCTCTGCAGCCTGCTGGATTTCGATGGTGAGTTGAGTCAAAGTGGCGGTGGACTTTTGTTTCAAGTCAGCTGTCAGATTAGCCCAAACTAATATTTTCTCCTGAGGCTTCCAAGGATCAACGATCGGGCTCATATCAATTTTAGTACCGGGTTACCTGCACAAAACTTTACGAGGACTAATGTTTAAGTGGACCCTGACCAAGATGAGACGGGTGTTTCGCAGCGCGTGTGACATCGCGGCACCAAGATGAGACGGGTGTTTCGCAGCGCGTGTGACATCGCGGCACCAAGATGAGACGGGTGTTTCGCAGCGCGTGTGACATCGCGGCACCAAGATGAGACGGGTGTTTCGCAGCGCGTGTGACATCGCGGCACCAAGATGAGACGGGTGTTTCGCAGCGCGTGTGACATCGCGGCACCAAGATGAGACGGGTGTTTCGCAGCGCGTGTGACATCGCGGCACCAAGATGAGACGGGTGTTTCGCAGCGCGTGTGACATCGCGGCACCAAGATGAGACGGGTGTTTCGCAGCGCGTGTGACATCGCGGCACCAAGATGAGACGGGTGTTTCGCAGCGCGTGTGACATCGCGGCACCAAGATGAGACGGGTGTTTCGCAGCGCGTGTGACATCGCGGCACCAAGATGAGACGGGTGTTTCGCAGCGCGTGTGACATCGCGGCACCAAGATGAGACGGGTGTTTCGCAGCGCGTGTGACATCGCGGCACCAAGATGAGACGGGTGTTTCGCAGCGCGTGTGACATCGCGGCACCAAGATGAGACGGGTGTTTCGCAGCGCGTGTGACATCGCGGCACCAAGATGAGACGGGTGTTTCGCAGCGCGTGTGACATCGCGGCACCAAGATGAGACGGGTGTTTCGCAGCGCGTGTGACATCGCGGCACCAAGATGAGACGGGTGTTTCGCAGCGCGTGTGACATCGCGGCACCAAGATGAGACGGGTGTTTCGCAGCGCGTGTGACATCGCGGCACCAAGATGAGACGGGTGTTTCGCAGCGCGTGTGACATCGCGGCACCAAGATGAGACGGGTGTTTCGCAGCGCGTGTGACATCGCGGCAACTCACCGGGGAAGGTTCTGCGGCGATGCGCACCATGTAGGGCCAGTCAACGTCGCCGGCAAACAAGTCCTGGACGGCGGCGTCCGTCACCAGCTGCGCCGCGGGCGGCACAAAGAAACGGACGCAGCTCGAAGGTCGGTGCCGCGGCTTCGGGCGGCTGCAATGTTTCAGAGATCAGAGATATCGATTATCGACACAAAGAAAAAAAAACAGAATGAGACCATATTGGCGGTGTTGGTACAGCGCAAGACACTTGCTGACCTGCTGAAGCGACAGCGCCTTCGTCGGTCTGCGCCGGCGGCCTGGTTGGCGGGCGACGGCGTTGGCGGGGAGGTGGGAACGTTGCTGGGTCCCGGCACGCCCGGGCCCACCGAGTCCGTCGTGCCGCCGTCCGCCGCGGCGCCCGCGACCGCCGCGGCGGGCGAGCCGTCGCCGCGTTGCTTCGAGCACCGCACCAGCATCTCAAGGCGGGCCTGGCGGCGAAGAGATCCGTGGTCATTCTAACCTCTGTTTCTATCTCCATCGAGACAGGCGTTCACTTGAAAGTACGTTGTCTCCCTTACTTTACTTGGAGCACTAGTTTTCATATGTGTGATGTAATTTATTGAGAGCCACAGGATAGAAATGTTCTTTATGGACGCATTGTCCAAAGTTCTAATCTATTCTCATGGCTATTCATATAGCATATCTATTATATCTAGCATATCTATATATACAGTGGCGTAGCCAGCACGGGGGCAGGGGGGGCGCCCCTATTTTTATTAATTTAAAGTTACAAGAAAAACCACTCTGGACCCAGACACCTGTAAACTATATGAAATTTCTGAAAAAGTAAGGACATATTGAGTCTAAATGGGGCGCCCCTAAAGACCCTCAATTTAAAAAATTAAAAGACTATTACGGGCGCTGATTTCAACCAAAGAAGGTGTACAATTTAGTGGAACCACCTGTCCATACATGCTTAAAAGGGCTAGCGGCATGCTGGACCAAACGCTTGTTGACATGTCGAGGTAATGACAGCGTGAAACCAACTAATTGCCCGAGCCATTGTCTAACGAAAGGGTAGAAAAAGACGTCAGTCATCAAGTCGTCAGAATGCAGAACCTGTATAGCTGTTAATGCGAAGGCGTCAATTTTTGGTGTAACTTTGGGTTTTCCTTGGGTGGAGCGGTCACCTTACAGGCAATTCGTATCTGTTTCTTTTACTCGTAAACACTTTTGACACTGACACCACACTTAAAGACTGAGGTCTTCTCCAATTAAGCTGTTTTACACATTGAGCGAGAACTCACAGAAACAATAGATTTTGAAAATGTGACCGACAACTTTGCGAAAATGAAGCCTCGACGAAAGAAACTTATCGCTGGAAAATAATTGGGTTATTTCTCAAAATTGGTTGAGCCATTTGGCCAGTGAAACGAAAACAAGCCGTCTAATTGAGCATGAGAAAATTGAAATTTTTGATTTTTGAAAAACATTTTTAAGTTTTTGAACTGAAAAACGCAGAAGTAGTACTCTGAAAATTGCATCTAAATCGTTTCAGCCGTTTGGACAGTCGAGCGCGGACAAACGGACAGAAAAACAAAAAAAATCACGAATGACTCTTTTTAGGAGTGAGTGCAAATTGAAAGTATTCGCTTTACTCGCTTCGCGCATCCAATTATATAATATACTCATCTTGTTACGTAAGCGTAACATTTTATTTTCTTACATTTTATTATTAATTCTGATTATTGATTTAATTAGTTTTATTGGATCAAGAAAAATAATGTTTGACCATAGCATACTACGTCATATAAATTACAGTGACAAAAATTGGCTAATACACGTTTCTTAATGCCTTATTACTTATGAGGATGGCGCCCCTATTTTTCTGACCGCCCCCCCAAGCTCCCAATCCTGGCTACGCCACTGTATATATATATCTAGCATATATACATATATATATTCATATAGCATATCTATGGCACAAAGTGCCATACGTGGAAGCTACGTTACGTGAAGTGTATTTCAACGGCTGTACCTGTTCGGCGAGATCTTCGTCGGAGGACGAGTGCGCCTCCCACTTGTGTCCCAGCACGAACAACGCCTTCTTGGCGGCCGAACGGCTGAATCCAGGCGCCGTTCGCAGCACGACGTCTTCCCCGCCCGCCGCCTGCAATCAACACGACTCGTTGAGACACGTCGAGACACGTCGGGACACGTTGAGACACGTCGAGACACGTCGGGACACGTTGAGACACGTCGAGACACGTCGAGACACGTTGAGACTTGTTGAGACTTGCTAAGATATGCTTCCGTTAGCAAGTACAGACATGTCACGGCTGCTCTGGTTTCAGTGGTTTCAATGTAGCTTCAGTTAAATTACTGGTTTAAATTTTAAATTACTAATACTAAAATTATTACTATTAATAATTTAAATTACTGTTAACTTAGCATGGCAAGCGCCAGCGTTAGAAACGGCTGGTTTGTGTCGCCAACTTCACACTACTGAAGTGTGAAATGTCACCTGCACCATTTTAAATTTGAGTTGGTTAATTCACCATCTGCTTGCCAACAGAGACAAAGATCAGTGAACGTATTTAATTCATCGTTGTTGACCGACTAAAAGCCTGCGTTCTAGTTTTTAGCTTCAATGGAGACATTTTGAAATTCCTGCCGTTGTAAAAGTTAATTGGCTTTGAATGGACATCAAAACATTTCCAGCTTCTGTAATAGACGTATTCCACTCAGAAACCCACTGGACGTGCTACCAGTTTGTACAAAAATATTATATAGTTCTCTGCTAAATAACAAAGGAAGACAGGGAAATCACAACCCGAATTGCTCTGCCTGGCTTTAGCGAGTGGCTATCATGACGTTGCTTTGATAGAATATAATGGATTTATTGGTGCGACCAAGATAGCAAAAGCCTGGCTTCATCTCGGCTTCATCCGAAGCGCTATCCAGGCAATGGAATGAATGGAGTAACGTAGAACGGCTAGAAATCACCGACCTCGTTGTCTGGTTGGGCCGTCCCGTTGGCTGCGCGGCCGACCGGCTCCTGGTCCTTGAGCAGCCGCCGCCAATCCAGCAGTTGGCGGGCCGGACGGTTTCCCCCGTCGCCGACAAGCAGGTTCACCGCGTTGTCGTCTTCGCAGTTCATCGAAGGAACGCTGTCAAAACGTTAAGTTAGGTTAGGACTTGAAGGAACGCTGTCAAAACGGCAAGTTAGGTTAGAACTTGAAGGAACGCTGTCAAAACGGCAAGTTAGGTTAGAACTTGAAGGAACGCTGTCAAAACGGCAAGTTAGGTTAGAACTTGAAGGAACGCTGTCAAATCGGCAAGTTAGGTTAGAACTTGAAGGAACGCTGTCAAAACGGCAAGTTAGGTTAGAACTTGAAGGAACGCTGTCAAAACGGCAAGTTAGGTTAGAACTTGAAGGAACGCTGTCAAAACGGCAAGTTAGGTTAGAACTTGAAGGAACGCTGTCAAAACGGCAAGTTAGGTTACAACTTGAAGGAACGCTGTCAAAACGGCAAGTTAGGTTAGAACTTGAAGGAACGCTGTCAAAACGGCAAGTTAGGTTAGAACTTGAAGGAACGCTGTCAAAACGGCAAGTTAGGTTACAACTTGAAGGAACGCTGTCAAAACGGCAAGTTAGGTTACAACTTGAAGGAACGCTGTCAAAACGGCAAGTTAGGTTAGAACTTGAAGGAACGCTGTCAAAACGGCAAGTTAGGTTAGAACTTGAAGGAACGCTGTCAAAACGTCCGTTACTCGACTACCTAAAAATGCGTCAAAGTGGACAACAAATGCCACAAGTAAGAAACCAGCCTGCCAAGACCAAAGCAATTGAATTGAACAACTCAACAAGCCGGTGCCTGAAGCCCGTCCAGCGCGACATCAAACCGAAGGGTGCTTACAACCTGCTGTGTTCCGCGCCCGCCGACTTCTCCGTCGACGTCTCTTCGTCTGCCGTCTTGGAGCTTCCCTCGGCCGCGTTCGTCCGCTCGTCGTGGACGGAGTCCCCGTCGCGTTTGTCTCCCGTCCGTGTCGATCCCAACACGTCCTCGTCGCAATCTTCATCGGAATCACGCTTCGTTTTGTAGCCGTCGTTTGGTCCCGAGGCCGAGGCTGAGGCTGAGGCTGAGGCTGAGGCTGAGGCCCTGAAGCCCTCTCTCGATCGGATGGGAGACGCTGGCTGCCGATGCGAAGGCTTCCCGTCCGAGCCGTCCCCGTCGGAGCCGGCATCCATGTCGAGGCTGGCGACGCCGTCTGAACTTGCGTCGTCGTCGTAGCAAGGCGCCGGCTCGGAGCTCGAGTCCGCGTCGCCCGGCCGACCGTCGGAGAGGCGGCGGCGATGGGCCGGCGTCTCGCCGTCCACGTCCGCCGCAGCGCGAACGCGTTTGCGAGCTCGGCGCTCGCCGCAAGCCGCAGGCTCCGCGATCGCGGGCTCCGAGTCTGTCGGGACGGAGCGGACGATTTGAACGTTTTAGAGACCTGCATTTCTAGCAAAATGGGCATTGTTAGGAATTTTCTGGGCTGAGGAAGGATGCAGCTTTGATTTTCAACCGATCACAGTTCGTTTCCGTGGAAATCTGCAGTTCACATCCACTAAACTTCATTATCCACTCAGAGACAAGTGACGTCAGATACCCACTGGACGTGCTACCAGTTTGTAAAAAATATAAATAATCTCTGCTAAATAACAAAGGAAGACAGGGAAATCACAACCCGAATTGCTCTGCCTGGCTTTAGCGAGTGGCTATCATGACGTCGCTTTTATTGAATTTTGATTGAATGGAATCTGCATGTTGTTATTTTCTTTCCGATAATAAAGGCACGGGTGATTATTTGAAGAGAGAAGGCAGGTTCAACAGGAAATCCTCGACAGAAATAAAGTTAAAATTGTCAGCTAATGACGTTTATCGAGAGGAACAAAGCAGCGAGGGGAACGAAAAGTCCCGCGTAACGCTCACCCGTGCTGTCGTCGTCGCGTCCCAGCGAGGGCGGCGACGCGTCGTGCACGGTGAAGTCGGGCCCGCGGAAGTCGGTCGGCCGGAACGGGCCGTCGTCCAGCGAGAAGTGCGACAGGCCGGCGCGACCCCCCGCCGCCCCCACGTTCACCACCAGCCGTTCGCGACCGTCGTCTGCACCAGCATCCAGCGCCGCGTCCCCATCCTGCTTCGTAGAATAGAATGGAATAGTGGTTTATTTACAACCTCAGACAATGGATACATAAAGCACATTTCTTTCCTTTTGCTTGCAATCGGTTGTGTCACAAATATTAAATTAAAGTTTTCAAATTTTAGTGTTTGAGAGTGTTTTTTAGATCTTTGATCACCGAAGTTAAGCAACATCGCGCTGAGTCAGGTGTTTGACGGGTGACCATCATGCACACGATCAGTTCTGTTCGGGAGAGAGGTCGGAGGGTTTGAAGTTAGTACGACAACTTCACTCGCCTTGCTTGTCAACCTCTCGACAGCACGGATTAGCGGAGGAATCCTGTCGTTCGAGTTGCACCGTCCTTCGGAAGGGACGTAAAGCCGGTGGTCCCCTCGGTGCTTTTCGACAGGAGTAGGCTACGTGCCGGCACCGGGTTTCCCCTCCTCCCTTCTAGCCATAGGTTAGCTTCATCATCACCCTTTCATTATAGACCAGCGCCACGGTGCCAGCTGTCAAAACAGTGCGTCGTTAAACACCGGCAATCAATCAATGAATCACCGGGTTTCCCCTCCTCCCTTCTAGCCATAGGTTAGGTTCATCATCACCCTTTCATTACAGACCAGCGCCACGGTGCCAGCTGTCAAAACAGTGCGTCGTTAAACACCGGCAATCAATCAATGAATCACCGGGTTTCCCCTCCTCCCTTCTAGCCATAGGTTAGGTTCATCATCACCCTTTCATTATAGACCAGCGCCACGGTGCCAGCTGTCAAAACAGTGCGTCGTTAAACACCGGCAATCAATCAATGAATCACCGGGTTTCCCCTCCTCCCTTCTAGCCATAGGTTAGGTTCATCATCACCCTTTCATTATAGACCAGCGCCACGGTGCCAGCTGTCAAAACAGTGCGTCGTTAAACACCAATAATCAATCAATCAATCAATCTTATTAGCAGGAATATATTAATTGGAATCTATTGGAATGCATACATGCCAGCCAAATGCATTTATACTTGTTGCATGTACGGTTGATATTTATTCTAACAACTACGGATTGCAACCATTGGAATTTATCGGATCCATTAGAACAGATAGGGTTCAGTTTCCATTAGTAGATATCTAGGACGCATGCCACGTGTGTTAGCACTTCACTTCGTGGCGTAGCAACGTGCCGCCAGCTAGACCGACCTGAACACGGTTTCCTGCGTTCTCCGCGCGCAGTCCCGACGGCCCGGCGGCGGCGAGGTTGGCGGCCTCGGCTCGCGCCGCCCGCCGCCCGTACACGTCGATGTCGATGTAGATCTTGCGTCCCGACGCCGGCTGGCCCGAGGGGGCGGCGGCTGCGGCAGCGGGGGCTGCGGGGGCAGCGGCGGCGGCGGCGGCGGCAGCCGCGGGGGCCATGTGATTCGGAGCGGCGCCCTCCACGCAAGCGCGGCCCTGGTCGATGAACCTGTCCGCCAACGGCCCAACATAGGACAGTCGGTTTAGTGTCCATGCTTGCCAACAAAATCCTGTGAAAATAATTTGTGAAACATTCTCTGTAAATATCCTCTGAGACATATGTGTCATGTCCAGAAGTCTCATCGTTACATCACTTCATCAAAGAAAGGCCGAGTGGCTCAGAGCCGTGGTTTGTAGGATTGCGAGTGTTCGGTTTTGCTCTGTTGAAACGTTGCGGCGGTCGTAAAAAGGATCTTGTCGATAGTCGAGGTTTCGTCCGCGATGGCGAAACCGAACACTTGCAATTCCACTTGAACATAGATTCAAAATGTCAAGCGTAGCGATGCGAGAACGTCCAGGTTTACTCGCAAGTAGGTACTACAAGCGAGTTGCAAGTCATGCGTCACGTCTTGGCCGGGTGTGAACGTACCGGTCCATCGAGTCTACGTTGCGGATGATGTGGTTGATCTCGTCTTCGTGGATGTCTGGCCGTAGCACCACCTGCGGCAGAAAGAGTCGCCGCTGTCGTTACCATGCCAGCTGGACGCTTCGGACGTGACTAGCGATGGCTAGGTTACCGGCCCGGAGTCTGCTACCTTCTTATCCAGCCCGGTACGGATGCACATTGAATGGTTTCCCAACGTTGGTAACACCGGTTCTCGTGAGATCACCCAAATTAAGCAACGTCGCGCTGTTGGAGTCAATTCCCGCCCGGCATCGATGCCGAAAGCGGCTTTAAAATCTACAATTTAATTCCGATTGAAATGTCCTCGGCACGGTGGTGTTCAGAGGGTGTCCTTCACCCCCGTGCCGAGTTTCAGCCCCGTCGGACCGACAGGAAGCGCAGAAAGCGAGAATCAGCCAGGTTAAGCAAGATTGCGTGTCTGGATGGGTAACCGGCACTTGCCTGTGTGTCTCAGAACCAACCTGGAGCTGAACGAGCCCCGACAAGTTAAGCAACATCGTGCTTTTGGAGCCAATTCCCGCCGTGCATCGATGCAGAAAACGGCTTAAATATCTACAATTTAATTCCGATTGAAATGTCCTCGGCACGGTGGTGCTTAGAGCAGCAGACGCTACCGTTTCCCACCTGTCTGTTGACGATGTATTCGTTGTTGACGCGGTCCAACACGATCATGCACCGCGACGGCAGCACGCGACACGTCACCGAGTCGTCGGCCAGGTTGTGTTTGATCTCGACGCGGTCGGTGTCGGCGATGCTCTCCACCAGCAGGTGTCGCAGCGTCGTCACGCGGTTGAAACACCCGATCTCCGAGTCGCTGAGACGCGTGCGTCTCACGTCCAGGGTCTGCAAAACCGGCGAGATCACAATTCGATACAGAAAGCCAGCGTCACGTTGATACAAAGCCAACGGCACGTTGATAGAATGGAAACGTCGCGTTGATATAAAGCCAGCGTCAAACGGACTCGTAAGCTCGTACCTCTAGCGACTTGAAGGCGAAGCGGGCCGACATGCTGCAGTAGGCCATGCAGTTCCCGAGGTGGACACAGCCGTCGAGACGTAGCTCCTTGAGCAGCGGACACTTTGCGATCGCCATCAGGCTGTGCGCCTGGAACCACGGACACTCGGACAGCACCAGCGTCTGCAAGCAGTTGCCGGCGGCGGAACGCTCTGTGTTAGTTGCCGTTGGAGGGGGTCGCCGACGTAGCTCCTTGAGCAGCGGACACTTTGCGATCGCCATCAGGCTGTGCGCCCGGAACCACGGACACTCGGACAGCACCAGCGTCTGCAAGCAGTTGCCGGCGGCGGAACGCTCTGTGTTAGTTGCCGTTGGAGGGGCTCACCGACGTAGCTCCTTGAGCAGCGGACACTTTGCGATCGCCATCAGGCTGTGCGCCCGGAACCACGGACACTCGGACAGCACCAGCGTCTGCAAGCAGTTGCCGGCGGCGGAACGCTCTGTGTTAGTTGCCGTTGGAGGGGGTCACCGACGTAGCTCCTTGAGCAGCGGACACTTTGCGATCGCCATCAGGCTGTGCGCCCGGAACCACGGACACTCGGACAGCACCAGCGTCTGCAAGCAGTTGCCGGCGGCGGAACGCTCTGTGTTAGTTGCCGTTGGAGGGGCTCACCGACGTAGCTCCTTGAGCAGCGGACACTTTGCGATCGCCATCAGGCTGTGCGCCCGGAACCACGGACACTCGGACAGCACCAGCGTCTGCAAGCAGTTGCCGGCGGCGGAACGCTCTGTGTTAGTTGCCGTTGGAGGGGCTCACCGACGTAGCTCCTTGAGCAGCGGACACTTTGCGATCGCCATCAGGCTGTGCGCCCGGAACCACGGACACTCGGACAGCACCAGCGTCTGCAAGCAGTTGCCGGCGGCGGAACGCTCTGTGTTAGTTGCCGTTGGAGGGGCTCACCGACGTAGCTCCTTGAGCAGCGGACACTTTGCGATCGCCATCAGGCTGTGCGCCCGGAACCACGGACACTCGGACAGCACCAGCGTCTGCAAGCAGTTGCCGGCGGCGGAACGCTCTGTGTTAGTTGCCGTTGGAGGGGCTCACCGACGTAGCTCCTTGAGCAGCGGACACTTTGCGATCGCCATCAGGCTGTGCGCCCGGAACCACGGACACTCGGACAGCACCAGCGTCTGCAAGCAGTTGCCGGCGGCGGAACGCTCTGTGTTAGTTGCCGTTGGAGGGGCTCACCGACGTAGCTCCTTGAGCAGCGGACACTTTGCGATCGCCATCAGGCTGTGCGCCCGGAACCACGGACACTCGGACAGCACCAGCGTCTGCAAGCAGTTGCCGGCGGCGGAACGCTCTGTGTTAGTTGCCGTTGGAGGGGCTCACCGACGTAGCTCCTTGAGCAGCGGACACTTTGCGATCGCCATCAGGCTGTGCGCCCGGAACCACGGACACTCGGACAGCACCAGCGTCTGCAAGCAGTTGCCGGCGGCGGAACGCTCTGTGTTAGTTGCCGTTGGAGGGGGTCGCCGACGTAGCTCCTTGAGCAGCGGACACTTTGCGATCGCCATCAGGCTGTGCGCCCGGAACCACGGACACTCGGACAGCACCAGCGTCTGCAAGCAGTTGCCGGCGGCGGAACGCTCTGTGTTAGTTGCCGTTGGAGGGGCTCACCGACGTAGCTCCTTGAGCAGCGGACACTTTGCGATCGCCATCAGGCTGTGCGCCCGGAACCACGGACACTCGGACAGCACCAGCGTCTGCAAGCAGTTGCCGGCGGCGGAACGCTCTGTGTTAGTTGCCGTTGGAGGGGCTCACCGACGTAGCTCCTTGAGCAGCGGACACTTTGCGATCGCCATCAGGCTGTGCGCCCGGAACCACGGACACTCGGACAGCACCAGCGTCTGCAAGCAGTTGCCGGCGGCGGAACGCTCTGTGTTAGTTGCCGTTGGAGGGGCTCACCGACGTAGCTCCTTGAGCAGCGGACACTTTGCGATCGCCATCAGGCTGTGCGCCCGGAACCACGGACACTCGGACAGCACCAGCGTCTGCAAGCAGTTGCCGGCGGCGGAACGCTCTGTGTTAGTTGCCGTTGGAGGGGCTCACCGACGTAGCTCCTTGAGCAGCGGACACTTTGCGATCGCCATCAGGCTGTGCGCCCGGAACCACGGACACTCGGACAGCACCAGCGTCTGCAAGCAGTTGCCGGCGGCGGAACGCTCTGTGTTAGTTGCCGTTGGAGGGGCTCACCGACGTAGCTCCTTGAGCAGCGGACACTTTGCGATCGCCATCAGGCTGTGCGCCCGGAACCACGGACACTCGGACAGCACCAGCGTCTGCAAGCAGTTGCCGGCGGCGGAACGCTCTGTGTTAGTTGCCGTTGGAGGGGCTCACCGACGTAGCTCCTTGAGCAGCGGACACTTTGCGATCGCCATCAGGCTGTGCGCCCGGAACCACGGACACTCGGACAGCACCAGCGTCTGCAAGCAGTTGCCGGCGGCGGAACGCTCTGTGTTAGTTGCCGTTGGAGGGGCTCACCGACGTAGCTCCTTGAGCAGCGGACACTTTGCGATCGCCATCAGGCTGTGCGCCCGGAACCACGGACACTCGGACAGCACCAGCGTCTGCAAGCAGTTGCCGGCGGCGGAACGCTCTGTGTTAGTTGCCGTTGGAGGGGCTCACCGACGTAGCTCCTTGAGCAGCGGACACTTTGCGATCGCCATCAGGCTGTGCGCCCGGAACCACGGACACTCGGACAGCACCAGCGTCTGCAAGCAGTTGCCGGCGGCGGAACGCTCTGTGTTAGTTGCCGTTGGAGGGGCTCACCGACGTAGCTCCTTGAGCAGCGGACACTTTGCGATCGCCATCAGGCTGTGCGCCCGGAACCACGGACACTCGGACAGCACCAGCGTCTGCAAGCAGTTGCCGGCGGCGGAACGCTCTGTGTTAGTTGCCGTTGGAGGGGCTCACCGACGTAGCTCCTTGAGCAGCGGACACTTTGCGATCGCCATCAGGCTGTGCGCCCGGAACCACGGACACTCGGACAGCACCAGCGTCTGCAAGCAGTTGCCGGCGGCGGAACGCTCTGTGTTAGTTGCCGTTGGAGGGGGTCACCGTCGTAGCTCCTTGAGCAGCGGACACTTTGCGATCGCCATCAGGCTGTGCGCCCGGAACCACGGACACTCGGACAGCACCAGCGTCTGCAAGCAGTTGCCGGCGGCGGAACGCTCTGTGTTAGTTGCCGTTGGAGGGGCTCACCGACGTAGCTCCTTGAGCAGCGGACACTTTGCGATCGCCATCAGGCTGTGCGCCCGGAACCACGGACACTCGGACAGCACCAGCGTCTGCAAGCAGTTGCCGGCGGCGGAACGCTCTGTGTTAGTTGCCGTTGGAGGGGCTCACCGACGTAGCTCCTTGAGCAGCGGACACTTTGCGATCGCCATCAGGCTGTGCGCCCGGAACCACGGACACTCGGACAGCACCAGCGTCTGCAAGCAGTTGCCGGCGGCGGAACGCTCTGTGTTAGTTGCCGTTGGAGGGGGCTCACCGACGTAGCTCCTTGAGCAGCGGACACTTTGCGATCGCCATCAGGCTGTGCGCCCGGAACCACGGACACTCGGACAGCACCAGCGTCTGCAAGCAGTTGCCGGCGGCGGAACGCTCTGTGTTAGTTGCCGTTGGAGGGGCTCACCGACGTAGCTCCTTGAGCAGCGGACACTTTGCGATCGCCATCAGGCTGTGCGCCCGGAACCACGGACACTCGGACAGCACCAGCGTCTGCAAGCAGTTGCCGGCGGCGGAACGCTCTGTGTTAGTTGCCGTTGGAGGGGCTCACCGACGTAGCTCCTTGAGCAGCGGACACTTTGCGATCGCCATCAGGCTGTGCGCCCGGAACCACGGACACTCGGACAGCACCAGCGTCTGCAAGCAGTTGCCGGCGGCGGAACGCTCTGTGTTAGTTGCCGTTGGAGGGGCTCACCGACGTAGCTCCTTGAGCAGCGGACACTTTGCGATCGCCATCAGGCTGTGCGCCCGGAACCACGGACACTCGGACAGCACCAGCGTCTGCAAGCAGTTGCCGGCGGCGGAACGCTCTGTGTTAGTTGCCGTTGGAGGGGCTCACCGACGTAGCTCCTTGAGCAGCGGACACTTTGCGATCGCCATCAGGCTGTGCGCCCGGAACCACGGACACTCGGACAGCACCAGCGTCTGCAAGCAGTTGCCGGCGGCGGAACGCTCTGTGTTAGTTGCCGTTGGAGGGGCTCACCGACGTAGCTCCTTGAGCAGCGGACACTTTGCGATCGCCATCAGGCTGTGCGCCCGGAACCACGGACACTCGGACAGCACCAGCGTCTGCAAGCAGTTGCCGGCGGCGGAACGCTCTGTGTTAGTTGCCGTTGGAGGGGCTCACCGACGTAGCTCCTTGAGCAGCGGACACTTTGCGATCGCCATCAGGCTGTGCGCCCGGAACCACGGACACTCGGACAGCACCAGCGTCTGCAAGCAGTTGCCGGCGGCGGAACGCTCTGTGTTAGTTGCCGTTGGAGGGGCTCACCGACGTAGCTCCTTGAGCAGCGGACACTTTGCGATCGCCATCAGGCTGTGCGCCCGGAACCACGGACACTCGGACAGCACCAGCGTCTGCAAGCAGTTGCCGGCGGCGGAACGCTCTGTGTTAGTTGCCGTTGGAGGGGCTCACCGACGTAGCTCCTTGAGCAGCGGACACTTTGCGATCGCCATCAGGCTGTGCGCCCGGAACCACGGACACTCGGACAGCACCAGCGTCTGCAAGCAGTTGCCGGCGGCGGAACGCTCTGTGTTAGTTGCCGTTGGAGGGGCTCACCGACGTAGCTCCTTGAGCAGCGGACACTTTGCGATCGCCATCAGGCTGTGCGCCCGGAACCACGGACACTCGGACAGCACCAGCGTCTGCAAGCAGTTGCCGGCGGCGGAACGCTCTGTGTTAGTTGCCGTTGGAGGGGCTCACCGACGTAGCTCCTTGAGCAGCGGACACTTTGCGATCGCCATCAGGCTGTGCGCCCGGAACCACGGACACTCGGACAGCACCAGCGTCTGCAAGCAGTTGCCGGCGGCGGAACGCTCTGTGTTAGTTGCCGTTGGAGGGGCTCACCGACGTAGCTCCTTGAGCAGCGGACACTTTGCGATCGCCATCAGGCTGTGCGCCCGGAACCACGGACACTCGGACAGCACCAGCGTCTGCAAGCAGTTGCCGGCGGCGGAACGCTCTGTGTTAGTTGCCGTTGGAGGGGGTCGCCGACGTAGCTCCTTGAGCAGCGGACACTTTGCGATCGCCATCAGGCTGTGCGCCCGGAACCACGGACACTCGGACAGCACCAGCGTCTGCAAGCAGTTGCCGGCGGCGGAACGCTCTGTGTTAGTTGCCGTTGGAGGGGCTCACCGACGTAGCTCCTTGAGCAGCGGACACTTTGCGATCGCCATCAGACGCTGTGCGCCCGGAACCACGGACACTCGGACAGCACCAGCGTCTGCAAGCAGTTGCCGGCGGCGGAACGCTCTGTGTTAGTTGCCGTTGGAGGGGCTCACCGACGTAGCTCCTTGAGCAGCGGACACTTTGCGATCGCCATCAGGCTGTGCGCCCGGAACCACGGACACTCGGACAGCACCAGCGTCTGCAAGCAGTTGCCGGCGGCGGAACGCTCTGTGTTAGTTGCCGTTGGAGGGGCTCACCGACGTAGCTCCTTGAGCAGCGGACACTTTGCGATCGCCATCAGGCTGTGCGCCCGGAACCACGGACACTCGGACAGCACCAGCGTCTGCAAGCAGTTGCCGGCGGCGGAACGCTCTGTGTTAGTTGCCGTTGGAGGGGGCTCACCGACGTAGCTCCTTGAGCAGCGGACACTTTGCGATCGCCATCAGGCTGTGCGCCCGGAACCACGGACACTCGGACAGCACCAGCGTCTGAAAGCAGTTGCCGGCGGCGGAACGCTCTGTGTTAGTTGCCGTTGGAGGGGCTCACCGACGTAGCTCCTTGAGCAGCGGACACTTTGCGATCGCCATCAGGCTGTGCGCCCGGAACCACGGACACTCGGACAGCACCAGCGTCTGCAAGCAGTTGCCGGCGGCGGAACGCTCTGTGTTAGTTGCCGTTGGAGGGGGCTCACCGACGTAGCTCCTTGAGCAGCGGACACTTTGCGATCGCCATCAGGCTGTGCGCCCGGAACCACGGACACTCGGACAGCACCAGCGTCTGCAAGCAGTTGCCGGCGGCGGAACGCTCTGTGTTAGTTGCCGTTGGAGGGGCTCACCGACGTAGCTCCTTGAGCAGCGGACACTTTGCGATCGCCATCAGGCTGTGCGCCCGGAACCACGGACACTCGGACAGCACCAGCGTCTGCAAGCAGTTGCCGGCGGCGGAACGCTCTGTGTTAGTTGCCGTTGGAGGGGCTCACCGACGTAGCTCCTTGAGCAGCGGACACTTTGCGATCGCCATCAGGCTGTGCGCCCGGAACCACGGACACTCGGACAGCACCAGCGTCTGCAAGCAGTTGCCGGCGGCGGAACGCTCTGTGTTAGTTGCCGTTGGAGGGGCTCACCGACGTAGCTCCTTGAGCAGCGGGACACTTTGCGATCGCCATCAGGCTGTGCGCCCGGAACCACGGACACTCGGACAGCACCAGCGTCTGCAAGCAGTTGCCGGCGGCGGAACGCTCTGTGTTAGTTGCCGTTGGAGGGGGCTCACCGACGTAGCTCCTTGAGCAGCGGACACTTTGCGATCGCCATCAGGCTGTGCGCCCGGAACCACGGACACTCGGACAGCACCAGCGTCTGCAAGCAGTTGCCGGCGGCGGAACGCTCTGTGTTAGTTGCCGTTGGAGGGGCTCACCGACGTAGCTCCTTGAGCAGCGGACACTTTGCGATCGCCATCAGGCTGTGCGCCCGGAACCACGGACACTCGGACAGCACCAGCGTCTGCAAGCAGTTGCCGGCGGCGGAACGCTCTGTGTTAGTTGCCGTTGGAGGGGGCTCACCGACGTAGCTCCTTGAGCAGCGGACACTTTGCGATCGCCATCAGGCTGTGCGCCCGGAACCACGGACACTCGGACAGCACCAGCGTCTGCAAGCAGTTGCCGGCGGCGGAACGCTCTGTGTTAGTTGCCGTTGGAGGGGCTCACCGACGTAGCTCCTTGAGCAGCGGACACTTTGCGATCGCCATCAGGCTGTGCGCCCCGGAACCACGGACACTCGGACAGCACCAGCGTCTGCAAGCAGTTGCCGGCGGCGGAACGCTCTGTGTTAGTTGCCGTTGGCGGGGCTCACCGTCGTAGCTCCTTGAGCAGCGGACACTTTGCGATCGCCATCAGGCTGTGCGCCCGGAACCACGGACACTCGGACAGCACCAGCGTCTGCAAGCAGTTGCCGGCGGCGGAACGCTCTGTGTTAGTTGCCGTTGGAGGGGCTCACCGACGTAGCTCCTTGAGCAGCGGACACTTTGCGATCGCCATCAGGCTGTGCGCCCGGAACCACGGACACTCGGACAGCACCAGCGTCTGCAAGCAGTTGCCGGCGGCGGAACGCTCTGTGTTAGTTGCCGTTGGAGGGGGCTCACCGACGTAGCTCCTTGAGCAGCGGACACTTTGCGATCGCCATCAGGCTGTGCGCCCGGAACCACGGACACTCGGACAGCACCAGCGTCTGCAAGCAGTTGCCGGCGGCGGAACGCTCTGTGTTAGTTGCCGTTGGAGGGGCTCACCGACGTAGCTCCTTGAGCAGCGGACACTTTGCGATCGCCATCAGGCTGTGCGCCCGGAACCACGGACACTCGGACAGCACCAGCGTCTGCAAGCAGTTGCCGGCGGCGGAACGCTCTGTGTTAGTTGCCGTTGGAGGGGCTCACCGACGTAGCTCCTTGAGCAGCGGACACTTTGCGATCGCCATCAGGCTGTGCGCCCGGAACCACGGACACTCGGACAGCACCAGCGTCTGCAAGCAGTTGCCGGCGGCGGAACGCTCTGTGTTAGTTGCCGTTGGAGGGGCTCACCGACGTAGCTCCTTGAGCAGCGGACACTTTGCGATCGCCATCAGGCTGTGCGCCCGGAACCACGGACACTCGGACAGCACCAGCGTCTGCAAGCAGTTGCCGGCGGCGGAACGCTCTGTGTTAGTTGCCGTTGGAGGGGCTCACCGACGTAGCTCCTTGAGCAGCGGACACTTTGCGATCGCCATCAGGCTGTGCGCCCGGAACCACGGACACTCGGACAGCACCAGCGTCTGCAAGCAGTTGCCGGCGGCGGAACGCTCTGTGTTAGTTGCCGTTGGAGGGGCTCACCGACGTAGCTCCTTGAGCAGCGGACACTTTGCGATCGCCATCAGGCTGTGCGCCCGGAACCACGGACACTCGGACAGCACCAGCGTCTGCAAGCAGTTGCCGGCGGCGGAACGCTCTGTGTTAGTTGCCGTTGGAGGGGCTCACCGACGTAGCTCCTTGAGCAGCGGACACTTTGCGATCGCCATCAGGCTGTGCGCCCGGAACCACGGACACTCGGACAGCACCAGCGTCTGCAAGCAGTTGCCGGCGGCGGAACGCTCTGTGTTAGTTGCCGTTGGAGGGGCTCACCGACGTAGCTCCTTGAGCAGCGGACACTTTGCGATCGCCATCAGGCTGTGCGCCCGGAACCACGGACACTCGGACAGCACCAGCGTCTGCAAGCAGTTGCCGGCGGCGGAACGCTCTGTGTTAGTTGCCGTTGGAGGGGCTCACCGACGTAGCTCCTTGAGCAGCGGACACTTTGCGATCGCCATCAGGCTGTGCGCCCGGAACCACGGACACTCGGACAGCACCAGCGTCTGCAAGCAGTTGCCGGCGGCGGAACGCTCTGTGTTAGTTGCCGTTGGAGGGGCTCACCGACGTAGCTCCTTGAGCAGCGGACACTTTGCGATCGCCATCAGGCTGTGCGCCCGGAACCACGGACACTCGGACAGCACCAGCGTCTGCAAGCAGTTGCCGGCGGCGGAACGCTCTGTGTTAGTTGCCGTTGGAGGGGCTCACCGACGTAGCTCCTTGAGCAGCGGACACTTTGCGATCGCCATCAGGCTGTGCGCCCGGAACCACGGACACTCGGACAGCACCAGCGTCTGCAAGCAGTTGCCGGCGGCGGAACGCTCTGTGTTAGTTGCCGTTGGAGGGGCTCACCGACGTAGCTCCTTGAGCAGCGGACACTTTGCGATCGCCATCAGGCTGTGCGCCCGGAACCACGGACACTCGGACAGCACCAGCGTCTGCAAGCAGTTGCCGGCGGCGGAACGCTCTGTGTTAGTTGCCGTTGGAGGGGGTCACCGACGTAGCTCCTTGAGCAGCGGACACTTTGCGATCGCCATCAGGCTGTGCGCCCGGAACCACGGACACTCGGACAGCACCAGCGTCTGCAAGCAGTTGCCGGCGGCGGAACGCTCTGTGTTAGTTGCCGTTGGAGGGGCTCACCGACGTAGCTCCTTGAGCAGCGGACACTTTGCGATCGCCATCAGGCTGTGCGCCCGGAACCACGGACACTCGGACAGCACCAGCGTCTGCAAGCAGTTGCCGGCGGCGGAACGCTCTGTGTTAGTTGCCGTTGGAGGGGGTCGCCGACGTAGCTCATCGGCTATGATCGTGCATCAGACACGATACTTCAGAATTGATGTTGTATAATCGCATGAATTCCCGGTACGTACATTGGACAGAACAGAAGGCCAGGAGATGTGACATTCCGTTGGAGGGGCTCACCGACGTAGCTCCTTGAGCAGCGGACACTTTGCGATCGCCATCAGGCTGTGCGCCCGGAACCACGGACACTCGGACAGCACCAGCGTCTGCAAGCAGTTGCCGGCGGCGGAACGCTCTGTGTTAGTTGCCGTTGGAGGGGCTCACCGACGTAGCTCCTTGAGCAGCGGACACTTTGCGATCGCCATCAGGCTGTGCGCCCGGAACCACGGACACTCGGACAGCACCAGCGTCTGCAAGCAGTTGCCGGCGGCGGAACGCTCTGTGTTAGTTGCCGTTGGAGGGGCTCACCGACGTAGCTCCTTGAGCAGCGGACACTTTGCGATCGCCATCAGGCTGTGCGCCCGGAACCACGGACACTCGGACAGCACCAGCGTCTGCAAGCAGTTGCCGGCGGCGGAACGCTCTGTGTTAGTTGCCGTTGGAGGGGCTCACCGACGTAGCTCCTTGAGCAGCGGACACTTTGCGATCGCCATCAGGCTGTGCGCCCGGAACCACGGACACTCGGACAGCACCAGCGTCTGCAAGCAGTTGCCGGCGGCGGAACGCTCTGTGTTAGTTGCCGTTGGAGGGGGTCGCCGACGTAGCTCCTTGAGCAGCGGACACTTTGCGATCGCCATCAGGCTGTGCGCCCGGAACCACGGACACTCGGACAGCACCAGCGTCTGCAAGCAGTTGCCGGCGGCGGAACGCTCTGTGTTAGTTGCCGTTGGAGGGGCTCACCGACGTAGCTCCTTGAGCAGCGGACACTTTGCGATCGCCATCAGGCTGTGCGCCCGGAACCACGGACACTCGGACAGCACCAGCGTCTGCTAGCTGTTGCCGGCGGCGGAACGCTCTGTGTTAGTTGCCGTTGGAGGGGGTCGCCGACGTAGCTCCTTGAGCAGCGGACACTTTGCGATCGCCATCAGGCTGTGCGCCCGGAACCACGGACACTCGGACAGCACCAGCGTCTGCAAGCAGTTGCCGGCGGCGGAACGCTCTGTGTTAGTTGCCGTTGGAGGGGCTCACCGACGTAGCTCCTTGAGCAGCGGACACTTTGCGATCGCCATCAGGCTGTGCGCCCGGAACCACGGACACTCGGACAGCACCAGCGTCTGCAAGCAGTTGCCGGCGGCGGAACGCTCTGTGTTAGTTGCCGTTGGAGGGGGGTCGCCGACGTAGCTCCTTGAGCAGCGGACACTTTGCGATCGCCATCAGGCTGTGCGCCCGGAACCACGGACACTCGGACAGCACCAGCGTCTGCAAGCAGTTGCCGGCGGCGGAACGCTCTGTGTTAGTTGCCGTTGGAGGGGCTCACCGACGTAGCTCCTTGAGCAGCGGACACTTTGCGATCGCCATCAGGCTGTGCGCCCGGAACCACGGACACTCGGACAGCACCAGCGTCTGCAAGCAGTTGCCGGCGGCGGAACGCTCTGTGTTAGTTGCCGTTGGAGGGGCTCACCGACGTAGCTCCTTGAGCAGCGGACACTTTGCGATCGCCATCAGGCTGTGCGCCCGGAACCACGGACACTCGGACAGCACCAGCGTCTGCAAGCAGTTGCCGGCGGCGGAACGCTCTGTGTTAGTTGCCGTTGGAGGGGCTCACCGACGTAGCTCCTTGAGCAGCGGACACTTTGCGATCGCCATCAGGCTGTGCGCCTGGAACCACGGACACTCGGACAGCACCAGCGTCTGCAAGCAGTTGCCGGCGGCGGAACGCTCTGTGTTAGTTGCCGTTGGAGGGGCTCACCGACGTAGCTCCTTGAGCAGCGGACACTTTGCGATCGCCATCAGGCTGTGCGCCCGGAACCACGGACACTCGGACAGCACCAGCGTCTGCAAGCAGTTGCCGGCGGCGGAACGCTCTGTGTTAGTTGCCGTTGGAGGGGGTCACCGACGTAGCTCCTTGAGCAGCGGACACTTTGCGATCGCCATCAGGCTGTGCGCCCGGAACCACGGACACTCGGACAGCACCAGCGTCTGCAAGCAGTTGCCGGCGGCGGAACGCTCTGTGTTAGTTGCCGTTGGAGGGGCTCACCGACGTAGCTCCTTGAGCAGCGGACACTTTGCGATCGCCATCAGGCTGTGCGCCCGGAACCACGGACACTCGGACAGCACCAGCGTCTGCAAGCAGTTGCCGGCGGCGGAACGCTCTGTGTTAGTTGCCGTTGGAGGGGCTCACCGACGTAGCTCCTTGAGCAGCGGACACTTTGCGATCGCCATCAGGCTGTGCGCCCGGAACCACGGACACTCGGACAGCACCAGCGTCTGCAAGCAGTTGCCGGCGGCGGAACGCTCTGTGTTAGTTGCCGTTGGAGGGGCTCACCGACGTAGCTCCTTGAGCAGCGGACACTTTGCGATCGCCATCAGGCTGTGCGCCCGGAACCACGGACACTCGGACAGCACCAGCGTCTGCAAGCAGTTGCCGGCGGCGGAACGCTCTGTGTTAGTTGCCGTTGGAGGGGCTCACCGACGTAGCTCCTTGAGCAGCGGACACTTTGCGATCGCCATCAGGCTGTGCGCCCGGAACCACGGACACTCGGACAGCACCAGCGTCTGCAAGCAGTTGCCGGCGGCGGAACGCTCTGTGTTAGTTGCCGTTGGAGGGGCTCACCGACGTAGCTCCTTGAGCAGCGGACACTTTGCGATCGCCATCAGGCTGTGCGCCCGGAACCACGGACACTCGGACAGCACCAGCGTCTGCAAGCAGTTGCCGGCGGCGGAACGCTCTGTGTTAGTTGCCGTTGGAGGGGCTCACCGACGTAGCTCCTTGAGCAGCGGACACTTTGCGATCGCCATCAGGCTGTGCGCCCGGAACCACGGACACTCGGACAGCACCAGCGTCTGCAAGCAGTTGCCGGCGGCGGAACGCTCTGTGTTAGTTGCCGTTGGAGGGGCTCACCGACGTAGCTCCTTGAGCAGCGGACACTTTGCGATCGCCATCAGGCTGTGCGCCCGGAACCACGGACACTCGGACAGCACCAGCGTCTGCAAGCAGTTGCCGGCGGCGGAACGCTCTGTGTTAGTTGCCGTTGGAGGGGCTCACCGACGTAGCTCCTTGAGCAGCGGACACTTTGCGATCGCCATCAGGCTGTGCGCCCGGAACCACGGACACTCGGACAGCACCAGCGTCTGCAAGCAGTTGCCGGCGGCGGAACGCTCTGTGTTAGTTGCCGTTGGAGGGGCTCACCGACGTAGCTCCTTGAGCAGCGGACACTTTGCGATCGCCATCAGGCTGTGCGCCCGGAACCACGGACACTCGGACAGCACCAGCGTCTGCAAGCAGTTGCCGGCGGCGGAACGCTCTGTGTTAGTTGCCGTTGGAGGGGCTCACCGACGTAGCTCCTTGAGCAGCGGACACTTTGCGATCGCCATCAGGCTGTGCGCCCGGAACCACGGACACTCGGACAGCACCAGCGTCTGCAAGCAGTTGCCGGCGGCGGAACGCTCTGTGTTAGTTGCCGTTGGAGGGGCTCACCGACGTAGCTCCTTGAGCAGCGGACACTTTGCGATCGCCATCAGGCTGTGCGCCCGGAACCACGGACACTCGGACAGCACCAGCGTCTGCAAGCAGTTGCCGGCGGCGGAACGCTCTGTGTTAGTTGCCGTTGGAGGGGCTCACCGACGTAGCTCCTTGAGCAGCGGACACTTTGCGATCGCCATCAGGCTGTGCGCCCGGAACCACCGACACTCGGACAGCACCAGCGTCTGCAAGCAGTTGCCGGCGGCGGAACGCTCTGTGTTAGTTGCCGTTGGAGGGGCTCACCGACGTAGCTCCTTGAGCAGCGGACACTTTGCGATCGCCATCAGGCTGTGCGCCCGGAACCACGGACACTCGGACAGCACCAGCGTCTGCAAGCAGTTGCCGGCGGCGGAACGCTCTGTGTTAGTTGCCGTTGGAGGGGCTCACCGACGTAGCTCCTTGAGCAGCGGACACTTTGCGATCGCCATCAGGCTGTGCGCCCGGAACCACGGACACTCGGACAGCACCAGCGTCTGCAAGCAGTTGCCGGCGGCGGAACGCTCTGTGTTAGTTGCCGTTGGAGGGGCTCACCGACGTAGCTCCTTGAGCAGCGGACACTTTGCGATCGCCATCAGGCTGTGCGCCCGGAACCACGGACACTCGGACAGCACCAGCGTCTGCAAGCAGTTGCCGGCGGCGGAACGCTCTGTGTTAGTTGCCGTTGGAGGGGCTCACCGACGTAGCTCCTTGAGCAGCGGACACTTTGCGATCGCCATCAGGCTGTGCGCCCGGAACCACGGACACTCGGACAGCACCAGCGTCTGCAAGCAGTTGCCGGCGGCGGAACGCTCTGTGTTAGTTGCCGTTGGAGGGGCTCACCGACGTAGCTCCTTGAGCAGCGGACACTTTGCGATCGCCATCAGGCTGTGCGCCCGGAACCACGGACACTCGGACAGCACCAGCGTCTGCAAGCAGTTGCCGGCGGCGGAACGCTCTGTGTTAGTTGCCGTTGGAGGGGCTCACCGACGTAGCTCCTTGAGCAGCGGACACTTTGCGATCGCCATCAGGCTGTGCGCCCGGAACCACGGACACTCGGACAGCACCAGCGTCTGCAAGCAGTTGCCGGCGGCGGAACGCTCTGTGTTAGTTGCCGTTGGAGGGGCTCACCGACGTAGCTCCTTGAGCAGCGGACACTTTGCGATCGCCATCAGGCTGTGCGCCCGGAACCACGGACACTCGGACAGCACCAGCGTCTGCAAGCAGTTGCCGGCGGCGGAACGCTCTGTGTTAGTTGCCGTTGGAGGGGCTCACCGACGTAGCTCCTTGAGCAGCGGACACTTTGCGATCGCCATCAGGCTGTGCGCCCGGAACCACGGACACTCGGACAGCACCAGCGTCTGCAAGCAGTTGCCGGCGGCGGAACGCTCTGTGTTAGTTGCCGTTGGAGGGGGTCACCGACGTAGCTCCTTGAGCAGCGGACACTTTGCGATCGCCATCAGGCTGTGCGCCCGGAACCACGGACACTCGGACAGCACCAGCGTCTGCAAGCAGTTGCCGGCGGCGGAACGCTCTGTGTTAGTTGCCGTTGGAGGGGCTCACCGACGTAGCTCCTTGAGCAGCGGACACTTTGCGATCGCCATCAGGCTGTGCGCCCGGAACCACGGACACTCGGACAGCACCAGCGTCTGCAAGCAGTTGCCGGCGGCGGAACGCTCTGTGTTAGTTGCCGTTGGAGGGGGTCGCCGACGTAGCTCATCGGCTATGATCGTGCATCAGACACGATACTTCAGAATTGATGTTGTATAATCGCATGAATTCCCGGTACGTACATTGGACAGAACAGAAGGCCAGGAGATGTGACATTGACACGTGGAATAGTGATGTAGCAATCGGTAGAACCGGACATTATTGGTAATTGGTACTGGCACATCATGTCTACCAATGTCTACCAATGTCTACCAATGTCTACCAATGTCTACCAATGTCTACCAATGTCTACCAATGTCTACCAATGCCTACCAATGTCTACCAATGTCTACCAATGTCTACCAATGTCTACCAATGCCTACCAATGTCTACCAATGTCTACCAATGTCTACCAATGTCTACCAATGTCCATCAAATGTCTAATGTACACACGGCTTGCAGCTAGCTACGAGACGTGACCTTTGCGCTGGAAGTACCTGCAGGTTGGGCATGTGTTTGTGGAGGTCCATGAAGTAGGAGCGTTCAAACGGCAAGTCTTCAACGCTGCTGCCTTTCAGGGACCAGTACGTCAGCCAGGCCGGGAAGTTCGTGATCTGAAGCTGCAAAACGGAGAGCCAAACGATTAGTACGCTAGCCTGTCTTTGTCATTTAATTCTACGCTTATCGCGCAGACTTCTTCCCCATAAGACTAAACCTATGTCCATAAGGCAAACCCTATGCTGCCTATTTGACAAACCCTATGCCATAAGCTAAAACCTATGCCTGTAAGCTAAAACCTATGCCTGTAAGCTAAAACCTATGCCTGTAAGCTAAAACCTATGCTTGTAAGCTAAAACCTATGCCTGTAAGCTAAAACCTATGCCTGTAAGCTAAAACCTATGCCTATAAGCTAAAACCTATGCCTATAAGCTAAAACCTATGCCTATAAGCTAAAACCTATGCCATAAGCTAAAACCTATGCCTATAAGCTAAAACCTATGCCTATAAGCTAAAACCTATGCCTATAAGCTAAAACCTATGCCTATAAGCTAAAACCTACGCCTATAAGCTAAAACCTATGCCTATAAGCTAAAACCTATGCCTGTAAGCTAAAACCTATGCCTGTAAGCTAAAACCTATGCCTGTAAGCTAAAACCTATGCCTGTAAGCTAAAACCTATGCCTGTAAGCTAAAACCTATGCCATAAGCTAAAACCTATGCCTGTAAGCTAAAACCTATGCCTGTAAGCTAAAACCTATGCCTGTAAGCTAAAACCTATGCCTGTAAGCTAAAACCTATGCCATAAGCTAAAACCTATGCCTGTAAGCTAAAACCTATGCCTGTAAGCTAAAACCTATGCCATAAGCTAAAACCTATGCCTGTAAGCTAAAACCTATGCCTGTAAGCTAAAACCTATGCCTGTAAGCTAAAACCTATGCCTGTAAGCTAAAACCTATGCCATAAGCTAAAACCTATGCCTGTAAGCTAAAACCTATGCCTGTAAGCTAAAACCTATGCCTTTAAGCTAAAACCTATGCCATAAGCTAAAACCTATGCCTGTAAGCTAAAACCTATGCCTGTAAGCTAAAACCTATGCCTGTAAGCTAAAACCTATGCCTGTAAGCTAAAACCTATGCCTGTAAGCTAAAACCTATGCCATAAGCTAAAACCTATGCCTGTAAGCTAAAACCTATGCCTGTAAGCTAAAACCTATGCCTGTAAGCTAAAACCTATGCCATAAGCTAAAACCTATGCCTGTAAGCTAAAACCTATGCCTGTAAGCTAAAACCTATGCCTGTAAGCTGTAATTTGAAGATATGTAAGCACTTTCTTCATTCTTACCGTCCTAACATAATGATGTCTATCTGTGGTAAGAATGTAAGGATGATGAGCATCACATCATCTGATAGATCCAAGAGAAATGGACCCTTTGTGCCTGTAAGCTAAAACCTATGCCTGTAAGCTAAAACCTATGCCTGTAAGCTAAAACCTATGCCCATAACCTAAAACCTATGCCTGTAAGCTAAGACCTATGCCTGTAAGCTAAGACCTATGCCTGTAAGCTAAAACCTATGCCTGTAAGCTAAGACCTATGCCTGTAAGCTAAAACCTATGCGAGTTTCATTCATTGACAGAGTTTCCTATAATATCCTACCGCCTGGCGAGATCATCAAAAGGACCCTCGGTGAAACCCAGCGCAGCATTTATCCCGCGGCTGCCCGAGCCAACTCACCCGGAAGGCGTCGATGCAGGCGTTCTCCAGCGTGAGCTCGCGCAAGCCGGCACATTCTCCGGCCCGCGCCACCGCCAGGTCGGCCAACGCGCTGGCCTCGTCCTTGTCGGCGGGCGGCAGCTGGACGCGGCCGAGGTCCAGCGCGAGGCGGCGCGTCGTCGGCAGCAGGTTGGCCAGCGCGCGCCGGAACGTGTCCTCGTGCAGCCACCGGCCGCGGCAGTCCACCGAACGCCACAGCGTGCGGTCCAGCGTCAGCGTAGACAGCCGACCGCAAGTGCTGTGGTAGACGTTGATCGTTAGTTACGAAATAGCAATTAAATGATTTTTATCCGTGCCGGGATTCGAATCCTGTCCGGTGCACTGCACTTTCCATTATGATACATGGACAACCATCTGTGGCATGATGTTAAGTTTATTGGAGAGATAGAAACAGGGCCAGGAATGACCTTAGAAGGTGTTGAATCTAGTGTCAATGTGTGATTGCTTGGAGCAAGTGACACGGTGAGACCACGGTGTGATGACAGCTTGACAAGCCTGTGTGCCATTGCGCATCCGACTGCTCGGATTCGGGCATCAAGTGACACAGTGAATCTAAGTTGCAGTAGTAGCCAGACAGTTTGGTTTCAAGAACAAAGTAGTTACCTTAGCTTAGCTTTCGTTGGAACTTGCATAACGTTAACAAAATTTCTACCGACTGCTTGAACAAAGACAATTTGAAGATATGTAAGCATTTTCTTCATTCTTACCGTCCTAACATAATGATGTCTATCTGTGGTAAGAATGTAAGGATGATGAGCATCACATCATCTGATAGATCCAAGAGAAATGGACCCTTTGTTGATGTCACAGACTCCACTAAAGGACTTTTCTTCAACCGTTTTGGATTGTCCGTCTCTTCCACTTCCTCTTCTGACGGAGAAACTACTTCGTTAGTTTTATCCATTGTAAGGCCTGTAACAAACAGAACTTATGAGAAAATGGAGGAGTAAGTCTGACCAGTCTGACAAAGAAAGGTGTCGGATGACTTAGACTGAACAGATTCGTGCCTCTACAAACAGCTCTCTGATAGGCAATCAGTGAATGAGTCATTACTCATCACTGGTAGAGATGTTACTAACATGCACTTATGGTTGATTTCTAAGCGCACATAAACATGAATTTACTGCAACACATAATGAGTGCTCAAGCCAATGGAATATGGCAATAGAATATGGGAAGCCTAGAAATGATTCCACTGGTCTATAGGTAGACGCCAAAGGGTTTGATTCCTGGAAGGAAGTTCTGATTTTACCTGTTTATTCCACAGCTAGGCTATTCCTGCTGTCAGAAGACAAACCGGCACCCTTTTTAAACAATGCTAATACACCTTCGATGAGATTATGATTGAAATAACAAACAGATTTCTTTATTTTTGTGAAACCGAAAGTGACTGTCACTAACGCCGTCTATCCATTTCAAGTAACCTTGAAACTGTGTCTTCTCCATCTGTTTCAAAGCACACATGTTTTTACTTGACAGTAGTACAGATTTCATCATGGCGACGTTTATTTTAGATGCCGTCTAGAGAGAAACTCTTTTCTAGATTGTCATCATTGTATTTACTTATTGCATTAAACTACGATGGAATCTGACGACGATTATGATTCTGCTGATGAATTACAGCCGAGAACGTCCCTGCGACCAACACCTGCTCCGTTTTCTCATGTAAGTATTTTGGCGCCCTTTTTCGCTCATGCTTATATTCCCATGGAATAAAACGTCAATTTGTAATAACTTTTCACATAATTTACTCTGTTGTATTTTTGTTAACTCCTTTTCTTGTCCATTAGCCACCCTTCAAATCAGTAGTACCCGAGGTTTCGCTGATTTTTAACGACAGCCCCAAGCCAGCTACGGCCAATGTCGAAACGAAAGTTGCTCCCACACCACCGAAAAAAAACTCTGATGATTTCGAGTCTTACAATGCATGGCGTTACAAGAATCTAAGAAACGCCGACGAAACTTCACTAAGATTTAAATACTATGCCACGTCTCCAAGGTACACCGATAATGTGATGCCAGTCAAAACAAGTGTTGTTTCCGATTCGGAGAGTCCAAGAATGGCTCCGCTACAACCAATCAACTACAGAATTCCTCAAGACAATTTACCCAGCGACTCATTCCAACGGCTGAGAAACATTTCCCCCGTGGACAGAAGCTACGACTCTCCAATATCAAACCGTCAAAACTCAAGCAATGAAGTCAATTATACGAAAAACCCTTACAGTCCACAATATCAGAATTCTGCAAGATTACCAGAACAATTTCAAAGCTTACCTCCGATCCAAATGTCATCAAACAGCTATCAGAGCATGCAAAGTTATCAACATTCCTATCAGCAATCACCGCAGACTCGCCACTACGACCATCAGAATCCAAATATTATCCACAATCAGATATTTCCACGAAACAATAGTGACAACCCACAATTCAGGAATCCAATCCCAGCTCAGCCACCCTATAATTTATATCAACACCAAAACTTCACCGGGCCTGAAGTTGCAAATCATCGAGAAATGTATGTGAACCAAAGGCAAGAGCGAACTTTCTTCAACGATAGCGAATGCGTGCTGGGACAGGGAAGATTTGTTCGTAATGACGCCGATCAGCGGGGCCGAGGAGATGGTCTAAGAAATGGGAAAGAGCAAGAGCCAACGGGGATGCCTCCGATATGCGTCGCCGATTTGTACCGTCTAATTCAGATGCAGAACGAGGAAATTCGGGGCCTGCGAGTAAGTTTTTAAGTGCACATTGCTTAGCTTTTGAGTTTTGATAGTCGCGCTGTCGGATGATAGATTTGACCAACTCAATTATTAGTATGTAGTAGGTAGCTGTGTATATCCTCTAAATTCTAATGGATAACCTAGTTAATTGTGATTGCAAAGTTGCTTTTTTGCCAAGAAATTGATTGCAATCGATAGCAATGCATTTTTCATCTAGTTACACCTACCTTTCTTTTAATATTTAAATTCATAGGCAAGGTTTCAAGTTTAAGATTCAAGTTTTAATTCTTTATTTCTAGTAAATTTTACGTCATGTTTTCTTACAGTCGCAAGTAGAAGGCCTGCTTGATATTAAGAAGGACGTTGCGATATTTGAATCTCGCAACACGCAGCAGCCTCAGCAGCAGCAACAGCAGCAACAGCAACAGCAGCAACAGCAGCAGCACCAGCAGCAGCAGCAGCACCAGCAGCAGCACCAGCAGCAGCAGCAGCAGCAGCAGCAGCAACAGCAACAACAGAAACAGCAGCAACAGCAACAGCAACAGCAGCAGCAAGATTTCCCCGCCTCGAACTGCCAAACGGAAAACACAAGTCGGTGGAATCAAACACAAGAACAGCATCGACAGAATGGGGGAAGCGAAAGTCAGGGCAATCGACGTTTTGATGTCGAAGATGGCCGCTCGAACTTTCAGAACAACGGTGACTTTCCGAATGCAAGAAATTCACAGCAGTCAAACGGGGAAGATGGGAGGAATGGCGATGGAAACGTATCTTGTAAGTTTTTACGATAAGAAACTTAAAATCCATCCAAATTTTAATCTGGTTCTCCCGTGCTGTGCACGCAACAAATTCTTGCCGTTCGGTTTGAATCAAAACTTGTCTTCGTTTATCTGGTAAAATTGCAATATGGATGAGTTTTCTTTATGTTTTGGCACTGTTAAGCTAAAAAAATCACATTTCTCTTAATTAATTTTTGCGAAAACCTCAGTATTTGCAAAGAATGGCAGCACAACAATTTTGTTCAAATCTGTGTATCATTTTATGCGTCATGTTTGGCTCAGAAGAAAGAACATTGCCCTGGAAGGCAAAACGAGCCGTGTTTGATACACGCCGCGGATACAAAGTTCAAATGTACGTTTCTTTTCTAACTACAGCTAACCGATTACCGTAACTCTGTTCGCGCAGCGCAAGCTTGGAACGACGGATCCCGCCCGAGTCCTAACGTCGAAGTGAACCGACCCATCGCTTGTCAATCCAGGGCGATGGTGCAGCAGGTTTCCATCGGCGTGATGACCAGCTTCGTCGACCAGAACGTGTTCTACAAGGCGCCGGTGAGCGAAGCAACGACTTTTAAGGCTGGTTCACAATCAACTTAGCAATAGACATAACTTAAAATAAGCAGTAACTTAAAAGTTAGACACGGTCAAACATTATGTTTAAGTCATGTCTAAGTTAAGTCCTTATCTTTGTTGTAGACAGTCTAATGGAGATCCATATGTCAAACTTTTAACTTACTGCTTATTTTAAGTTATGTCTATTGCTAAGTTGATTGTGAACCAGCCTTAAACAGTGGACTTGTGAAGTTGTCGTACCAACTTCAAACCCTCCGACCTCTCTCCCGAACAGAACTGACCGTGTGCATGATGGTCACCCATCAAACACCTGTTGGGGCTCGTTCAGCTCCAGGTTGGTTCTGAGACACACAGGAAAGTGCCGGTCACCCATCCAGACACGAAATCTTGCTTAACCTGGCTTATTCGCGCTTTCTGCGCTTCCTGTCGGTCCGACGGGGCTGAAACTCGGCTCGGGGGTGAAGGACACCCTCTTAACAACACCGTGCTGAGGAAATTTCAATCGGAATTAAATTGTAGATTTTAAAGCCGTTTTCTGCATTGATGCACGGCGGGAATTGGCTGTGAGGTTTTCTATCTCGGCGAGCGCAAGTCCGACGGGGCTGAAACTCGGCACGGGGGTGAAGGACACCCTCTTAACAACACCGTGCTGAGGAAATTTCAATCGGAATTAAATTGTAGATTTTAAAGCCGTTTTCTGCATTGATGCACGGCGGGAATTGGCTGTGAGGTTTTCTATCTCGGCGAGCGCAAGTCCGACGGGGCTGAAACTCGGCGCGGGGGTGAAGGACACCCTCTTAACAACACCGTGCTGAGGAAATTTCAATCGGAATTAAATTGTAGATTTTAAAGCCGTTTTCTGCATCGATGCACGGCGGGAATTGGCTGTGAGGTTTTCTATCTCGGCGAGCGCAAGTCCGATGGGGCTGAAACTCGGCACGGGGGTGAAGGACACCCTCTAAACACCACCGCGCTGAGGAAATTTCAATCGGAATTAAATTGTAGATTTTAAAGCCGTTTTCTGCATTGATGCCGGGCGGGAATTGGCTGTGAGGGTCCTCTGCCTGTATTAATCTTTATGTCGGTGGCGTTGCAGGCGACAGAGCGGGCGGCGGGCAAGTCGAACGGGCTGCTGAGACAGGCGACAACTCGGCGGTCGGAAGCCGGACGCGGCAGAGAACGGGAGAAACGCGACGGCCGGGAATTTGCGCGGGAATCGGTCGACAACGAAACCACGTAGGTCGACGCACATTACTTTTTGGAGACTAACATCTCCTGGATGCTAAGGAATAGTATCGGTCAGGTAGCTTAGCATTTGACAAGGATGAGATTTGAACGTTGAATCGTGGTCAATCGTCAATGATTCCTTAAATCATTGTCCATGAAATGTTGATGTGAATCATGATGTGCTAAACATTGAAACGTGGACTTAGAATTGTGTTATCGTGCGTTGTCCCCAACGAAACGTAGAAACAAAGTAATATGGATTACAAATAGTTGAATAATGAGGTATTTGGGGTTTTAAATAGTGTCGTGCGATACAGAAACGATATATGAACATTAAAACAAAGTCTACGAATTACGAATCTTTGAATTTTGATCAATAACGGGGTATGAAATTTTGTCAGTGCGATGCTGAAACACATTCTACAGACAACAATCGTTGATTCCGAGCCTACGAAATGTTGAAACAAAGTCTATGGATTACAAACCTCTCAATAAGATCAATAACGGGGTATGAAATTCAACGCAGTCTCCATAGAAGAGTCGTTGAATCGTAGCGTAGGAATGGTGGCATCGAGTGGACCTCGACGTTGTTCCAGACGTTGCGACGACGCGGAAGACAGCCGCTCGCTGACGCTGGGCCAGATCGAGGTGTCGACGCCGTCGGAGCAGCCGGCCAGCCTCGTCGGATCGATGCACCTCGACTTGCACGAGTTCGGGTCGGACGGCGGCAGCAGCGGCGGCAGCGGCACGTCGTACGAAGACGGGGAAACCCCGCGCGTCGGCTGGACCTTCTATCACGACATGGTGGTGAGTCGACGCTTTGTTCACCGCGAGCGCTAGCGTTGGAGACAGCGGCTTTGCGATGTCAAACGTCACGCAAATGTGATGAGAAACGTTGGTTTCAGTTTCATTTATTTCAATTTATCGTCAGGCAGCGTGGGGATAAAGAGTGTGCACTTTTTTGCATGGCAAACGCGCTGGCCTTTTTTTTTGGAGGTACTCAGTTTTTCGGTTGTAGTACTGATAGTAATTTAAAGTTCGCCACCAAATTTGTGACAGCGAAATAAAATTTTTGAAGTCAATTTGTCATGATGTGTGAGCTAAATCCCCGGTTACGAAGGCGGCTGGATCCAACTCGGCAGGAAGCCAGGTTAAGGCCAAGGGTCACTCGTAGTGCAAAGCGTTGATGGATTTTAAGAGACACCCGTACGATAATGATCCCCGTAACCTTCCCGCGTTTCAGGGCCAGGTGAACGAGATGCTTCATGCGAACGCAAATTCCCAGCAAGCGCAACACTCCAACGATGCCACAAAGCCGCACGAGTCGATCTCAGACCCGCGCAAACAGCGCGCCGAGACGAGGAAGCAGCGCGTCGAAGACCGTCGTAACGAAACCAACGCCGCGCAGAGAAACACCCAACATTGCCACCGCGGCTTCGAAGAGTGCCGACGGTTTGCTAACGGACACGAGGCTGAAAACGACGGAGGACGCCGTGCAGAAAACATCCCGCAGCGAGACTTTGCGGAAGATTACAGACGCGGCTTCGAAGAGGGCCGTCGGTGGAACGCTCGGGACGGACTCCATCGCAACGAAGCCAACGCAGCGCCAAGACCCAACGGGTACGCGGACGGGAACGATCGCGGCTGGGAGACGGACGGCCACCGAGGCAGCAATGCATCGGACGGGCGGACGTTGGAGGCGGTGAAGGCAGCGACGTTGCAACGCCTGCAGGAGCTGGGCGTGAGCGGCTGCGAGCAAGACGCAGCCCCCGCGCTGGCCGCCTCCAAGAAGTGAGTGTGTCCAGATCTTTATGTGTCGGGACTCAGCATTCAACACCCAGTAAAACGTTAACCTGTAAACGAACGCTCGCTTTGCGCAGGGTTACGTTTGACTCTGTGTACTTCATGCCGCGCGCGCCCGCCTTCGTCGGCGCCGTCGGCAACGTTCCCAGCGACGTCAGCATGCGCATGGATGCCCTCGCCATGAAATACCTGCACGGAGAACAGCTGGACGAGTACGCCAGGCTGCCCGGTACGTAGCCTTGCTCTCTTGCTGTGTTCGGTGCTGGGTGCTCTGTGCTCTGTGCTCTGTACTCTGTGTTCTGTGCTCTGTACTCTGTACTCTGTACTCTGTACTCTGTGCTCTGTGCTCTGTACTCTGTACTCTGTACTCTGTACTCTGTGCTCTGTACTCTGTACTCTGTACTCTGTGCTCTGTGCTCTGTACTCTCTGCTCTGTGCTCTGTACTCTGTACTCTGTGCTCTGTGCTCTGTACTCTGTGCTCTGTACTCTGTGCTCTGTACTCTGTACTCTGTACTCTGTGCTCTGTACTCTGTGCTCTGTACTCTGTACTCTGTACTCTGTACTCTGTGCTCTGTACTCTGTGCTCTGTGCTCTGTACTCTGTACTCTGTGCTCTGTGCTCTGTGCTCTGTGCTCTGTACTCTGTGCTCTGTACTCTGTGCTCTGTGCTCTGTACTCTGTGCTCTGTACTCTGTGCTCTGTGCTCTGTGCTCTGTACTCTGTGCTCTGTACTCTGTGCTCTGTGCTCTGTGCTCTGTACTCTGTGCTCTGTACTCTGTACTCTGTCCTCTGTGCTCTGTGCTCTGTACTCTGTACTCTGTACTCTGTACTCTGTGCTCTGTACTCTGTGCTCTGTGCTCTGTACTCTGTGCTCTGTACTCTGTGCTCTGTGCTCTGTGCTCTGTACTCTGTGCTCTGTACTCTGTACTCTGTCCTCTGTGCTCTGTGCTCTGTACTCTGTACTCTGTGCTCTGTACTCTGTACTCTGTCCTCTGTGCTCTGTGCTCTGTACTCTGTACTCTGTACTCTGTACTCTGTACTCTGTGCTCTGTACTCTGTGCTCTGTGCTCTGTACTCTGTGCTCTGTACTCTGTACTCTGTACTCTGTGCTCTGTACTCTGTGCTCTGTACTCTGTGCTCTGTGCTCTGTACTCTCTGCTCTGTGCTCTGTACTCTGTGCTCTGTACTCTGTGCTCTGTGCTCTGTACTCTGTACTCTGTGCTCTGTGCTCTGTGCTCTGTGCTCTGTACTCTGTGCTCTGTACTCTGTGCTCTGTACTCTGTGCTCTGTGCTCTGTGCTCTGTACTCTGTGCTCTGTACTCTGTGCTCTGTGCTCTGTACTCTGTGCTCTGTACTCTGTGCTCTGTACTCTCTGCTCTGTACTCTGTACTCTGTGCTCTGTACTCTGTGCTCTGTACTCTGTGCTCTGTGCTCTGTACTCTCTGCTCTGTGCTCTGTACTCTGTGCTCTGTACTCTGTGCTCTGTGCTCTGTGCTCTGTACTCTGTACTCTGTACTCTGTACTCTGTGCTCTGTACTCTGTGCTCTGTACTCTGTACTCTGTGCTCTGTGCTCTGTACTCTGTACTCTGTGCTCTGTGCTCTGTACTCTGTGCTCTGTGCTCTGTACTCTGTGCTCTGTGCTCTGTGCTCTGTACTCTGTGCTCTGTACTCTGTGCTCTGTACTCTCTGCTCTGTACTCTGTACTCTGTGCTCTGTACTCTGTGCTCTGTACTCTGTGCTCTGTGCTCTGTACTCTCTGCTCTGTGCTCTGTACTCTGTGCTCTGTACTCTGTGCTCTGTGCTCTGTGCTCTGTACTCTGTACTCTGTACTCTGTACTCTGTGCTCTGTACTCTGTGCTCTGTACTCTGTACTCTGTGCTCTGTGCTCTGTACTCTGTGCTCTGTACTCTGTGCTCTGTGCTCTGTGCTCTGTACTCTGTGCTCTGTACTCTGTGCTCTGTGCTCTGTACTCTGTGCTCTGTACTCTGTGCTCTGTACTCTCTGCTCTGTACTCTGTACTCTGTGCTCTGTACTCTGTGCTCTGTACTCTGTGCTCTGTACTCTGTGCTCTGTGCTCTGTGCTCTGTGCTCTGTACTCTGTGCTCTGTACTCTGTGCTCTGTACTCTGTGCTCTGTGCTCTGTGCTCTGTACTCTGTGCTCTGTACTCTGTGCTCTGTGCTCTGTACTCTGTGCTCTGTACTCTGTGCTCTGTACTCTCTGCTCTGTACTCTGTACTCTGTGCTCTGTACTCTGTGCTCTGTACTCTGTGCTCTGTGCTCTGTACTCTCTGCTCTGTGCTCTGTACTCTGTGCTCTGTACTCTGTGCTCTGTGCTCTGTGCTCTGTACTCTGTACTCTGTACTCTGTACTCTGTGCTCTGTACTCTGTGCTCTGTACTCTGTACTCTGTGCTCTGTGCTCTGTACTCTGTACTCTGTGCTCTGTGCTCTGTACTCTGTGCTCTGTGCTCTGTACTCTGTGCTCTGTGCTCTGTGCTCTGTACTCTGTGCTCTGTACTCTGTGCTCTGTACTCTCTGCTCTGTACTCTGTACTCTGTGCTCTGTACTCTGTGCTCTGTACTCTGTGCTCTGTGCTCTGTACTCTCTGCTCTGTGCTCTGTACTCTGTGCTCTGTACTCTGTGCTCTGTGCTCTGTGCTCTGTACTCTGTACTCTGTACTCTGTACTCTGTGCTCTGTACTCTGTGCTCTGTACTCTGTACTCTGTGCTCTGTGCTCTGTACTCTGTACTCTGTGCTCTGTGCTCTGTACTCTGTGCTCTGTACTCTGTGCTCTGTGCTCTGTGCTCTGTACTCTGTGCTCTGTACTCTGTACTCTGTACTCTGTACTCTGTACTCTGTACTCTGTACTCTGTACTCTGTACTCTGTACTCTGTACTCTGTACTCTGTACTCTGTACTCTGTACTCTGTACTCTGTGCTCTGTGCTCTGTACTCTGTACTCTGTGCTCTGTACTCTGTGCTCTGTACTCTGTGCTCTGTGCTCTGTGCTCTGTACTTGTAGCACCAAACCTAACCAAACCTAGCAGCTAGCAGCGAGCTGAGGGTGAACCGAGCTCCGATACTGTCCAACAGCACCAAGCACCTGACATCTCTGTTGATGCTGTCACTGGGTTATCCATCATAAAGCTTTGATAGAATCTTGATTGGATGGATTCGGTGTGTTTGATTGGAAGCCAATGCGTCAGTGACGGTGGTAAGACGACGCTGACGACGCATCTGTGCTTGCAGGAAACGGGGCTCACGGAACCACCGTCTACGACCTGGCAAGCAAAGTGACCAACGTCTCCATCGCGACGATGCGATATCTCGAGCGATACCAGCTGCTTCCAGCTTCCAACGACCAACAGCCCCAGGGTCAGTTCCGAATCAGAGTTCTATGATGAGATGTCGTTGTCTCGATTTGAGTGGGAACGAACCAACTTGCAAATGTTCTTTGCTAACACCGTAGATACTTGCTGTAGACACGGAAGTATAAAATTGTGTGGAACCTAGATCTTTCACAAAGCTGCAATCTGCAATCTATTTGAAAAAATAGCAATACCAGTTCTTAATGTTGTAAATATTGGTATTTGGTACATGGACTATGATGCTTTCTCAGATTAAACTACATACCTTATTAAAAAATTCTACAGCGGGATCACCCTTATCAGGAATTCGATCCTGATGCTTATTGAGATAGGTGAGCGATGAGATGCAAACTTCAGTCAATGTTTACAAGGAAATAATCTCACATTCAAAAAGTTACAGAATAGATTCCAGGCTGAACATGAACGGACGACATGTTTCAACAAAAAACGTTTATTTACAACAAAAAACGTGTCGACAGCGGCGGCGTTGTTCGAGCCGCCTCCGCGAACGGCGCGGCAAGCAACGGCTAGAAACAACTCCCGGCCGGCGCCCAACGATTACAACCAGAGGGCAAACCCGACGCACAACATTCTCGACATCACCGCTTTGAAACAGCAGCCTAAATTCATATAAATCGCTGTCACGTCACGATGGTCAACGAAGAAGCTTCGACCTTCATAGATATTTATAAATAAATAGCGAATAGGTCCTGAAAATAGACCAATCTATCATCTAACCGTCAAGTCAAGGATAGATTTATAACAAAAACAGACAGCACCTCAAGCAAATAGGTGAGCTAATTAGTAAAATATTAACCAGCTATTTTGTGTGAATAACATATTTTTCCATCTCATAAAGCAATTATGATCCCTCAATACTTCATTTTGTTAAAATGTTGCCCTGTTCTTTTCTACGTACTTTTATATTTAAATGACATTTTAAGTTTTTTTAATCAAATCATTAATCAATGATTGTATATATTTTTAAAAACAACTTTGTAATAGCAATATGTACAGAATTAAACTAAATAAATTATACTAGCCTATTTTCGAGCGTTTACTTAATCGAGATAAGCACGAGGTAGCTAAAAGATTCGGTGACTAAAGCTCTTACTGCTGTCATATTGAGAAGCTTTCTCCGCAACCACACGTTCCTTTAATGTTAGGGTTGTTAAAGACAAACTCGGCGGCCAGTTTAGTCTCCACATAGTCCATTTCGGTGCCGAGAAGCGTCAGTTGTGCCTTCCGATCGATGAAAACTCGAACCCCTGTAACATAAATAAAGAATTGGAAATATACCGCATTGCCTTTTAATTTTTTTTTCTGTTATGATGATAACATGCCATTTACAGTAAGGTCATCACATTCATACCATCTTGCACAACTTCTTCATCCAGTTTTCCTTTTTCTTTAGCGTAATCAAGGGTGTAGCTGAGGCCATTACACCCTCTTTGTCTGACTCCAACTTTAAGACCTATGAATTCGTTGGTACCAACCAATATTTCTTTGATTTTATTCACTGCTGAAGGTGTCTGAAAGAAAAATTTGACATTAGCTACCCTTGCATGACTTATGTAATAATTACATAATACACAATTTGTATATGATGACAACCACAAAAACTTGTGTGATGTGTAGCAGGGATGCTGCGGAGGGTGCTAAGAGTCTTTACCAGCGTTAACGCAGCCCTTGAAGGGAGTAATCTGCGATTTGTTCCTTTCACAGCACGTACAGTGGCGGCAGCAAGAACACGACCCGCCATGTTTGATGGAAAACAGCTGTGAGATATTGAGCAACCGTCTAGACCGACGACCTCAAACAACTAACTTTTACGTTTCAGGGATTAAAGCAAGGGCCTGAAAATTGAACAAAAACAGGATGAGAATCAATGTCCTTTATTTGCGAAGTAATTCACGTGATAAATTCTCGGTTATCATCCATACAATATGCCTGACAGTATTTCTTTTGTATCAAGAGTTCATCGCCTCCCACTCAACTACATTTCAATCCAACTTTCGTTGAAAGCCAAGACAATTAATCTCTTAATTACTTCTTTACGCTCGAATCATTTAAACTGATAAAAACTCCAAAAACCAAATCTGAATAACTCACTCAAAACGACTAATTAGAACAGATCAAAAAAATATAAAATTAAACATCAAACAAAGTTCAAATCGACGAAACAATACACGAAATCGTCCGCATGCGCACTGACTCGATTTTCCTAGAGTTCACTTGAAACATATCGTATGTGACGTCACACGCATGCGCGCTGGTAACGCGACTGGTGACGAGTTGGGTGAAGAACGGAGGTGCATTAATCCGGCCCGAGAATTCCGACGCAGTGGATGTCGGCCATAGCTGCTACTAGCTGTCTGGAAGTGAGGGCTGCGTTATCGAGACCCCGTAAGCCCTCATGCAGTCGTCTCCTTCAGATATCAAGAACAGATTACTTAAAGCACTCGACAAGGAATACAATGTAAGAAACTAAATTAGCGACCACCGTTCACCAAACGCGTCGATGTGAAGGAATTAAAAGTTACGGTTTGGCTAGAGACCCGTCGCCTGTATTCTAGACTATGGCCGAGCGAGATTGAAAGCGAAGTTTTTCACACGCAATTTTTAATAAAAGTATACACTTTTCACTATCCTGACCCATCACTAAATAACGATACCGACACGAGGATTCGTTTTCGACAGTGTTTTCCGTTCGCGATTGTGTTTTGGAGGTGCTATCGAATTGTGAAATTCGGCTGTACGGAGCCTTGCTAGTACGACTTCTCCCGTCTCTATGCCACAGCAAGGCGGATCGCTACGACGCCTGCGCTTAAACGTGAAACACATCCGGTTTTATGACCGCCAGCTTACCCCGAACGATTTTCTAATTTATTTTATATTTATGAAATTTATTTTATTATGTCAATACGGCGACTAATTTCGATTTGCGTGCATTCTAAATAATTTGGTGTATTCAATTGTGTCCTTTGATTTGCGTTTCACTTATTATTTAGCCAAATAACTGAATTTAGGAAGTCGTGTTAGGTTAAGGCAGTCAAACATGATAAAGCAGAACCTGGAATTTAAAATTAGTTTTCTGAACATATTTGCTATTCTCAACATTTATATCTCTTGTCAAAATTTATCTCTATCTTAATTGGGCACATGTAAAATTCAACAGCTTTCTTCAATAAAGACACTTAACAAAATCCGGCACATGTTTCATATAAAATGATTGTGCGCCACCCAAATATGAACATGCTTTGCGATGAGGACGTCCCGATAACTGATGTTTCTTGTCCGCAGGTTGTGGATATGGCTGCGGTCATCGAGATCATCACCATCCTGGAGAGGACTCCGATCTCCAAGGAAGCCCTGGAGGTGAGACACAGTTTTTCTCGCGACGTATGGTGTCTTTGTTCTGATCTGGAAAACTTCTCAAACCTTCTCTTGTCACCTCTGAGGCTTCTGGTGATATTTTATGTGTTAATTTCCTCTGTAGAACTTGTAGCTAAACAATAAACATCACATCCATTAGCCAGAGAGATACTGACACATTGACATAAGTGGCTGTTTATTAGCAGTATTCCTCCCGTGGTTTGATTGCTATCAATTGCAAGATCTAGATCACAGGAATATTAGAGTTAAAGTTGACAAATTAACGTAAATTCACTTAAATTTACTAGTGCAGTTTGCTTTTCAACCAAAGTTTAGATTATATAAGTAAAATTGTTGTTACACGTCATATTATGTACCTACCTAGGGAAAGTCAACCACACAATCAGGTGAAAATGGAGATTATGGAAATAAAAACATTTATTCAATACATTTCTCATGTGAACAGTTGAACCTCATTATTTTTCTGTAAATATAAAGCAACCTTCCTCGTTTGAGTGGTGAAGACAAAATCCACCCTTCCACATATTGTCAAGGCTAATTGACAACTTTGAATTGGACGAAAACAATTATTTCAGTGGTTTTTAGAATTTACCAAAAATATTTTAATATGGTCAAGATGCAGCACATTCTGCCAAATTCCCTGCTGTCACAATCTGACAGCGTCAAGGGACATGTTTTTGTGACCTAGTATAATGGTGGTTAGTATCTAATCTGGCTGAATAGCACCATAATCTGCAGCATCTTTGAAGAGTGCACCAGCTGTTTTCCACTGCAAGATTAGCCTCAGACAATTTTTAGAGATAAACAAATTAGTCTGTCATTACTAAAAAAAATATTTTATAAGTTCTAATTTTTTATCATTGGTCCGTATTTATGAAATAACGTAGATTGAAGTTTAGAAAGATGAATTTGATGTTTGTAGCTAGCGATGCTGCAACGGAGGAATATGCACAGATATTTCCATCCCGGTCACAACCTCTACACACATTATTTAGTGATCACAAATATTGCGCGAAATCTCCATTCTTTGTGGTTTGTGCTTTGATTTCTTTAAAACAGCTTTCAAAAACACTGCATTAAAAAAATTAATCTTAACACACACATGTTTGGTTTGGTTTGATTATCAGCTGTCATCTGTCAAAACTGACAGCTTACGGCTCTCACTTTTTTCAAAACATTTTCCATTCCAAACCGCCTTCTAGATTTCAACTCAAGAAGTTATCAATGCAAATGGCCTAGAATCCCATCGTGATTCATGCCGCCATAACTAACAAAATCGCAGCATCTGTAATCACGTGAACCTAACCTCTTCCCTCGCTTTCTCCCGCAGTCTACGCGGCTGGGCAAGTTTGTCAACGAGCTTCGCCGCAAGACGAGCAGCGAGCCGCTGGCGCGCCGAGCCAAGGACCTGGTCCGGCGGTGGCGCAACATGATCGCACGCCCGCCCCCCGACCCCGCCCCCCCGCCGCCCACCAACGGCCGACACGCCCCCTCCACCAGCCCCGCCTCCCATCCATTGGTCAGTCCACGCCTCTCTGCCCACCCATTGGCCGGGCATCACCTATCCAGCCACTCCCCTTTGGTGAGTCCACGCCTCTCTGCTCACCCATTGGTCAGTCCACGCCTCTCTGCCCATCCATTGGTCAGTCCCCGCCTCTCAGCCCACCCATTGGCCGGGCATCACCTCTCCAGCCACTCCCCCTTGGTGAGTCCCCGCCTCTCGACTCACCCATTGGCCAGCCCGCACCTGATGGGCGGATCCTTGACGAGCCCTGCGTTGTCGCGGTCGGTGCTTTCCCCGCCGGTGTCGGTGCACAGCGACGCTTCGAGCGCCAACCGGCGGACGGTGGCGGCGGCGGCGGCGGTGGCGGCGGTGGACATCGAGTCGGTTCCGCGGACGCACGCGGCCAACAAGCGGCTGCGGAAGGCGTCGCCCGACGGCCGCCCGGCCAAGGTCGCCAAGCTCAACGGGATGACGGCGGTGGAGGTTGGTCGCTGGAGCCGAGTTGGCCCATGTACTGCAGTCTTGTATGTCTTGGACCGTGTACACAGTCCATTGTTTGGCAGTCCGTCACACTAAAGCCTTGTATGGCAGACTTCCCCATAAATTTTTTTCGGCTAGCCTAGTTGCTAATTCCATTCTCAATAAAATTCTCCGCAATTTTCCACAAAATATAAAATCCATCCCATAAAACATTGTACAATGATTATTATATTACAGACTGCTGTACAAGGGTTTGACAAAACATGTGACCGTGTAAAAGGAGCTTTAAGGAAGTATCAACCGTGTTGTATGGTTCCGAAAGCGTTCTAAACCGTCGCCCCGGGCCGCAGGTGTTCGGTGAATGCAGCCGCGACAGCTTCAACGCCAGCGAGCGCTCGGAGAGCGTCGTGGAGATCTTCCCGGAGGCGGCCGACGCGCCGCCGCCGCCGCCGACGCCGATGCAGCCGAAGAAACGCGGACGGAAGAAGGGCTCGACGAAGGAGGCGTTGACGGCGGCACGAAACACGAGGCACGAGGACATCGTGAAGAGCAGCATCGCGTCGATAGCGCGCACGCCCAAGGTAGGACGAGATGACGTGGCGTCGATCCTTGCCGGCCGCCCAAGGTAGGACGAGATGACGTGGCGTCGATCCTTGCTGGCCGCCCAAGGTAGGACGAGGTGACGTGGCGTCGATCCTTGCCGGCCGCCCAAGGTAGGACGAGATGACGTGGCGTCGATCCTTGCCGGCCGCCCAAGGTAGGACGAGATGACGTGGCGTCGATCCTTGCCGGCCGCCCAAGGTAGGACGAGGTGACGTGGCGTCGATCCTTGCCGGCCGCCCAAGGTAGGACGAGATGACGTGGCGTCGATCCTTGCCGGCCGCCCAAGGTAGGACGAGATGACGTGGCGTCGATCCTTGCCGGCCGCCCAAGGTAGGACGAGGTGACGTGGCGTCGATCCTTGCCGGCCGCCCAAGGTAGGACGAGATGACGTGGCGTCGATCCTTGCCGGCCGCCCAAGGTAGGACGAGATGACGTGGCGTCGATCCTTGCCGGCCGCCCAAGGTAGGACGAGATGACGTGGCGTCGATCCTTGCCGGCCGCCCAAGGTAGGACGAGATGACGTGGCGTCGATCCTTGCCGGCCGCCCAAGGTAGGACGAGATGACGTGGCGTCGATCCTTGCCGGCCGCCCAAGGTAGGACGAGATGACGTGGCGTCGATCCTTGCCGGCCGCCCAAGGTAGGACGAGATGACGTGGCGTCGATCCTTGCCGGCCGCCCAAGGTAGGACGAGGTGACGTGGCGTCGATCCTTGCCGGCCGCCCAAGGTAGGACGAGGTGACGTGGCGTCGATCCTTGCCGGCCGCCCAAGGTAGGACGAGATGACGTGGCGTCGATCCTTGCCGGCCGCCCAAGGTAGGACGAGATGACGTGGCGTCGATCCTTGCCGGCCGCCCAAGGTAGGACGAGGTGACGTGGCGTCGATCCTTGCCGGCTTGTCGGGGAGCTGGTCGGGTTGACGCGAATGTCTCGCCACGCGGTGGAATCTAGGAAGCTTTCGGTGGAATCTGGGGACGAAAGGCTCGTGGTTTAGCTGACAGATTGGCTGGAAGTTAAACTGAACTTGCTCCGATATCAGCCGCCACGAAGCACGACCAATTAAATTTCCCAATAATTTCACCAATAAAATTCATCCACGATGGCGTGGACATCTCCAGGACTGTCTTGAGGTTTCACAGTCCTGAAGACGTCCTTCACGCCATCGTGGACGAAACTTCGACAATCGACAAGGTCCTTTTTACGACCGCCACAACGTTTTGACAGCAAAACCCAGCACTTTCAACCCTACAATCTACGGCTCTGTACGAGTCCGACTGTCCAACCAGCTGGTTAATCACTATCGAAGTGTCTTGTTCTTCATAAGCTTGTCAATGATGTTCATTGCGACGGAGATTAATGCAGATGCGTCTCCACGCCGCGCGATGGAAACAACTAACCCACGTCCCGCCGCCCGCAGGTGAAGACGACGCGGGAACTGATGGCTGGCTTGAACCGCGCGCCGGGCGCTACCGCCGCCGCCGCCGTCACCGCCGCCGCCGCCGCCGCCGCCGCCGACTCGTATGCCAGCCGCAGCGCCGCCGACGCCCTCGAGATGTCGCGCAACAAGACGGAACACATCGCCCGCTTCCTGCGCTCGCAGTCGGAGTATCGCCGCGCCGACGAAGACGAAGACTCGGACGTGAAGATCGTGGAGACGGCTGCGTCCCGCCCGCCGTCGCCCGAGCTGCCGCCCGCCGACCGCCCGCCGCTGCCGACGCTGGCCGAGATCCTCGCCGCGCTGCCGCCGCTGCCCGACGACGTGGACCTGGAAGACGACGACGACGAGCCGACGGAACGCCGAGGCGACGTGACGGACGCGGAGGTGGCGACGCTCGGCAAAGAACACAGGCCCGGGGTTAACGGGACCGCGGGCGACGGGGAGCCGCGGGACGCGGACGACGACGGGTTCCGCGAGTGGCACGAGTGCGTTTCGATGGCGTCGTATCGCGGCGAGCTGCTGCACATCCTGCCTTACGTCGTGATCGACTGATCGATGGCGTCGTATCGCGGCGAGCTGCTGCACATCCTGCCTTACGTCGTGATCGACTGATCGATGGCGTCGTATCGCGGCGAGCTGCTGCACATCCTGCCTTACGTCGTGATCGACTGATCGATGGCGTCGTATCGCGGCGAGCTGCTGCACATCCTGCCTTACGTCGTGATCGACGGATCGATGGCGTCGTATCGCGGCGAGCTGCTGCACATCCTGCCTTACGTCGTGATCGACCGATCGATGGCGGCGAGTCTTGCGTCGCCGGGTTTTTTTGTTTTGTTTCGGAACCGGGGGTTGTTGTTTTCGACGGATGTCCGAGCTGATGACGGTGGATCGACGTGCGAATAGTTTAATAAGTTACCGCCGGCGTTTCGAACTAGTTTCACTCGGGCAGAGGCATGAATTCGTGGCGTTGGTCTTCCTCGGATTTGCGTGCGCGTCGTGAAGCGCACGGTGCGCGTCGTTAAGCGCACGGTGCGCGTCGTGAAGCGCACGGTGCGCGTCGTGAAGCGCACGGTGCGCGTCGTGAAGCGCACGGTGCGCGTCGTGAAGCGCACCGTGCGCGTCGTAAAGCGCACGGTGCGCGTCGTGAAGCGCACGGTGCGCGTCGTGAAGCGCACGGTGCGCGTCGTGAAGCGCACGGTGCGCGTCGTGAAGCGCACGGTGCGCGTCGTGAAGCGCACGGTGCGCGTCGTGAAGCGCACGGTGCGCGTCGTAAAGCGCACGGTGCGCGTCGTGAAGCGCACCGTGCGCGTCGTGAAGCGCACGGTGCGCGTCGTGAAGCGCACGGTGCGCGTCGTGAAGCGCACGGTGCGCGTCGTAAAGCGCACGGTGCGCGTCGTGAAGCGCACGGTGCGCGTCGTAAAGCGCACGGTGCGCGTCGTGAAGCGCACGGTGCGCGTCGTGAAGCGCACGGTGCGCGTCGTGAAGCGCACGGTGCGCGTCGTGAAGCGCACGGTGCGCGTCGTGAAGCGCACGGTGCGCGTCGTGAAGCGCACGGTGCGCGTCGTGAAGCGCACGGTGCGCGTCGTGAAGCGCACGGTGCGCGTCGTGAAGCGCACGGTGCGCGTCGTGAAGCGCACGGTGCGCGTCGTGAAGCGCACGGTGCGCGTCGTGAAGCGCACGGTGCGCGTCGTGAAGCGCACGGTGCGCGTCGTGAAGCGCACGGTGCGCGTCGTGAAGCGCACGGTGCGCGTCGTGAAGCGCACGGTGCGCGTCGTGAAGCGCACGGTGCGCGTCGTGAAGCGCACGGTGCGCGTCGTGAAGCGCACGGTGCGCGTCGTGAAGCGCACGGTGCGCGTCGTGAAGCGCACGGTGCGCGTCGTGAAGCGCACGGTGCGCGTCGTGAAGCGCACGGTGCGCGTCGTGAAGCGCACGGTGCGCGTCGTGAAGCGCACGGTGCGCGTCGTGAAGCGCACGGTGCGCGTCGTAAAGCGCACGGTGCGCGTCGTGAAGCGCACGGTGCGCGTCGTGAAGCGCACGGTGCGCGTCGTGAAGCGCACGGTGCGCGTCGTGAAGCGCACGGTGCGCGTCGTGAAGCGCACGGTGCGCGTCGTGAAGCGCACGGTGCGCGTCGTGAAGCGCACGGTGCGACAGTCGGGTCTGTTTTTCCCCGCTTGCTGCGACGTTGTTAGATCTGAAAATTGGGGGAAGTTCTTTATTTGTGTTAGGATGGGTGCGAAGCCAGGGACAAGGTTGCGTTTAGTATTTCCTGCACATCTGTTCGGTCGGACTGCCAAGGATTGTGTTTGTTGCCCGCGGTTGAAACATCGCTGGCTCGTGCTTGCCCGTCGCTCCAGGTTAAATATGCAGAGCCGAAGATTATATTTTGATAGTTTTTATTCAATGACTCTGCTTATTTTTCACATTTAACCAAGGAGGCTGGGCTGATTTCAAATCAACTCTTTTGATGACGGGTAAATCACGTAATTTTCTCTTGAATGAAATTGTAAACTTGTAGCCTTTTTAAACGTAAGATAGTAAAACGGTTTAGTCAATTTGTGAGCCGGTGGTTTGTCGTGCAGACGTCGACTCTGTGCCACGGATAGCAACTGTCGTGTGACGACACCGCGGTTAAAAGTGACCGCCGTTTGTGGTAAATTGTTAAACTATTCCACGCCGCGTGCGCCGAGAAAATCGCCGGGATCTCTGACGCAGCTCGGAAGCGCAAAGAGTTTACCAGCTGTTGCGACCGCCGTCGATTTCCAAGCGCGACAATTCTCATTTTGTTTGTGTCTTTCCCGTGTGACCGCGCAGGAACAGACAGTGTTTGCGAGGGAAAGTGTTTGCGCGGAGCAAAGACTTGGGCACCGGGACTGGAATCTCGTCGTGCCTCGTTTTGAATTTAAGTGCCTATCTGCACCGGCTGGAGCCCGGCGTCTGCTCGAGCCGCTTTCGACCGTCTACGAGTCGTTGTGTTTCCGTTCTGTTATTTATATCCGTCGACGAATCGTGGAGACTTTAGTACGAAGGTCTTCCTGTCGGGCGATTCTTCGTTGATTTCTGCTCGCTTCCGATTGCGAGCGGAGTCGGATGGCTCGGTGGGTTTGCTCGCGAGGGAGGGGGCAGCGTTCTTCGAAACCCAGTGCCTGGTTGTTGGTTGATGCTTCTTGAGAAGTTCACGCTTTTGTGTTTTTTTTTTGTTTTTAATCGTTGGAATCGTTTGGAAAGGTGATTGCATTTCAAGTTGAATCGGAGAGTGTCCCCGACCTTTCAGCGAGCCAAACCAGCTGCCGCCGCCGTGAAATTAACGCAATCGGAGGTGGCTAGGAACGAATCCGTCTCCCAGGGCACTGTTTCCACCAAAAAAATTGTATAAAGTCGAGTCGCAAGCGAAATTCGACGGAAAAGATTCGACGTCTGTTTTGTTTATTTGGTAGCTGGTAATGTCAAGGAAATTTCGCATGCCAATACGCTTGTTTCGTTATTAAGTTGTTTTTTTCTGTCGCGGCCGTTGCGCCGGCGGTTATTTAATGTACATTGTTTGTTTAAAGAGAGACGATGAGGCCTCGATTAACGATGCTAGTTGAGTGTGTCATTGGTTGTTCCACCATGATTTTGTACTCGATGCAATCGAATTAAACGGTAACGTAATTAAATTGATAAATGATGTTTTAGTTTATTTTTCCTTGATCTATGGCAATCTTAACTAGCAAACTGTCGATTAAAACCGTCGTTAAAGTCCTAGGTGAAAAATTAACTTACCTGTGAGCCATTCAGTCAGTTGATAGTTGGTAAGTGCTATTTTATAAATGATTATCAGTAGGTAATACTTGATGATTGTGCTGCTTCGATGATATTGATACAATGGAAGGCCAATTTATTACGAAGTTTGTAGGATGAAATTATGAAGCAGTGATTCATCAACTTGAGAACAAAATGAATTAGATGCAAGTAGGCCTGGCGATGCGAAACGTTTTTTTTTATTTTATACCGCCCTTTAGATTGAAAATGGACCAATGGAGGAAAAGCAGAAAAGCGCGTTGCCAACATTACCTACAAATGTCACCAACATACCCAAACGAAAAGCCTATATTACCGCCAAAACACGTCTGTCTTCTGTTCTGTCGCTTTTACCTCGCATTCTGCAGTTGCCGCCGAAGCTAAGGTGTTTCAGTCTATCTGATCTCATTCGTAACTCTCTAATAATAACTCGTAAGTATCTTAGTGATTAGCTATCATTATTCAAAGCTACACAATGATTTTTGAGGTGTATAAGTAGGTTTTGAAGTGACCTCAAAGTTACACGGAGCACTGCGCCATTTAGTCATTCTTCAGTAGCAACGAATGAAAATAAGATTTTTGAAGTTACAGATATAAAACATCATGGCCAAAGTTCAGCTGTGCAACGTCGTGGTTCTGGATAATCCTTCAGCGTTTTCTAATCCTTTCCAATTCGAGCTCACTTTCGAATGCATCGAAGAACTGAAAGAAGGTAATTATAACCTTAACATGTCTGTTTCATTTCTATCAAATGTTAACATTTCAGAACACATAGTTTCAAGTCACTAAAATCAGTTTGTTATAGCGATTTGTAAGTTACTTGTAGGTTCATAGACAGCAATGAGTGTCGGTGGCAATGTTGATTAACAGCGTCTTACGTTTGTTTTGTGTTTGCAGATCTTGAATGGAAAATGATCTACGTCGGCTCGGCAGAAAGCGAGGAATACGATCAGGTCCTCGACACGATTTATGTCGGTCCGATTCCGGAGGGCAAGCACATGTTTGTGTTCCAAGCTGACCCACCAGAAGTGGACCGTATTCCTATCTCAGATGCACTTGGGGTGACAGTCGTGCTTCTAACGTGCTGTTACCGTGGCCAGGAATTTGTTCGTGTAGGCTACTTCATCAACAACGAATACACCGAGCCAGAACTCCGGGAGAATCCTCCAACAATTCCACAATTCGACAAGGTGATTACAAATTGGCAATTTGAAAATGAGATTGCCAAGAGTCACTGTTTCCACCTGAACTGAACTGAACTGAACCAAACCAAATTTCATATCGAAAATGTACTCTTCTTTGGGATTCAAACCCATCTCTAGGAAATTAAGCTAAATTGTAGAAAGCTACCTTGTCTTGGAAGGAAATTAAGCATGGTTTAGCAATCAAGCAATTAAGCAGAACTGTTTCTGCATGGAGATCTTGACATCACTAACTGCTGGTATCATATTCTTAAAACATTGTGTGTATTTCTTCAGAAAAAGGAATTGACATTTTTTTTAAAACTAAAATTTTATCTGTAACGGAACACTGACCCAGGTTCTTAGCACGCTGCGGCTAGCACGTTGTTTCCTAGTGTATAAAACGGCGTTGTTGTCTGCCCCGCCAGGTGGTGCGAAACATCCTGGGCTCCCAGCCGCGCGTAACGCGCTTCAAGATCAACTGGGACGACTCTGAGAACGGAGGGCAGCCGCAGGAGACGTCGACGCTGGAGTCGGAGACGCTGGGCTCGATGGAAGACCCGCTGGCGTTGTTGTTCAACGAGAGCAACAGCACCAGCGCCATGGAAGTCATGTGATCGGTGGCGGAGAAGGGTGCTTACGTCCGAGTCGGGAAACACAACGTCCAAACCAGAGATCTTGCGCCCATGTTCGTTTTTGCGCGTTTTATTTTCTAAGTTTCGAACGATTTTCACGAATTTCTGTTGATAAGTTTTGGGTTTTTAACTGCAAATTTCAACACAGTTGAAGATAAAATTGGTGTTATCTCTTGCCTGTTATAGATGAGAGTTGAAAACACTCTCAAAGACAAACGGTGAGATTTGCTTGTTTGCTATCTTAGAAGAATAATTTGGTAGTTCTCTATTTTGCCGATTTCAATTGCCTGTTCGAGACAAGACTCTGATTTTAAAACGCTCCAAGGCAAACTCAGAAGATTTGAAAGCCAAGGTTTATGAATAGCACCTTATAAACCAAGATAGCTACCTTGAAACCGTCTCAAAAAACACCCGACAAGCTGTGTTTTCTTAACAATTACCGTTGCTTGTGTTTTTAATGAGTTGATAAATCCAAAGTCCCTGCTTCGTGGGAGTATCGGGGGCGGTTGCAATCTTGGCACTTGTTTGCTGCAAGTGTTTGGGTTTCGATGGATTGTTGCATTTCGTCGAAGGTTGCGTCTCCCGTCGCGGGGAAATCGACGGGGGATTATGTCGTGTTGTCGGCGTTGGTTTTCACTCTCTGCGCGCTGCGATCACAAACTGTGCTGTGGACTTTTAGAAGACCCTTTGGAAATGACACCTGAATCGTATTTTTATACTTCTCTGTCCACCAACAGAAATATCGGCCAGGAACCGGTTTGGATGTTAAATTCGGTTAAATTCTGTTTCTGCCACCGGGATATTTGTAATTGATCCCTGTTCTTAAAGCCGTGAGTATTTTGCTGGTCAAACTTAATAGGCTTCTAAATTTATTTTTTCTTATGATTATATTGTCTCCGATGAAATTTAGAGATGTCGATTCGACCGTGTTATTTATCTAGACTGACAACCTGATGCGGCGTCGAGGTGCTTTTTAAAGATTCTCTCTTGGAACTTTGCTCCGATCTCTTGTACATTCTTCAATCGGGACATCTTTGTGCCTTGCCGCTGTCTGGACAAGGACGGCCGAACGTTTGCGATGTGCGCCGCATATCGCTTCAGTCCTCCCAACGGAAACAAACCACAGCGAGAAAAATCACTAGCCGTGAACTGATAAATATGTGTACAAAATAAGATAATTTTAATATGTATCTCTTAATTTAAAAGTAGACTAATAAAGCTTTAAATATATTTTGTTTGTCTCGTTTTTGCGTCCAATGATCCTGTGGGTGTTAAATGATTCTGCAATAAAAGTTCCCTTCTCAATTGTCATCGTCTCTGTGCTATTCGAGGAATGTGATATGAAGGTCAACGTCCAACGATCCTCCCTCCCCACTCCATAAAAGTGACTTGCCTATTTTTACTAATCTGTGCAGCTATCGGCGAAACGTCATCTGTTTATTTTCTCATGCCATTGAAGTGCGAAGTTTTACATAACTTCAGTTCATGCAGACCTAGTTCGATATTTTATCAGTCTAGCCGCTAAGGTCCTCTCTAGCGATCGAACGGTTGATATCCAGTAGCCTAACCTCAAACAAAGGGACCACCTACCTCGTACCAAAATGATAAATACAGGGTAAATACAACTAATCTTACGTCTAACACGATTACCCTTTACTGGATATATCAAGACTATTTTGTTTTTCTATTTTATAACTGAAATATGTGTGGAACAGGAAGCTTGCTGGTCGGACTATCTTCATTACGGGTGCGAGTCGCGGAATCGGAAAGGCGATCGCTTTGAAAGCGGCCCAGGATGGAGCGAATATCGTGATCGCAGCCAAAACGGCAGAAGCCCACCCAAAACTACCTGGGACAATCTATTCAGCAGCAGAGGAAGGTTGGTTAACACGTACATTAGCGTGATAGTCAAAGCTGTAGGACACCATGAACAAGTGTGGAAAGATACCTACATTGAACTTCATAGAAAAAGGAACTAGGAACCAAAAAAGAGCAATCTCACTAGGTAGAAAAGTGGATTTTCGAGTTTTATCAGTGAATCTGTGCATTTACTGTTAGCTGCTGATTGTAATCTAAGCAATACTTAGGTTTATGACCCTTGAAAGTATCCTGCATCAAATAGGTTTTGTTCCTCAGTCGAAGCTGCGGGCGGCAAGGCCTTGCCGTGCATCGTCGACGTCCGCGACGAACAACAGATCATCAGCGCCGTCGAGGGTGCGGTGAAGAAGTTTGGCGGTATCGACATCTTGATAAACAACGCCAGCGCTATCTCGTTGACGGGGACGCTGGGCACCGACATGAAGCGATACGACCTGATGCACAACGTCAACACTCGCGGCACCTTCCTCGTGTAAGTCGCGCTTGCGCTTTGCTTGATTGCCGGTGTTTAACGACGCACTGTTTTGACAGCTGGCACCGTGGCGCTGGTCTATAATGAAAGGGTGACGATGAACCTAACCTATGGCTAGAAGGGAGGAGGGGAAACCCGGTGATTCATTGATTGATTGCCGGTGTTTAACGACGCACTGTTTTGACAGCTGGCACCGTGGCGCTGGTCTGTAATGAAAGGGTGATGATGAACCTAACCTATGGCTAGAAGGGAGGAGGGGAAACCCGGTGCCGGCACGTAGCCTACTCCTGTCGAACAGCACCAAGGGGACCACCGGCTAAATAATAATAATAAAACTACAAATAGATAGAAGTCATTGATTTTGCTAATTTAAAATTCCTTTGCAATTTTTAGTAAAATAAATTCTTGCTGAGTTTTGTAGATTCAGATTCTAGGTGAACTTTGAGTTTTGTCTAATGCTTGTTTGAGATAAGATAGCGACAGTGCAAAGGTTGGTGATGGCCACCTTTAAGATGAAAGTTAGCTGTGATTCAGGATCCCTGTTTATTACAAGCTCAAATGGTTAGTTTTTGCAATGGCTTACATCTCAAATCTCTAATATTCACTATCCAAATTGAAGGGGCAGCCACCACATATAGATATATCTTGATCTCTTATCTTGTTCAGAAAATCAGTCAATAATAATTATCTAACACTTTTTTTATCTACTCAAAGATTAAATAGTGGCCCTATCTATTTGTCAGTGTTTATCTATAGGTAATTATAAAACTTGCTAAATATTCCAACTCAAATGTACCTTTTTCCTAAATTATTGGACATGAGCAGGAAGCTGTAGCTATTAGGTAGTTATTAGAAAAATACACCCAAACACTGGTTAAAAATTATCGGTCCAAATGCCTCAGCGGAGAAACATATTCCCTGGGACTTTGAATGCTACGCCAGGAAACTGAAGCTTTCCCAACGTTTATCATTCAATAATCCCAGTTGGCGATATTTCGTTGCGTTGTTAAATTGTTTTTATTTCTGAAAAATAACGTGCTAAAATTAGCAAGCGACTATTTAGCTGTTTAGAGCTTACACCATTCAACAACCGTCATGATTTTCCGTGTGCCAAGTTATTAATGAGTCTAAAACTAGGCTATGCGAACACTCATATAATCGTGTTGTGGATGAGCGTAATATTTACGCTCACCCACAACGCAATTATATTGCGCGTGCGCATAGCCTAGAGGCGCGTTTGACAAATTTTAAATGTTCGGCAATGACAATCGAAATTTAGTTGTGAAATTACTCGAAAATTTTAAAACGTAAAAATGTATTTAAAGAAAAACCATTCAACTGATTTGCTTCAAAATTACACAGTATCTTCGTTGTAAGATTCTTAGCGTACACAGTAAAATTTGTAAGCATCAGTTGAAAATAAAGTTGATTTTGTTGCATAAAACTGCAAAAACGCTAAAAAAAAAGGCCAAAAAAACGTCATAAAAGCGCAATTTTCAAGAAAAGTGCTTAACGTACAACAATGAAATTTTTATACAAACATTGAATCGTGAGGGTCAACATATCTAGAAAGTTCCGTCAAATAATATTCATATTCTTGGCATCCAGAGTGAAAAACGTATATTGGAAAAACTGAAAAATTTCGTAAAAACTTAATAACGAAATTTTTATACAAACATTGAATCGTGAGGGTCAACATATCTAGAAAGTTCCGTCAAATAATATTCATATTCTTGGCATCCAGAGTGAAAAACGTATATTGGAAAAACTGAAAAATTTCGTAAAAACTTAATAACATAAAATTTAACCGTCCGAATTGCTTCAAAAACGTGGCAGATCTAAGTTCAGAGAAAACGAAGGTTCACAGAAATTTTCATCAAAATCCTTTTTGGCGTTTGGCCTGTAGAGCGCGAACAAACACACAAAAAAACAAACACAAAAAAAAAAAAAAAAACAAAAAAAAAAAAAAAACAAAAAAACATGGGAGACTTTTTTCTGCATTAAGTGTAATTGAAGATTTCGCTTCACTCGCTACGCTCGTTACGCTCATCAATAACTACATCCACGTTTATCTATGACATCGTACCACTTCCTACGAAACAGAGCCTTGAAATACAAAAACAATTACGACCAACAGCCACCAGGACACATCTCCAACAGAACTAACGGTTTCTCTATTTACACCATCTCAGCATCTCACCCAAAGCTTCTAGAGCTTTCCGTGCTAGATCTAGCACCTTCTAGGATTTCCTCTACTAACTAAGTGTATCAACGTTGAACCCGCAAGCCAACCCAGTACACAGTGTTGTCTCAAATCACGCAGCTCCAAGATCTGCCTGCCGCACCTGCTGAAGTCTTCGCGGGGCCAGATCGTGAACATCAGCCCTCCGCTGAACCTGAACCCGACGTGGTTCAAAGACCACGTAGCCTACACGATGGCCAAGTACGGCATGTCCATGTGCGTGCTCGGGATGGCCGAGGAGTTCCGAGACAAAGGCGTCGCCGTCAACGCGCTCTGGCCCAAGACAGGTGAGCGCGACGGAGCCGAACCCGACGTGGTTCAAAGACCACGTAGCCTACACGATGGCCAAGTACGGCATGTCCATGTGCGTGCTCGGGATGGCCGAGGAGTTCCGAGACAAAGGCGTCGCCGTCAACGCGCTCTGGCCCAAGACAGGTGAGCGCGACGGAGCCGAACCCGACGTGGTTCAAAGACCACGTAGCCTACACGATGGCCAAGTACGGCATGTCCATGTGCGTGCTCGGGATGGCCGAGGAGTTCCGAGACAAAGGCGTCGCCGTCAACGCGCTCTGGCCCAAGACAGGTGAGCGCGACGGAGCCGAACCCGACGTGGTTCAAAGACCACGTAGCCTACACGATGGCCAAGTACGGCATGTCCATGTGCGTGCTCGGGATGGCCGAGGAGTTCCGAGACAAAGGCGTCGCCGTCAACGCGCTCTGGCCCAAGACAGGTGAGCGCGACGGAGCCGAACCCGACGTGGTTCAAAGACCACGTAGCCTACACGATGGCCAAGTACGGCATGTCCATGTGCGTGCTCGGGATGGCCGAGGAGTTCCGAGACAAAGGCGTCGCCGTCAACGCGCTCTGGCCCAAGACAGGTGAGAGCGACGGAGCCGAACCCGACGTGGTTCAAAGACCACGTAGCCTACACGATGGCCAAGTACGGCATGTCCATGTGCGTGCTCGGGATGGCCGAGGAGTTCCGAGACAAAGGCGTCGCCGTCAACGCGCTCTGGCCCAAGACAGGTGAGCGCGACGGAGCCGAACCCGACGTGGTTCAAAGACCACGTAGCCTACACGATGGCCAAGTACGGCATGTCCATGTGCGTGCTCGGGATGGCCGAGGAGTTCCGAGACAAAGGCGTCGCCGTCAACGCGCTCTGGCCCAAGACAGGTGAGAGCGACGGAGCTACGATTCCACGTTTATCTCGCGTTGCCGTGACGTGGTCCAGCCGGTTCCCGGCACCGGGACGGATCGCCGACTGCTTGGCGACGCGAGTATTGCGGCCTGGCGTTCTCCAATCGGAGCCGAGTTTTGAGATGGCCGCGTTTGATGCGCCGCAAATGTTGGATTTTGCCTCTGCATTTCCGAGCACAGGCCTCCTTGTCACTAACTTTCTCAGTTTCTAATCCTGCAGGATCAGGAATAGGAAATAAGGTGTGAAATCCACCCGATTCTGCAGAGTTGGAAACCGAAAGAGTTGGTGAACAGGGACCCTGCGCCGGGTTCTTCGCTGGCTTCGCTCATTCTTTTGTGGAGAGCCAGCTCCATGAGCTACTATTTCACTTTTATCTGACATTGCCTGTGTTGATAAATCTCAACAATCACAAATGAAAATCACGACACGACAACGGGCAGTACGTTCCCAACGAAGGAAGCAGCGAGATCGTTGGTTGATTTTGTTGCTTGCTTTGCAGCGATCCACACGGCGGCGATCGAGATGCTGACCGGGCCCGAGTCCGGCTCGTTCTCGCGCAAGGCCGACATCATGGCAGACGCGGCGTACGCGTTGCTTTCCACCGCCGAGTTCACCACCGGCAAGTTCCTCATCGACGAGGAAGTGCTCAGGGCGGCGGGCATCACCGACATGGCCCAGTACTCCGTCGACCCCAGTAAGTTCATCCCGAGTCTTGAGGAGGCCATGCGTATCTACTCTGTTTGATCGGAGTTTGAATTCGTTTCATCTGGGGACCTGATGATCGCTGACCTGTCAGAGCTTCAGAGCTTCCTATCTAAGTAATTGCACTCGGAGAAAAATGATGTCAGATACGAACTGGATGTGCTACCAGTTTGTGACGTCAGATACCCACTGGACGTGCTACCAGTTTGTAAAAATATTAATTATCTCTGCCAAATAACAAAGGAAGACAGGGAAATCACAACCCGAATTGCTCTGCCTGGCTTTAGCGAGTGGGTGTCATGACGTTGCTTTGATGGAATTTTGATTGAATGGAATGGGGTGTGTTGATAACGGGTTTCGATGGTTACCTGCCATCTTCATCAATCATCTTGCTTCTTTTCTTGTCAGAAAAAACAAACTATTTTACTGTTTTATTGGATCGTAAGCCACCAGACTCACATTTCCCGGCGTTTCGCTGAGCCGTGCTGGCCGCTTTATCAACGGTCTCAAATCAATTTGATTGAAAATAATTTTTAGTAAAATCAAAACATTTACTGGAACCATGTCAATTACGTGTACAAAATTTCGGCATGTTAATTAGTGAATAACAATAACTGTGCCAAATGTTTAGCTTTTTTGAGACACGAAATCGAAATGATTTGTGCTACAATTATGTTTTTGATTTTGTGCAATAAAAAGTTGTTACATATTTCCAGTAATTGTTTTTTTGTAACCTACGTCACAATCTCACGAAAGTCACGCGTATTTCGCTTCGAGTTTCTCCGCAAAAAGTTGCTTCCTTCGCTCACCTAGCAAACCTGCACGAACTAATTCCTACCCAGCAACTTAATCATCGCCCTTTTGTCCTGGCTTGGACTTTGTAAGGCAGCAAGCCCCAATGCCGATACACAACATTGGGAAAGCTTAGGACAAATTTTGATAAATCAAACAAGAAAAAAGTTGGTTTTATGGTTGAGAAATTGATTTCTCTACCAACGAGATTTACAATTGCAATTCCTTGAATCCTTGAACCGAGGCGGTGAATCTAGTGACGCTATGCTGCAATCACACGCCAACAACTCGACTAACCCCGATTATAACGTGGCTCCATGGAGATAGAAACAGGACTATGAATGAACATAGAAGCCGGTGAATCTAGTGACGCTATGCTGCAATCACACGCCAACAACTCGACTAACCCCGATTATAACGTGGCTCCATGGAGATAGAAACAGGACTATGAATGAACATAGAAGGTGGTGAATCTAGTGACGCTATGCTGCAATCACACGCCAACAACTCGACTAACCCCGATTATAACGTGGCTCCGTGGAGATAGAAACAGGACTATGAATGAACATAGAAGGTGATGAATCTAGTGACGCTATGCTGCAATCACACGCCAACAACTCGACTAACCCCGATTATAACGTGGCTCCATGGAGATAGAAACAGGACTGTGAATGAACATAGAAGCCGGTGAATCAAGTGACGCTATGCTGCAATCACACGCCAACAACTCGACTAACCCCGATTATAACGTGGCTCCATGGAGATAGAGCAGGACTATGAATGAACATAGAAGGTGGTGAATCTAGTGACGCTATGCTGCAATCACACGCCAACAACTCGACTAACCCCGATTATAACGTGGCTCCATGGAGATAGAAACAGGACTGTGAATGAACATAGAAGCCGGTGAATCTAGTGACGCTACACTGCAATCACACGCCAACAACTCGACTAACCCCGATTATAACGCTGGATACAATTTGCAGCAAGTCGTAACGCCTGCACCTTGTCCCGCAGAGTCTGACCCGGCCAACTTGATGCCGGACTTCTTCCTGGACGTGGATCCAGCGAGCATCATGGCGAAGCACGGCGGTTCGACCACGCAGCCGGCTTACGCGGGCAAAGACGCCGCCGCCGCCGGCAAGGACAACGCCGCGAAGGTGGAGAAGTTGTTTGAGTCGATCAAAGCCAACCTCAGCCCCGCGCTCGTCGAGAAGACGCAGGCCATCTTTCAGTTCGAGTTGACGGGTGAGTTGGCTTCGACCCTTTCGCTAGCCGAGGTTTCGTCCAAGTCAAGAAGTTGTTCGTGTCGAACAGAGTCTTGGAGCCACGGACATTAAGATATGAATTGTTTGAAACGGCATAACTATAATGGATGTCTTGTGCTTGATTGACACGTGGCGTTTGCGACGTGTTGCAGGTGAGAAAGACGGCAGCTGGTTCATCGACCTGAAGTCGGGCGGGGGGTCGGCGGGGAAGGGGAAGCTGCCCAACGCCGACGCCGTTCTCACGATGAAGGCCAAGGACTTCTTCGACCTCTTCTCAGGTACCCTACCCAGTGTCTTGGACCTAACCTAGAGTCTAGCACCCAAAGCAGTACATAGCACCTAGCACCTAGCACCTAGCACCTAGCTAGCTAGCACCTAGCACCTAGCACCTAGCTAGCTAGCACCTAGCACCTAGCTAGCTAGCACCTAGCACCTAGCACCTAGCACCTAGCTAGCTAGCACCTAGCACCTAGCACCTAGCTCCTAGCACCTAGCACCTAGCTAGCTAGCACCTAGCACCTAGCACCTAGCACCTAGCTAGCTAGCACCTAGCACCTAGCTCCTAGCACCTAGCACCTAGCACCTAGCACCTAGCACCTAGCACCTAGCACCTAGCACCTAGCTCCTAGCTAGCTAGCACCTAGCACCTAGCACCTAGCACCTAGCTCCTAGCTAGCTAGCTCCTAGCACCTAGCACCTAGCACCTAGCTCCTAGCTAGCTAGCACCTAGCACCTAGCACCTAGCACCTAGCACCTAGCTCCTAGCTAGCTAGCTCCTAGCACCTAGTACCCAACACAGTGCCTAGCAGCTAGCACCTAGCTCCTAGCACCCAGCACTTAGCACCTAGCACCTAGCACCTAGCTAGCAGCTAGCACTTAGCACCTAGCACCTAGCTAGCACCTAGCACCTAGCTAGCAGCTAGCACCCAAAGCAGTACATAGTACCCAACACAGTGTCTAGCACCTAGCACCTAGCTCCTAGCACCCAGCACTTAGCACCTAGCACCTAGCTAGCAGCTAGCACTTAGCACCTAGCACCTAGCTAGCACCTAGCACCTAGCTAGCACCTAGCACCTAGCTAGCAGCTAGCACCCAAAGCAGTACATAGTACCCAACACAGTGTCTAGCACCTAGCACCTAGCACCTAGCACCTAGCTAGCAGCTAGCAGCTAGCTCCCAGCACCTAGCACCTAGCACCTAGCTCCTAGCACCTAGCACCTAGCACCTAGCACCTAGCACCGAGCACCTAGCACCCAGCATCTAAGGCAACAAGTCTGGATGGCTCGATCCACGTCTCTTCTACTACAGCAGCGCTCCCGACGGACATCGAAAGCCACAAGCCGACTGCTTGCCGTTAGCGCTCCCGACGGACATCGATAGCTACAAGCCGACTGCTTGCCGTTAGCGCTGAGCCTCCAATGTCCTTCCAACTCATTCTTCACTAATTCTCTCGTAATGTAGACTCGGCTCTCTGTTGCAGGTAAACTGAAGCCGGCAGCCGCGTTCATGTCGGGGAAGCTGAAAATCAGCGGGAATCTGCAGAAAGCGATGAAGCTGGAGAAGCTGATGGGCAGCCTCAAGTCGAAACTGTAACCGCATTCACCGATCAAACGTGCATCACCTCTTTTCTGTTGTTTTCTAAATAAAAATTTATCTATTTTTATATGGCTGTAGATTCTATATTCAGTATTTTTTCCTGAATGTACAGTGAAAATTTGTGGTTTTTACTTGATATCATGCATGGATTTAGAGATTTCTTCTTGGGTTTTGCAAATTAATCGTTGTCAATGCATTGATTTGTTTTCTCATTACTAAACCATAACTCTCCACCTTTTGGCAGGTTTGTTGGAAATATCACCAACGAGATTGCCTTCGTATAGAGTTGTTAAACCACGGATTTCAGATTTGATAAACATATAAACTAATTTGTTATAAATAATAATTGGATTTTATTTCAACACACATCAAGTATTTTAACAACAAGTAACAATGTTATTCTGCGAATCTTGCATGATTCTGAGATATCGTTTGGTTTCTATTGATTATGTTACATCGACACATGAACAAAACCCCTCGTTGGGGAATGCTGGTGGAATCTTAGACCACAAATGGAATACCTTTTTATAGGAGTCGTGGGTTAATCCAGCGACACTGGTGTAGTAAAAAACCCGTGGTAAAAACTTGAAACGCTAGGTTTTTCATGGGTATTCAACCATCACCCATGTCGTATTATTGCTTTGTTCAACAAAATGTTGTTTTCTACACAGAAATCTGTAAAGTATTTTATGCATTGATAGGTTTTAATATCCCCTGACATTCATTTGGAAATACAGTCAATGTCGAGACTCCACAAATGTGTTGAGATGCGTTTTCAAGCATTAAGACAGGCTTCGGGGAAACACTGTGGTTGAAGAAACACGATGGCCTTTTCTCACCTTTTACTCCAGAAATATTCTGGATATCTTGCTAAATGGGGCAAAGATAAAATTAAAAACCCATGTTTCTTTTGTTTCAATATTGCTGGCTACAAATGTGTGGGAGTGCCAGAGCTGTTTGGAAATTCCTTTGTTTCATGGAGCTGTCTGGAAATTCCTTTGTTTCATGGAGCTGTTTGGAAATTCCTTTGTGTCATGGAGCTAGTTGGGAATTTCATGGAGCAGTTTGGAAATGTCTTTGAAAATTGCAGCTCACGAGTTCAGTCAGTTGCTTGACACCCTGTGTCACTCCTGTGGCGGCCTGTGTTAAAACTCAAAGTTCAAGTTTTTTATTGTGAATTTCGGGTGAAATGACGGATCGTTTGCACTGAAGCTTTTCGCGTTGAATTAATTGGACTAATTGCTAATGACCATAAGTATTTTATTTGCACATATTCTCTCGTGAATATCGATTTCGCGTAGGTTTTAGATCGTGTTTGGTTTTGAGGTTAGCCAATTGCACAAAACTTCACAAACCTGTTGAATCTGTATTCTGAATTTCTGGATTGTTCTGTACACTATTAATTGCCAACAACCAAAAACGCTATAAAACTTAATTTTCTGTGAAAAATGGAACTAACACACAATACAGAGCTGCGTAAGCTGAATCAGGGTCCGCTGAACAAGCTGATATACATTCTGGAGATCAGCGATTCGTGGAAGAAACTCATGTCCACAATCCCGAAACACGACACCGATTCCCAGTCCAAAGAACTTAAATACTCTGCAGAACACATCAGGTAAGAAGCTGCCTCTGGTTGCACATCAAGTTATGTCACTGAGCTCAATTGCGGGGGTCTAAAGTCGGCACGTTTGTTAGGATGATCGAGGAGGCAGCGTTTGCTTCGCGCGGCGGTCGCAAGTGTGCCGAAATATTCCTGGACGAGTGGTCGACGTGCGGGCGGCGACGCGTCACTCTCGGCTCGCTGCTCGCGTTGCTCGTTGCCGCCCAGCTGTTCCGAGCCGCTGATTTCGTAGCCCAAGATCTACTGGGAGGTGTGTAAGCTTCTTTATCTTGCGATTTTCTTTTGTTTTTTCCTTACAAATTGTCAATTAGATTGATGGTGATCTGGGTAATCTTGGTCTTAATCTAGAGTGAGTCAAATAATCATATAATAGGTAAGAGATTATGTTTGATTGATTGATTAATGGTGTTTAACGACGCACTGTTTTGACGACTGGCCCTGTGGCACTGGTCTAACGGTGTCGGTGAATGAAAGGGTGATGATGAGAGAGAATACCTACCGTAGCTAGGACAAGAATTGTGATGAGCAAATTGTTAATTTATTAATTAATAGTATGTTGTTAATTTTGTAATAGATATTACCACGTGATATAATAATTGGCTTATCTATAGCTTAAATAAATACAAAAAAAGCAAAGCAAACATTGTCCATATAAGGAAAGCCGGGCAAGTGAATATTCAATTTGGGCACCCGCAGAGAAAAGTCAAATTTTTGTAAACCCGATATCTGATACGCTGAAGCGATGTTGAATTTGCATTGGAATGCAAGACATGCGATCGGAGAGGAAGCGTTACGCTAATAACGGTGTTTTTTTCCGTCAGACGATCCGCCGTCGCGACCGGAACACGGACCCGCCGCCTTGGTTGTTCTTCCAGAAGTTGTTCCACCTCGCGTGGCAGATGAAGATGACGGCGGGTGAGTGCGTCACAACGACTAGATGCTCGCTGATATCCTAGACATTTATGTTATTATAAACTCAATATCTATTCTTGGTTTGTTCCGTATCGGGAGTCAAACACGGAGCTTTCTACGTTGCCGGGATGAAGCATTGCCAATTATACGACACTGACAGCCAACTTTTGTATGGCGTGGGGTTAGAGGCAGAACTGTCTAAGTGCAGAATCATAGTTTTGCGCTAGACGAATTTTAAGATTCGACATGCTGGATTTTTTTACCTTACGGTTTGAAGATGTGATGGAATCGTCTATGTTATTCACTGATGTATTGTGTACCTGTTTCTATTAACTAGGCTATGCGAACACTCATATAATCGTGTTGTGGATGAGCGTAATATTTACGCACATCCACAACGCGATTATATTGCGTGTGCACATAGCCTAGAGGCTTTTATGATCAATTTAAAATGTCCAGTGATAATTTAGCAGCTCTCTCAATGACATTCGTTATCTGAAAATATCATGATGTAGTCGTCGTGAAATTATTTGAATATTTCAAAACGTAAAAATCGACTTAAGGAAAAAATATTCAATTGATTTGCTTCAAATTAACACAGTATCTTCTTTTTACGATCTTTAATGCACACAGTAAATTTTGTGAACATCGGTTGAAGATAAAGTTGCTTTAGTTGCAAAAAACTGAAAAAGCGCTAAAAAAATCGCAAAAAAACGTCATTCAAGCGCCATTTTCAAGAAAAGTGCTTAACATACAACAATGAAATTTTTACACAAACATTAAATCGTGAGGGTCAACATATCCTGAAAGTTTCGTCAAATTATATCGAGATGTTTGGCCTCCAGAGTGCAAAACGTGTTTTGGAAAAACTGAAAAATTTCTTAAAAACTTAATAACATAAAATTTACTCGTCCGAATTGCTTCAAAAACGTGGCAGGTCTAAGTTCAGAGAAAACGAAGGTTCACAGAAATTTTCATCAAAATCGGTTTTGGCGTTTGGCCTGTAGAGCGCGAACAAACACACAAAAAAACAAACACACAAAAAAAAAAAAAAAAAACAAACAAAAAAAAAAACATTGGAGATTTTTTTAGCAGTAAAGTGTAATTGAAGATTTCGCTTCACTCGCTACGCTCGTTACGCTCATCAACAACTTTCCAAAAATATCTAATGGTTTTTTGCTAATTGCAAATAACCAAGTGCATGTGTCAAAAAATGCACTTAGTCTGTTCTGCATCTGATCGAATTTGCCAATTTTGTTACTTTTGCAATTATGACACGGTGATGAATGCTTAAAATATTGATTTATTTAGATTTAAACAACTTGATCACAGTTCACATTTTGTTGCAATATTATCAGACTTTTGATTTGTTCAGGTAATAAGTAGGAACATGGTTACAGGTTCATTAATTGAAAAAAAAGGAATAATACAATTATTTTTCAGAGAGACGAGAAACAATAATTCAACTAAACATTCTTCTAAGATCGCTTTGAGACTCTTTAACTAAAGTTATAATTAATTCAGGTAATTTATTAATTACTGAAAATATTAAGTACCTAGACTAATAAGGTACCTAATAAATTAAGTAAAGCCTCTTGTTGCCCGAAGGCAAGGTAAGAACAGGATGGCCTTACAACAGCTATGGCACATTTTGGTTAGTCCCCTCCGTGTCAAGAATCCGTCTTCTTGCCATTCTCAGCGAAACCCTAACCTAAAAACAGAATAATGGGAATAAACATGGTTTTCACAAGATTTTAGGGAAAGAAAAATGGCAAGACATCAACATCTGTATGTGACGAGACAATTATGCCCAAATAATAATTGCTAGGAAGTATAATTAACTTACCAAGAACAATTCCAGAAAGCAATTGCCATCCACACAGCGTGTGGATGAAGCGAGGCTATGACGTATTCCGCACTTAGACAGTTTTGCCTCTACAGATATTGACAAACTGCACTTACTCAAATGTTGCACAAGGATTTACAAGCTAACGTGTATTCTGACCGGTTTCAGAGCATGCTCAACAGATAGAGCTACTCACCCTGAACACGGTGATACCAATAACTCATTTTCACCAAAAATGCACTTAATCAGTTCTGCCTCTAACCCCACGATATTAAGTTTATTTTAGTTGTTGGTCTCCATGGAGATAGAAGCAGGACTATGAATGAACATAGAAGGCTCATATCCAAGTGATGTCTTGCTAATAAATGCAGTTTGATTTGAAGCAACTGTAATCTTAGATATCAGTCAGCAAATCCACAGTAGAATTGAAAATGTACCCCTAAATCCAAAAAGTATGGATGGAATGGCTAGTAGGATGAATCCATTTAACAATTTTTTTTTCCCAAGTTAGTTTTTCCGAAATGAATGAACTATTTGTGCTTGCAGATACAGCGAAGAAGCCACCAGATTGATGCTGGACGAGGGTGACGTTGAAGACAGAGTGCGTCGACGCTTGAACAGTCCAAGGTAGGAGAAATCGTTAAGTCTTCTTAATGCTCCCACCGTTTCGTGTACCGATATTTCAATAGTTAATTTGGACATTACATTACGATACAATTTAATAATCTGAGACGACACAAGGTTTCCATGTTTCGATTCCTACTTTAAAAATAGTGTCTCTCTTCTGTTGATGAAGGTCAGCTGCTTAAATAAATAATTTATAAGGAATCAAAGGAATTTGATGGACTTAAAAACATCAAGTTAAAAATAAGAACAGCTTTGGTGTTTTTATGAATCAAACTGCAATTGCATGCACAGAAGATAGGTATCTAGATAGGTATAGATAGGTATAGATAGGTATAGATAGGTATAGATAGGTATAGATAGGTATAGATAGGTATAGATAGGTATAGATAGGTATAGATAGGTATAGATAGGTATAGATAGGTATAGATAGGTATAGATAGGTATAGATAGGTATAGATAGGTATAGATAGGTATAGATAGGTATAGATAGGTATAGATAGGTATAGATAGGTATAGATAGGTATAGATAGGTATAGATAGGTATAGATAGGTATAGATAGGTATAGATAGGTATAGATAGGTATAGATAGGTATAGATAGGTATAGATAGGTATAGATAGGTATAGATAGGTATAGATAGGTATAGATAGGTATAGATAGGTATAGATAGGTATAGATAGGTATAGATAGGTATAGATAGGTATAGATAGGTATAGATAGGTATAGATAGGTATAGATAGGTATAGATAGGTATAGATAGGTATAGATAGGTCATTAGAAACAAAATATCCGTTACAAAATTCTTTCTGTTCTGGGACACAATAGACTTCCATCCAGTTTGACTGGCATTTCCCATAGATTCTATATTTGAACACGGTCTAACATCTGTAACTTGTTACGACAGCTCACTTGAACACGGTCTAACATCTGTAACTTGCTATAACTTGTTGCGACAGCTCACTTAAACACGGTCTAACATCTATTGCTGTACGCTGCGCCAGCGTTCAACCGCTGGTGACGCAGCTGCCTCACTTCCCGTACGCCGATCTGCGCCGGGCGACGGCCGACTTTGCGGACGCTGCGCTGGCGGCGGGCGGACGGAAGCTGGGCACCGGCGCGTTCGGCTCGGTCTTCCTCGGGCGGCGCGACGCGGCCAACGCCGTCGACGTCGCCGTCAAGAGGCTCGACCAAGACACAGACAAAGTGCAGGAGCAGTTTCGTAACGAAGTCGAAGCCCTGTCCAGGTAGGACCAGTTTTTATTTAGAAATTGTTTTTTATTGCTGATGGCAGACTTCAGTAATTATTTTGTGTGATTCGAACCTAAATGCAAACCAAACAGTTTTGCAACATTGGAAACACCGGTTCTTGTGAGATCACCCAAGTTAAGCAACATCACGCTGTTGGAGCCAATTCCCGCCCGGCATCCATGCAGAAAACGGCTTTAAAATCTACAATTTAATTCCGATTGAAATTTCCTTAGCACGGTGGTGTTAAGAGGGTGTCCTTCACCCCCGTGCCGAGTTTCAGCCCCGTCGGACTCGCGCTCGCCAAGATAGAAAACCTCACAGCCAATTCCCGCCGTGCATCGATGCAGAAAACGGCTTTAAAATCTACAATTTAATTCCGATTGAAATGTCCTCGGCACGGTGGTGTTTAGAGGGTGTCCTTCACCCCCGTGCCGAGTTTCAGCCCCGTCGGACCGACAGGAAGCGCAGAAAGCGCGAATAAGCCAGGTTAAGCAAGATTGCATGCCTGGATGGGTGACCGGCACTTGCCTGTGTGTCTCAGAGCCAACCTGGAGCTGAACGAGCCCCAACAGGTGTTTGACGGGTGACCATCATGCACACGATCAGTTCTGTTCGAGAGAGAGGTCGGAGGGTTTGAAGTTAGTACGACAACTTCACTCGCCTTGCTTGTCAACCTCTCGACAGCACGGATCAGCGGATTCTGATTTATTGTCGCTTGTGCATCTGACACGTTTGAAATGTTTTTTGCAGGTTTTCCCACGAGAACCTCCTGCCGTTGCTGGGCTACAGCTGCGACGGTCCCAGCTACTGCCTCGTCTACGAGTACATGCCCAACGGCTCACTCTACGACAAGCTCGCCAAAACCGTGAGTCCCCTCGGCCAACAGATCCACCAATTCGAAACCGAGCAAAAATGGAAAATATAAATTTCCATCAGCAAAGCCGTGTACAAATGCCAGCGAAATTATCGCCACCTTTAAGCTGTTTGACTTCCCTGGGAGTTTGAGTTTGATTTCGTGTCCCCGCACAGACAAACTAACGATGCGCGATGTTTCCCTGCGCAGACGGAGGTGTTTCCGTGGCGCCTGCGCGTGGACATCGGGCTGGGGACGGCGCGCGGCATCCTTCATCTGCACTCCGCGTTCGACAAGCCGCTGATTCATCGAGACGTCAAGACGGCCAACATCTTGCTCGACGAGAACCTGCGACCGAAGGTGAGACCGCCGTTAGCGCTGCTTCGCAACGTGTCACATAACGTTAGCATTGACGGTAAAGGATACGGTCCGTCTTAAATATTGGCTTACGTTTATGTTCCACAAACTCGTGAAACCAAATATGTACTACCTACCATCATTGACCATTTGCATCCCATCCTGGTTACGTTATTACTCCAGTTAATAATACTTGTATTTAACTCTGAGAAAATGAAGTCAGATACCCACTGGACGTGCTACCAGTTTGTGATGTCAGATACCCACTGGACGTGCTACCAGTTTGTGACGTCAGATACCCACTGGACGTGCTACCAGTTTGTGACGTCAGATACCCACTGGACGTGCTACCAGTTTGTGACGTCAGATACCCACTGGACGTGCTACCAGTTTGTGATGTCAGATACCCACTGGACGTGCTACCAGTTTGTGACGTCAGATACCCACTGGACGTGCTACCAGTTTGTGATGTCAGATACCCACTGGACGTGCTACCAGTTTGTGATGTCAGATACCCACTGGACGTGCTACCAGTTTGTAACGTCAGATACCCACTGGACGTGCTACCAGTTTGTGACGTCAGATACCCACTGGACGTGCTACCAGTTTGTGATGTCAGATACCCACTGGACGTGCTACCAGTTTGTGATGTCAGATACCCACTGGACGTGCTACCAGTTTGTGATGTCAGATACCCACTGGACGTGCTACCAGTTTGTGACGTCAGATACCCACTGGACGTGCTACCAGTTTGTGACGTCAGATACCCACTGGACGTGCTACCAGTTTGTAATGTCAGATACCCACTGGACGTGCTACCAGTTTGTGATGTCAGATACCCACTGGACGTGCTACCAGTTTGTGACGTCAGATACCCACTGGACGTGCTACCAGTTTGTGACGTCAGATACCCACTGGACGTGCTACCAGTTTGTGATGTCAGATACCCACTGGACGTGCTACCAGTTTGTGACGTCAGATACCCACTGGACGTGCTACCAGTTTGTGATGTCAGATACCCACTGGACGTGCTACCAGTTTGTGACGTCAGATACCCACTGGACGTGCTACCAGTTTGTGATGTCAGATACCCACTGGACGTGCTACCAGTTTGTGACGTCAGATACCCACTGGACGTGCTACCAGTTTGTGATGTCAGATACCCACTGGACGTGCTACCAGTTTGTGACGTCAGATACCCACTGGACGTGCTACCAGTTTGTGATGTCAGATACCCACTGGACGTGCTACCAGTTTGTGACGTCAGATACCCACTGGACGTGCTACCAGTTTGTGATGTCAGATACCCACTGGACGTGCTACCAGTTTGTGATGTCAGATACCCACTGGACGTGCTACCAGTTTGTGACGTCAGATACCCACTGGACGTGCTACCAGTTTGTGATGTCAGATACCCACTGGACGTGCTACCAGTTTGTGATGTCAGATACCCACTGGACGTGCTACCAGTTTGTGACGCAGACACCCACTGGACGTGCTACCAGTTTGTGATGTCAGATACCCACTGGACGTGCTACCAGTTTGTGATGTCAGATACCCACTGGACGTGCTACCAGTTTGTGACGTCAGATACCCACTGGACGTGCTACCAGTTTGTGATGTCAGATACCCACTGGACGTGCTACCAGTTTGTGATGTCAGATACCCACTGGACGTGCTACCAGTTTGTGATGTCAGATACCCACTGGACGTGCTACCAGTTTGTGACGTCAGATACCCACTGGACGTGCTACCAGTTTGTAAAGAAATATAAATAATCTCTGCTAAATAACAAAGGAAGACAGGGAAATCACAACCCGAATTGCTCTGCCGGGCTTTAGCGAGTGGGTATCGTGACGTTGCTTTGATTGAATTTTGATTAAATGGCATCAATGTATTTACTACGCCATACGGAAAACCGGAATTAAACGTGCATGCACCGGCTTGAACTCTAGCGGAGACAATATTTTCACATGTGTGTGTGGTTTGTAGAGCAAAACGCTGGCTGTTGTCTCGCACCCAACGATAAAACAACAACGTTGCTCCGTCTGCCCGACAGCTGGGAGACTTTGGGCTGGTCCGTCCGGGCAGCCAACACACTCAGAGCGTTGCCGTCACGACGCGCGTCATCGGCACGTCGGCCTACATGGCGCCCGAAGCGTTCCGCGGGGACATCTCCGTTAAGATGGACGTCTTCAGCTTCGGAGTCGTGAGTCTAACCATCTTGCTAACATGTTGCTAACGCTGTTCCCCACGCTGTTGCTAACGCTGTTCCCCACGCTGTTGCTCAGCAAGGTTCAATTGTACAAGCTACTGGGTGAGGAAAGGCCCTTTCCTCACCCAGCAAAGGCAGGAATCTTGTGCGGCCGGGTAGCTCAGTGGTCAGAGCAACCGCCCGGCAAGCGGAAGGTCCCGGGGTCACATCCCGGTTCCGATGCACATTTTTCCTGCCTAGCTAACCCTCCAACAATTGCCTGGCGTAACTTCTGTTACGCGTAAGCTTCCACCAGTGAAAACCAATTTCTCAACGTTATTGGTTGTTCGATGGCTGGTACTTGGTTCTGCTCTGATCCGATGGACGTTTAGTCCTCAAAAGGAGCTTGGTCAAAGTCTGAAGTCAATCAGACGAGAGCAGAAGCGACCATCATGCGACCGTCTTACCGTGGCTCCGACCTCTCTGCCGTACGAGCAATCATCGTGCTCAGCTCTAGAATATAGGACACTCTAGGCAAAATGAAGACGCTGGAAGTCACGAGATTCACCGCCTTCCATGTTCATTCACAGTCCTGTTTCTACAATCTATCTCCATGAAGAACAAAATATGAAAAGAACTTTATGTGTGAAGCGTACCGATGGCTCAGTTGCTGGTGGTAATGATCCAGGCTTTGTCCTCGCGTTGACACACACATGTCGGTGGATATTTTGTTGGTTACGTCGCTGACGCTGCTGTTTGCCGGCAGGTTTTGCTCGAGCTGCTGACTTCGTTGGCGCCGCACGACGAACAGCGTGAAGGCTGCGACTTGGTGAGTTCTTCGACGTTACTCCACTCGGATCCGTACTCTTTCCAAGCAAATCGGTCAAATTGTGTTTTTTTCACCATCGCTTTACTCCCAGCCAGAGGCCAGCCAACTTACTATAACTTGACTAAACTTTCACACAAACCCTCGTAACATGACAACTGTCGACGAATTTCATGGTTCTTAAGCCTGTTTTACGCGGGAGAAGTTTTCAACCGAGTCTGGTGCAGAAGTCTCCTGCAGAAGAAAACGTGGGCCGTGTAAACAGAAACTTGTCTCAAAACGTGTTTGGCACGAGTCGGGACAAGTCGTCGAGACAAGACTTTCGCGGAAGTTTTTCAATTAGAGCATGTTCTATTTTGACACAAGTCTCGTGTCAAACTGACCAATCAGAATCACTCATATTGATAACAATTGTTGGGAGGCTGAACTGACTTGAAACAAAAGTCCAGCCAAGAAAACTTGTCCCGTGTAAATGGTTGGCCAAGTCTTGCGTGGAACTTGTGTGCACCAGTCTGCCATGGAGGACTCGTGCACCAGACTTGGTTGAAAACTTCTCCCGTGTAAAAGGGGCTTAAGTTGGACACTTTTCTTGCCTACAACACTAACGGCCAGTTTTACCATTTCTTTCAACTCCCAGTTGAGATATAACTGACAGAAACAGTTGAATTTCACTGCACCCAGTTGGCTGTTGCCGAGCCGAACACTTGAACTCAGGGTTCAGTTAAGTTTATATGCACGTAGATAAATGGTTACATGGTTTTGAATGATCTTAAGATGTTAAAAATGTCTTATTAATGGTATGTTAAGGCTTTTAACATCTTAACATAGTCTTAACATACCGGCAGGACCCAGTTTCTAGTTAAACGGTGAAACTGTGCCTAGGCCTTTGGCATTGCTAAAAGCACGCGATGTCTAGCCGCATCCTGACTGTCAGGTAACGCACTTGGCTAACGTTCGTCGTGTCTTTCTGCGTCAGGTAACGCACTTGGCTAACGTTCGTCGTGTCTTTCTGCGTCAGGTAACGCACATGGAGGAGACGTGCAGCGGTTCGATCGCCCCGCTGCTGGACACCAACGCGGGGGAGTGGGGCGAGGCGGCGGAGCGCGTCTTCAACGTCGCGCTCGACTGCCTCAAGCCGAGTCGGCAGGCGCGGCCGCCGATGGCCGAGGTGGTCGCCCGGCTCGAAGCCGTCGCCGCGTGAACACGGGGACACGCGGTCGCGGAGGAGGCGGCGGAGCGCGTCTTCAACGTCGCGCTCGACTGCCTCAAGCCGAGTCGGCAGGCGCGGCCGCCGATGGCCGAGGTGGTCGCCCGGCTGGAAGCGGTCGCCGCGTGAACACGGGGACACGCGGTCGCGGAGGAGGCGGCGGAGCGCGTCTTCAACGTCGCGCTCGACTGCCTCAAGCCGAGTCGGCAGGCGCGGCCGCCGATGGCCGAGGTGGTCGCCCGGCTGGAAGCGGTCGCCGCGTGAACACGGGGACACGCGGTCGCGGAGGAGGCGGCGGAGCGCGTCTTCAACGTCGCGCTCGACTGCCTCAAGCCGAGTCGGCAGGCGCGGCCGCCGATGGCCGAGGTGGTCGCCCGGCTGGAAGCCGTCGCCGCGTGAACACGGGGACACGCGGTCGCGGAGGAGGCGGCCGAGCGCGTCTTCAACGTCGCGCTCGACTGCCTCAAGCCGAGTCGGCAGGCGCGGCCGCCGATGGCCGAGGTGGTCGCCCGGCTGGAAGCGGTCGCCGCGTGAACACGGGGACACGCGGTCGCGGAGGAGGCGGCGGAGCGCGTCTTCAACGTCGCGCTCGACTGCCTCAAGCCGAGTCGGCAGGCGCGGCCGCCGATGGCCGAGGTGGTCGCCCGGCTGGAAGCGGTCGCCGCGTGAACACGGGGACACGCGGCCGCGGCGTGAAACTATGCAGTAAGCTTCGTACGGGAATCTGAATCAGTTTACCAAGCCTTTGACGATTTTTTTCCCGTGACCTAGTGCTGCGTGTGTCGTTTAGAAGGCACTGGCTGCGACGTAGCTCTGTGTTGTGGAATCGTGGGCGGTTTGACGTAGAAACGTACCGGACAAACGTTGGGAAGAGACGGTGTCAGATTGTGTCGTCCGTGAAACGTCCGCCACCCTGACGGGATCGGATCCAGCTTCCAAAGCCTTCTACCTGAACTTGAGTTATAAATGCCAGTTACACTGGCCAAACGCCGCCAAAGTTATCTCGATGATTTATTCTTGGTTTGAGGTTAGCTACCGTTAGGTGACATCGTGATGAGGTCAGATTGTGGAATCCACGGCTTTGAATGTCTGTCCAGTTTGCTTTCATATAAAAGTAAACTTTAGGCAGAAACCGGACTTTCTCCGGCCAGATTTGATTGTAGACGAGGATTGGAACAAGCTTACCTCAGTGACTGACAGCCTGTAAAACATCTGACCAGGCAGTGGAATTCAATGCACGCTCATCAACAACAAAGTGATTCAACTCAAAGGTATTAAAGTGTGATAAATGTTACCAGAAAACCGAAACAAACATTAAAAAAGCGTTTATTATCGTAATAAATAAATCTACGGGGCTTTTGGCGACTACACTATAAGCCGATGACTAACTGGAAGCGGCTGGCTGCGCGACGCGGCGCCGGCTACGTTTGAAACCCGACGCAGAAGTCCCGCGTCGCGCCGTAGACGCCGAAGAAGACGCCGCCGCCGATGGTGATCCACGCAACGCGCGGCACGAAGCCGGCAAACAGGCTGCGAGCAGAAAACACGGCGGTGTTGGAACCAGCCGAGAAAACCTCCAAATACAGTTACCGTTGAAAAAATACTCCAGTGAGTTATTAATTTTTCCGATCGCCTTTGTTTACTTATCAACGTACAGCTGAAACTGTTGACAGCACAATTCACGTACAACTTCTCTTGTAAATTAGTTTTTGTGAAGATTGTCATCTATTTCAAATCACGTTTGTCGGTGTTTAGAGGCAGCAGCCTGACAACGCTGGCAGAGTTTCCTGCTGCTCCCCAATGCAACGCAATGCAACGCAATGCGGTGGGCTACGCAATCGGTAGCGAGTGTTTGGGACTCACCCCTTGAAGCCTCCCTCCTTGTAGATGGTTGCCAGCATCTGCGTGATTTCCATGGACCGGCGGTTGACGGGGGCGGACCCGTCGCAGTTGGCCAGCATGATCCGCGTCTTGGCCACGTCTAGCGGCGTGGTGACGGCCGCCGCTATTGCTCCTGCGCGACGGAAACACAACACGTTGGTACAACGAAGAAACGCTCCTTCCCCTCAACAAGGAAGATTCGTTCCCAAGAGGTAAGGACACTATTTCCGTAATTATGTTTTGTTTTTAACTATATGACGAAGCGTCGCTAGTTTCACCGGCTTCTACGTTCATTCACAGTCTTGTTTCTATCTCCATGGAGCCACGTTATAATCGGGGTTAGTCGAGTTGTTGGCGTGTGATTGCAGCATAGCGTCACTAGATTCAACGCCTTCTATGTTCATTCATAGTCCTGTTTCTATCTCCGTGGAGCCACGTTATAATCGGGGTTAGTCGAGTTGTTGGCGTGTGATTGCAGCATAGTGTCACTAGATTCACCGGCTTCTATGTTCATTCATAGTCCTGTTTCTATCTCCGTGGAGCCACGTTATAATCGGGGTTAGTCGAGTTGTTGGCGTGTGATTGCAGCATAGCGTCACTAGATTCAACGCCTTCTATGTTCATTCATAGTCCTGTTTCTATCTCCGTGGAGCCACGTTATAATCGGGGTTAGTCGAGTTGTTGGCGTGTGATTGCAGCATAGTGTCACTAGATTCACCGGCTTCTATGTTCATTCATAGTCCTGTTTCTATCTCCGTGGAGCCACGTTATAATCGGGGTTAGTCGAGTTGTTGGCGTGTGATTGCAGCATAGTGTCACTAGATTCACCGGCTTCTATGTTCATTCATAGTCCTGTTTCTATCTCCGTGGAGCCACGTTATAATCGGGGTTAGTCGAGTTGTTGGCGTGTGATTGCAGCATAGCGTCACTAGATTCACCGGCTTCTATGTTCATTCATAGTCCTGTTTCTATCTCCATGGAGCCACGTTATAATCGGGGTTAGTTGAGTTGTTGGCGTGTGATTGCAGCATAGCGTCACTAGATTCACCGGCTTCTATGTTCATTCATAGTCCTGTTTCTATCTCCATGGAGCCACGTTATAATCGGGGTTAGTCGAGTTGTTGGCGTGTGATTGCAGCATAGCGTCACTAGATTCACCGGCTTCTGTGTTCATTCATAGTCCTGTTTCTATCTCCATGGAGCCACGTTATAATCGGGGTTAGTCGAGTTGTTGGCGTGTGATTGCAGCATAGCGTCACTAGATTCACCGGCTTCTATGTTCATTTATAGTCCTGTTTCTATCTCCATGGAGCCACGTTATAATCGGGGTTAGTCGAGTTGTTGGCGTGTGATTGCAGCATAGCGTCACTAGATTCACCGGCTTCTATGTTCATTCATAGTCCTGTTTCCATCTCCATGGAGCCACGTTATAATCGGGGTTTTTAAATTATATTATTATATAGTATATTTATTTATTATGATTACATTGTTTGATATGTGTTTCTAATAAGTAGGTACCTAGTTGGTAGGCTCTGCAACCGGTAGAAAACGTGCTTGTTTTACCTGACACGGCACCGCATAGCGAAACTTGGACAGCGTTCAAATCTTTTTTCCGATGCTTCTTCAGTTGTTTCATGAAAAACTCCCAAAGAGGCAGTTGGATGATGGAGAAGGGAATCTGCAGGAAGAGATATGTCAAATTACCTTGGATGGGACCTCAATAGGTATCCCTTATTGCTGGGTGTCTTCCCAGTCAGGAAAAGTGTCATCCCTGTAATATCCCAGGAAAAGGATGTACTCAATTTTAAATTTGAAACAAGCGAAACATCGGTGAAGTTAGGTTAGTGTTCTGACCTCTCGTAAGACGGTGCTCCTGAATCCACGGAACATGCCGAGGATTCCTTCCGTCTTGACCGCGCGGCGGATGATTGAAAGGTTGGTCATGTTCGCCGTGGACGCTTGTTGCCGTTGCTTCACGATCTCCACCGGCACCTTGACCAAGCACGACGTCTGCAAAGCGGTCGACCATCCAGTTCTAGCTTTATTAACTTCTAAAGAAAATGCTTTTCTCTTTGCTGTACATTGTAAGATATTGGCAATATCATATGTGATTGGGTTTGTAGCTGATTGAGATAGCTTTGCATAAAATATACCCAGTTCAATGCTAGGAAATTTTGAACCGAAATCAAACTAATTGAATCTAAATTAAATTTGACTTAATTGAATTTAACTAATCAAACTAAACGAAATTAAACTAAATAGTTTACAAATCTGTTTTAAATAAATAATAAAAAAAATAAAAAATAAACATATTTTGTAGGAATTAGTTTAAGAAAGTTGATTGTTTTTCTGCTGTTGAAAATACAAATAAAGCAAAAGATGTTTAGTAACAGGAGGCAGACAAAATTCAAGGTGGGTCATTCGTTAGTAGGTGAAACTATCGCATCGTTTTCGAAGTGACCATTCGAAACGTTGAACATGCTGGCGAGCAAAGTGTGAAGTCGTAACGTACGATTTCCCCAAAGGAGGCAGCGGCCATGTGGAGGAGTGGAAAGTACTTCTCCGTCACGTGAGGCTTCAAGTACTTCTTCATCGAGTCGTAGGAACAGAAAAACAGAGCGGCTGAAATGGAAATTTTCATCTTTGTTGGTTTAAGCAAACACATTGTAGCAATGCTACCTGGAGAGAGTTTTGTTAAATATTACCAGCATTGATATTTGGTTGTGATATCAATTCTTTGGTAACATTTTTAAGGATCTAATCTTTGATTTAACTTCTTCCCCATCAATCTAAAGAAGCATACAAATGCTTGCTGTATTTATTGTATTTATTTTATTTATTTATTTATTTAAAGAACGCAGATACAAATCTGGCCCGTGACCACACAGAGTGTTGGTATGGGAATAATAATAATATTTTAGTGAATAATATTGTAAAATTACAATAATATGTATAAGTGTTTCATTTTTTTTTATATATTTTTTCTAATTTATTTGAAAAACTCATCAAGGGTATAGAAAGGTTTTTGTATGAGAAAAGATTTTAGATTTGTAGTAAAAGTGGAGAGTTCCTCGACACTGGTGATGGTTGAAGGGAGGGTATTATAAATTTTTGTACAAAGATGAATGGGGCTATTAGTAAATAAAGAATGCTTGTGATTGGTGGTGTGAATAAGGTTTTTGTTTCTAGTGGAATGATTATGAATATCTGAATTTTGTGTGAAAAGGTGTGGATGGGAACGGACTAAAGTGCTTGCTATTTTGATTAGTGTGCACGTAAGGGTGAGGATGTTTTGATTTATAAAATGAGTCTTACAAGATTTTCTTCTAGAAATACCTGAAATAATCCGGACTGCTTGTTTTTGGATTAAAAAAATTCTTTTTGCTTGCGGGGAAGTACCCCAGAAGAGAATACCATATGATAGATGGGAGTGGATGTATGAATGATAAACTAGTTTTAATGTGTGATGGTTTACAATTGGTTTAAGTCTGCGTAGAAGAAAGTTGCTGCTTTTTATTTTGTTTAATGTTAGTTTTATGTGAAGGGAAAAGTCAAGATTTGGTGTTAGATGGATTCCAAGGAATTTTGTAGTGGGTGTATCATGAATAATTTTATTGTTTACTCTTATCAGAGGCAGTGAAGAGGGAATATTAAATTTAGTATGGAAGTTAATGTATAGAGATTTTGAATGTTGAAGGGCTAGTTTGTTGTCAAGGCAATATGAACAAATGATAGATGATTGCTTGTTAGCTATTTGAGAAAGTGAATTTATAGTGGTGTTTTTTGGTGCAGTTATTAAATGACTAGTGTCGTCTGCAAATAGAAATAGTTCTCCGGTAGTTATTAAATTCGGTAGATCATTTACATAAAGTAGGAACAGGAGGGGAGATAAAACAGAGCCTTGCTTCATATTTAGGGGAGATGAATATGTTGTATTGTTTTGGGGAAAGGATTTTACTTTTACTATTTGAGTTCGGTTGGAAAGAAATGATTTGAAGCAAATATTTGAACATCCTTGAATGGCCAAGTCATTGAGTTAAGTAAGTAGAAGGTCGTGGTTAATTGTATCAAAAGCTTTACTGAGGTCATAAAAAAGTCCTAGTGCATGGTTTCCCTTGTCAAGTGCACTATATAGCAAATTTAGGAAATTAAATATAGCAGTGGTAGTAGATTTTTGTTTTTGAAATCCATGTTGACAGACAGTCATGTTAAGGTCACGTCTGCTTCTTTTTAAACTTGTGATTCTGCTTTAAACAATTGGCTGTTCTCCTTTTAAATATTCACAAGTCATACAGAATCCAGTCCAAATAAATAATCTACTACTAATAACCTACCACTAGGAATGGATCCAAACGCAGCGGCACCGAGCCCCTTGTAGAGATTCCGGAAACCCCCGGCTTTCAGGAACCCAGAGCCACATTGCAGCCTCGTTTTTAACGTGTCCAGCGGAAATAAAGCTATGTCCACTGATATGCCCGCTGCACCGCCAGCCTAAAACCGTAAAAGACATTAATTAGAAATAATTAACAGCATGATGAGATCAAATTTTGTCCTTGGCAGTTACTTTTCGATCGCTTACGATTAATGAAGTGAGGAATGTTGGATCATTTTCTGGTCGCATGCTGAAAATTGTAGCCGGCGCCGGTCTCGCTGATTAGTTTTCTAATTATCACAAATGCATGGCTTCACTATTTGTTTCTGAAACAATTAGGAACAAAGTGGCAGTCAACATTTTCAAGAAATCAAGGCTACAATGTTCATTTATAATTGCATCATGCAAAGGGCACTGAGAGGCAGTATGCCAACTAGGTAGACAGTTTCAACACAACCATACACAATGGTTTAACAGTACGAAATCATTGTATGCGGCGTAAAAATATTGATCTATTGTGATATTTGAAGGATGTTTAAACCAAAGGACAGCTATTTTGGTACTTAAATACTTGATATTCCTGAGTTAGGTTTGATTTTGAGGTTAACTGACTTATCTAACCTTCTCTCTGCCACTACACCCTGCTTTCACCCAATTAACAATGGCAAAAAACTATTTAAAAAGCAGCTTAGAGAATGCATCGTTTAATATTATTATACAAGTAAGTTTCTTTACCCTTACATTGTTAATGACAAGTAAAAACCATTGCGTTATTTCGTCACCTGTCGTTGCACCCCACTGATCTATCAACTTTGTTCAAACTGACAGATCGTATTCCGTGCTGTTACCTTTCTTCTGAACGCCTTCGTGCTGCGGCATGTCAGCCAAGCGGTTATCGGCGTGATGAACGTACGGTTGCTTCTTCTCGAGTCGACCATCCTCTTTTTAAGCAGAGAAGCGTTCCGACGGGCATGCCTAAGCAAAACCACCGAACACAACTGGGCCCAAGTCATCAACTTACTATGGTTCACGTAAGTCTTCTCTAAAAAATACAGTTTTGATATAAAAATCTGCTAGTCCTTGATGCTTACTGAACAAGATTTTCTTTTCTTTCAGGGTTCCGCTCTGTCAGATATTCAGCCTGGTCTTTGGCTACATCTGGTTGAATGTGCTGACACCACCAGACTTGGAAATCACCAAGCACTACGCAATCGGAGTCTGGTCGATATGCTTAAGCTGCATCGTCGAGATGATGGTCGAACCAATTTACCTGGCTGCTCAAGCATTCCTCTTCGTACGCCTCAAGGTGCATAATGTTCTTCTTGGCTAACATGAACACTAGGCAACTATTTCCATGTATGCACCAAGACCTTCGGCAATCAAAGTCTTGGCATTTGTAAATTAAGTACCTACTAGAGATACTACATTTGGTGTTGAAACAATTATTATCTTAGTCTAGTTTATAAGGGGAGAGAGATTCCTTTACAGCGCCAGTGGTCGAGAATAATGATAAATCAGTTTCAACTTAAGCCTGGTTGATAATTTGGTTGATTACTAGGTGGGTGAATATTTTGACTAATTTAATTAAGTTCCCTTCCAACTTTGGTGTTGTTAAAACAAATAAGCATTAATAACGACTAGGTTTTTTGCATTATTGTTTGCAAATACCATGAAAAGGTTGCATTAAAATCAAATAGTTATCAATAATCATACTCACGGTTGGGTGTTTTTTCTGTGCCTGACAGTGAATTTAACGCAATCGTTGCAGGTTGCCCTTGAAACGCTGCACATCACGGTTCGAACGGTGACGTTCACGGCGCTGGTGATAGCGCGACCCGACGCTGCCGTCCTGGCCTTCTCCACGGCACAACTCCTTGCCGTTGCCGTCTACGCGCTGGGTACGTACGCCACCCGACGCTGCCGCTCAGAAAACAACATGGCTTGGCCACTTTTATACCAGTTATTTAATTCTTTTAACAGATTTATACATTAACACGAGTCCCTTCCATTTTATAACTACCATTCTCATCCATTTTTTAAATTTCTCAGACTTTCAATCACCTTTTCACTCGCTCTCAATTATTCCTAGAACATATTCCATTTCCATATTCCATTTCACATGCAAGAAAATGTGTTCTCTAATGATTGATATATTCTGCCTTTGTTTTGAATCGTATATATTTTTAACGACAGTAACCCACATAGGAGAGGATAGCAATATGGTTTGTGGAGTAAAAATTAAGACAGACATAGGCAAAAGATTAAAAAAAAAACACTCTGTCTGCAATAAGTGACAAAGACTTGGGGCTTAATGGTTTTCTATTTTCCTTTTCTCTATGCTATCTGTCATCTTTGAGTAGTTTGTTCAGCCAGTAATAAGCATTGCTTCTCCAGCAAACATTCCGAGGTAGGTATTATATAATTGTGACAAAGACAACTCTTTCACATTTTCAGAAGACAGCTGCTTTGAAACAGTTGATAATGTGGTGAGGTTAGGAAGGTAGTAACTCTTCTCCAAGTGTTCTTCGCGTATTCCAGGCTACGTGATCTTCTTCCACTTCCACATGAAGTCGGCCAGGGAACGGAAGGAGATTGCAAAGAAAACCGGAGACAAGACGGCGATCGACGACGACGACTTCCCCTTCGAGAGCCTCAACGATTTCCTGCCGTCTCGTATGGAGAGCCAGGTGAGCGGAACTACGCCTCGGCACTACCTCCTAAGTGAACTACCTCGAGTTTTTCCCAAGCTGACTTTTGACGTTTGCGTACGCTTTCAGCCGTGGGTGGACCCAGCGCTGACGCGTCTCACGTGGACGTTCTTCAAGCAGGGCGTTCTCAAGCAGGTTCTGACCGAAGGCGAGCGCTACGTCATGACCCTCTTTGCCGTGCTCTCCTTCTACGAGCAGGTACGTAATACAAGCAACAAGCTACAAGCTTAAAGCTACAAGCTACAAGCAACAAGCTACAAGCTAAAAGCTAAAAGCTACAAGCTACAAGCTAAAAGCTACAAGCTACAAGCAACAAGCTACAAGCTAAAAGCTACAAGCTACAAGCTACAAGCAACAAGCTACAAGCTACAAGCTACGAGCCAAACAATTAACCCTACAGATTAAGCAACCATAATCATGCAAGCCTGGCAGAACAGCTAGAAGTTCAATTTAACAAGTGCAGTTGTCACTGCTGCAAAGAGACATTTTTATATGTCAGCTGTCAGTTGACACTTGAGATAGAGCATGAAGTATCGACTACTGTTTGGCTTGGTGTTGGTTACAGTGGAGCGTTGTGTTTTGTTGACAATTTTTATCTAACTCAGCAGAATTATGTCAAAATTGGACAGAGAAAATACTGCAATTCTCTTCACTGCCCTCTGTAACACACAAGCAATGTCAGATGCAATTTCGGCAGGGTTACCTTCATTCTAGAGCCTAGTAAGATATTTTGCACAGATTTGCACAGATGAGATGATGAGATGAGATGCTAGAAGTAGCGTTAATTTGACAATTCTTTCACCGGCAGGGCGTGTACGACGTGGTCAACAACCTCGGCTCGCTTGCCGCGCGCTTCCTGTTTCGTCCGATCGAAGACAGCGCGTACTTCTACTTCACGCAGATGGTCGGCAGGGACTCGGCAATCCAGGAGCAGAACCAGGCAAGCGTTCGGAGAAGGCTAACGCAAGCAACAACGTCCATTTGTCAAACAAACAATCCAAACGTTCTGACTTGCTAAGTTTCCCGCTAAGATTCTTAGACAAATCGATCAGGTAGTATTTTTTAAGAAGAAATCATGTAAAGTTGTGCACTATTTCAAACGATTTTTTGCCATTAATTCAACGTTTCGACCTCAATGGTGCATTCATCTTTAGGATTTAGTGCTGAACACAGAACACAGGCAAGTGCTGTCATCACCCGCAAAGATTATTTTATGTCAGCTGTGAGTTGACACTTGAGATTGAGCATCAGTGGCAAACTAAGCCCTCTAGATATTACGCAAGATGACGCAAGTAACGTTTTGTCAAGTTGCGCCTAGATGGCTGTGGTGCTTTAATTCTTAATCAAGTCGCCATGCTATTACGACAGAGTTCCTTCTATTCCACAGCCTTGTGAGACATTTGTTGAAGGTTTTTTGGTGTCATTGCCTATTTGTTACAGCTACTGTAATGCTCCTTGGGTAGAGTTTCCTCCATTCTACAGGCTGGCAAGATATCTGAACATTCTCTGGCAAGCATTACTCAGCCAGCAGACATTTGCTGGCCGAGTTTCCCACATTCTACATCCTGGCAAGACACTATTCACTATTCGTCCGAACCTAACCCCGCTTCCGTTCGACCACGCAGACGAGCGTGTCTGAGAGCGCCGGCGTGCTGCGGCTGCTGCTGAAGGCGGTGTCGTCGGTGGGGCTGGCGATCGTTGCGTTCGGACAGTCGTACTCGCGGCTGCTGCTCTGGCTGTACGGCGGGCAGGCGCTGATCGCGGGGCCGGGCCCGGGCTTGATGCGGGCCCACTGTCTCGCCGTCTTGCTGCTCGCAGTCAACGGCACGGCAGAGTGCTACGCCTTCGCGACCATGAGCGCCGCGCAGCTGGACAGGTGCGGTGGACATCACGTTTCTATCTGTCCATGTTTCTATCTGTCTATGTTTCTCTCTATGTTTCTATCTGTCTATGTTTCTATCTGTCCATGTTTCTATCTGTCCATGTTTCTATCTGTCTATGTTTCTATCTGTCTATGTTTCTCCCTATGTTTCTATCTGTCTATATGTTTCTATCTGTCCATGTTTCTATCTGTCTATGTTTCTATCTGTCTATGTTTCTCCCTATGTTTCTATCTGTCTATATGTTTCTATCTGTCCATGTTTCTATCTGTCTATGTTTCTCTCTATGTTTCTATCTGTCCATGTTTCTATCTGTCTATGTTTCTCTCTATGTTTCTATCTGTCTATGTTTCTATCTGTCTATGTTTCTATCTGTCCATGTTTCTATCTGTCTATGTTTCTATCTGTCTATGTTTCTCCCTATGTTTCTATCTGTCTATATGTTTCTATCTGTCCATGTTTCTATCTGTCTATGTTTCTATCTGTCCATGTTTCTATCTGTCCATGTTTCTATCTGTCTTTGTTTCTATCTGTCCATGTTTCTATCTGTCTTTGTTTCTATCTGTCCATGTTTCTATCTGTCTATGTTTCTCTCTATGTTTCTATCTGTCTATGTTTCTATCTGTCTATGTTTCTATCTGTCCATGTTTCTATCTGTCTATGTTTCTATCTGTCTATGTTTCTCCCTATGTTTCTATCTGTCTATATGTTTCTATCTGTCCATGTTTCTATCTGTCTATGTTTCTATCTGTCTATGTTTCTCCCTATGTTTCTATCTGTCTATATGTTTCTATCTGTCCATGTTTCTATCTGTCTATGTTTCTATCTGTCTATGTTTCTCCCTATGTTTCTATCTGTCTATATGTTTCTATCTGTCCATGTTTCTATCTGTCCATGTTTCTATCTGTCCATGTTTCTATCTGTCTTTGTTTCTATCTGTCCATGTTTCTATCTGTCTATGTTTCTCTCTATGTTTCTATCTGTCTATGTTTCTATCTGTCTATGTTTCTATCTGTCCATGTTTCTATCTGTCTATGTTTCTATCTGTCTATGTTTCTCCCTATGTTTCTATCTGTCTATATGTTTCTATCTGTCCATGTTTCTATCTGTCTATGTTTCTCCCTATGTTTCTATCTGTCCATGTTTCTATCTGTCTATGTTTCTATCTGTCTATGTTTCTCCCTATGTTTCTATCTGTCTATATGTTTCTATCTGTCCATGTTTCTATCTGTCTATGTTTCTCCCTATGTTTCTATCTGTCTATGTTTCTATCTGTCTATGTTTCTCCCTATGTTTCTATCTGTCTATATGTTTCTATCTGTCCATGTTTCTATCTGTCTATGTTTCTCCCTATGTTTCTATCTGTCCATGTTTCTATCTGTCTATGTTTCTATCTGTCTATGTTTCTCCCTATGTTTCTATCTGTCTATATGTTTCTATCTGTCCATGTTTCTATCTGTCCATGTTTCTATCTGTCTATGTTTCTCTCTATGTTTCTATCTGTCCATGTTTCTATCTGTCTATGTTTCTCTCTATGTTTCTATCTGTCTATGTTTCTATCTGTCTATGTTTCTATCTGTCTATGTTTCTCCCTATGTTTCTATCTGTCTATATGTTTCTATCTGTCCATGTTTCTATCTGTCTATGTTTCTCCCTATGTTTCTATCTGTCCATGTTTCTATCTGTCTATGTTTCTATCTGTCTATGTTTCTCCCTATGTTTCTATCTGTCTATATGTTTCTATCTGTCCATGTTTCTATCTGTCCATGTTTCTATCTGTCTATGTTTCTCTCTATGTTTCTATCTGTCCATGTTTCTATCTGTCTATGTTTCTCTCTATGTTTCTATCTGTCTATGTTTCTATCTGTCTATGTTTCTATCTGTCCATGTTTCTATCTGTCTCTGTTTCTATCTGTCTACGTTTCTCCCTATGTTTCTATCTGTCTATATGTTTCTATCTGTCCATGTTTCTATCTGTCTATGTTTCTATCTGTCCATGTTTCTATCTGTCCATGTTTCTATCTGTCTATGTTTCTCCCTATGTTTCTATCTGTCTATATGTTTCTATCTGTCCATGTTTCTATCTGTCTATGTTTCTATCTGTCTATGTTTCTCCCTATGTTTCTATCTGTCTATGTTTCTCCCTATGTTTCTATCTGTCTATATGTTTCTATCTGTCCATGTTTCTATCTGTCCATGTTTCTATCTGTCTATGTTTCTCTCTATGTTTCTATCTGTCCATGTTTCTATCTGTCTATGTTTCTCTCTATGTTTCTATCTGTCTATGTTTCTATCTGTCTATGTTTCTATCTGTCCATGTTTCTATCTGTCTATGTTTCTATCTGTCTATGTTTCTCCCTATGTTTCTATCTGTCTATATGTTTCTATCTGTCTATGTTTCTATCTGTCTATGTTTCTATCTGTCCATGTTTCTATCTGTCTATGTTTCTATCTGTCCATGTTTCTATCTGTCCATGTTTCTATCTGTCTATGTTTCTCCCTATGTTTCTATCTGTCTATGTTTCTATCTGTCCATGTTTCTATCTGTCCATGTTTCTATCTGTCTATGTTTCTCTCTATGTTTCTATCTGTCTATGTTTCTCCCTATGTTTCTATCTGTCTATATGTTTCTATCTGTCCATGTTTCTATCTGTCCATGTTTCTATCTGTCTATGTTTCTCTCTATGTTTCTATCTGTCCATGTTTCTATCTGTCTATGTTTCTCTCTATGTTTCTATCTGTCTATGTTTCTATCTGTCTATGTTTCTATCTGTCTATGTTTCTATCTGTCTATGTTTCTATCTGTCTATGTTTCTCCCTATGTTTCTATCTGTCTATATGTTTCTATCTGTCCATGTTTCTATCTGTCTATGTTTCTCCCTATGTTTCTATCTGTCCATGTTTCTATCTGTCTATGTTTCTATCTGTCTATGTTTCTCCCTATGTTTCTATCTGTCTATATGTTTCTATCTGTCCATGTTTCTATCTGTCTATGTTTCTCCCTATGTTTCTATCTGTCCATGTTTCTATCTGTCTATGTTTCTATCTGTCTATGTTTCTCCCTATGTTTCTATCTGTCTATATGTTTCTATCTGTCCATGTTTCTATCTGTCCATGTTTCTATCTGTCTATGTTTCTCTCTATGTTTCTATCTGTCCATGTTTCTATCTGTCTATGTTTCTCTCTATGTTTCTATCTGTCTATGTTTCTATCTGTCTATGTTTCTATCTGTCTATGTTTCTCCCTATGTTTCTATCTGTCTATATGTTTCTATCTGTCCATGTTTCTATCTGTCTATGTTTCTCCCTATGTTTCTATCTGTCCATGTTTCTATCTGTCTATGTTTCTATCTGTCTATGTTTCTCCCTATGTTTCTATCTGTCTATATGTTTCTATCTGTCCATGTTTCTATCTGTCCATGTTTCTATCTGTCTATGTTTCTCTCTATGTTTCTATCTGTCCATGTTTCTATCTGTCTATGTTTCTCTCTATGTTTCTATCTGTCTATGTTTCTATCTGTCTATGTTTCTATCTGTCCATGTTTCTATCTGTCTATGTTTCTATCTGTCTATGTTTCTCCCTATGTTTCTATCTGTCTATATGTTTCTATCTGTCCATGTTTCTATCTGTCTATGTTTCTATCTGTCCATGTTTCTATCTGTCCATGTTTCTATCTGTCTATGTTTCTCCCTATGTTTCTATCTGTCTATATGTTTCTATCTGTCCATGTTTCTATCTGTCTATGTTTCTCCCTATGTTTCTATCTGTCCATGTTTCTATCTGTCTATGTTTCTATCTGTCTATGTTTCTCCCTATGTTTCTATCTGTCTATATGTTTCTATCTGTCCATGTTTCTATCTGTCCATGTTTCTATCTGTCTATGTTTCTCTCTATGTTTCTATCTGTCCATGTTTCTATCTGTCTATGTTTCTCTCTATGTTTCTATCTGTCTATGTTTCTATCTGTCTATGTTTCTATCTGTCTATGTTTCTCCCTATGTTTCTATCTGTCTATATGTTTCTATCTGTCCATGTTTCTATCTGTCTATGTTTCTCCCTATGTTTCTATCTGTCCATGTTTCTATCTGTCTATGTTTCTATCTGTCTATGTTTCTCCCTATGTTTCTATCTGTCTATATGTTTCTATCTGTCCATGTTTCTATCTGTCCATGTTTCTATCTGTCTATGTTTCTCTCTATGTTTCTATCTGTCCATGTTTCTATCTGTCTATGTTTCTCTCTATGTTTCTATCTGTCTATGTTTCTATCTGTCTATGTTTCTATCTGTCCATGTTTCTATCTGTCTATGTTTCTATCTGTCTATGTTTCTCCCTATGTTTCTATCTGTCTATATGTTTCTATCTGTCCATGTTTCTATCTGTCTATGTTTCTATCTGTCCATGTTTCTATCTGTCCATGTTTCTATCTGTCTATGTTTCTCTCTATGTTTCTATCTGTCTTTGTTTCTATCTGTCCATGTTTCTATCTGTCTATGTTTCTCTCTATGTTTCTATCTGTCTATGTTTCTATCTGTCTATGTTTCTATCTGTCCATGTTTCTATCTGTCTATGTTTCTATCTGTCTATGTTTCTCCCTATGTTTCTATCTGTCTATATGTTTCTATCTGTCCATGTTTCTATCTGTCTATGTTTCTATCTGTCCATGTTTCTATCTGTCCATGTTTCTATCTGTCTATGTTTCTCTCTATGTTTCTATCTGTCCATGTTTCTATCTGTCCATGTTTCTATCTGTCTATGTTTCTATCTGTCCATGTTTCTATCTGTCCATGTTTCTATCAATGTTTCTATCTATGTATGTATCATGTTTAATGTTCTAGGCATCTCATCAGCCAGGTTACAAATTCTTTATTTTAGAGTTCATTGTCTAACATTGGTTACAAGTATTAATATGATATCTATTATTTCTTATTAGGCGAGGATAAACAGAGCCAAAAGTCGTCAAATAAGAAAGTTTGCTTGCACGGCGGTATATCAAGCTGAATTTTGTACCACGTGCTCAGAACACCCCAGGAATAATTACTGTGAAATACCACCCGGAACCGCCCCCCGGAACACCCCTTAAAAAATTGACAAAGTCAAAAAATGACCAAAAAGTTAAAAAAATGTTTTATTTAAAAACGATCATTTAAAGTAAATCTCAGATTTCAAAATATCACTCAGGTGTGTGTTAGCATACGCTTAACAAGAATCAGTAGCAAAACAAGCAACTTTTAATCATTGGATAGTCAATACTTGCAAAAAATAGACCAAAAATCGCTCGAAAATAATTACACGGCAGGACAGTTGTTCGTAAAAATCCAATTTTCGCGTCCGTACATTAATAAATGTACCAATGGATAGCTGTGTTCATTAGGTAACAGGAAAAAAATATAAACCACTCAAAACGTAAACTTCATAGCAGAGTTTTTTCAAAAGAAGCAAAGCGCGTAGCGTAAAATACGTTTCCCGCCGTAATGTTACGCGGGTTAAATCATTGTTAAACCATGGATAACTAAGTTCAACTGCATAAATCGATATAAATATCCACATATATTGTCTTAATACAACATAAATTTTACTCAAAGGGGAAAAAACCACCCCAAAAACTACCCCAAAAACTACCCCTATTTTTGCGATTTTTTTTTGCTACCAATATTGGAGTTTTTTCTTCCTCCGTAATTTGGGGTGTTGATTATTTGGCATTACTCAACCAGATCATGCATTCTATCCAAAACGCACCCCTATTTTACAACTCCATAAAATAATCTATTGCAATTAGTTTTAGAGATACAAGGCTAATCGTGATGGTAAATGAATATTTAAAGTGCATATAGATTATATGCTTTGGCACAATATAGATGCACCAACAAGAAATAAGAACACAAATCAATTTATCATTTGCACCCCCTTATTGATTCACACTGCTTACAATTATTTTAGTTCGGAGTGTCTTTAAATTAGGTTTTTGTCCCTAGAAAACACCAGACAAAAAAGGTTCCACAAAAGATTAGGAAAGAACGTCCTTATTCTATGGTTCCATTCAGCAAAATCGGATATCTGCTAGCGGAAAGAAAACTGAAGACTAATTGCAGTTTTTAGAAGAAGTCGGACTCATTTCACCCCTACAAAGTCAAAGGTTGGACTGGTTGCCGGTTGGAAGACGTTAGAACATGTGTGTCGCTCTGGCTGCCAATAACTTAAACTCACATACTATATGATTGTTACCTATACAAAAATAAGTTAAATGCCGTTTACTAATTGAAGTCCTTTTCAAATCAACGTCGCATAAGATAAAAATGTTGATGCATGCACCAGTAAAGGCATCCACGAGCAGCAAAAGTCTTGACATTGAGTCGCTGTTCACAATTTAAGACTACCTATAGACTTACACTAAAATGACTTTCAAATACACACACATTTAAGTCCCACATCCCCTTGTGTCAATTGGTTTCTTCAGTTCACTTTATAATTTTAGAGTTGAATCCCCGTTTGCTAAAAAGGGCGCTGTGAAATTGTGAAGCTGAGAAGAACTCTAGCTAGTCAAGCTTTCATATTCATCAATCATCCTTAAATCCATTAAATTTAGATTATTATTTTGAAAGTGCTCGAATTATTTTTGCTTCCGTAGCAAGCCGAAATTACCAAAACAAAACATTCAAAACTTATATTGAATCTCTTATTCTCGATTGGGAATAGCCGAGGCCCGGGGAGTGATTGCACCCCGGGCCAGTCCGCGTCTGTGTGGGTCCAATAAGTCCTTTGCGAATAAAACAAAAGTTGGAGAGATTAATTCTTTGCTTACACACTTAGATCTTACAAGTACTTTTTGACTGCGATTTGCACTTTTTTCTAGCGGTATAATTGAAGGAAGAACGGAAGAGAGAAAAAAACATTTGTGTCTGGTTATAAATCAGCCTTATCGGCTGATGCGATACACTATTCACTTCCATCAACTCTTAAATGATTAAATTTCGAACATAATTCATCATGAAAAACATTTCGTTATATTTTCAACTGTATAGAATAAAATCTGAATAAACCTTGGAGCCATGAAAGCATTCACGAGAACAAAACTGAAACAAATCTGCAGCAGTATACCAAAAACAAATTTAAATTAGGCTTGATTTGATCGGTGGTCAAAATTATATTTTCTTCTTAACCGGCAAGTAACTACACAACTCCCTGGTTTCTAAATTCCAATTCCTGGCTTCTAACCATCCAAAGCATGCAGTTGCAATCATGAAGATCTTGCGTGCATGCAGGTCCCTTCTTGCAACGACCACTTCTTGCAGCGCAGTGCTCCTTGTTTATTGTGCGCCGAAGTGCTCAAAGGACACTCATCCCTACCAATTTAATTATTTCTTCATGAAAATTGTAAAATTTTAAAATCCATCTATTAACTGGTTCAGCAGCCTGCAAAAATATTTATAGAAAAAGACAAGATCAGGTGGATGCTTATACAAAATTCCTAATTTAGTGCCAATTACATGGCAATTTAGGGTGTTTTATGGACACATTTCTTGTGTTACAAGAAGGTATGAACATAGGTAACCTAGCCTTGCTGGAAGATATCCCAACTTAGCCTTGCTCGAAGGTATCCTGACCCTAAATTTCTGAAAATAAAACTGAATGCATAGGGACACTTAGTTTCCTACCTTCTTTCAAGCTTGGTCGCAGATTAATAATGTTTTGGAGTGGTTATTTAGGGGTGCGTTTTGGATAGAATGCATGATCTGGTTGGGTTATGCCAAATAATCAACACCCCAAATTACGGAGGAAGAAAAAACCCCAATATTGGTAGCAAAAAAAAATCGCAAAAATAGGGGTAGTTTTTGGGGTGGTTTTTTCCCCTTTGAGTAAAATTTATGTTGTATTAAGACAATATATGTGGATATTTATATCGATTTATGCCGTTGAACTTAGTTATCCATGGTTTAACAACGATTTAACCCGTGGAACATTACGGCGGGAGACGTATTTTACGCTACGCGCTTTGCTTCTTTTGAAAAAACTCTGCTATGAAGTTTACGTTTTGAGTGGTTTATATTTTTTTCCTGTTACCCAATGAACACAGCTATCCATTGGTACATTTATTAATGTACGGACGCGAAAATTGGATTTTTACGAACAACTGTCCTGCCGTGTAATTATTTTCGAGCGATTTTTGGTCTATTTTTTGCAAGTATTGACTATCCAATGATTAAAAGTTGCTTGTTTTGCTACTGATTCTTGTTAAGCGTATGCTAACACACACCTGAGTGATATTTTGAAATCTGAGATTTACTTTAAATGATCGTTTTTAAATAAAACATTTTTTTAACTTTTTGGTCATTTTTTGACTTTGTCAATTTTTTAAGGGGTGTTCCGGGGGGCGGTTCCGGGTGGTATTTCACAGTAATTATTCCTGGGGTGTTCTGAGCACGTGGTACAAAATTCAGCTTGATATACCGCCGTGCACGCAAATTTCCTCAATTCGGCTCTAGTTGCTTCGCCTATATGACTTGCAGACAGTGTGTAATTTTTGTTGTTTTATGATCAGCAATTCTCATGGAAATGGCAATTTTATACGATTTCTTAGCGTAGTTTTCTTTCGACAAGCAATTCTAGCCGACCCAATAACATTTTCATCATCAGAATTTTACTAAATTTTTAGTCTTTTTTTTCTTAAGCATCTTTTCTTGCAAACCTGCCAGCATAAAGGAATGGAAAATGCACATAGAAATGATAAGTTATTTTAAATTCATGTCTTCTCCTCATCTTTGCACTTTGTATGTTTCCAAAACAAAGGAACTGGCTTATTAAAAGCTAAACCATCGATCCCGACATTTGTAAAGCTTGGCCTGCTTGATCAAGAGTCCGAGATCAAGTGAACCATGTTGTCGATGAAACAACGGTGCAAGGCGTGTTTTCACGGCGCGCCCGGCTCAACAGGTACAACTACCTGATGGCGTTGCTCTCGGTCACGTTCCTGGCAATCTCGTGGGCGTTCACTCGGCTGTTTGGAGGCGTCGGCTTCGTGCTGGCCAACTGCTGCAACATGGCCGCCAGGATCGCTCACAGGTGCGTTCAGCGCTAGCTGGCAACGATTATTTTATTATGATTACGTCTTTGTCGAGACAGACTAGTACATTGACAAGTCAGGTTGTCTGAGTCCCGACAACCTTCATCCCATCCCATTCTCATCCCTTAGAATTCTCCACACTTTTTAACATCTCTACACTTACTCTTAAACTGTTCCATTCCTCTCGATACCCCTCTCTAAGATCCCTATCTTTTTCAATTCTTTCCTTTTCATGTCCAATTTAAACTCATGACAACTCATGACAACTCTTCTAACATTCCTATATTTTTCAACTCTTTATGATGTCTGTTTTCTGCAGCGTCTGGTTCATCCGAGACCAATTCCGCGACACGAGCTACCAACCTCTCACCGGCCTGATACCGGGCGTGTTCTTCTCCGCCGCTTTAATATCGTCTGCCGTCATCACGCACCTATCAGAGGTAACCGACCGTGATAACGATAAAACACTGCATGCGCTCGGTTCCGTCGATTGGCGTAGGCGTCTGCCGACATTGAAATAAGAACCCAAGTTATCGTGGCGTCGTACGACTCGCTAGCTCCGTGGGAGAGAGACAAGCTCCGGCCGGCATCGCAGCATCGTAATCCGTGTCCGCGTCGCTGATTACAGGCGTACCTGTTCGAGTCGTCCAAGTTGGCGCACCTGGCGATCGGAGCCGTCTGCTTCGTCGTCGTGTTGGCGTCCTGGTTCTACGAGGAGAAGGAAATCACGCAGCTCGCCGTAGAGAAGTGGAGGCGGCGGAACAAAACCGATTGACGTCTGTAAAAGTCGACGTCTATTTTCAATTTTGAAAACGATTTTTATTTTTACACAGTGATATACAGTAATGATATAGGGTCTTATATTTTTTTTTTGTCCTTATTTGTAACGATTTCGGAATGGTTTGTGTCGAACGGCGCACTGGCGTTCAGTTCTGAGCGCTCTGCTTGAAGATGGCGCAGGTCACGCTACCCGTTCGCTGGATCAGGCACTGGCTGGAAAGAAAACAGGGTTTTGTTGTTGTTTTCGTTTGACGTCGGCACGTCGTTGTTAAGTTTTAGTGGGAATAGCAATTCTAGTCATTTCGACGGGGCTTCATTTTTACGTGTTTTTAATTGTTTTTAACTGTTTAAGAAAAGTACGGAGGGACGGTGAGGCATCGTTCCCAAAGGGACCAAACCGACGATAGATCCGAGATGTCGATCGATCAGGGAACGGTCTTTCGAAGTCCCGCCGTACATATTTATGCTGGCGTGGCGAAGGAGCCGGCTGACTTGTCAGACGGTGTTTCGGGAGTCTTATGTCGACTCACCGATTCTCGTCGTCGAGCATCACGATTGGCGGCTTGCCGTTGGGTTCCAGCCGCGACGCTGCGTTTGCTATCGCTGCTATCACACCCGAACTGCGGTTCATCGCTTTCCCCCGCACTGTTGGACAAGGACTCACTGTGATTATAATGAATAGATATTTATCAACAGTTATCTTGTTGTCTGTTATTTGTAGAGAAGCCCTCTGAAAACAAAGTGTCTATCCTTGTAAAATCTTATGTTAAACAAGAAGATTAACTGGTTCTAGATGAAGCAACAAATAGGCAAAGGTTTTAAGATATTTGGATAGTCGATTGTTAGGTGTTCATCAATTACGTGTTGCGCTTATAAGATTAAAGAGGGTTTTGTTTGGAATGAATCCAACAAATGTTTGCAAAAGTGGATGCTGACAAGGGACTGGATTGCATCGCAGTTCTAATGTACATTAATAACGCAGAATATTATTTACCGCCCAAGCAAAGTCCTTGACGGTCGGCAATAAGGCAACCAGTCACGCCAGGCTGTTCGCAGCTGAAATACAATCGGGTAGCAGATTAGAACATTGAGTAGAGTCATTTCAAAGGCACATAGTCGAAGAAATTGAAGTGATGGTGGATACAATTTCATTGGCTAAGTAAAAACATTGTTAATTGAAATTTGAAACATGAGTTGCTTACATTTCGTCCATACATTGATCCAGATTCTTCTCCATCGTAAATACACTGTCAAGACAAACAAAGACAGAGATGTTCTGAAAACAGGAACAAAATTTTGACAGTTCTCCAAAATGATTCACCCTCGTCACTTCCCAGCTGTTGCCTGCTAACATCAGGATCAGCTGTTGAATGTTGATGTTGTTTTTGTGCTTGTGGTGGGGGGATCGAAGTTGGCAGTAGACGTTGGAAATGCGCGGGGAGCGTAGCGTCAAGTTTGTGTGTGCCTATTTATATTTCTTTACATTTTAGCCAGTTTTCTCGCATCTTACGTGCATCGATTAACTAACACAAGATTAAGTCTTGTAAAAATGGGCGTGAAAGACTTGTGGACGATTTTGTCTCCAACATGCGAAAGGAAATCACTGTACGATCTTCAGGGGAAGGCAATCGCTGTAGACCTAAGTTGTTGGGTTGTGGAAGATCAATCAGTCGGCGTATATTCGACACAACCACGGATGTATCTCAGGTATTAACCAATTCTTGATACTCTAGTTTATGAAGCTATCTAATATTTATCAGTCCTATTTTCATTATAAATGAGTTATATAAATGGTAAGATATCTGACCAACCTTTTATCGTTTCCACCAAGGAATTTGTTCTTCCGTACGACTTGTCTCCTGATGCTGAACGTGAAGCCGGTGTTTGTGCTGGAAGGCGACGCGCCCAAGTTGAAACACGACACGATGGCGCGACGCAACGAAGCGCAACAGCTCAACCACCGGAGACTTCACGGCTCGTCGCAATCGCAGCCAACGCAGTCGCAGCCCACGCAGTCGCAAAACAACGCGAAGAAGGGGACACGGACACGGCTCAAATCTCTGTTAAAGCAGGTGAGATTTGTCTCACTCTTAAATACTACAGACTGCTATGGTTCACAGGTTTCTAGCAGATTGAAAAATAATGGTTACCTACTTGTTGATGTCCAGTGCGAGACGATGCTGCATTTGATGGGAGTCAGCTGCGTTCAAAGCGTCGGCGAAGCGGAGGCGCTGTGCGGACAGCTCAATGCCGCGGGGGTGAGTGCGTTCGTCACGTTTCCAATCACTTACGGTAATGACAGTCGGTCAGAGCAACCGCCCATTAAACAGAATGTCCCGGCTTCCTATCCCGGTTCGGGCAAGATTTTACCTACTTAGCTAACCCACCGACTTGAGGAAAGTATTTCCGAGGTCAATTTACAAAATGGAATCATTGAAATCTTATTAAATATCTATTACAATGTTGAATGGGGGCAATCGGGCAGTATAGAACCTGTGGCATAGTTAGAAGTTTAATTAATCAAGTGCAGTTGTCACTGCTGCAAAGATACCTTTGTATATGTCAACTATCAAATGACATAGCAAAATGTCAATAGCAAAATATTTGATATAACATGCAAAATAGTATCTTGCAGTTAGAAAGAAAGCAGAAGCAATCAATAGGTTGTCACCATGATGCCCCATGGAGACGATGTTATATCTGAAGGTGAGCTTTTAAACCGTGTTTGCTTTTCCCAGCTGGTGGAAGGTTGCATCACGCAAGACGGGGACTGCTTCCTCTACGGCGCCACCAAAGTCTACAGGAACTTCACCATCAGCGCTGCCGGCGCCGGGGGCTCCGCGTCTGCTGGCTTCAGGTTGGTTCCCTTTGCGAAACGTCAGGACAAATTGAAGGTTTCAATAACCCAGTAAACATTATTAAGAAATATTATTGGCTTTGCCATCAAACCAAGGAAGATTGGGAAACCGCAATCCAACTGGTGTTATTCTGTAAATGTATATTGGGCAATTATTACCTTCACAAATATTGACATGAAAAAAAAACAGTGGAAAAAATATACAAAAACAGTATCTGTTCCCAATTATCCATGCTAGCATAGCATATGTCCTAAACGAAAACCCATTCCCGGTGGGAATTCATTCCCATTCATTCCCATTTCATTCGCAGTAGATTTATATTAAAATTATTAAAAGAAATTGTAACCAGTGAACCCTCGTTGACCAATAATCATGCACGTATCACAAACCCTGTCAAGCCCAACCCTGCATCGGTTTCAGCGTGGACGTGTTTGAGATGTGTCAGATCGGTCGGCACCTTGCGCTGGGACGCCGGCACCTAGTGGCGCTGGCGCTGCTGCTCGGCTGCGACTACGTGCCCGGCGTCGCCGGCGTCGGCAAAGTCAACGCCCTCGCATTCCTGGCCAACGTAGGCGACGACAACGTTATCGACAGGTTAGGTTTTTTCCCAGTGTTTGAGATGACCTTTCACCTGGATGTCACCAGAGATTGAGCATCAGTGGCAGACAATCCCTCTCAATATTAAGTAGTAAGACGTAAGTAACGTTGTGTCAAGTTGTACCTAGGTGCCTGCGATGCTTTCATTCCTTCCCTTGCTGCCTACGCAGTTGGCGATTCTGTTGCCAGCTCGACAATTATTTGTCATTAGCTTCTAAGCCCGGTGAGATTTTTGGTCACAGATGTGATGTAACAGTAAATTTAATGGAATTTGTCTGCGTACCAACCGTGGGAATAATGTTTCTGTATCTCTCTGACAGGATGCACCGGTGGAGAACTGATCCGTACTTCGAGGAGCTCGAGCTAGACCCAAAGGGACTTACGTACAAGACGCCGTAAGTGTGTCGTAACAAATTACTTGTAAATACGCTTCAAAGATGAGCTAACCTAGCAGCTAGCAGCGAGCTGAGGGTGAAGCTAACCTAGCAGCTAGCAGCGAGCTGAGGGTGACGCTAACCTAGCAGCTAGCAGCGAGCTGAGGGTGAAGCTAACCTAGCAGCTAGCAGCGAGCTGAGGGTGAAGCTTAACTAGCAGCTAGCAGCGAGCTGAGGGTGAAGCTTACCTAGCAGCTAGCAGCGAGCTGAGGGTGAAGCTAACCTAGCAGCTAGCTGCGAGCTGAGGGTGAAGCTAACCTAGCAGCTAGCAGCGAGCTGAGGGTGAAGCTAACCTAGCAGCTAGCAGCGAGCTGAGGGTGAAGCTAACCTAGCAGCTAGCAGCGAGCTGAGGGTGAAGCTTACCTAGCAGCTAGCAGCGAGCTGAGGGTGAATGACAGGCTGATGATTTCAGAGAGCAGCGTAAAGCAATCATCGCGGAACTCAACATCCGGAAGAAAGCGCTGGAAGATCCGGACTTCCCGTCGAGGGAGGTGGTCTCCGAGTTCCTGGACCTTAGGCCGCTTCCGGAATCTCTTGACCTTGACTGGCACGAACCCGACCTTCCGGGGTTCATCGTAAGTCCCCTGCTTGACTTGTAAACCGTCTTAACGTTAACGCTATGTTATGAACGCTACGTTCATGTATGTTAAACTCTGCCAAAATAAGCGCTTTCTGCGCTTCCTGTCGGTCCGACGGGGCTGAAACTCGGCGCGGGGGTGAAGGACACCCTCTAAACACCACTGTGCTGAGGAAATTTCAATCGGAATTAAATTGTAGATTTTAAAGCCGTTTTCTGCATCGATGCACGGCGGGAATTGGCTGTGAGGTTTTCTATCTCGGCGAGCGCGAGTCCGACGGGGCTGAAACTCGGCACGGGGGTGAAGGACACCCTCTAAACACCACCGTGCTGAGGAAATTTGAATTGGAATTAAATTGTAGATTTTAAAGCCGTTTTCTGCATCGATGCACGGCGGGAATTGGCTGTGAGGTTTTCTATCTCGGCGAGCGCGAGTCCGACGGGGCTGAAACTCGGCACGGGGGTGAAGGACACCCTCTTAACACCACCGTGCTGAGGAAATTTGAATTGGAATTAAATTGTAGATTTTAAAGCCGTTTTCTGCATCGATGCACGGCGGGAATTGGCTGTGAGGTTTTCTATCTCGGCGAGCGCGAGTCCGACGGGGCTGAAACTCGGCACGGGGGTGAAGGACACCCTCTAAACACCACCGTGCTGAGGAAATTTGAATTGGAATTAAATTGTAGATTTTAAAGCCGTTTTCTGCATCGATGCACGGCGGGAATTGGCTGTGAGGTTTTCTATCTCGGCGAGCGCGAGTCCGACGGGGCTGAAACTCGGCACGGGGGTGAAGGACACCCTCTTAACACCACCGTGCTGAGGAAATTTTAATTGGAATTAAATTGTAGATTTTAAAGCCGTTTTCTGCATCGATGCACGGCGGGAATTGGCTGTGAGGTTTTCTATCTCGGCGAGCGCGAGTCCGACGGGGCTGAAACTCGGCACGGGGGTGAAGGACACCCTCTTAACACCACCGTGCTGAGGAAATTTCAATCGGAATTAAATTGTAGATTTTAAAGCCGTTTTCTGCATCGATGCCGGGCGGGAATTGGCCCCAACAGGTCGATATTGCTTAACTTGGGTCATCTCACGAGAACGGTGATTCCAACGTTGCTGAGCCGTTTGGTCCACGTAGCAACGAACGGCTGGTTGCAGCGGCTGGCGGCGAAGCTGATGGCTTGGACGGAAACCTACGCCGTTGAGAAGTTCTTCCCGCTGGTCGCGCGCTGGCAGGTCGCGCATCTCGCGGCCACGCGGTCGCCGGCCGCGTTCGCGTTCGCGCCCGCAGACATCACGAAGAAACGCGTGCAGAAAGGTGAGGATCGTCCTTCTTAATGCACCTGCAAAAACCTCAAAATATTATCAAAACATTGGCTTCATTAAACTGTGCACTTAAAATCGTAAAAGGAAGGTAGGTACCTACTTACTTATTTTGAAGTAAACGAATCAATCGTTTTCTTCTAAATTCATTTCTGTTTTCAGATATTTTTTCCCGCTCTAAATTAGGTACGGAAGGATTTTTAATCCAAGTTGATTAGTTGACCCCAATCCTCATCGCGAATATAAAAAGTGTTTGCAAAGACCAAGTTTATTTATTTAAATCTTTACTCTCAAACAGAAAATTCTAATCAAATCTTCACCATCATTGACTTAATTTAGTGGCAATATAAACATTGTTTGCCAGTTCGTCTGCCCGCAGCTTCCCCCGTTGACGGTGTTGCTTTGCAGGGGTGGCCAGCTTCGAGCTGCGATGGCTGGACAAGGAGAGCTTCTTATCGACGCTGACCCTCGACGAAGACAAGACTCCGGGAGACCTCCTCGTGTCGGTGGAGCCGCAGTCGCTGGTGGAGCAAGCCTATCCGCTACTCGTCGAGAAATACAACGCCCAATTGCTTGCTAAGAAACTCGGTACGTCCACAGCTAACCACGCGTTACATCTCACCAAGCTGTAGAGTAGACGAGACTCACGGCGGAATCAGTCAAACCTTGTTTTCTAGCAGGAAGCTTACGTGAACAAGTGTAGCCAACAAATGAAAAGATATGTACTCTTTTATCTGTCAGCTGTCAGTTGACACTTTAGATTGAGCATCAGTGGCAAACAAAGCCTCCTCGATATTACGTGAGATGACGTTGTTTGAAGCTGTACCTGATGGCTGTGATGCTTTAATTCCTAACCAAGTTGTCTAGGCAGCTGTCAAGTGTCAATTCTTTCGTCAGCTCAACTATGATATTTCGGCAGAGTGTCCTGCATCCTACAGCCCGGTGAGATGTTTGCTGGCAGAGTGTCCTGCATCCTACAGCCCGGTGAGATGTTTGCTGGCAGAGTGTCCTGCATCCTACAGCCTGGTGACATGTTTGCTGGCAGAGTGTCCTGCATCCTACAGCCTGGTGACATGTTTGCTGGCAGAGTGTCCTGCATCCTACAGCCTGGTGAGATGTTTGCTGGCAGAGTGTCCTGCATCCTACAGCCTGGTGAGATGTTTGCTGGCAGAGTGTCCTGCATACTACAGCCTGGTGAGATGTTTGCTGGCAGAGTGTCCTGCATCCTACAGCCTGGTGAGATGTTTGCTGGCAGAGTGTCCTGCATCCTACAGCCTGGTGAGATGTTTGCTGGCAGAGTGTCCTGCATCCTACAGCCTGGTGAGATGTTTGCTGGCAGAGTGTCCTGCATCCTACAGCCTGGTGAGATGTTTGCTGGCAGAGTGTCCTGCATCCTAAAGCCTGGTGAGATGTTTGCTGGCAGAGTGTCCTGCATCCTACAGCCTGGTGAGATGTTTGCTGGCAGAGTGTCCTGCATCCTACAGCCTGGTGAGATGTTTGCTGGCAGAGTGTCCTGCATCCTACAGCCTGGTGACATGTTTGCTGGCAGAGTGTCCTGCATCCTACAGCCTGGTGACATGTTTGCTGGCAGAGTGTCCTGCATCCTACAGCCTGGTGAGATGTTTGCTGGCAGAGTGTCCTGCATCCTACAGCCTGGTGAGATGTTTGCTGGCAGAGTGTCCTGCATCCTACAGCCTGGTGAGATGTTTGCTGGCAGAGTGTCCTGCATCCTACAGCCCGGTGAGATGTTTGCTGGCAGAGTGTCCTGCATCCTACAGCCTGGTGAGATGTTTGCTGGCAGAGTGTCCTGCATCCTACAGCCTGGTGACATGTTTGCTGGCAGAGTGTCCTGCATCCTACAGCCTGGTGACATGTTTGCTGGCAGAGTGTCCTGCATCCTACAGCCTGGTGAGATGTTTGCTGGCAGAGTGTCCTGCATCCTACAGCCTGGTGAGATGTTTGCTGGCAGAGTGTCCTGCATCCTACAGCCTGGTGAGATGTTTGCTGGCAGAGTGTCCTGCATCCTACAGCCTGGTGAGATGTTTGCTGGCAGTGTGTCCTGCATCCTACAGCCTGGTGAGATGTTTGCTGGCAGAGTGTCCTGCATCCTACAGCCTGGTGAGATGTTTGCTGGCAGAGTGTCCTGCATCCTACAGCCTGGTGAGATGTTTGCTGGCAGAGTGTCCTGCATCCTACAGCCTGGTGAGATGTTTGCTGGCAGAGTGTCCTGCATCCTACAGCCTGGTGAGATGTTTGCTGGCAGAGTGTCCTGCATCCTACAGCCTGGTGAGATGTTTGCTGGCAGAGTGTCCTGCATCCTACAGCCTGGTGAGATGTTTGCTGGCAGAGTGTCCTGCATCCTACAGCCTGGTGAGATGTTTGCTGGCAGAGTGTCCTGCATCCTAAAGCCTGGTGAGATGTTTGCTGGCAGAGTGTCCTGCATCCTAAAGCCTGGTGAGATGTTTGCTGGCAGAGTGTCCTGCATCCTACAGCCTGGTGAGATGTTTGCTGGCAGAGTGTCCTGCATCCTACAGCCTGGTGACATGTTTGCTGGCAGAGTGTCCTGCATCCTACAGCCTGGTGACATGTTTGCTGGCAGAGTGTCCTGCATCCTACAGCCTGGTGAGATGTTTGCTGGCAGAGTGTCCTGCATCCTACAGCCTGGTGAGATGTTTGCTGGCAGAGTGTCCTGCATCCTACAGCCTGGTGAGATGTTTGCTGGCAGAGTGTCCTGCATCCTACAGCCTGGTGAGATGTTTGCTGGCAGTGTGTCCTGCATCCTACAGCCTGGTGAGATGTTTGCTGGCAGAGTGTCCTGCATCCTACAGCCTGGTGAGATGTTTGCTGGCAGAGTGTCCTGCATCCTACAGCCTGGTGAGATGTTTGCTGGCAGAGTGTCCTGCATCCTACAGCCTGGTGAGATGTTTGCTGGCAGAGTGTCCTGCATCCTACAGCCTGGTGAGATGTTTGCTGGCAGAGTGTCCTGCATCCTACAGCCTGGTGAGATGTTTGCTGGCAGAGTGTCCTGCATCCTACAGCCTGGTGAGATGTTTGCTGGCAGAGTGTCCTGCATCCTACAGCCTGGTGAGATGTTTGCTGGCAGAGTGTCCTGCATCCTACAGCCTGGTGAGATGTTTGCTGGCAGAGTGTCCTGCATCCTACAGCCTGGTGAGATGTTTGCTGGCAGAGTGTCCTGCATCCTACAGCCTGGTGAGATGTTTGCTGGCAGAGTGTCCTGCATCCTACAGCCTGGTGAGATGTTTGCTGGCAGAGTGTCCTGCATCCTACAGCCTGGTGAGATGTTTGCTGGCAGAGTGTCCTGCATCCTACAGCCTGGTGACATGTTTGCTGGCAGAGTGTCCTGCATCCTACAGCCTGGTGACATGTTTGCTGGCAGAGTGTCTTGCATCCTACAGCCTGGTGAGATGTTTGCTGGCAGAGTGTCGTGCATCCTACAGCCTGGTGAGATGTTTGCTGGCAGAGTGTCCTGCATCCTACAGCCTGGTGAGATGTTTGCTGGCAGAGTGTCCTGCATCCTACAGCCTGGTGAGATGTTTGCTGGCAGACATCTTTCGAATTGACAGTGAAGACCTTGTTTGTTCCAGGCAAGAAGAAACCAAGCCGCAAGGGGAAAGAGAACGTCGACACCCAGCCTCGGATCGACACGTTCTTGAAACCGTGCGAAGACGCGACTGCTTCGCTGCATCTCAGCAAGCCATCGAGGCCGGCCAAGCCCGCGGGGAAGAAGCCCGTGAAGAAGCCGCTGGTCACGATTGCCAGCCTCATGAAGCAGATGGCGGCGATCGAGGGGAACAAAGCCGCCACGCAGCGAGCGCCCACGAAGTCAAAGAGCCCGCGTAAGCAGCCCGTCGCCAACTACTTGAGTTGCGCCAGTCCTACGATGAGTCCGATCCCGACGATGGATCCGATCGCGGGCGGCAAGCGCGTGAATCGCTTCGCAAGTCCTCGGTTGAAGGTCGGGCTGAAGACCAGGAAGATGTCGACGCCCGGTAAGTGTCCGTCCATCAGGGAGCTCGAGCGGAGCTTCAGGAACGTGTCGCTCGTAGATTACAGCGAGGACGACGACGAGTTTTCCGACCTCTCGGCGATAATCGACGGGATCGTCGGGTTCTCCGACGACGGATCCGAGTGCGAAGACGTTTCGGCCGCAGTTGGGCGTCGTTTCGATGTGGATTGTGGGTTAGAGTTGGCTGGCGAGAACTGTGTCGAGGCGAAAGCTTCGAAAGAAATTCCTGAAAATGTTTTGGCTGTTGATTCGGAGAGCGATGACGAGTTTGACTTCTGTGATTTGAAATTTGTTCCACTGCATGTAAAAGTTGGAATGCATTTGACATAGGACTGGTGTTAGGAATATTTATTGGGTGCTAGTTACTATTTACTAATAGTGGCTAAATAACACTGTTTTATTGTAATGATACGTACACATTTTAATGGGACCATGATATTTTTTTATATTTTTATATATAGCTTTAAGACTATAAAATACTTGAATGTAATTAATGAAATCTTGGTGACAATTTGTTATGAAGATCAGCGACTATGACCACGAAGTTTGCAGTGTGGATATAGCGGCTGTAGGACGGCCGCAAGCAGGAGATATATGCACGACCGACGAGCAAAGAAAGAAACCGGTTCAAGCATGTGATAATTCGTAGATGCTGGACGATTTCACTCGGCCGGCGACTGGTTCGTTTCGTGAATCTGAATGAAAGAGGAAACTTCAAATTAGATCAGTGAGATATTAAAAGTAAACACGTTGTATAGTTCAGGTAATAGAGGTTTTCTTTTGTTAAAATTGTATAATATGCTCAGGTTATGGGAGTGCAATCTCTGATGCCAATGGACGCATGTGCTGCACATGCTGCATGCATGCACATGCTGTTCAAATTGAATTGCATAGGGTTAATCATCCCTAAAGCACAGCATTTCAACCCTCTAGTCAATGCTCCAGTCAGAAGTAACCTACAGATATCATCATTTTAAGCATTTAGTGAGCATTCAAGAGTGGAATTATTAGCGGCATTTATTTTCAAGCAGCTGACTTGTGGAAGAAAAAGCGCCAAGAAAAGGTCTTTTTGGGCATGATTTATAGTTCTAGTTATAAATCTATACCACAATTTTTGTACATCAGGTCTTTGAACTCATTGCTCTCTGAGAGTTTTCTTTTATTTTTTTCAAATCTATTTATTTATTTATTTGAGCTTAACTACAAATAGTACATTTGTACAGGTGGCAGTTTATAAATGTACCTATGGACTGGAGAATGTTCGGTTCTGCTCTGATAAGATGCGTTTGTGGTCCTGATAAGGACCCTGACGACTGTCGACGTTTCGTCCACGTTGGCGCGGACATCTTCAGGATAGTGCAAGGACGATTAAGTTCGCTGTTAATTTACTGTAGAATTCCTTTGTCTCGGTCTGCTTTATATGTATAGGAACTAGGAAGCCTGTTGTATAGTTTTACACCTGCTATGCTTGAGGTCTTACATTGGACAACAAGCCTTGATGTTTCTTCATAAGCATTTTCTTAGCTGCTTGTATCCGTACTTGGCACATCTGATTTTTTTTTGTGAAGTGTCCGGTTTGGTTTTGCCATCATTATGGTTTTGTGTATGTAGATGCAAGAGGCTTTCATTATTTTTAAGTTAACAAAGTGCCCCCTGCATGAGTCAGTTCCCTTCAGACCCAGGAAATTGATCTTAATGCTTTTTTTTGCATTTTCAATTCCCTGACTCGTGTTGTGTTGGGAACTGTACCACCACAGGCTTAATATTCCATATCTGATACGAGACTCCATGATAGCGAGATATGAAAGTTACAATAGGTCTGAATTTTGCAAATCTTTTAGTTTCCTCAGGACGAATAGTTTGCGTTCTGTTTATCGATGTGCAGGTTCCAATCTAGGCGGTCATCGCTTCCGTTTCTAAGAAGGTGACCTTACTGATTCGCTCTCGTTGTATATCATTGATTATGATATTTAATTTGACTGCGTTATCGAAATGTCCGGAAGTGTATTTCACGAATTCAGTTTTATTTTTGTTCAGGTTTAGATTGTTTTGCTTGAACCACTGGGAAATTCCATTTAGCTGCAAGTAGGTTTCAACTCTAGGATTTCCATGTTATTGTGTGAAATGCCAAGTGTTGAGTCGTCTGCAAATGAGAGCAATTTTGCTGTTATCTTTCTTCAGATATTCCACGACATTATTTATGAACTCGTTACAGAGAATTGGCCCCAACACTGATCCCGGCCGTACGATCATCAATACCATCACTCTGCGAACCGAGTATTTCATCTTCACCCTTAGCAATTTTGTCCATTTATTTCCATTCTCTGTATTCGAGGTATGAGGTACCCAAGTCAGTCTATTGTCTTCTCTTATACCATTGCTCACTATCTTACTCAGTTGGGTCTTTTATGACAGATACAATTGAATGCCTTTGATAGGTCCTTGGACACAGATGCCACTATTTTCCCTTGGCCAGCTCGGCTCCTACCCTGTCTACATGTCGACTTGTCTGGCCGGATGCCGTGTTGTTGTTTAGAAAAGAGCCTTTGTGATTCAAGGAAATTTCTTATTATTTTTTTTGAAGACCTTCTCGAATATTTTTAAAGTTGCTGGCAGTATGGAGATTGGTCGATCATTAGCTATGTTCACTACTTCCTTTCTGATGTAAGGGAACAACACTAGCTATTTTCAGAGCTCTCGGGAACTTTCCTTCAAGGAAGGAACAAGTAATAAGGTATGCTAGGGGCCAGTTAATTGATAGCGCACATTTTTTCAGCAGACATGGAGATAATTAGTCATGTCGAGGATTTTTTGTTCTTCATATCTCTTATGGTTCCCAACACCTCCTTGCTGTTGGGTTGGTGTTGTTTCTATTTGATCATTCCCTGAACTGTGTTCCTGACTTAGCATATTGCTTGCTTCATTGATCAAGTATTGGTTATTGTGAAAAGTTGTTCGTGGTCATTTGGTCATTTTAGAATATCATTGCTCCATTTCGTTCAAACCGTCTTGAGTAGCTATATCCACGAGGACGTAGGTGTGGATATAGGCACCATAAAGTTTTCAATTCGGTCTCGAGCTCGGGCCAAAGATCTTATTATTGTCTCAGCTGTCGGCTTATCTTATTTCTAAGCTGCGTAATTATAGTTAATCTATTTTAGTAGCGCTTTATCAAATTCAACCATTTCATAATGTGTATTTAAGGTATGTAGATCGTTGAATCACACCATTAAAATCGCCCATATCATCGTAACTAAATGTATTATTTCAAACTTGTGGGATAACCATAACCTATTCAACTACAAACACACGAATTGTTTATTTTTATTTTAATAATTTTTCCTGTTATTTCAGGTTATGGCTGGTGTCAAGCCCTCAGATTTTCTAGAGAATAATGCAGTTTATTTTAGCCTTGTTAGTAGCTTTGTTGTCGCTAGGCTCAAGTCGTAGCGAAGAAGAACTGCTCCACTCCGTCGATGGCGAAATAGGACGCGGCAATTACACATACTTTAGTTTGATGTTCGAGGGTCCGATTCTGCTATACCTTTATTCGACGTGAGTTCCCAAAGGCATTTGCCACCTTCATTGATTTAGTATTGCATTCAGAGTCTAGAAATTCATTAAATGCTATCTTTTCCATGTATACTTTCAGTCAAGGTGATGCAGATCTGTATGTCTCGCAAATAAATTCCAAGCCGACTTTTGAGCCGGACAGTTACTGTCTCCAATCTTCGACTTGTGGTTTGGACATCGTCTCAATACCTGCCGAGTAAGTGGCTTCGAACTGAATTTAGCTACTAGCTAGCTACAGTACGTTTCTGATTTTTGCCCTGGATTTGCTATGAACTGATTAAATCATGTAAGCCGGTGAATTTCTTGATAAACCACACCAATTTTTCAATTTTAAATCTGCTTATCAAATATGTTTGGGTCATGAATCACAATACCTACCAGATGAAAAATCCTCCATGCCTTTAGCAATACAAAAAGTGTCTATTGTTATAAAAAAGGCTGTTGAAATGAGTCCCAGGTTCAAATGAATCTTGTCACGCCCTCGATGGCTGCTTCTACGCAGTGTGTAATACCCGTCCGAACCGTTTGCAGCTTTGCGCGGCCCGTCGGCATCGGCGTCTACGGCCACACGGCGTACGAGACTTCGCGCTACGTGCTGGAGGTGTACGCCTCCGACCCCGAAGCCGCGTCGCACTTCACCGCCGCCGCCGACGACGACGACGACCGCGCCGAGCGCAAGGCCAGGGACGCCGGCGACGGCTTCGACTACTCCACGCACCAGCGGAAAGACTCGACCAACTCGGTGAGTCGCGACGCGGATCACCGCTTTGCAGCCGGTTGCGTTGATCGCTTCAGACTTGAACATCAGCCAGGAATAGAGTGGGAACAGGAAAAAAAGCTGAAAAATCGTAATAAAACCACGAATAAGCATCGTTTTCAACAGAAATCTTGCCGCAAATCAAGGAAACTTTAAAACAGTCGTCATGTTTTAAAGGTCAACATGTCTGGAATGTTTAACGATTCCGTTGCAAGCTAAACAATACTATTTAGACAGAGCTTCCTGAATGTGGATCGTACATTGCGGATGGATCAATGCCAGGGGGCTTCTCAAGCAATTTGGACGAGCATAAGTTGAACAACACTCAGCAAAAGCTTTTATAGTTCGAACCATATTTGAGTGGGAAAAAGGCTGACAAAACCAAAATAAAGCCACGTAAAAGCATCGTTTTTAACAGAAAATCTTGGCACAAATCAATGACACCTTAAAACAGCCGTCACGTTACAAAGACCAACCTGTGTGGAGAGTTAAACGATTCCGTCACCAACTCAACAGCCCTATTTCATCGGAGCTCCCTGCATGCTGCAGCCCGGCGAAACGTTTGCTGGACCTCGTGGTCTCTCTGTCCTCAGGACGAACACATCGGTGAAGATTCTATTCTCTGGCGGCTGGTTTCTACCTTCTTCGAGCTGCTGCTGGAGGTGCTGTTCCTGTGATCGTCCCCCGCCTCTCTCTCCCCCACCCTTCCCCTCCGACCTCGCTAACCCCGCCTCGTCCCGATCCCGTCGCCACTGCCGTTCTCTCGGAGACGTTGCGTTTCACTCGAAGAAGCGACGCGTTGACCCAAGAAGCAGCGTCTCGGCGGAAGGTCTCAACGCGGCGGACAGGATGCTCGACTACGAGAACCAGATGTTCCTGGACATCCTCAACGAAGACGCGCTCGTCATCGCCGCCAAGTGAGTCTCGCGCCAACGTTTCACCGGCCGCGTCCGGATTCCCGTGATTCATCACCCGTCATCGTTATCACTATCAGATACCAGACACCTCGGATACCCACTGGACGTGCTACCAGCCTAGAAAGAAATATTAATAATCTCTGCTAAATAACAAAGGAAGACAGGGAAATCACAACCCGAATTGCTCTGCCTGGCTTTAGCGAGTGGGTATCATGACGTTGCTTTGATAGCATTTTGATTGAATGGAATCGGTGTATTCAAGCCACTAGCTTCCCTGTGTGAGGTGTTTCCTATGTGTGTCGATATCAGTGTATTAAACCCACGCTGGCTTTAGTTGTTGAGAAAGTGAGTGAACCGTGTCGCTGCGCCGACGTCTCAACGCCGTTGTTTCCAACAGAGGTCTCGGCTTGGAAGACGTGATGCCGAGCCTGCTGAAGGTCTACTGCGACGCGGGGAACCTGGTGCTGGTGCTGGGAGCACCGAGAACTCAACGCCGTTGTTTCCAACAGAGGTCTCGGCTTGGAAGACGTGATGCCGAGCCTGCTGAAGGTCTACTGCGACGCGGGGAACCTGGTGCTGGTGCTGGGAGCACCGAGAACTCAACGCCGTTGTTTCCAACAGAGGTCTCGGCTTGGAAGACGTGATGCCGAGCCTGCTGAAGGTCTACTGCGACGCGGGGAACCTGGTGCTGGTGCTGGGAGCACCGAGAACTCAACGCCGTTGTTTCCAACAGAGGTCTCGGCTTGGAAGACGTGATGCCGAGCCTGCTGAAGGTCTACTGCGACGCGGGGAACCTGGTGCTGGTGCTGGGAGCACCGAGAACTCAACGCCGTTGTTTCCAACAGAGGTCTCGGCTTGGAAGACGTGATGCCGAGCCTGCTGAAGGTCTACTGCGACGCGGGGAACCTGGTGCTGGTGCTGGGAGCACCGAGAACTCAACGCCGTTGTTTCCAACAGAGGTCTCGGCTTGGAAGACGTGATGCCGAGCCTGCTGAAGGTCTACTGCGACGCGGGGAACCTGGTGCTGGTGCTGGGAGCACCGAGAACTCAACGCCGTTGTTTCCAACAGAGGTCTCGGCTTGGAAGACGTGATGCCGAGCCTGCTGAAGGTCTACTGCGACGCGGGGAACCTGGTGCTGGTGCTGGGAGCACCGAGAACTCAACGCCGTTGTTTCCAACAGAGGTCTCGGCTTGGAAGACGTGATGCCGAGCCTGCTGAAGGTCTACTGCGACGCGGGCAACCTGGTGCTGGTGCTGGGAGCACCGAGAACTCAACGCCGTTGTTTCCAACAGAGGTCTCGGCTTGGAAGACGTGATGCGGAGCCTGCTGAAGGTCTACTGCGACGCGGGGAACCTGGTGCTGGTGCTGGGAGCACCGAGAACTCAACGCCGTTGTTTCCAACAGAGGTCTCGGCTTGGAAGACGTGATGCCGAGCCTGCTGAAGGTCTACTGCGACGCGGGGAACCTGGTGCTGGTGCTGGGAGCACCGAGAACTCAACGCCGTTGTTTCCAACAGAGGTCTCGGCTTGGAAGACGTGATGCTGAGCCTGCTGAAAGTCTACTGCGACGCGGGGAACCTGGTGCTGGTGCTGGGAGCACCGAGAACTCAACGCCGTTGTTTCCAACAGAGGTCTCGGCTTGGAAGACGTGATGCCGAGCCTGCTGAAGGTCTACTGTGACGCGGGGAACCTGGTGCTGGTGCTGGGAGCACCGAGAACTCAACGCCGTTGTTTCCAACAGAGGTCTCGGCTTGGAAGACGTGATGCCGAGCCTGCTGAAGGTCTACTGCGACGCGGGGAACCTGGTGCTGGTGCTGGGAGCACCGAGAACTCAACGCCGTTGTTTCCAACAGAGGTCTCGGCTTGGAAGACGTGATGCGGAGCCTGCTGAAGGTCTACTGCGACGCGGGGAACCTGGTGCTGGTGCTGGGAGCACCGAGAACTCAACGCCGTTGTTTCCAACAGAGGTCTCGGCTTGGAAGACGTGATGCCGAGCCTGCTGAAAGTCTACTGCGACGCGGGGAACCTGGTGCTGGTGCTGGGAGCACCGAGAACTCAACGCCGTTGTTTCCAACAGAGGTCTCGGCTTGGAAGACGTGATGCCGAGCCTGCTGAAGGTCTACTGCGACGCGGGGAACCTGGTGCTGGTGCTGGGAGCACCGAGAACTCAACGCCGTTGTTTCCAACAGAGGTCTCGGCTTGGAAGACGTGATGCCGAGCCTGCTGAAGGTCTACTGCGACGCGGGGAACCTGGTGCTGGTGCTGGGAGCACCGAGAACTCAACGCCGTTGTTTCCAACAGAGGTCTCGGCTTGGAAGACGTGATGCTGAGCCTGCTGAAGGTCTACTGCGACGCGGGGAACCTGGTGCTGGTGCTGGGAGCACCGAGAACTCAACGCCGTTGTTTCCAACAGAGGTCTCGGCTTGGAAGACGTGATGCTGAGCCTGCTGAAGGTCTACTGCGACGCGGGGAACCTGGTGCTGGTGCTGGGAGCACCGAGAACTCAACGCCGTTGTTTCCAACAGAGGTCTCGGCTTGGAAGACGTGATGCTGAGCCTGCTGAAGGTCTACTGCGACGCGGGGAACCTGGTGCTGGTGCTGGGAGCCACGCCGCACGAGGAGGCCTTCTACCTGGAGCATCTGATGCTGGATGGAGTCAGTCCGCTGCCCAAAGTGATCACCGCGGAGTCGGGCTCGGTCGCCGAAAGGTCGGTGCACGCGGGCAATGCGCTGCGCTTGACTTTACGTACGCACTTTGGAAATTAGGATGAGTTTTAACCGATTCCGCAGAGTTGGAAACGGGAAGAGTTGGTGTTTAGGGGTCCTGGCTGCAACTCATTACGAGGCCAAGTTTCTAAAAGCCTGAGTTTCTAAAAGTCCAAGTATTTCAGCTAAAAATCTCTATTTTTGATGATTTGGTCTACGTACAAAAGTTGAAGTTCTTCTGCAAAATAAATGTGTTCACTGCGACGGGGGTCTAATTTTACTGCCGATAAGTGAATTTAATGCGTTTTCGAGAACTTTGACATTTTTATGAAAGACTGAGATTTTTCTTGAGGCCAGTATCACTGAAAAATCTCTATTTTTGATGAATGTTGATTGATGAAAGAAGATTTACAAATAACGTCACTCGTATTTAGTGGCAGGAAAGTAAATTCAGGAATTTTCAATCTGTCCTGCATGGACTCAACAATTTTGGAAGAGTAAATTTGTTAACAACACTAAAAGATCCTCGACCGTTAAGTTTTGCTTGTCGCAAGCTTTCGGCCCCGGGCGTGATGAAATGGGACAGTCATGTGTTTGCGGAGCGGTTCAGAGCCGTGTTTGGTGGACTGGAGAATGTTCGGTTCTGCTCTGATAAGATGCGTTTGTGGTCCTGATAAGGACCCTGACGATTGTCGACGTTTCGTCCACGTTGGCGCGGACATCTTCAGGACAGTGACAAACAGCTGGTGGACGCTGCTTAATATACACCGAGGGGCGGCCCGGGCGAGTCGTTCTCCACTCGGTCCTGTGTCGCCGCACGCCGGCCCGTGATTGGCCCAGGCTTAGGCCAATCCCTCCCTAGCGCGGGCAGTCGCCGCGCGGGCGTGCATGGCAGGGCCATCGTTGGAGCGGGTCTCGGGGCCCTGCTCGGTCTCGGCATCCCGACTGTGTCGGCGGGGGCCACCAGGATCTTGTCGGTGACCGGCCTCCACGCGTCCGGGGTCCTTATCAGGACCACAAACGCATCTTTCAGAGCAGAATCGAACATTCTCCAGTCCAGTCATGTGTTTGTCGCTAACCCGATGTCGCCGACGCTGACAGGAAGTCGATCTACTTGGAGGGCGGCGTGCTGTTCGTATCGCCGCGCATCCTCATCGTCGACCTGCTGAAGGAACGGCTGCCCATCGCCCATCTCACCGGCGTCATCGTGTGTCGGGCGCATGCCGTCGTGCGATCGCCACAGGAAGCGTTCGCAGTGCGTCTCTATCGGCAGAAGAACAAGGTGAGCTTAACCCTCAGCTCGCTGCTAGCTGCTAGGTTAGCTTCACCCTCAGCTCGCTGCTAGCTGCTAGGTTAGCTTCACCCTCAGCTCGCTGCTAGCTGCTAGGTTAGCTTCACCCTCAGCTCGCTGCTAGCTGCTAGGTTAGCTTCACCCTCAGCTCGCTGCTAGCTGCTAGGTTAGCTTCACCCTCAGCTCGCTGCTAGCTGCTAGGTTAGCTTCACCCTCAGCTCGCTGCTAGCTGCTAGGTTAGCTTCACCCTCAGCTTGCTGCTAGCTGCTAGGTAAGCTTCACCCTCAGCTCGCTGCTAGCTGCCAGGTTAGCTTCACCCTCAGCTCGCTGCTAGCTGCTAGGTTAGCTTCACCCTCAGCTCGCTGCTAGCTGCTAGGTTAGCTTCACCCTCAGCTCGCTGCTAGCTGCTAGCTTAGCTTCACCCTCAGCTCGCTGCTAGCTGCTAGGTAAGCTTCACCCTCAGCTCGCTGCTAGCTGCTAGGTTAGCTTCACCCTCAGCTCGCTGCTAGCTACTAGGTTAGCTTCACCTTCAGCTTGCTGCTAGCTGCTAGGTTAGCTTCACCCTCAGCTCGCTGCTAGCTGCTAGGTTAGCTTCACCCTCAGCTCGCTGCTAGCTGCTAGGTTAGCTTCACCCTCAGCTCGCTGCTAGCTGCTAGGTAAGCTTCACCCTCAGCTCGCTGCTAGCTGCTAGGTTAGCTTCACCCTCAGCTCGCTGCTAGCTGCTAGGTTAGCTTCACCTTCAGCTCGCTGCTAGCTGCTAGGTTAGCTTCACCCTCAGCTCGCTGCTAGCTGCTAGGTAAGCTTCACCTTCAGCTCGCTGCTAGCTGCTAGGTTAGCTTCACCTTCAGCTCGCTGCTAGCTGCTAGGTTAGCTTCACCCTCAGCTCGCTGCTAGCTGCTAGGTAAGCTTCACCCTCAGCTCGCTGCTAGCTGCTAGGTAAGCTTCACCCTCAGCTCGCTGCTAGCTGCTAGGTAAGCTTCACCCTCAGCTCGCTGCTAGCTGCTAGGTAAGCTTCACCCTCAGCTCGCTGCTAGCTGCTAGGTTAGCTTCACCCTCAGCTCGCTGCTAGCTGCTAGGTTAGCTTCACCCTCAGCTCGCTGCTAGCTGCTAGGTTAGCTTCACCCTCAGCTCGCTGCTAGCTGCTAGGTTAGCTTCACCCTCAGCTCGCTGCTAGCTGCTAGGTAAGCTTCACCCTCAGCTCGCTGCTAGCTGCTAGGTAAGCTTCACCCTCAGCTCGCTGCTAGCTGCTAGGTTAGCTTCACCCTCAGCTCGCTGCTAGCTGCCAGGTCTCGTAACGTAACGGTCGCGGTCTCGTGTTACAGACGGGCTTCGTGAAGGGCTTCTCGAACTCGGCGGAGGCGTTCCGTGCGGGCTTCTGCCAGCTGGGTCGTGTCATGAAGATGCTCTTTCTGAAGCAGGCGTTTCTGTGGCCGCGGTTCCACGCCATCGTCCAGGCGAGCCTGGCGTCAAGCAAGGTCGGTGTTCGCCGCGGTCACGTCTCTCTTGCCGAAACAAACCGCGCATGACGTTTGTTTGTTTGCGCAGCCGCTGGTGACGGAGATGCACGTGGAGCCGACGCTGCGCATGACGCGCATTCAGAACGCAATCCTCGAGCTGATGGCCTTCACCGTGCGCGAGGTGAAACGCATCAACCCCTCGGTGAGTTGACAAACACGTCAATAGCGCCACTATATTACACTGTACACTAGATTCACCACCTTCTATGTTCATTCATAGTCCTGTTTCTATCTCCATGGAGCCACGTTATAATCGGGGTTAGTCGAGTTGTTGGCGTGTGATTGCAGCATAGCGTCACTAGATTCACCGGCTTCTATGTTCATTCATAGTCCTGTTTCTATCTCCATGGAGCCACGCTATAATCGGGGTTAGTCGAGTTGTTGGCTTGTGATTGCAGCATAGCGTCACTAGATTCACCGCCTTCTATGTTCATTCATAGTCCTGTTTCTATCTCCATGGAGCCACGTTATAATCGGGGTTAGTCGAGTTGTTGGCGTGTGATTGCAGCATAGCGTCACTAGATTCACCACCTTCTATGTTCATTCATCGTCCTGTTTCTATCTCCATGGAGCCACGTTATAATCGGGGTTAGTCGAGTTGTTGGCGTGTGATTGCAGCATAGCGTCACTAGATTCACCGCCTTCTATGTTCATTCATAGTCCTGTTTCTATCTCCATGGAGCCACGTTATAATCGGGGTTAGTCGAGTTGTTGGCGTGTGATTGCAGCATACTGTCACTAGATTCACCGGCTTCTATGTTCATTCATAGTCCTGTTTCTATCTCCATGGAGCCACGTTATAATCGGGGTTAGTCGAGTTGTTGGCGTGTGATTGCAGCATAGCGTCACTAGATTCACCGGCTTCTATGTTCATTCATAGTCCTGTTTCTATCTCCATGGAGCCACGTTATAATCGGGGTTAGTCGAGTTGTTGGCGTGTGATTGCAGCATAGCGTCACTAGATTCACCGGCTTCTGTGTTCATTCACAGTCCTGTTTCTATCTCCACGGAGCCACGTTATAATCGGGGTTAGTCGAGTTGTTGGCGTGTGATTGCAACATAGCGTCACTAGATTCACCGGCTTCTATGTTCATTCATAGTCCTGTTTCTATCTCCATGGAGCCACGTTATAATCGGGGTTAGTCGAGTTGTTGGCGTGTGATTGCAGCATAGCGTCACTAGATTCACCGGCTTCTATGTTCATTCATAGTCCTGTTTCTATCTCCATGGAGCCACGTTGTAATCGGGGTTAGTCGAGTTGTTGGTGTGTGATTGCAGCATAGCGTCACTAGATTCACCGGCTTCTATGTTCATTCATAGTCCTGTTTCTATCTCCATGGAGCCACGTTATAATCGGGGTTAGTCGAGTTGTTGGTGTGTGATTGCAGCATAGCGTCACTAGATTCACCGGCTTCTATGTTCATTCACAGTCCTGTTTCTATCTCCATGGAGCCACGTTATAATCGGGGTTAGTCGAGTTGTTGGCGTGTGATTGCAGCATAGCGTCACTAGATTCACCACCTTCTATGTTCATTCACAGTCCTGTTTCTATCTCCATGGAGCCACGTTATAATCGGGGTTAGTCGAGTTGTTGGTGTGTGATTGCAGCATAGCGTCACTAGATTCACCGGCTTCTATGTTCATTCATAGTCCTGTTTCTATCTCCATGGAGCCACGTTATAATCGGGGTTAGTCGAGTTGTTGGCGTGTGATTGCAGCATAGCGTCACTAGATTCACCACCTTCTATGTTCATTCACAGTCCTGTTTCTATCTCCATGGAGCCACGTTATAATCGGGGTTAGTCGAGTTGTTGGTGTGTGATTGCAGCATAGCGTCACTAGATTCACCGGCTTCTATGTTCATTCATAGTCCTGTTTCTATCTCCATGGAGCCACGTTATAATCGGGGTTAGTCGAGTTGTTGGCGTGTGATTGCAGCATAGCGTCACTAGATTCACCGCCTTCTATGTTCATTCATAGTCCTGTTTCTATCTCCATGGAGCCACGTTATAATCGGGGTTAGTCGAGTTGTTGGCGTGTGATTGCAGCATAGCGTCACTAGATTCACCACCTTCTATGTTCATTCATAGTCCTGTTTCTATCTCCATGGAGCCACGTTGTAATCGGGGTTAGTCGAGTTGTTGGTGTGTGATTGCAGCATAGCGTCACTAGATTCACCGGCTTCTATGTTCATTCATAGTCCTGTTTCTATCTCCGTGGAGCCACGTTATAATCGGGGTTAGGTGAGTTGTTGGCGTGTGATTGCAGCATAGCGTCACTAGATTCACCGGCTTCTATGTTCATTCATAGTCCTGTTTCTATCTCCATGGAGCCACGTTATAATCGGGGTTAGTCGAGTTGTTGGCGTGTGATTGCAGCATAGCGTCACTAGATTCACCGGCTTCTATGTTCATTCATAGTCCTGTTTCTATCTCCATGGAGCCACGTTATAATCGGGGTTAGTCGAGTTGTTGGCGTGTGATTGCAGCATAGCGTCACTAGATTCACCGGCTTCTATGTTCATTCATAGTCCTGTTTCTATCTCCGTGGAGCCACGTTATAATCGGGGTTAGGTGAGTTGTTGGCGTGTGATTGCAGCATAGCGTCACTAGATTCACCGGCTTCTATGTTCATTCATAGTCCTGTTTCTATCTCCATGGAGCCACGTTATAATCGGGGTTAGTCGAGTTGTTGGCGTGTGATTGCAGCATAGCGTCACTAGATTCACCGGCTTCTATGTTCATTCATAGTCCTGTTTCTATCTCCGTGGAGCCACGTTATAATCGGGGTTAGGTGAGTTGTTGGCGTGTGATTGCAGCATAGCGTCACTAGATTCACCGGCTTCTATGTTCATTCATAGTCCTGTTTCTATCTCCATGGAGCCACGTTATAATCGGGGTTAGTCGAGTTGTTGGCGTGTGATTGCAGCATAGCGTCACTAGATTCACCGGCTTCTATGTTCATTCATAGTCCTGTTTCTATCTCCATGGAGCCACGTTATAATCGGGGTTAGTCGAGTTGTTGGCGTGTGATTGCAGCATAGCGTCACTAGATTCACCGGCTTCTATGTTCATTCATAGTCCTGTTTCTATCTCCATGGAGCCACGTTATAATCGGGGTTAGTCGAGTTGTTGGCGTGTGATTGCAGCATAGCGTCACTAGATTCACCGGCTTCTATGTTCATTCATAGTCCTGTTTCTATCTCCATGGAGCCACGTTATAATCGGGGTTAGTCGAGTTGTTGGTGTGTGATTGCAGCATAGCGTCACTAGATTCACCGCCTTCTATGTTCATTCATAGTCCTGTTTCTATCTCCATGGAGCCACGTTATAATCGGGGTTAGTCGAGTTGTTGGTGTGTGATTGCAGCATAGCGTCACTAGATTCACCACCTTCTATGTTCATTCACAGTCCTGTTTCTATCTCCATGGAGCCACGTTATAATCGGGGTTAGTCGAGTTGTTGGTGTGTGATTGCAGCATAGCGTCACTAGATTCACCGCCTTCTATGTTCATTCATAGTCCTGTTTCTATCTCCATGGAGCCACGTTATAATCGGGGTTAGTCGAGTTGTTGGTGTGTGATTGCAGCATAGCGTCACTAGATTCACCGGCTTCTATGTTCATTCATAGTCCTGTTTCTATCTCCATGGAGCCACGTTATAATCGGGGTTAGTCGAGTTGTTGGTGTGTGATTGCAGCATAGCGTCACTAGATTCACCGGCTTCTATGTTCATTCATAGTCCTGTTTCTATCTCCATGGAGCCACGTTATAATCGGGGTTAGTCGAGTTGTTGGCGTGTGATTGCAGCATAGCGTCACTAGATTCACCGGCTTCTATGTTCATTCACAGTCCTGTTTCTATCTCCACGGAGCCACGTTATAATCGGGGTTAGTCGAGTTGTTGGCGTGTGATTGCAGCATAGCGTCACTAGATTCACCGGCTTCTATGTTCATTCACAGTCCTGTTTCTATCTCCACGGAGCCACGTTATAATCGGGGTTAGTCGAGTTGTTGGCGTGTGATTGCAGCATAGCGTCACTAGATTCACCAGCTTCTATGTTCATTCACAGTCCTGTTTCTATCTCCACGGAGCCACGTTATAATCGGGGTTAGTCGAGTTGTTGGCGTGTGATTGCAGCATAGCGTCACTAGATTCACCACCTTCTATGTTCATTCACAGTCCTGTTTCTATCTCCATGGAGCCACGTTATAATCGGGCTTGTTTGGTTTTGTCTCGTCGGCAGCTGGACCTGGAGGAGTTGACGGTGGAGAACGCGATCGCCAAGTCTTTCCACAAGGTGCTGCAGGCTCAGCTTGATCCAATCTGGCACCAGCTCAGCAGCAAGACCAAGACGCTGGTTGCAGACCTCAAGATCCTGCGCGTCTTCCTCAAGTAAGCCGCGTTCCGCTTGTGCTGCTTCTTGGTGTGGGATGCTTTTATAGGATGTTGTCTGCAGTACAGTCCTGGGCGTCTGGAATTATTTTATTATTATTTTTGGCATTCATTTTTGCATTTGCCTGCCCTCCGAGCAGGACTGTACTCTGTTAAAACAAAGGAAAGTTTGCACAAAATGCCTCATGAACGTTTGAAGATACTTCCATATCAATTAAAGAAATCGAATACGAAAATAAATTTGCGGCTTCTTAGACATGCGACAGAGGAGACTTATGACACCGATTCCATTCCATTTAATCAAAATTCTATCCCCTAATCTATGACACCCACTCGCTAAAGCCAGGCAGAGCAATTCGGGTTGTGATTTCCCTGTCTTCCTTTGTTATTTAGCAGAGATCATTAATATTTCTTTACAAACTGGTAGCACGTCCAGTGGGTATCTGATGTCACAAACTGGTAGCACGTCCAGTGGGTGTCTGACGTCATTTTTGTCAGAGTGAAATACGTCTATTCACGCCCTTATTTTTACAAACGTCGACACATTAACACAGTTAACAACCCGGCGCTAATAAAGCAACAGCACGCAGCTGGCAAAGCCTGACAGTAAACACACCTTTCTCTATCAAGTGTCACATGTGTCGTTGGGAAAGTTGGTCGCGCTGTTACGGAACATTTGCGATAACTATTAGTGGCGAAATATCGGTTACAAAATTTACATCGGTGTCGGAATTCGAATCCAGGTCTCTACCCGTCCGGGGCACCGCACTTATCCACTTTGCTGCACGGACAACCAACTGCAGACATTGATATTAAATATTTTTAGTTGTTTAAGTTGTGAATCAATCTTCATGCATCGAGTGTCTTCATCTAGGATTGAAGTCTCACCTACACGTGTGTTGTGTTTGCAGCTACCTGACGCGCTACGACTGCTTCACGTTCGATGCGTTTGTCTGTTCGTTCCGCACGCAGACGTACGCGATGCACAGCTCCGGCTGGCTGCTGCTCGACGCCGCCAACGTTCTCTTCGCAACGGCCAAGCAGCGGACCGGGCTCCCACTCAAACGTGAGTTCAGCCACGGAACCCAAATATACATGCGAAAATTGTTTCAGTTTGTAACAAATCACGGCACCTGCACGGGTGCCTCTGCGTGCCTCTATGCATTGTCACTATTCACGGCACCCCCATCGTGTGCATTCGTCTGCCTCTGTCTTTGTGGCAGCTGCCTGATGGCCGGGACTTGACCATCCCCAAAAGTCAAGGGTAGCTCTGAGACACATGTGGGAAGGAAGAGGCAGTTGTCTACGGACTCTGGAGCTGGCCGGACACACGTCTCTGGTCAGTCTCGTTTGTGTTTAGGCAAATAATAAAGATTTGAACTTAATTGTCTACACGGAGCAATTGAGTTTCTTTCTGAGTGTAAACCCTTAGGTACGACCGGGGAACCTCACAAGTTCTGTGAGTCTTTCACCTTTCTGCAGTTCTCTATCAGTCGGCTTGGTAGAGTAATTCAAAACTCAGTAAAAAAATTAAATTACTGAAGTAATTTCTTCAGTTTAAGCCAAGTTGTAGCATTTTATTAACCCTAAGTCCAAGCGTTAGTCGAGCTAAACGGCTCGGCAACAGCCAACTGGGTGGAGTGAAATTCAACTGTGTCTGTCAGTTATATCTCAACTGAGAGTTGAAAAAAATGGTAAAACTGTCCCACAAGAAATGAAAACAATCCTTTAAAACCTAGTTGATATTTAACATAAGAAGTATCTAATCATCTCGATGTGCGTGCATCAAACAATTGCAGCTTGGTTCGAACCATCGCGTACCAACTTGCCTTTTGCAGACGCATCGTGAAGCTAGACTTTAGCAGTTGGCACAGCAAAAAGTCGTCCATGATTTCAGCAAGGTCCCTCCGTGTTCAGAGCGTAGAACGCCTGCCCCCGGCATAAAACTGAACGCGTGCTTTGCTTGCAGCGTTGGTGGCGAAGGAATCGCCGAGGAAATCCGTCGACGTGTCCGGGGTCGTCGAGGTCGACTCTGACTCCAACGGCCCGACAACGACGACGACGACGACGACGACGGCAACGCAGATTGCCGATGCCGGGATCGCCGATGCCGAGATTGCCGATGCCGAGATTGCCGATGCCGGGATCGCCGACGAAGTGGTGTCGTTGACCAGCGGCGACGGTTTCTCAGACAGCGACGACGACATCTTCGCCTCGCCGACGTCCACCAGGAAGAAGAAGGCGGCGCGGGCGAAGGTCGCCGCCAAGAAGGCCAAGGTCGCGACGCCGGCGAAGTCCGGACGCTCGCAGAAGAAGGCCAAGGAGGCGGCCGCAAAGAAAGACGACGATGACCGTGAGTCTAGATGCGGGTTGGGAACAAAATTGTATTTGGAAATGCTGGTAGGGCTTTGCTGATGGTGAATTGCACCGCGTTGTTGTGAAGTTAAATTGAACAGTCGGCAAAGTTCAATTGGTTCTCGGAATTGATTTAGTGAACTGGAAAACGTTAAGAAAACAACAAGAAAATGTTGTTTTTAAGTTGCAAAACATTAGACAGCACGACTTTTTGACTTTTAATAGACTTTTAGCTACCTTCTAGGTTGTGAAAACCCATTCATATTTTCCGTTTTCTTCTGACTGGGAGATATCATGAGATTACGTAGTTGCACATAGTAATACAAGCTCTTAGCACGTTAGCTTCAAAGCTAGACAATTGGATACGGTTTCAAAAACCAGGTACCCAATTCCTGAAATATCATCAGAATGTATCACTAGTATCAACGTACTAGAAAGTATGAAAAATCATACATGTAACTTATTAGACAAAAAATCCATTTAAATACTCGTACCGCTTCGTACCTTTACAAATCTTAGAATGGCTATTCTGTTTCTAATAATAATAATGTACTTTACAACGAGTTATGGCCGTTAGGTTTGAATCAGCAATCAGACGCAACTGTCGGAGAAACCCAACGTTAAAAAGATCCATCTTGAAATGTAAGGTTGTACGTAACGTTGGATGTTTTCTGTCCCGGCGTCTAGTCCTGGAGGCGGAACCCAACCCCAAGTGGCTGATCCTGAAGCAGATCCTGACGGAGATCAAGGACATCTCGAAGGAGACGTGCGGAGACTTTGTCACCCCTGAGAAGGTGCTGATCCTGGTTCAGGACAAGCGTACGGCCAAGCAGCTGCAAGAGGTTGGTGGACCCCTCGTTGAAAGCTGCTTGACAGGATGTTCATGCGTCGATTCATGCGGAATGTTTCATGCATCTCAAAAGTTTTGTGAAACGGTTCACGGCTGTGTAAAGCTGTTGTTTTTACTGCTGGCCATGTTTGTAGACATGCGGAAATTTTAGTAATCAAATGGACAACAGGCTTGAGCAAAGCAAAGCAATGTTCCACGCGATCGCAAAACACGACGGGTATTTCAAGACCTTTGGACAACTGAGAATGAGAGAAACTGAAACAGATTTTATTTATTTATAAATATTAATAATCTCTGGTAAATAACAAAGGAAGACAGGGAAATCACAACCCGAATTGCTCTGCCTGGCTTTAGCGAGTGGGTATCATGACGTTGCTTTGATGGAATTTTGATTGAGTGGAATCGGTGTGTATTAGAAACGAAATATCCATTCCAAAATAGTGTCTGTAATTCGAGAATCATATTTTGGCAGAGTTTCATGTATTATTACATAGGTACATGAAACTCATAATGAATAATTATCATCAAGAATAATCCTATTAGAATCCTTAAAACGAGGAAACAACGTTGCTTGGTGCTTGTCGATGGTACCTATTCTGTTTAAACACTTGCTTGCGCGTGCTTACACTTGCTTCTACTTGCTTGCGCGTGCTAAAACTTGCTTGCGCGTGCTTGCGCGTGCCCCACAGTTCCTGGTGTTTGGCGCGCGCGAGCTGTTTTCGCGTCTGCGCGCCAGCAACGCGGCGTCCGTCGCCGACGCCGAGTCTCGCGTGTATCGCGACGCGAACGCGCGATCGCCCACCAAGCTGTTCGCCAAGCAGAGTTCGGCCAGCGACCGCGACATCGACTTGTTGCTCAGCACGCAGATGCTGGCTTCCACCGCGCCGCAGTCGGTGAGTTGGACCGCGGCTTTGGCAAGGCTGCCATCGTCGCGTTGCGTCGACGGTAAAACACAGCGGCGTTTCGTTCGAACACTTTTATTCCGTGGAATACGCGATTGGGTGGATCTTGGCGGATACATGACTTGCTCGGTTCGACTTTGTAAACAGAATTGAACGTAAAAACATGTCTGCTATGAATGACCTCAGGACGGAACTGAACGGTTGTAACAATGGCAACTCAGCGTATCGGCAACAGCTAACAGGTTGCTTGTAGCTTTTAGTATGACTTTAGTATTATCAATATTATTAGTGGGATTTTTATTATTAACATGTGACTATCAGCGGAGACCCGTCCGTGCCTTCGCCACCATGTGCTACCGCCTTTACTTTCTTTTTGTGTATAATGGCAAGACACAGGGTCAAATCGGCAAGTTTTTTGCATTTTTCACATAGAAATAATTGACCGATTCACACGAGACATGGCCTAGAGTTTGCACGATGAAATTCTACACGTTATTCTCTCATAAAAAGTTCCGCAATCGCGCGTAATTTTCACAAAAGGTGTCGGGCACGTTGAAAATGGAAAAAGTGCCACCGGGAACCCGGTATATATTGGTAAAGTTTTGTCATGGCAACGAAAAACTGGATTTTAGTTATGTTGATGGTGGTATTATTATTATTAATGTGTGATGCTGTTCCAGCGCTCGGCACCGGAGAGTTCCCCCGTCAAGGCGGCGGCGGCGGCGGAGGAATTACGAGACGTTTACATCCTGTCTCAGGCATCGGCCGGGGACAAAACGGCAGCCGAGACCTACAAGACCTACGCAGACAAGGTAGCCATCGTACATCGTACATCGTACATCGTACATCGTACATCGTACATCGTACATCGTACATCGTACATCGTACATCGTACATCGTACATCGTACATCGTACATCGCACATCGTACATCGTACATCGTACATCGTACATCGTACATCGTACATCGCACATCGTACATCGTACATCGTACATCGTACATCGTACATCGCACATCGTACATCGTACATCGTACATCGTACATCGCACATCGTACATCGTACATCGTACATTCGTACATCGTACATCGTACATCGTACATCGCACATCGTACATCGTACATCGTACATCGCACATCGTACATCGCACATCGTACATCGTACATCGTACATCGTACATCGTACATCGTACATCGCACATCGTACATCGTACATCGCACATCGTACATCGCACATCGTACATCGTACATCGCACATCGTACATCGTACATCGTACATCGCACATCGTACATCGTACATTGTACATCGCACATCGCACATCGCACATCGTACATCGTACATCGCACATCGTACATCGTACATCGTACATCGCACATCGCACATCGCACATCGCACATCGTACATCGCACATCGTACATCGTACATCGTACATCGCACATAGCACATCGTACATCGCACATCGTACATCGCACATCGCACATCGCACATCGCACATCGCACATCGTACATCGCACATCGTACATCGTACATCGTACATCGCACATAGCACATCGTACATCGCACATCGTACATCGCACATCGCACATCGCACATCGTACATCGCACATCGTACATCGTACATCGTACATCGCACATCGTACATCGTACATCGTACATCGCACATCGTACATCGCACATCGTACATCGCACATCGTACATCGCACATCGTACATCGTACATCGTACATCGTACATCGCACATCGTACATCGCACATCGTACATCGTACATCGTACATCGTACATCGTACATCGTACATCGTACATTGTACATCGTACATCGCACATCGTACATCGTACATCGTACATCGCACATCGTACATCGTACATCGTACATCGCACATCGTACATCGTACATTGTACATCGCACATCGCACATCGCACATCGTACATCGTACATCGCACATCGTACATCGTACATCGCACATCGCACATCGCACATCGCACATCGTACATCGCACATCGTACATCGTACATCGTACATCGCACATAGCACATCGTACATCGCACATCGTACATCGCACATCGCACATCGCACATCGTACATCGCACATCGTACATCGTACATCGTACATCGCACATCGTACATCGTACATCGTACATCGCACATCGTACATCGCACATCGTACATCGCACATCGTACATCGCACATCGTACATCGTACATCGTACATCGTACATCGCACATCGTACATCGCACATCGTACATCGTACATCGTACATCGCACATCGTACATCGTACATCGTACATCGTACATCGTACATCGTACATCGTACATCGTACATCGCACATCGTACATCGTACATCGTACATCGTACATCGCACATCGTACATCGTACATCGTACATCGTACATCGTACATCGTACATCGCACATCGTACATCGTACATCGTACATCGTACATCGTACATCGTACATCGTACATCGTACATCGTACATCGCACATCGTACATCGTACATCGCACATCGTACATCGCACATCGTACATCGTACATCGCACATCGTACATCGTACATCGTACATCGTACATCGTACATCGTACATCGTACATCGTACAGCGTACATCGCACATCGTACATCGTACATCGCACATCGTACATCGCACATCGTACATCGTACATCGTACATCGTACATCGTACATCGTACATCGTACATCGTACATCGTACATCGTACATCGTACATCGTACATCGTACATCGTACATCGTACATCGTTGCCCAATGATAAGAGACCTCAAGCCTTTTTTATTAGTCAAGTTGTTGGCGTGTGATTGCAGCGTAGTGTCACTACATTCACGGCTTCTATGTTCATTGTGACCATCATGCACATGATCAGTTCTGTTCGGGAGAGAGGTCGGAGGGTTTGAAGTTAGTACGACAACTTCACTCGCCTTGCTTGTCAACCTCTCGACAGCACGGATTAGCGGAGGAATCCTGTCGTTCGAGTTGCACCGTCCTTCGGAAGGGACGTAAAGCCGGTGGTCCCCTCGGTGCTTTTCGACAGGAGTAGGCTACGTGCCGGCACCGGGTTTCCCCTCCTCCCTTCTACCCATAGGTTAGGTTCATCATCACCCTTTCATTATAGACCAGCGCCACGGTGCCAGCTGTCAAAACAGTGCGTCGTTAAACACCGGCAATCAATCAATGAATCACCGGGTTTCCCCTCCTCCCTTCTAGCCATAGGTTAGGTTCATCATCACCCTTTCATTATAGACCAGCGCCATGGTGCCAGCTGTCAAAACAGTGCGTCGTTAAACACCGGCAATCAATCAATGAATCACCGGGTTTCCCCTCCTCCCTTCTAGCCATAGGTTAGGTTCATCATCACCCTTTCATTATAGACCAGCGCCACGGTGCCAGTTGTCAAAACAGTGCGTCGTTAAACACCGGCAATCAATCAATGAATCACCGGGTTTCCCCTCCTCCCTTCTAGCCATAGGTTAGGTTCATCATCACCCTTTCATTATAGACCAGCGCCACGGTGCCAGCTGTCAAAACATTGCGTCGTTAAACACCGGCCTTCAATCCTGTCCCGGCAGCTAGCGGACCTTGACGTGAGCGTGGAGCCTTCGGAGGACGCGCCCGAGTTCCAGCCGCCCGTGGTCGTGATCCAGACGTTCAAGACGGACGGCAACGCGCTCTCCTTGCCGGCTGCGCTGGATCTCGCTCGGCCGCGGTTCGTCGTGCTCTACGACGTCGACGTCACCGCCATCCGGTGAGGAACCGGCTCGAAATACAGCCCCTCATGATTGTTATTAGCAAGGAAATGTCCATTCGAAGTTATCCGTGCGTATTGCGTAAAGGGATCTTTACTTGGATCTCGGAGAAGTCTCCATGATGGGTTCCAGAGCCCGCGGTGGATCTTGTAGCCTAGATGGTTTCACGGTTTTGCTTTGATTTGAAGAGTTTGGTGGTCCTGAGAATGACCAGCGTTCTGGACGTTTCGACAGCGCACGGTCTGCCATCTTTAGGAGTACTGATTGAGAATGGGGGTTATTTGGCAAAACAGTCTGATAAAACAGACAGGAAAGTTACACCAAGTGTTTAACATAGCTTAGCCAACATATAAGCCAAGAGAGCGATGCGTTGCGACGATCCGTTGCTACGATCCTTTGCTACGTTTCGTTGCTACGTTTCGTTGCGACGATCCGTTGCTACGATCCGTTGCGACGATCCGTTGCTACGATCCTTTGCTACGTTTCGTTGCTACGTTTCGTTGCGACGATCCGTTGCTACGATCCGTTGCTACGATCCGTTGCTACGATCCTTTGCTACGTTTCGTTGCTACGTTTCGTTGCGACGATCCGTTGCTACGATCCGTTGCTACGATCCGTTGCTACGATCCTTTGCTACGTTTCGTTGCTACGTTTCGTTGCTACGTTTCGTTGCGACGATCCGTTGCTACGATCCTTTGCTACGTTTCGTTGCTACGTTTCGTTGCGACGATCCGTTGCTACGATCCGTTGCTACGTTTCGTTGCTACAATCCGTTGCTGCGAAGCAACGCTGACGTCTGAACGGTGTTTCAGGCGCATCGAGGTCTACCAGAGCAACGTGCCGTCGCCGCAAGTCCACGTCTACTTCGTCGTGTTCGGCGGGTCGGTGGAGGAGCAGGCGTACCTGACAGCCCTGCGGCGCGAGAAGGACGCCTTCGACGCACTCATTCGAGAGAAAGCCGTGAGTTGCGATGAGACTTACAGCTTCGTTCGATCCATACTTAAGTAGATTAAGTGCACGGCGATAGAAACAGGACTGTGACTGAAGCAACGCTGTCTGTGCAGACGATGGTGGTGCCGTCCGACCAGGACGGGAAGTCCGAGACGTGCGAGTCGCTGAGCCGGGATCCTGCGTCGTCCACGGAGGCTGCGTCTTCTCGCCGCGGGGGAGACGCGAAGCCGGCGGCCGGGAGCAGAGGACGCGTCGTTGTCGACATGCGAGAGTTCAACAGCGAGTTGCCGGCGATGATACATCGACGCGGGATCGAAATCGAGCCGGTCACGTTACAGGTGCGTAAAAACAGCTGTCTCTTCGGAGACAAATCAATCAAAGCCTGGCTGTACTAGCATTCATAGTAGTAGTAGAAGTTTATTACAAAGATAATTGTTTAAAACATTAATTATGCACGTACATAAATGGTGACATGGTTTTGAATAATAATGACAAATTGGTAACAAAGTCTTTTACATATTGGTAGGACGTAATTTCTCATTTTCTAAGCACTCTTTTATAGAGTGATGGCTTTTTAAAATCAGAAATTCCTTAAGGTCAGGTCCAAGGAGCTTATATCAGGAAGAGTGGAAACACAGTGCTATCTGGAATTTCCTTATGCTACAGCGCCTCTGGCGGACAGTGTCAGTACTAACAATCACGGCTTTCGAGAATTTCACAGCTACCCTTCTTGCCGCCCCCATGAATTTTCCAAAACGGTAGCGCCCCTAGCGGAGAGTGTCAACATTAAGCGCCTGCCGGCTGCACCCGCTTTTCACCCGGAAGAAATACGGAAATCTGTACAAATTGCTATTACATTTAATCGTGTGATGTAAATGACAACACAACACAACACACACACACACATATCACTTTTTTATCATTTAAATGATTAGAAAGTGGTACAAAATTTCGTACCCTCTAAAATAATATGTATCATATTTCAAACGTCACGTAAAATTTATTTTTCAAGGCAATTTCTCAATGAATACTTTGCAAACATTTACAGGAAATCGTGAAGTTAAGAAGGGATTAAAGATAATTCTTAGCGTTAGTAGATAATTATGTATGAGAGAAATCTTCAAAAGAATCACAAGGGTTGACGAACATTTTTGTGTTGGCGCGAAAGACGAGTTTCAGAAGAAGTTCAGCACCATATTTTTGACAATCTTGAAATCGGGAAATGAACAGCCCAGATGCGCAGCGATATGACCGGCAGAAACTGAATCCCAGACATCCAGAATTTTCACTATCTCTATCCACTCTTCACTCCTTGCCTGGCACGAAAGAAGTGGAGTCCGAAATTCTTCTCTGTGATGTTCACGCATCCAAAATATTCACTGTCACAATTATAACTTGCTAGTGTTCCACTCAGCCCATTGCTTAACTTTCCATAAAATAAAACTTCTTAAACTAAACCTCCTCGAGCTAAAAATCTCTACAGATCACTGATATTTTACGAGTAACTTGAAGCTGAATATCAGAAGGCAAGAGATTTAAAAATGTCAATGATATTTGTAAACAAGTGAATGACTAATTTTTCCTTTCTGACTCACGGCTCCTTGTTGAATTCCAGTGCCTAATTTAGCGTCAGCAAAATCGCGCCCCTGACGGACAGTGTCAGTAGCTACTGTAAGGAATTTCACTGCTATCCTTGTTACCACCCCCTGGTCAGGTCCTTAAGGATAGGTCCTTCCTCGCAGCTTCCTCTATGTTGATAGGTAGCCTGTTGTTGTGCTTAATTGCCTATAGTTAGTTCATTTGTTGAGTTTAATTTCATAATTTCATTTTGAGTTTAATAGTGTAGCAGTCCTAAGACATTATTCCCGTTGCAGCCTGGCATTCCTCTTATCTGAAGTCCCTTCCTTGTAGTCTGTCTTGAACTTGCATCTCATCGATCCTCTTCACGTGTCCGAACCTCCTCAGTCTCTCTCAACGCATTTCAAATCCCAGGCTCTCAACTCGCAGCTCGTTCCTGATCATTAGAATCACGACTTTGTTGCGTTATGATTTCGTTAATTGCACGGTGAGATTGATGGATTTCGGTCTCATGGCCGTGTTATGAAAAAAAATAGATAATTTTGGTTTTTTTTTGGATTTCCTGCTTCTTGCAAAGACCACCCTTAAATATCTTGTTGTCTTTGACAGCAAAATTGTGTCTCTTGAACTCGGCAGCCCTCGTCAGGACACTAGCTGCCGGGTAAACCATTTCAATCCAAGAAGAAGGGTTGATAACCGATTGCAAGCAAAAGGAAAGACATGTGCTTTATGTATCCATTGTCCAAAGTTGTAAATTAACTCCTATTCTATTCTATTCTATTCTATTCTATTCTATTCTATTCTATTCTATTCTATTCTATTCTATTCTATTCTATTCTATTCTATTCTATTCTATTCTATTCTATTCTATTCTATTCTATTCTATTCTATTCTATTCTATTCTATTCTATTCTATTCTATTCTATTCTATTCTATTCTATTCTATTCTATTCTATTCTATTCTATTCTATTCCATTCCATTCTATTTCATGATGCTTACGGTGGCTGATGGTCGATTGTTTCAGGTGGGCGACTACATCCTTACGCCGGAGATGTGCGTGGAGCGTAAGAGTGTCAGCGACCTGATTGGCTCGTTGAACAACGGCAGACTGTACAGCCAGGCGACGGCGATGACGCGATACTACGCCAAGCCCGTGCTGCTCATCGAGTTCGACGAGAACAAGCCGCTCACTCTTCAGGTGGGTGGACGTCCGTGACGGCTTGTTTTAGCGGCGCGTTGGTACACTGGTGTCGACGGAAACATCGTGAAGCTTCGATTGCTGCAGTTGGGATTGCTTCAAGGCTGGTTGCACTAAATCCTGAGCTTGTCAGTTTGCTGACTATGGATATCTTGGATATCTCCGTGGTGGCTACGTATTCTTGTTTATGTTGTCTCCCTGCATTGAATGACTGGACAGTGAACATTGACCCAAAGTGGGATCAACGGGAAAAATGTTAAAAAAAAGAACAGTACTCCTGGTAAACAATTTAAATGTTCTTATAAGTATGCAGTGACTTGACTTCTAGAAAGAGAAACGTGATTTGAAATTCTGAAATTGTTTGTAATAACCGATTGATAAGTGCAGCAAGGGATTCAAGTCAATCTTCAATTTCACTCACTGCTGAAATATATTCCATATTTATGATTTTCTTTCTGTCTGTCTGCGCCATACAGGCCAAAAGCCACAACCGAATTAGTTGAAATTTTATTTTATGGATACTACCCTAGTTTTTTATCAACTTGGACCCTGTGCTATTTTCAGCACATTCCATTAACAACTTTTTATAAAAATCTGTTTTTACAAAAGTTTCCAGTTTGTTCATTACCCTAGGGTTTTGCAAACACTCGTATAATGGTGTTGTGGGTGAGCAAAAGATAAACACTCATCCACAACACAAATCTGTCAGTGTTCAGTGATTCTATCAGACATTGATTCTATGGTCTGTGGTCTAAAGATCCTCTCAGTGTTCAAAGTTGTCATTGAATGGTTCTCCCATCCAATGACAGCGGATCTAAGTCGAGACATTCCGAAGCGTCTGAAACGAAGATTTTCTTTGCTAGTTTTGTGCATCAACAAGACAAACGAACGCGGGCATCAACGTTTGCTCTTGTTTTCCTCGCAGAGCAACTTCTACATCAGCAAGGACATGCCGAGCGGCGACATAACCTCAAAGCTGATCCTGCTGACGCTGCACTTCCCTCAGCTGCGTATCGTGTGGTCTCCCAGCCCGCACGCCACCGCCCAGCTGTTCCAGGAACTCAAGGTAACAAGCTGGCAACACTATCGACACTAGCGTTAGTCCAGCGCTCCTGTCATCGTTTCCATTGCGACAAGCTCTCGCAGCTGTCAGCAGGCCCTGCTGATTTGATATCGATTTTAAAGATAAATTTATGTATTTAACTTATGTAACTAACCCAGTCACCAACCCAGTCGTACAGAGCAGCAACCGTGAAGCCAATTCTACCATCAACATGGGCTCTGAAAACCTCCGTTTAACCAACTAACCCTTGATGGAAATTGTGAGAACGATCATAAAAGTGTCAGATTATTTGCTCTAACCAATAAAAGCGATAAAAGCCCCTGTTTTTCACAGCTTGACACCTACAGCTTGGTTAGATATAAAAGCATCACAGCCATCTGGGTACAACTTAAAACAAGTTTACTTGCGTCATCTCACGTAATATCGAGGGGGCTTTGTTTGCCAGCGATGCTCAATCTCAAGTGTCAACTGAGAGCTGACAGATAAAAGAGTATCTTTTCCCGATGATAACTTCTCTTGTTTAATATAACTTCTAACTTTGCCGTCAGCTTCACCACCAGCGCTTTGTCACTCGATTTTGTCGAGAGTCTCCTAGATTCTAGAGCCTGGAAAGATATGTGTAAATAGGTTACTAATTCGGAGTAAAATGTGGAAGGTGATATTTCCGTTTGTCTCGGCTGGGAAAAACCTGCGGAGTTTCAACATTTCAACAATTCTGACACGGCCTGACATCTAAAACCTACGACCGCCCTTCATTATTAGAAACGAAATATCAATTACAAAATTTACATCGGTGCCGGGATTCGAATCCGGATCTTTGTCCATCCGGGACACGGCACTAACCATTGTGCTACACAGACAACCACGACCGCCCGATTACACCGGGAGCTCCCTGCATCCTACGGCCGAGTGATTGTCGTGTCCTTACCGCGGTCGGTTGCAGGAATCCCGCGAAGAGCCCGATGCTGCGCGCGCCGCCGACGTCGGCGCCGACCTGGAACGCGACCTTGACGCCGCCGAACGCTACAACCCGGGGACGCACGACCTCGTCGCCCGGCTGCCAGGCGTCGCGTCGCGCAACCTGCGTCGCTTGCTCGACGCCGGCGGCTCGTTGCCCGCGCTGCTACACTGGGACAAGGTACAGCTGCGTTCCTCCAACCGTTAGTCGGGTCTACGTCACGCTGCATTCACCGGACGATGAAGGAACGTAGGAGGCGGTGAATTTAGTGACGCTACGCTGCAATCACACGCCAACAACTCGACTAATGCCTCGTTTACTGTTCCGCTTTGCGAGTGTTGTGAGCGTTGCGCTGTGAGCGTTCTCCAATCAGAGCCCAAGGTCGGAGAGTAGCCAGCGTTACGATCGCTGCGATCGCTGCGCCAGAAATGTTGAATTCAGTTCAACATTTCCGAGCGTTGCGAGCGTTGCGCGGTGTTTTGAGCGGGCTCCGCGCTCCACCTCGATTAAATCCGACTGTGATTCCGAGTATTTAGCTAGCTGTGGCAAGTTTCGCAAACACTGTAATTTTTGTGATTGATGGCGCAACGAAATATAGGAGAGCATCGAACTTCTGAACACATTCAATGAAAACTGAAAACTGAAATATTGTTCGCTGTCACCTAACCTCATTTCCTGGATCAGGTTGTGATAGAATCCATGTTGGCCGGTTGGCGACGTGTTTCAAATATAATATAACTCGCACGTGGAACCGTTTCTGCTAAGTGATCGCATCCTTCATTACTTTCAGAGCCAAAATCTTTCTCTTTGTACATTTTGCTAGACGTCTACTAAACGTCAAGCTGTCAATCTATTAACTTCAACGCTCGCAGCGCGCGCGGCGCAACGCTCCACTGTAAACAACCCAGCGCTAGTAAAGCTCACAGCGCAATGCTCACAACGCTCGCAAAGCGAAACAGTAAACGAAGCATAACCCCGATTATAACGTGGCTCCATGGAGATAGAAACAGGACTATGAATGAACATAGAAGGCGGTGAATCTAGTGACGCTATGCTGCAATCACACGCCAACAACTCGACTAACCCCGATTATAACGTGGCTCCATGGAGATAGAAACAGGACTATGAATGAACATAGAAGCCGGTGAATCTGGTGACGCTATGCTGCAATCACACACCAACAACTCGACTAACCCCGATTATAACGTGGCTCCATGGAGATAGAAACAGGACTATGAATGAACATAGAAGCCGGTGAATCTAGTGACGCTATGCTGCAATCACACGCCAACAACTCGACTAACCCCGATTATAACGTGGCTCCATGGAGATAGAAACAGGACTATGAATGAACATAGAAGGTGGTGAATCTAGTGACGCTATGCTGCAATCACACGCCAACAACTCGACTAACCCTGAATGTAACGTGGCTCCATGGAGATAGAAACAGGACTATGAATGAACATAGAAGCCGGTGAATCTAGTGACGCTATGCTGCAATCACACGCCAACAACTCGACTAACCCCGATTATAACGTGGCTCCATGGAGATAGAAACAGGACTATGAATGAACATAGAAGGCGGTGAATCTAGTGACGCTATGCTGCAATCACACGCCAACAACTCGACTAACCCCGAATATAACGTGGCTCCATGGAGATAGAAACAGGACTATGAATGAACATAGAAGTCGGTGAATCTAGTGACGCTATGCTGCAATCACACGCCAACAACTCGACTAACCCCGATTATAACGTGGCTCCATGGAGATTGAAACAGGACTATGAATGAACATAGTATTTGCATCTAGATTCTTGCCGACACTAAATCGATGTGTTTGCTTGCCGCAGGACAAGCTTGCGACGGTGCTGGGAAACCGGACCGACGGTGAACTGTTCCACGACGGCCTGCACAAGGCGATGTCGGCGGCGGAGGAGCCGTCGGGGAAGCGCGGCGGGCGTTGGCGTGGCCGCGGCCGAGCATTCAGGCGGTGACGGCCGTCGCCGGGATCACGGCTATCAAGGTTCTTTCACAAGCATTTTGGCGGAAAACCGCATTTTATATTATTTTTCTTGTGAGACTTTTCACAACCATGGCGCTATCTTGACCGTTAAATTGGTTGCAAACAAATTTATGTTGAAGCCTTATGCGATTCTGCGCGGTTTTGAACGGTTTTAGACACCGAAGACAGAGTTTTGACCAAGATGGCAGGTTCATCTTCAGGACTGTTATAGCAAACGTCGATCCTGAGAAACACTGGCTCGGAAACTCTCTCCGTTTTAACCAAACAAATTTATATTCATTGCCGCAAGAACATTGGCCGTCGGCTAACGGCATCAAATGTCAGAAAGTTTGATGTTTATTGCTTCGCTGATGGCCAAGTTGGTGACGAATTTGCGTGAACCTGGAGTATTTTTGTCGCTGGCACCGAACAGTGAAATGGTTTGGTGGCGCTAGCAAAGCTAAGCTTAGAGTTAGCATTCTCTAAGAGCTGGTTCTACAAGTTCCTGCTTAGAAGTTGTCTTGCTGAGGGAAAGGAGAAGCTACCGACACCATTAAGCCGACCAGTAACGCAGGGATATCACAGCCAAATATTATTTATGCCTTCACGAAATTTTATATTATTTTTTTCCTGATCTATCAAGGAAGATTTATCAATCCCATCAATAACTATACGTGCCTAATTTTCATGGCCTGTTAACATTGTCAAACGTTACCGTTGAATCTGCTCGAAGCAGTTTTGAATCGGTCTCCGTTGCTTGGATTGGCAAAGTCGTTGAGACGAGGAACGTGTTCGGACACGCAGGGGGAAGTGGAGGGTATTTTTCTAACAGAATTCTCAAAGAAATCTGTCTAGTTTATTTTTCAGGGCGTTTGGCAGCTCCGAATTTGTAAATACAACGGGTTGAGACGAAATTTTTGTGTTAAGTTGTTGTTTATGAGAATATACTGGAGTTGTAAGACAAAGATTGGTTGTTTGCGTGTCTGTTTGTATAGAAATTCTATCTCTGATTAACGACATACGCAGATTCTACGAGCGCTGAGACCACGGCTTCATTTCTAACATTGACAGAAACTCAGATTCTATGCATGCATCATAATTTATATGTTTTTTTTCTTAACTCAAGTCAACAAGGGCTTATAACTTAGGTAAACAGCTTCACCCCGGAATGCGTCAACATGTGACTCTGTAAGCAACTGTTATACGAGGTCTTGTAGCTGCATTTGCTGCATTGAAACGCACCCCCCCCTGGTGTGCATCGTAACGTGCCGCTTGAAGTGACCGCTGATGTCCGTGGAGTAAGAACACTCCCCGCACTTGTGTCGCTTCTTTCCCTCCGGCCCCGGCTCGTTGAGCGCGGCACTCAACCGGAACACGGCCGGTATCTCCCTGCGCTCGGGCTCCACGTTGGTGCTAGACAACACTGGACAATGCAACGCTCAGCCTGCGCTGTTCGACACAGAATCTGTCGACACAACGACGGGCTGGTGGACGTTGGTTTATAGACAGCTGGAGAGAAGACGTGAGATCAAGGAAGTTAAGCAACATCGCGCTGTTGGATGGGTGACCATCATACACACGATCAGTTCTGTTTGGGAGAGAGGTCGGAGGGTTTGAAGTTAGAACGATGACTTCACTCGCCTTGCTTGTCAACCTCTCGACAGCACGGATTAGCGGAAACGGTCCAACGCCATACGTGGGGTGGTGAGGTTTTTTTTAAATTGTTTTCATCCCAATGGCCATGGGTAAAATGAATGAAGAAAGATAAAAAGGTGAAATAATAGATACCGGCTTGCGACTGAGAGCTGACTGCTGAGTTTAACGCAAGTTTACCATTTATCTTTACTCTAAGTTGAGTTAAAACTCACAGAAACAAAAGAATTTTTCTTTCACAATTTCCCAATGCCGTTTAGCACAAATATCACTTTGTTAGTTAATTTAATCGTATAATTGGCCCTTAGTCTTGCTTCGTCCAGATAATTAAAGTTTCTATTGCGTCCTAGGATTGCAGGGATCGTTGCGCCGTTAAAAACAGCGGTTCCTCTTCAGCTTAGCCACAAAATTAAAACAAAACATTCTTATTTCACCTTTATTGAATTCATCATCGGCCCAATTAACAGTAAGGACTTACAACACTCTGCAATTCCAACACTTGGATCACCGTATTTATTATTACAGGTATTTGATAGCAACGGCTAATATTACAAACATTAACAGTTTTTACGCCAATCGGCTTGATTCATATCCTAAACCTAACGCACGAACTTCTTGAATTTTACAATTACCTTCATCATACAGAATTATTAGGCATCATTAACAACACATACCTTTCTATTTCAAATAGTTTTGACCAATGTTTGACAAATTTACCAAACATTTCTAAAATCTCTCTCCCTCTTGATTTATAACAAAGAACAACAACACGTTTCAATTTCCTATTTTATAATTTTCCCATCATTTTGGCATTTTTACCTTTTTTAAAATATCCTTAATTCTTAAAAGTCAAATTATGGGAATATCGGGAATGGGGAAAGATACTTTGGTATGAATTGTTTCAAAAGGACGGGATCCTTTCAACAAATGCAACAATTGGCACTGACTTATTCCTTGACTTCACCCCCCACCCAAATAATAACTCAAACCAAAATGAGACAATGGCATCCATTCTGCTGCCTGCTTGCTTGCATCTTGGCTTCACTTGAACCGTCTTCAAAACTGTTTTTGTTGTTTTTAACTTCAACTGCTTGCATATTATAACTCTCATCGTCATATTTTGACATTTTTAGTTTATACATATTCTTTTCTATTTATTTGAACCTGCTGCCTGCTGGTAAAGATGAAAGTGTCTGATATCTTAATATCTCTGAAAAGGACTCAAGCCTCTCAACAAATGAAACAGGATCTTGTTTTCTGAACTGGCCCAAGACCAAGTGCACAAGACTCATATTTTATAGTAATTATAAACTCCTCCATGAAACCCAGCTTAGTAATGAAGTTTCTTGCTAAAAGCACTGAGAAGTGCCATTCTTTAGCGTGCTTGCTTTCAAGCTGGCGCGACCAATTGCTTAAAGTCATATCTTAAAGTAATTACTAACCCTCCCTCCCTCCCTCCCTCCCTCCCTCCCTCCCTCCCTCCCTCCAACAAAAAACAAAAAGCTCTCAACAAATTACATTAAAGTTTAGCCCAGCCAAGTGATCACGCTGCTTGCTAAAAGTCACCGAGTAACGCTATTCTTTAGCGTGCTTGCTTTCAGCGTGTTTCTCCAGCTGTCCTGGCCGGTAACACTTGAAACTGCACCGAGCACACTCATACTTCACTTCAGCCCCGTGCTTGCTTGACATGTGCCGCTTCAAATGCCCAGCTCGGATACTTTTGTAATCACACTGGAGGCAACGAAACTTCTTCTCACCGGTGTGAGTTGCTACGTGACTTGTCAAGTCGCTGCTTCCAACACAAGTGTAACTACAATAAGTACACGCAAAGAGTCGCTCCTTGGTGTGTTTTGCGCGAACATGATGCTGCAAGCTACCGTTCTGATTGCAAGCATAGTTACAACTGTTGCATTTGTAAGGCTTTTCACCCGTGTGTTTGCGTAGGTGCCTGATCAGGGTGCCCTTCCGTGCAGCGCGATAGTCACATTCCCCGCAGGCAAATGGCTTCACCCCGGAATGCGTCAACATATGACTCTGTAAGTGACTGTTATACGAGGTCTTGTAGCTGCATTTGCTGCATTGAAACGCGCGTTCTCCCGTGTGTGTCTTAACGTGCCGCTTGAGACTCCCGCTGTGGTCCGTGGAGTAGGAACACTCCCCGCACTTGTGTCGCTTCTTTCCCTCCGGCCCCGGCTCGTTGAGCGCGGCACTCAGCCGGAACACGGCCGGTATCTCCCTGCGCTCGGGCTCGACGTAAGGCAGCGCCACCTTGACGGGCTCGTCGAAACGCCGACGCCGGCAGGACACCCGCTCGTGGCGGTCGCGGCGGATCGGGTTGGTGAACGCCGTCGGGCAGTTGGCGCAGGCGAAGACCGCCGCTGCAAGGAATGCGGTGTCAAGACGGACGGCTGGGTGAAGGATCGGCCGGGACTCTGAGGTGGGACTCAAGTGGCGCAAGCGAGACGGACCCGCGGTGGAAAGCGCTGACGTCGATGCCGAGTTGCTTGGCGTACGAGTCTCCGTAGTAGACCATGAGCTCGGTGTGCGCGGGAACTTCGCACACCGTCCGATAGTACAGCCGGCCCTGGAACTGAGACCCGATCGCTTGTTGAGTCCATGCTGTCAGAACTTTGACCGGTCTGGAACGGGCTGGGATTCCGACTCACTTGAAATGGCACAAAGTTCTGCTGTTGTTTGAAAGCGGCACAGTTCACATAGCGCATCCAGTTGGACTTGGAGCTATCGGAGGCATCCACTTCTTCGACAACCTTGCTAGCTCGCTTGATCTTCACAGCGAGGAAACACAGAGAATAGAGCGTGAATTGTTGCATGGCAGACAGACATGACGAGAGATTTGTGAGTTGGCAATGTGAAGGAACTCACCACCCAGCTGTAGCCAGTGGAATCTTCTCGAGGGAGTCCTTGCACACGAACGCAGCTCCCTTCGTACGGGCCGAACACGATCCCGGCGGGCACCGGCTTTCTGGTCCAGACTCCGAGGCCAGCGCCTTTAACGCTGGACTCTCCGATGGCAAACACGGCCGGCAAAGTTCTTGCTGCTCGGTCGGGCTCCTTGTAGCCCTTGGGTAGCTGGAATAACGTGGAGAATTTCATGTAGATTACGGTGGCGTTGCGTAGCGAGATTGGTTGGTACACAGTTGGGTTCATTACCGAACACGGAGACATAGACTAACCTGACGGTCCATCACGAATTGCAGTTTGCCGTGAACCGGACAGACTCCCTCGTGTTCCTGCGCACATCGATCGCAGTCTGCAACGAATTTCACATAAAGTTATCTTAAATCTTTAAATTTGTTCGTAAGGCCGAAAGCTGCATCACAGGATAATTTAAGACACTGAAATTTGGCTGTTTCTTTTTAGTTGTTTGTCATAAGGAAAGTCAAAAGGAAAATTGGATAGAGTCCCGGCCATCACCGAGTGAAACTGTGCATGAACTTGCTTCTTTTTTTGCTGGAAAACACGACTCAGCTGTTAAAAGATATGACTGTATTCTTTGTTTAAACCTAAACAAGGTATAAATTGTAGCTAACATCATATCCATTTCTAAACACATTATCAAGTGTAAGATAGAATGTAGAAGAGAAAGATCTCACATAAGTATGCATCGTCGTCGGGTAGATCGGGCTCGGCGTAGTCGACCTCCGGCCGATGCCGGCGTGGATATCGCGTCTCCCCCGCGCCGAGCTCCAGCTTCCAAGTCTCAGCCGCCTCCGCCGCCTTCTTGGCCTTCTTGGCGACGGCGCGACGGCGGCGCCTGGCGCTGGCGCTGGCGGCCGCAGCCTCCGAGTCCACGGCTTCCTCCGCGCGACGCAGCGCGTCACGCGCGTTGGCCGTCGCCAAGCAGGCGACTTCGTAGAGAGCTTCCTGCTCCCTCAGCAGCGACTGCAGCCGTGAAGCGACCGCCTTGGAGCTGAAAGACACCACAATCACTCTTACATGTAGTTCTGGCAGAACAACATATCGACACTGAATATTTGTTACAAAATACAAATATTTTGTTACAAAAATTCAATTTCCACCCCACATGCAACGAATATCTGCATTTAGGTTCAAGTTCACACCTATCATATTGAGATGTTGGGAACAAATAATATTACCGCTTTGCAATCATTTCATAATGATAAGTGTGTTTTTAATTTGGATTTTGATTAAGGTTGGCACTGTAAATGATTTCAGCAGGAATGCTATGAAATTGCCCAGCAAAATGATTATTAGAAAGTTACCTCGAACTCTGATCTAAAGATTTGAAGACTGAGATGTGAAGGATCTGGAGGCTAGATAATATTGAGGTGGATGTTCCTTGGTCTTGGAGATAGGGTGTCCAGAAATTGTTAACCAGACGTTGGTGTGAACTTACATGGCAATGTCTTCTTCGCTGAAACCGTGGAAGTCTTGACGAAATGTCAGAGCCAGCAGTCTCAGTTTTTCAACCGCATTGACTCTCTTTTCCTGGAACAAAACGTGCACTCAGCAGGAGTTTGTGTGGACGGTGGTGTGGGATTTGCCAGGAAAATATCAGGAAGCTGTAGTACCTTTAGTTCCATTAACTTGGACACGGCCTCAACTTCACCTTCCGTCATGACTCTTTTTCCACCGGTGACCTCCACGCTAAATACCGGCTTGCGTTTACGCGCTGGCTTGGATTTCTCCGATGCAGCGGATGCCAGTTGTTCCTTTGCATTTTCCTTCTCTATCTGCCGGGCAGCCTTGTCTGCTGCTGCCTTCTCCTTGGCTCTCCATTCAACTACAAAGTCAGGAAGCGGAGGGTTGAATCCTGCAAAAATAAGGAATTGATTTTAATCTTCATTTCATTCTAGGAATAACAATTGGCTAATATTAGATGCATTTGATATTTTTCATGAAAAAAAAAGCAATATTGTTGTATAACAACAACAATACAGGCTTTGCCTTGAGATAGAATCTATTTTTTATTTAATTTTATAATCTGTGGTTTTTATTATTTGTTACATGACATGATTACAGTGGGTTGAAGTACCTAGCATATTTTGCAAATATTAACTCACCAAGTGTCTTCATTGCAAAAAAATTTGCCATCTTTGTATTAAGTCTCGACTTTTCATACTCAGGAAAGTCTTCCCATTCCTCTTCGGTGAAATAATCTTGAGTAGGTGTTCTTTCCATCTTAACTGTTGAAGCTCAGATGTTGTACTGACTTTACCTAGGCACCAGAAATGTTTTTTGGCTTGACAAAATAGTAACTGCTTTTGTTTTCAAATAAAAGTTCTTACAAAGCGTAAATAGCAGTGCAAGTGTTTAGAAGGCCATGAGATGACATTTGTTTTAATGAATTGAAATAGGCCTAGAACATATTATTTGAGTTTTATCAAATAGATTATTTTTTCAATCTTGAAATACTTTTGGACTGAAGATCTCCTAATTCCTTGATATTTCAAGAGAACCCCTTTTAATTTGATTAATTGTCTGATATAAAGCGGAATTGTCCCCAATATACGTGATCCTTTCTGTAATATTAGCCAGTGTATGGGAGAAAAATTACACCTTTTAAATTATGAATTTGATCAAAAAATAATTTCCCACCTGTAAAAAATAGTCTTAAAAGAAGGAATGTTGACAAAATATTATGTTTCTTGACTAAAATTTCAGCTAGATTGTTTTAAAACAAAGGAAATCTGAAAAATCTTACCTTTGCCAAAGTCCTGCAGTTTAGTTGAATCAGTGAATTCTAAAAATGGCCGCCTAAAGAGCTGAAGTCAAGAAAGTAACATAATTGAAAAAATAATAATTTTATATTTATTATTAGGTACCTACTGCCTTTACTAATTTGGTACCTACTTAAATTTATTTTTAAATCTGTTAATACTTATGTATTTAATCTAATGATGAAAATGGGCTTTACATATTTTTTTGCAATTTTGACACCAGCTTGATTCAAGCTGGATGTTTCAACTGTTTGCAGTTTGGCTGCTTAAATTTTAAAATAGTTACATTACATTCGTCTTAGCTGTACACAGTCCCTGTAGACAGTCAACACAACGAAGGGCTGGTGGACGTTGGTGACAGCTGGATAAAAGACGTGATACAACGGAAGTTAGGCAACACCGCTCTGTTTGATGGGTGACCGTTGTCATCAGTTCTGTTCGGGAGAGAGGGCGGAGGGTTTGAAGTTAGTACAACGACTTCACTCGCCTTGCTTGTCAACCTCTCGACAGCACGGATTAGCCAGAAACGGTCCAACGCCATACGTGGGGTTGTGAGTGTTTTTTTTTAAGTTGTTTTCATCCCAATGGCCATGGGTAAAATGAATGAAGGAAGATAAAAAGGTAAAATAATTGATACCGGCTTGCGACTGAGAGCTGACTGCTGAGTTTAACGCAAGTTTACCATTTATCTCGGCTCTGGGTTGAGGGAAAACTCACAGAAACAATAGAATTTTTCTTTCACAATTTCCCAATGCCGTTTAGCACAAATATCACCTTGTAAGTTAATTTAATCGTATAATTGGCCCTTAGTCTTGCTTCATCCAGATAATTAAAGTTTCTATTGCGTCCTAGGATTGCAGGGATCGTTGCGCCGTTAAAAACAGCGGTTCCCCTTCAGCTTAGCCACAAAATTAAAACAAAACATTCTTATTTGACCTTTATTGAATTCATCATCGGCCCAATTTACAGTAAGGACTTACAACACTCTGCAATTCCAACACTTGGATCACAGTATTAATTATTACAGGTATTTGATAGCAACGGCTAATATTACAAACATTAACAGTTTTTACGCCAATCGGCTTGATTCATATCCTAAACCTAACACATGACATCTTGAATTTTACAATTACCTTCATCGTACAGAATTATTAGGCATCATAAACAACACATTATTTTCTATTTAAGATAGTTTTCACCAATGTTTGACAAATTTACCAAACATTTTTAAAATCTCCCTCCCTCTTGATTTATAACAAAGAACCAAAAACACATTTCAATTTCCTATTTTATAATTTTCCCATCATATTGGCATTTTAACCTTTTTTAAAATATCCTTAATTCTTAAAAGGCAAATTATGGGAATATCGGGAATGGGAAAAAGATACTTCGGTATGAAATGTTTCAAAAAGACGGGATCCTTTCAACAAATGCAACAATTGGCACTGACTTATTTCTTAACTTCACCCCCCACCCAAATAAAAACTCCAACCAAATGACACAATGGCATCCATTCTGCTGCCTGCTTGCTTGCATCTTGGCTTTACTTGAACCGTCTTCAAAACTGTTTTTGTTGTTTTTAACTTCAACTGCTTGCATATTACAACTCTCATCATCATATTTTGACATTTTTAGTTTTTACATATTCTTTTCTATTTATTTGAACCTGCTGCCTGCTGTTAAAGATGAAAGTGTCTGATATCTTAATATCTCTGAAAAGGACCCAAGCCTCTCAACAAATGCAACAGTATCTTGTTTTCTGAACTGGCCCAAGACCAAGTGCCCAAGACTCATATCTGATAGTAATTATTAACTCCTCCATGAAACCCAGCCAAGTGATCAAGTTGCTTGCTAAAAGCACTGAGAAGTGCCATTCTTTAGCGTGCTTGCTTTCAAGCTGGTGCGACCAATTGCTTAAAGTCATATCTTAAAGTAATTACTAACCCTCCCTCCCTCCCTCCCTCCCTCCCTCCCTCCACCAAAAAACAAAAAGCTCTCAACAAATTACATTAAAGTTAAACCCAGCTTAGTGATCAAGCTGCTTGCTAAAAGTCACCGAGTAACGCTATTCTTTAGCGTGCTTGCTTTCAGCGTGTTTCTCCAGCTGTCCTGGCCGGTAACACTTGAAACTGCACTGAGCACACTCATAGTTCACTTCAGCCCCGTGCTTGCTTGACATGTGTTGCTTCAAATCCCGAGCTCGGATACTTTTGAAGTCACACTGGAGGCAACGAAACTTCTTATCACCGGTGTGAGTTGCTACGTGACTTGTCAAGTGGCCGCTTTGTGTACAAGTATAACTACAATAAGTACACGCGAAGAGTCGTTCCTTCGTGTGGACTGCGCGATTATGATCCTGCAAGTGACCGCTTCGATTGCAAGCATAGTCGCAACTGTTGCATTTGAAAGGTTTTTCACCCGTGTGTATGCGTAGATGCACTGACAGGGTGCTCTTCACCGCAGCGCGATAGTCACATTCCCCGCAGGCAAACGGCTTCACCCCGGAATGCGTCAACATGTGAGTCTGCAAGTTACTGTTTAGCGAGGTCTTGTAGCTGCATTTGCTGCATTGAAACGCGCGTTCTCCCGTGTGTGTCTTAACGTGCCGCTTGAGACTCCCGCTGTGGTCCGTGGAGTAGGAACACTCCCCGCACTTGTGTCGCTTCTTTCCCTCCGGCCCCGGCTCGTTGAGCGCGGCACTCAGCCGGAACACGGCCGGTATCTCCCTGGGCTCGGGCTCGACGTAAGGCAGCGCCACCTTGACGGGCTCGTCGAAACGCCGACGCCGGCAGGACACCCGCTCGTGGCGGTCGCGGCGGATCGGGTTGGTGAACGCCGTCGGGCAGTTGGCGCAGGCGAAGACCGCCGCTGCAAGGAATGCGGTGTCAAGACGGACGGCTGGGAGAGGGATCGGCCGGGACTCTGAGGTGGGACTCACGTGGCGCAAGCGAGACGGACCCGCGGTGGAAAGCGCTGACGTCGATGCCGAGTTGCTTGGCGTACGAGTCTCCGTAGTAGACCATTAGCTCGGTGTGCGCGGGAACTTCGCGCACCGTCCGATAGTACAGCCGGCCCTGGAACTGAGACCCGATCGCTTGTTGAGTCCATGCTGTCAGAACTTTGACAGGTCTGGAACGGGCTGGGATTCCGACTCACTTGAAATGGCACAAAGTTCTGCTGTTGTTTGAAAGCGGCACAGTTCACATAGCGCATCCAGTTGGACTTGGAGCTATCGGAGGCATCCACTTCTTGGACAACCTTGCTGGCTCGCTTGATCTTCACAGCGAGGAAACACAGAGAATAGAGCGTGAATTGTTGCATGGCAGACAGACATGACGAGAGATTTGTGAGTTGGCAATGTGAAGGAACTCACCACCCAGCTGTAGCCAGTGGAATCTTCTCGAGGGAGTCCTTGCACACGAACGCAGCTCCCTTCGTACGGGCCGAACACGATCCCGGCGGGCACCGGCTTTCTGGTCCAGACTCCGAGGCCAGCGCCTTTAACGCTGGACTCTCCGATGGCAAACACGGCTGGCAAAGTTCTTGCTGCTCGGTCCGGCTCCTTGTAGCCCTTGGGTAGCTGGAATAACGTGGAGAATTTCATGTAGATTACGGTGGCGCTGCGTAGCGAGATTGGTTGGTACACAGTTGGGTTCATTACCGAACACGGAGACATAGACTTACCTGACGGTCCATCACGAATTGCAGTTTGCCGTGAACCGGACAGACTCCCTCGTGTTCCTGCGCACATCGATCGCAGTCTGCAACGAATTTCACATAAAGTTATCTTAAATCTTTAAATTTGTTCGGAAGGCTGAAAGCTGCATCGCAGGATAATGTAAGACACTGAAATTTGGCTGTTTCTTTTTAGTTGTTTGTCATAATGAAAGTCAAAAGGAAAATTGGATAGAGTCCCGGCAATCACCGAGTGAAACTGTGCATGAACTTGCTTCTTTTTTGTTGCAAAACACGACTCAGCTGTTAACAGTTATGACTGTATTCTTTGTTAAAACCTGAACTAAGTATAAATTGTAGCTTAAATCATATCCATTTCTAAACACAGTATCAAGTGTAAGATAGACTGTAGAAGAGAAAGATCTCACATAAGTATGCATCGTCGTCGGGTAGATCGGGCTCTGCGTAGTCGACCTCCGGCCGATGCCGGCGTGGATATCGGGTCTCCCCCTCGCCGAGTTCCAGCTTCCGAGTCTCGGCCGCCGCCTTCTTGGCCTTCTTTGCGACGGCGCGACGGCGGCGCCTGGCGCTGGCGCTGGCGGCTGCAGCCTCCGAGTCCACGGCTTCCTCCGCGCGACGCAGCGCTTCACGCGCGTTGGCCGTCGCCAAGCAGGCCACTTCGTAGAGAGCTTCCTGCTCCCTCAGCAGCGACTGCAGCCGTGAAGCGACTGCCTTGGAGCTGAAAGACACCACAATCACTCTTACATGTAGTTCTGGCAGAACAACATATCGACACTGAATATTTGTAACAATAAACAAATATTTTGTTACAAAAATTCAATTTCTGCCGCACATGCAACAAATATCTGCATTTAGGTTCAAGTTCACACCTATCATATTGAGATGTTGGGAACAAATAATATTACCGCTTTGCAATCATTTCATAATGATAAATGTGTTTTTAATTTGGATTTTGATCAAGGTTGGCACTGTAAATGATTTCAGCAGGGATGCAATGAAATTGCCCAGCAAAATGATTATTAGAAAGTTACCTCGATCTCTGATCTAAAGATTTGAAGACTGAGATGTGAAGGATCTGGAGGCTAGATAATATTGAGGTGGATGTTCCTTGGTCTTGGAGATAGGGTGTCCAGAAATTGTTAACCAGACGTTGGTGTGAACTTACATGGCAATGTCTTCTTCGCTGAAACCGTGGAAGTCTTGACGAAATGTCAGAGCCAGCAGTCTCAGTTTTTCAACCGCATTGACTCTCTTTTCCTGGAACAAAACGTGCACTCAGCAGGAGTTTTTGTGGACGGTGGTGTGGGATTTGCCAGGAAAATATCAGGAAGCTGTAGTACCTTTAGTTCCATTAACTTGGACACGGCCTCAACTTCACCTTCCGTCATGACTCTTTTTCCACCGGTGACCTCCACGCTAAATACCGGCTTGCGTTTACGCGCTGGCTTGGATTTCTCCGATGCAGCGGATGCCAGTTGTTCCTTTGCATTTTCCTTCTCTATCTGCCGAGCAGCCTTGTCTGCTGCTGCCTTCTCCTTGGCTCTCCATTCAACTACAAAGTCAGGAAGCGGAGGGTTGAATCCTGCAAAAATCAGACATTGCTTTTAATCTTCATTTCCTTCTAGGAATAATAATTGGCTATAAGATGAATTTGATATTTTTCATGAAAAATAAGCCATATTGTTGTATAACAACAACAATACGGGCTTTTCCTTCAGACAAAATCAATTTTTGATTTAATTATATAATCTGTTGTTTTTATGATTTGTTACATTACATGATTACAGTGGGTTGAAGTACCTAGAATATTTTGCAAATATTAACTCACCAAGTGTCTTCATTGCAAAAAAGTTTGCCATCTTTGTATTAAGTCTGGACTTTTCATACTCAGGAAATTCCTCCCATTCCTCTTCGGTGAAATAATCTTGAGTAGGTGTTCTTTCCATCTCAACTGTTGAAGCTCAGATGTTTTACTGACTTTTTACCTAGGCAGGAATATACCAGAAATGTTTTTTGGCTTGACAAAATAGTAACTGCTTATGTTTTCAAATAAAAAGTTCTCACAAAGCTTAAATAGCAGTGCAAGTGTTTAGAAGGCCATGAGATTACTTTAGTTTTAATGAATTGAAATAGGCCTAGAACATAATATTTTTTGAGTATTATCAAAATAGATTATTTTTTCAATCTTGAAATACTTTTGGACTGAAGGTCTCCTAATTCCTTGATATTTCAAGAGATCCCCTTTTATTTTGATTAATTGTCTGGTATAAAGCGGAATTGTCCCCAAGATACCTTGATCCTTTCAGAAACATTAGCCAGTGTATGGGAGAAAAATTACAACTTTTAAATTATGAATTCTAATCAAAAAATCATTTCCCACCTGTAGAAAATAGTCTTAAAAGAAGTACTATTGACAATAGATTTTGTTTCTTGACTAAAATTTTAGTTAGATTGTTTTAAAACAAAGGAAATCTGAAAAATCTTACCGTCGCCAAAGTCTTGCAGTTTAGTTGAATCAGTGAATTCTGAAAATGGCCGCCTAAAGAGCTTAAGTCAAGAAAGTAACATAATTGAAAAAATAATAATTTTATATTTATTATAAGGTACCTACTGCCTTTACTAATTTGGTACCTACTTAAATTTATTTTTAAATCTGTTAATACTTTTGTATTTAATCTTATGATTAAAATGGGCCTTAAATATTTTATTTGCAATTTTGACAACAGCTTGATTCAAGCTGGATACTTCAACTGTTTGCAGTTTGGATGCTTAAATTTTAAAAATAGTTACATTATATTCGTCTTAGCTGTACACAGTCCCTGTAGACAGTCAACACAACGACGGGCTGGTGGACGTTGGTGACAGCTGGACAAAATACGTGAGATCACGGAAGGTTAGCAATACCGCGCTGTTTGATGGGTGACCATCGTGCACACGGTCAGTTCTGTTTGGGAGAGAGGTCGGAGGGTTTGAAGTTAGTACGACAACTTCACTCGCCTTGCTTGTCAACCTGTCGACAGCACGGATTAGCCGGAAACGGTCCAACGCCATATGTGGGGTGGTGAGTTTTTTTTTTTAAATTGTTTTCATCCCAATAGCCATGGGTAAAATGAATGAAGGAAGATAAAAAGGTAAAATAATAGATACCGGCTTGCGACTGAGAGCTGACTGCTGAGTTTAACGCAAGTTTACCATTTATCTTCACTCTGAGTTGTGGTAAAACTCACAGAAACAAAAGATTTTTTCTTTCACAATTTCCCAATGCCGTTTAGCTCAAATATCACTTTGTTAGTTAATTTAATAGTATAATTGGCCCTTAGTTTTGCTACGTCCACATAATTAAAGTTTCTATTGCGTCCTAGGATTGCAGGGATCGTTGCGCCGTTAAAAACAGCGGTTCCTCTTCAGCTTAGCCATTAAATTAAAACAAAACATTCTTATTTCACGTTTATTGAATTTATCACCGGCCCCAATTTACAGTAAGGACTTACAACACACTGCAATTCCAACACTTGGATCACAGTATTAATTATTACAGGTATTTGATAGTAACGGCTAATATTACAAAAATTAACAGTTTTTACGCCAATCGGCTTGATTCATATCCTAAACCTAACAGACGAACTTCTTCAATTTTACAATTACCTTCATCATCCAGAATTATTAGGCATCATTAACAACACATACCTTTGTATTTCAAATAGTTTTGACCAATGTTTGACTAATTTTCCAAACATTTTTAAAATCTCCTTCCCTCTTGATTTATAACAAAGAACAACAACACATTTCAATTTCCTATCTTATCATCTTCCCATCATTTTGGCATTTTAACCTTTTTAAAAATATCCTTAATTCTTGAAAGTCAAATGATGGGAATATCGGGAATGGGGAAAAGATACTTTGGTATGAAACGTTTCAAAAGGACGGGATCCTCTCAACAAATGAAACAATTGGCACTGACTTATTCCTTGACTTCACACCCCCCACCCAAATAAAAACTCTAACCAAATGAGACAATGGCATCCATTCTGCTGCCTGCTTGCTTGCATCTTGGCTTCACTTGAACCGTCTTCTAAACTTTTTGTTGTTTTTAACTTCAACTGCTTCCATATTATAACTCTCATCATCATATTTTGACATTTTTAGTTTTTACATATTCTTTTCTATTTATTTGAACCTGCTGCCTGCTGTTAAAGATGAAAGTGTCCAATATCTTAATATCTCTGAAAAGGACCCAAGCCTCTCAACAAATGAAACAGTATCTTGTTTTCTGAACTGGCCCAAGACCAAGTGCACATGACTCATATCTGATAGTAATTATAAACTCCTCCATGAAACCCCGCCAAGTGATCAAGTTGCTTGCTAAGAGCACTGAGAAGTGCCATTCTTTAGCGTGCTTGCTTTCAAGCTGGCGTGACCAATTGCTTAAAGTAATATCTTTAAGTAATTACTAACCCTCCCTCCCTCCCTCCCTCCCTCCAACAAAAAACAAAAAGCTCTCAACAAATTACATTTAGGTTCAGCACAGCTAACCAAGTGATCACGCTGCTTGCTAAAAGTCACCGAGTAACGCTATTCTTTAGCGTGCTTGCTGTCAGCGTGCTTGCTTTCAGCGTGCTTGCTCTCAGCGTGTTTCTCCAGCTGTCCTGGCCGGTAACACTTGAAACTGCACCGAGCACACTCATATTTCACTTCAGCCCCGTGCTTGCTTGACATGTGCCGCTTCAAATTCCCAGCTCGGATACTTTTGAAGTCACACTGGAGGCAACGAAACTTCTTCTCACCGGTGTGAGTTGCTACGTGACTTGTCAATTGACCGCTTTCAACACAAGTATAACTACAATAAGTACACGCAAAGAGTCGCTCCTTCGTGTGTTTGGCGCGAACATGACGCTGCAAGCTATCGCTTCGATTGCAAGCATAGTCGCAACTGTTGCATTTGAAAGGCTTTTCACCTGTGTGTATGCGAAGATGTGCTGTCAGGCTGCTCTTCACCGCAGCGCGAAAGTCACATTCCCCGCAGGCAAACGGCTTCACCCCGGAATGCGTCAACATGTGACTCTGTAAGCTACTGTTATACGAGGTCTTGTAGCTGCATTTGCTGCATTGAAACGCGCGTTCCCCCGTGTGTGTCTTAACGTGCTGCTTGAAGTGACCGCTGATGTCCGTGGAGTAGGAACACTCCCCGCACTTGTGTCGCTTCTTTCCCTCCGGCCCCGGCTCGTTGAGCGCGGCACTCAGCCGGAACACGGCCGGTATCTCCCTGCGCTCGGGCTCGACGTAAGGCAGCGCCACCTTGACGGGCTCGTCGAAACGCCGACGCCGGCAGGACACCCGCTCGTGGCGGTCGCGGCGGATCGGGTTGGTGAACGCCGTCGGGCAGTTGGCGCAGGCGAAGACCGCCGCTGCAAGGAATGCGGTGTCAAGACGGACGGCTGGGAGAAGGATCGGCCGGGACTCTGAGGTGGGACTCACGTGGCGCAAGCGAGACGGACCCGCGGTGGAAAGCGCTGACGTCGATGCCGAGCTGCTTGGCGTACGAGTCTCCGTAGTAGACCATTAGCTCGGTGTGCGCGGGAACTTCGCGCACCGTCCGATAGTACAGCCGGCCCTGGAACTGAGACCCGATCGCTTGTTGAGTCCATGCTGTCAGAACTTTGACAGGTCTGGAACGGGCTGGGATTCCGACTCACTTGAAATGGCACAAAGTTCTGCTGTTGTTTGAAAGCGGCACAGTTCACATAGCGCATCCAGTTGGACTTGGAGCTATCGGAGGCATCCACTTCTTGGACAACCTTGCTAGCTCGCTTGATCTTCACAGCGAGGAAACACAGAGAATAGAGCGTGAATTGTTGCATGGCAGACAGACATGACGAGAGGTTTGTGAGTTGGCAATGTGAAGGAACTCACCACCCAGCTGTAGCCAGTGGAATCTTCTCCAGGAAGTCCTTGCACACGAACGCGGCTCCCTTCGTACGGGCCGAACACGATCCCGGCGGGCACCGCCTTCCTGGTCCAGACTCCGAGGCCAGCGCCTTTAACGCTGGACTCTCCGATGGCAAACACGGCCGGCAAAGTTCTTGCTGCTCGGTCCGGCTCCTTGTAGCCCTTGGGTAGCTGGAATAACGTGGAGAATTTCATGTAGATTACGGTGGCGTTGCGTAGCGAGATTGGTTGGTACACAGTTGGGTTCATTACCGAACACGGAGACATAGACTAACCTGACGGTCCATCACAAATTGCAGTTTGCCGTGAACCGGACAGACTCCCTCGTGTTCCTGCGCACATCGATCGCAGTCTGCAACGAATTTCACATGAAGTTATCTTAAACCTTTAAATTTGTTCGTAAGGCCGAAAGCTGCATCGCAGGATAATTTAAGACACTGAAATTTGGCTGTTTCTTTTTAGTTGTTTGTCATAAGGAGAGTCAAAAGGAAAATTGGATAGAATCCCGGCAATCACCAAGTGAAACTGAGCAAGAATTTACTCCTTATTTGTTGCAAAACACGACTCAGCTGTTAAAAGATATAACTGTATTCTTTGTTAAAACCTGAACTAAGTATAAATTGTAGCTTAAATCATATCCATCTCTAAACACATTATCAAGTGTAAGCTAGAATGTAGAAGAGAAAGATCTCACATAAGTATGCATCGTCGTCGGGTAGATCGGGCTCTGCGTAGTCGACCTCCGGCCGATGCCGGCGTGGATATCGGGTCTCCCCCGCGCCGAGTTCCAGCTTCCGAGTCTCGGCCGCCGCCTTCTTGGCCTTCTTGGCGACGGCGCGACGGCGGCGCCTGGCGCTGGCGCTGGCGGCTGCAGCCTCCGAGTCCACGGCTTCCTCCGCGCGACGTAGCGCTTCACGCGCGTTGGCCGTCGCCAAGCAGGCGACTTCGTAGAGAGCTTCCTGCTCCCTCAGCAGCGACTGCAGCCGTGAAGCGACCGCCTTGGAGCTGAAAGACACCACAATCACTCTTAACGGTAATTCTGGCAGAACAACATATTGAGACTGAATATTTATAACAAAATACAAATATTTTGTTACAAAAATTCAATCTCTACCGCACATGCAACGAATATCTGCATTTAGGTTCAAGTTCACACCTATCATATTGACATGTTGGGAACAAATAAAATTACCGCTGTGCAATCATTTCATAATGATAAGTGTGTCATAAATTTAGATTTTGATTAAGGTTGACACTGTAAATGATTTCAGCAGGGATGCAATGAAATTGCCCAGCAAAATGATTATTAGAAAGTTACCTCGAACTCTGATCTAAAGATTTGAAGACTGAGATGGGAAGGATCTGGAGGCAAGATAATATTGAGGTGGATGTTCCTTGGTCTTGGAGATAGGGTGTCCAGAAATTGTTAACCAGACGTTGGTGTGAACTTACACGGCAATGTCTTCGTCGCTAAAACCGTGGAAGTCTTGACGAAATGTCAGAGCCAGCAGTCTCAGTTTTTCAACCGCATTGACTCTCTTTTCCTGAAACAAAACGTGCACTCAGCAGGAGTTTGTGTGGAAAGTGGTGTGGGATTTGCCAGGAAAATATCAGGAAGCTGTAGTACCTTTAGTTCCATTAACTTGGACACGGCCTCAACTTCACCTTCCGTCATGACTCTTTTTCCACCGGTGACCTCCACGCTAAATACCGGCTTGCGTTTACGCGCTGGCTTGGACTTCTCCGATGCAGCGGATGCCAGTTGTTCCTTTGCATTTTCCTTCTCTATCTGCCGAGCAGCCTTGTCTGCTGCTGCCTTCTCCTTGGCTCTCCATTCAACAACAAAGTCAGGAAGCGGAGGGTTGAATCCTGCAAAAATCAGACATTGATTTTAATCTTCATTTCATTCTAGGAATACTAATTGGCTAATATAAGATGCATTTGATATTTTTCATGAAAAATAAGCCATATTGTTGTATAACAACAATACGGGCTTTGCCTTGAGAGAGAATCATTTTTAATTTAATTTTATTATCTGTTTCTATGATCTGTTATATTACATGATTACAGTGGTTTGAAGTACCTAGCATATTTTGCAAATATTAACTCACCAAGTGTCTTCATGGCAAAAAAGTTTGCCATCTTTGTATTAAGTCTCGACTTTTCATACTCAGGAAATTTCTCCCATTCCTCTTCGGTGAAATAATCTTGAGTAGGTGTTCTTTCCATCTTAACTGTTGACGCTCAGATATTTAACTGACTTTACCTAGGGACCAGAAATGTTTTTTGGCTTGGTAAAATAGTAACTGCTTTTGTTTTCAAATAAAAAGTTCTTACAAAGCTTAAATAGCAGTGCAAGTGTTTAGAAGGCCATGAGATGACATTTGTTTTAATGAATTGAAATAGGCCTAGAACATATTATTTGAGAATTATCAAAAAGATTATTTTTTCATTCTTGAAATACCTTTGTTCTGATGGTCTCCTAATTCCTTGATATTTCAAGAGAACCCCTTTTAATTTGATTAATTGTCTGGTATAAAGCGGAATTGTCCCCAAGATACCTTGATCCTTTCAGATATATTAGCCAGTCTATGGGAGAAAAATTACAACTTTAAAATTATGAATTATGATAAAAAAAATAGTTTTCCACCAGCAGAAAATAGTCTTAAAAGAAGTATTATTGACAATAGATTATGTTTCTCGACTAAAATTTCAGCTAGATTGTTTTTAAAGAAAGGAAATCTGAAAAATCTTACCGTCGCCAAAGTCTTGCTGTTTAGTTGAATCAGTGAATTCTGAAAATGGCCGCCTAAAGAGCTAAAGTCAAGATAGTAAAATAATTGAAAAAATAATAATTTTATATTTATTATAAGATACCTAATTTGGTACCTATTTGAATTATTTTTTTAAATAATTTTAATGCTTTTAAATTTAATCATTTGATTAAAATGGTCTTAAAAGATTTTTTTTTGCAATTTTGACAACAGCTTGATTCATGTTGGAGGTTTCAAGTTTCAACTGTTTGCAGTTTGCCTTAAATTTTATAGAGAATCTTCATTATTTTCGTCTTAGCTGTACACAGTCCCTATTTCGGTGGCTTAAATTAAAGTCTTTAAACGTTGATCGGATCACATCATATCTGGGCTTGAATGCCATTATTGGGATGGATTCTGTGATTTCTGAAAGGAAAAGCTTTCTCGGCAGCAAGTCTTCTTAATGCAAAACAAATTTAAACTCCACGGCGACAACATCTTTAGATTGATTCCATTTAATTTATCTGGCCTGAATAGTTTTTCTTTTTATTTGAAAGGAAAATGTTCCTACCAAATGATGTTTGACCATTTTTGAAACGCGTAATTTCAATGGGTTGCCAAGTAATCTTTGATTAGTGTACTTCTTTTGTGGATCATTATTTAAGCAAATGACCAGAGAGGTAAAGTATGCTGTTTATAGAATTAAATCCACTTAATTGCACCTTTTATACTGCATACTATCTGGTCATTTAACAAACCCAACCCTCTTTAAGAGGACTTGTTATTATATTAAAACAAATAAATGAATTGATATATATTTTTATTTACTTCTTTATACATGTTTCTAGTTTGATAGGTAACATTTGACACAGTCTCGTGCTTTGCTATTCGTCAATCAGAAATTGTCCGACACTCTTGCCATAGGCTGTTGGCAAGCAACCTCTCAATTCTTCTCTGCCAAGCCACTTAAAATCGCTAACTTTCTTCTCTTCCACCTGGCCATTTCTGTGCTGCGCTTTGAAGAAGAACACCTTCGCTCCTACCGGTGCATCATCCTTCCTCATTTCTTTCGGATACTTGTACTTGTAGAACCCGCACGGAGCATTACCGAAGAATTTCGCCTCCAGTTTCTCACCGCAGTTCTCTTTCAAAATTCGCTCGGCAGTCTGACGCATTGTCTCCCCTTCCCCTCGCTTTCCTTGAGGCAACGCCCATACGAAATCTTTTCCGAGTTTTTGTTTCACCAAAAGCACCAAACTTCTATCCAGTTTGCGTTGCAATGATTGTTGGTCATCGGATTCGGTGGCACGGGGAGCGAATTTGAAGCTGTTGATCTCTTCTTGGCAGGCGTCTTCGAAATCCTGGGCGGTCTGCTTGAGAGTTTGTTCGACGTCCGTCTCTTCGCCTCTCCGAAGCAGATCGGCGTGGATCAAGTCTTGCTTGTGCCGCAACTCGTGGTCAGACTGTAGGCTCTGTTCGAATTCGACTTGGCGTAACATGTCGGCAAACTTCTTTTCAGTGGGATTTAGCTCTGGAGTTATGACGGGCTTCCTTTCTAAGCACACTGCACTTATCAGGTCCCAGCTTTCCTTTTCGACAGGAGTTTCTGTCGAAGCAAGTCGGCAGATTTTTGCTTCGATGAACCGGAAGTTTCTTGGCTTAAAACCTCTTCTTAGTTGAGAGGAAATACAATTGAGAGCCATTTTTGATTATTGTATTAAAACAATATGCTATACAGCGAAATGTTGAGGAACAGTGATAGGGTTAGGTTATAGTTCACATTAACAAGTTTTCAAGTTGGCAATTCATTTCGCTGCCCAGGGCATTTTCAAGAAGCAATTTTGTTTTGTTAAATAAGTATTTTGAAAAAGGAAATTCTGCGGAGCTCATTCTGGGGAATATTGAAGAGCTAATGAAATGGAATTATTCACTGCTGGTTATAAGCATGTGTCATTCTGCTCGAAATGTTCAAAGTTCATCTACCCGTTTTTCAAAAAAATGCCGCCGGAAACAACTAGCTAAATTTTGCGTTCTGCGGTTGGCAATAAGTTTGTGTGACGTCATTTTGGCTATTGGCGCGTAAATATCAAGGTTTGAGGTTAGACAGGTCGATTTATTGACGTCTATGTCAAATCAGTTTTGTTTCGTTGTGCACGAATTTCTGGATACTGCATCAAAAATGTCAGTGGATTTCTATGAAATGTTACACAAATTAACTTCAAGACTTAATAAATACAAAGAACACATTCTAAACAAAGTCGAGATTAACTTGAAATTGTTGCAAAATGACACTCAAGCAATTGCTAAGTTAAGGAGTGCAAATCAAGAATTACTTGAAAGAGTTAACTATCAAACTGCCTCTTTAGAGGCTGAAGTTGCTAAGATAAAAGATGCTAATAGGAGTGCTGACCAAGATAGAGCTAAGCTTCTACGTCAGATAGCTGAAAAAGAAACCAAATTGAAAACCTTAGAAAGCGAAATCAATTGTTGCGAGGCGCAAAAGAAAGCTTTGTTAGATGGTGATTGATACTTGAAATATTCATTTGAGACTGACAAGTTAAAATTGATATGTAGACCACTAACCAACTGTTTTGTTTCTTGATAACAGATTTCCAAAATCACTGCGCTACTCTAAACCGACGGCGTGATGCACTGCTGACTGTTAATGGCTACTTTAAGAACCGTTTAGAATTATACTTAATTCTAAATGCCCCTGAAGATGATACTTTCACCGTTGCATTTTTCTGCACGGAAAAAATGCCCGATTATGACTTCTTTGTTCAAATGAAATGGGAAGAAGAAAGCAAAAAATGGACCTGTAAGTACATTATACTGATTAAGTTGTATTTTCTCGTTAAGGTTCTTTACTGTTTGGCTCGGCGAGGGTGGTGTTCTCCGATCAGATCCTGATTTCGGAGCATTTTTTTTGTATTTTTGACATAATCGTGTCTAGCTGTTAACAATTGTCAACGCAAGGCTCCACTCAAAACAACCCGGCGCTAGTCGCTCCACTGTAAACAACCCGGCGCTAGTAAAGCCACAGCTCAACGCTCCACTTTAAACAACCCGGCGCTAGTAAAGCCACAACAGCAACACTCGCAAAGCCAGACAGTAAACGCACCTTACCCCAAATAAATACTAACATTCTTTTTATTTGCACTAAGCCAATCTATGAAGTTATCTACCAAATTTACATTAGTTTCAAGAACTAGGAACCATCACAATGAAATAATAATCAAAAATTGTAACATGAGTTTGAAACAAATGAAACGAACAAACCTCCCATAAAATTACCATGATAATATCTCTGGTTTTTACAAGTTTTAATTTCAAAAGATTGAAAGCTCTTTTCAAATAATTTGTATTTTGTATTTATTTGTTATATTGTTTGAAGCACCCTGACCTGGTAACAATTAATTTAAATTATATAACACTTCACTTTCTGGCTATACTGGCTTTCTGGCTCAGATATGTAAAACTTGTGCGCCGATGTGATCAATTTTTGGCCGTCAAAATACCCCGAATATTATTAATTTTAGTTTTAAATTGTCCTATTACCTCTGGCAATGGATTTACAAACTCTATGTCTAGCTGGCTCCATGTAGGCAATTACCTACGTACAATACACCTATTCCATTCAATCAAAATTCTATCAAAATGACATTATGACACCCACTCGTTAAAGCCAGGCAGAGCAATTCGGGTTGTGATTTCCCTGTCTTCCTTTGTTATTTAGCAGAGATAATTAATATTTTTTTCCAAACTGGTCCAGTGGGTATCTGATGTCAATTTTCTCTGAGTGTAAAAAAGTGTGTAAATGTTTGTTTTTTGCAGTGGTGGACATGAAACCAAAACTCGCATGCGAGGCGGTTCTTTCCAAGAAACTCTCTGAAACCGGTGACATACAGGGATTCATGTTTCACGTTCGGAAACTATTTCTACGTCTCAAAGCCAAAGCCAAAGCGTAGACCCACACATCCATCAGATTTCACATTAAATACGGAGAATGATTTTCTTTTGTAATTCTTGTTTTCAATCCTTAATATAACTTTATCTATTTTTATCCTCATCCATGTTGCTGTTTACTTTCACAAATAATTAAAAGCATCTGGTTTTTCAATAATTTACATAAAGTATTTTGTACTGTTAATTAATAAACTGCTTACATCAGATAAAAAAAATTAGGCAAGCAAATAGTAGTGTACCTAATTTAATAAACTGCATTTTATTTTATAAATCACATTTTGTCAGCAAAGGCATCAATTTTCCGCTTGCATTAATCCGTAAATTCTACAGCTCAACTCTGCAATGAGTCCATGGGCCAGAATTGCATTTGTTAAAAGTCTAAAAATATTTCCTGTAATTTCTGACAGAACATTGCCCTCACATGTCAGAATTTCGGTCTGTCACCTGCTTGTGTCAAACGATACATAAAAATATATTTAGTATGGAAATTTAATTGAATTACCTTCAAAACTAATCTAATTTTCTTGCTTTTTGAACGAGGTTCGATTTCTGGCAGGGCTTGTTTTCCATAGTCAGTTTTATTTGAATTATGCACAATGTGCATATCACGTGATCGGAAGCCTATTGAATTTGAAAGTGTTACACAAGCTGTCAGATTTCCTCACAATTATCCTTATCATGTTAATAGCAGATAAATAGCGAAAATGATATTACACACATGCAATAAAATGTTTGTGGAAGTTACTTTTTTACCGATATCACACTGCTAAGCAGCAAAAAACAGCATAAAAATGAGCTTACCAGTAAGTTTGGTTATAGTTACAATATGCATGTCTTCAAACCTGCCTACTTGTATAATACGCTCATTTATATTATTCTCTTTCCAGTCAGAGGATGTCTTTCTCTTTCGGACTTTCGTTTACTTCAGTCTCTTCGTCCTGTCTGCAATTGCAGTCATATGCCAACGCCTCGCCAGAAGAGCAGAATCTCGCATGGAACTTGGCTCAGATGCGGCTAGCTTCCATCGCTTGCAACGGCAATACTTCATCGTCTTCCTACCAGCAACTTTCTCGGACTGGCTACAAGGACCTTACGTCTATCGCCTCTATAGTCACTACGGGTACAGCGAATCAGAGATTGCCGTTTTGTATGTCGTCGGTTTCGTGTCCAGCGTCTCTTTCGGCACATTTGTCGGATCTTTAGCAGACCGTTTCGGCCGAAAGAAACTCTGCCTCGTCTACTGCGTACTTTACTCGTTTTGTTGCCTGACGAAAGCCTCGTCAAACTTTGAGATCCTCATGATCGGGCGATTCTTCGGGGGAATCAGCACATCGATACTTTTCTCCACTTTTGAAGCTTGGTACATTCACGAACACACGCGTAAGAACTATCCACAGCCGTGGATCAACATAACCATGTCTAAATCAACTTTCTTCAATGCAATTCTCGCGATTGTAGCTGGCCTAGTCGCTAATCTAGTTGCGGAGACTCTAAACTTGGGTCCAGTCAGTCCATTTCTGTTTGCTGTTCCTTGCCTTGCGATTTCCGCACTACTGATACAATCTCTTTGGCAGGAAAACGACATTGCTCCATCAGAGGGCAACGCAGTCTCTTACTTTCAAGCGTTGCGCGTCTTATTTTTGCCCTCGAGCCATAGAATGGTGCAGCTTTGTGCAATCCAGTCGATATTCGAATCTGTGATGTACACGTTTGTATTTCTGTGGACGCCTGTCCTCATTCCAATCTCACCGCCTTTAGGAATCGTGTTCTCTTGTTTTATGGTTTGTATTATGGTGGGGTCTTCACTGTACTACTTCCTTCTGTCCAGGAATTTTCCTTCGGAAAAGCTTTTGACTTTTTCCGTCGCCTTGGCTTTTGTCTCCTTATCGATATGCACGTTTGCAACTGCAAGTGATTCGACGTTCAACACCCAACTATGTTACGCTGCCTTCCTGCTCTATGAAGTTTCGGTGGGCATGTATTTCCCTGCAACCGGTTACCTTCGAAGTTTGGTCGTCCCCGAAAAGTATCGAGCAGGAATCACGAATTGGTTTCGAGTGCCGATGAATCTGATGGTTTGTACGAGTCTGCTCTTACTTCGAAGCGACAAAACTACGCCGTCCGGGAACAATTCGAGCCACACAGCTTTCATGCTGTGCTCTTGTTTTCTGTTTTTAGCTATTTTCGTCAGTGCCCGGTTCGCTCCAGACCAACCTAATACTCTGGAAGTATGAAAATAATTGAATTCTTATATGTTTGTCATATTAACACAGTATTTTAATAATTATGATGTGCACTTTGTATTGAATACAACTCGTTCATGAAATACAGAAATTTTTAAATTCAAACCCGCTTTTACCAATCCACTCTTGAGTTTGGTTCATGCATTGGCTACTTGATTCTTCACAGCGCTGCTGTTCTCTCGGCACTGCAGATTTTCTCCTTGGCAAAATGGCGACCCGTTTGCTGAAAATCAGCTCCTGCTTGCGAAACAAGGCAAATGTAGCCAAGGTAATTCAATTTCACATATTCCACAAACTAGAGATCACATGTAACTATTTGCACATTGATATCAAACTAGCATACATTTGCAAGATGACGTAACTGCGTTGTAACCATCATCCGCCTCTACATGACCTAGGCTCAATGGCTGACTAGGAATTCTTTCTTATCACAATTGTTAAGATAAAACGATGAAGGAGACCGAGGTTTTTATTATGTCTTGACGAAACAGGTTTCTCAGCAATGGCAGTCGACCGCTGCTGCTCTGAGTTTCAAGCAGACTCTGGTTAACGTGCCAGCCACGCACGTAACGCAGCTTGAAAACGGTCTCCGGGTCGCTTCCGAAGATTCTGGATCACCGACAGCAACCGTTGGTCTCTGGATTGATGCGGGATCTCGGTACGAAAACGAGAAGAACAATGGGGTCGCACATTTCCTCGAGCATATGGCGTTCAAGGTATGAAGCAAATACTTCGGACACTTCCTATCATTTAGCCGAGCAGAAGCATTAGGTACGTAACAATTGGCAGAAGAAAGATGCATGCTTAACGCGGAATTTATATGAGTGTGGGTAGATAACGCTGTGGACTGTGGCTTGAAACGACGGCGGTTGCAGATTTTCCTGCTGGCCCCGACTTTGCAATTGAAAGTAACTCTCTGAACGAGTCTCACATGCCGCCTAATAAAGAAACCTTGGGACCGCCGTAGTTTCGAAGAAGCAACTGCAGCCGTAAAAAAGAAAAAATCTCTAAAACAATTGTTGATTAATTTTAAAATTTGATACTCTGAACCAGAAAAATCTGCTTGCTTGCTTGGTGAAGAATTAACAGATCTGGGATGCATCAGAAATATATTTAGTCAGATACTACAATCAATTCACCTATACCATTCAGTCAAAATCCTAATTCCTTTGTTATTTAGCAGAGCTAATTAATATCTTTTTCCAAACTGGGTCCAGTGAGTATAGGACATCTTTTTCTCTGCGAGGAACACGTCTATTCCCAGTGAAACCCTAGCGCTGACATTCCAAGCAGCGCACAGCCTGACCCCACCACCGCTGACAGCAATGTAACGTTTGCAGGGCACGGCGAAGCGATCGCAGACGGACCTGGAGCTGGAGGTGGAGAACATGGGCGCGCACCTCAACGCCTACACGTCACGCGAACAGACCGTCTTCTACGCCAAGTGTCTGAGCAAGGACGTGCCGCAAGCTGTCGAGATCCTGGCAGACATCATCCAGAACTCAAGGCTCGGTGAGCGCTACAGCTTTTTCCCATCGTTTCGCTTCACAATCACTCGAAGGATGTGGGGGAATGCAAGATTGAAACCGTGAACACATGCATCTGTGTGTGTTATGTTTCACCGATTCGTTCGTCACCGTTTCATCACAAAGTCAAAGAGTTAATCAACATCGCGCTGAGTTAGGTGTTTGACGGGTGACCATCATGCACATGGTCAGTTTTGTTCGGGAGAGAGGTCGGAGGGTTTCAAGTGAGTACGACAACTTCACTTGCCTTGCTTGTCAACCTCTCGACAGCACGGATTAGCGGTGGAATCCTGTCGTTCGAGTTGCACCGTCCTTCGGAAGGGACGTAAAGCCGGTGGTCCCCTCGGTGCTTTTCGACAGGAGTAGGCTACGTGCCGGCACCGGGTTTCCCCTCCTCCCTTCTAGCCATAGGTTAGGTTCATCATCACCCTTTCATTATAGACCAGCGCCACAGGGCCAGTTGTCGAAACAGTGCGTCGTTAAACACTGGCAACCAACCGTGGAAGCTGTGCTGACTTCGGCTGGCAGGCGGGTGACGTTAACGTGTCTGCGCAGGGGAGCCGGAGATCGAGCGCGAGCGCGGCGTGATCCTGCGCGAGATGCAGGAGGTGGAGACGAACCTGCAGGAAGTGGTGTTCGACCACCTCCACTCCACCGCCTACCAGGGGACGCCGCTCGGACGGACCATCCTCGGACCCACGCAAAACATCAAGTGAGTCTTGATGGGTAGGAAATTACCGCTAAATAATCACAGATAAGGGGTGAAATTATCGGTAAATAATCATGCTGCTAAGGACCGAAATTGCCACGTCAAGTTAAACAATGATCTTACAGGCTGGCAGAAAACAGAAGCAACCAAAAAGTAGTCACCGTGGAGATGAGCTTTTATCTGGGGGTTAGCCAGTTCATTGGACATTGTAATGTTAGCCCTAAGTGGTTTAATTACCGGTAACTAATCATTCCGATAAATTACCTGTGCAAATAATAATTGTAGTTTGGTTCTTATGAACTCTAACATCATTTGACCATAGAGGCTATCAAATCAAAAGAAAACACGCAAGCAGACGTAGAAACGGGTGCATTTCGCCGGTCCGACGCACTAATATCTGTGTGGTGTGTGTCAGGAGCATCTCCCGGCAAGACTTGTCCGACTACATTGGCGCTCACTACAAGTCACCGCGCATCGTGCTGTCTGCTGCCGGCGGTGTCCGTCACGCCGACCTCGTACAGCTGGCACAGAAGAACCTCACCGGGCTCGACAAGCCGTTCGAAGGAGAGATTCCCACGCTCAGCCGTTGTCGCTTCACGGGTGAGTTGCCAGCTGTCAGAGTTGCTAGCTGTCAGAGTTGCCAGCTGTCAGAGTTGCTAGCTGTCAGAGTTGCTAGCTGTCAGAGTTGCTAGCTGTCAGAGTTGCCAGCTGTCAGAGTTGCTAGCTGTCAGAGTTGCTAGCTGTCAGAGTTGCTAGCTGTCAGAGTTGCCAGCTGTCAGAGTTGCTAGCTGTCAGAGTTGCTAGCTGTCAGAGTTGCTAGCTGTCAGAGTTGCTAGCTGTCAGAGTTGCTAGCTGTCAGAGTTGCTAGCTGTCAGAGTTGCTAGCTGTCAGAGTTGCTAGCTGTCAGAGTTGCCAGCTGTCAGAGTTGCCAGCTGTCAGAGTTGCTAGCTGTCAGAGTTGCTAGCTGTCAGAGTTGCCAGCTGTCAGAGTTGCTAGCTGTCAGAGTTGCTAGCTGTCAGAGTTGCTAGCTGTCAGAGTTGCTAGCTGTCAGAGTTGCCAGCTGTCAGAGTTGCCAGCTGTCAGAGTTGCTAGCTGTCAGAGTTGCTAGCTGTCAGAGTTGCTAGCTGTCAGAGTTGCCGGCTGTCAGAGTTGCTAGCTGTCAGAGTTGCTAGCTGTCAGAGTTGCTAGCTGTCAGAGTTGCTAGCTGTCAGAGTTGCCAGCTGTCAGAGTTGCTAGCTGTCAGAGTTGCTAGCTGTCAGAGTTGCTAGCTGTCAGAGTTGCTAGCTGTCAGAGTTGCCGGCTGTCAGAGTTGCTAGCTGTCAGAGTTGCTAGCTGTCAGAGTTGCTAGCTGTCAGAGTTGCTAGCTGTCAGAGTTGCTAGCTGTCAGAGTTGCCAGCTGTCAGAGTTGCTAGCTGTCAGAGTTGCTAGCTGTCAGAGTTGCTAGCTGTCAGAGTTGCTAGCTGTCAGAGTTGCTAGCTGTCAGAGTTGCTAGCTGTCAGAGTTGCTAGCTGTCAGAGTTGCTAGCTGTCAGAGTTGCTAGCTGTCAGAGTTGCTAGCTGTCAGAGTTGCCAGCTGTCAGAGTTGCTAGCTGTCAGAGTTGCTAGCTGTCAGAGTTGCTAGCTGTCAGAGTTGCTAGCTGTCAGAGTTGCTAGCTGTCAGAGTTGCTAGCTGTCAGAGTTGCTAGCTGTCAGAGTTGCCGGCTGTCAGAGTTGCTAGCTGTCAGAGTTGCTAGCTGTCAGAGTTGCCAGCTGTCAGAGTTGCTAGCTGTCAGAGTTGCCGGCTGTCAGAGTTGCTAGCTGTCAGAGTTGCTAGCTGTCAGAGTTGCTAGCTGTCAGAGTTGCTAGCTGTCAGAGTTGCCAGCTGTCAGAGTTGCTAGCTGTCAGAGTTGCCGGCTGTCAGAGTTGCTAGCTGTCAGAGTTGCTAGCTGTCAGAGTTGCTAGCTGTCAGAGTTGCTAGCTGTCAGAGTTGCTAGCTGTCAGAGTTGCCGGCTGTCAGAGTTGCTAGCTGTCAGAGTTGCTAGCTGTCAGAGTTGCCAGCTGTCAGAGTTGCTAGCTGTCAGAGTTGCTAGCTGTCAGAGTTGCTAGCTGTCAGAGTTGCTAGCTGTCAGAGTTGCTAGCTGTCAGAGTTGCTAGCTGTCAGAGTTGCTAGCTGTCAGAGTTGCTAGCTGTCAGAGTTGCCAGCTGTCAGAGTTGCTAGCTGTCAGAGTTGCTAGCTGTCAGAGTTGCTAGCTGTCAGAGTTGCTAGCTGTCAGAGTTGCTAGCTGTCAGAGTTGCTAGCTGTCAGAGTTGCTAGCTGTCAGAGTTGCTAGCTGTCAGAGTTGCTAGCTGTCAGAGTTGCTAGCTGTCAGAGTTGCTAGCTGTCAGAGTTGCTAGCTGTCAGAGTTGCTAGCTGTCAGAGTTGCCAGCTGTCAGAGTTGCTAGCTGTCAGAGTTGCCGGCTGTCAGAGTTGCCGGCTGTCAGAGTTGCTAGCTGTCAGAGTTGCTAGCTGTCAGAGTTGCTAGCTGTCAGAGTTGCCAGCTGTCAGAGTTGCTAGCTGTCAGAGTTGCTAGCTGTCAGAGTTGCCAGCTGTCAGAGTTGCCAGCTGTCAGAGTTGCCAGCTGTCAGAGTTGCCGGCTGTCAGAGTTGCCAGCTGTCAGAGTTGCCAGCTGTCAGAGTTGCCAGCTGTCAGAGTTGCTAGCTGTCAGTCCCCTATTCACCAAGTTTTTCAGTTTCCTACTCTGCAGAAATGGGTAGATTTCTGCGTCCGTTTCTTATACCTTGTCATGAAATGAACCCAACTCTGCAGGACAAACGCTAGGTGTGCAAGCGCCTTGATGCGGAAGCAAGCACTTATGTTTCTTATTCCATAAAACAACAAACCTCAACCAAACTACCCAAAAACTGTCTACTAACTTGCGTATGAAAACAAAACTGCCAAACGGGTTTTGCTGCAAAACTAAACAACACCGCGCTGAGCTGTAATGAACATTCTCTCCAAATATCGTTAAGATCTGTGAGCTCCAAGTCAATAATCAATAATCAATAATCAATCAAATAATCAATAATCAATAATCAATAATCTATCATCAATCTAATCAATAATTATCAAAACAAATCGTAAATTATTAACAAATAACCAACAAATAACTTTATTTAGTTTTAACACATTTATAATGAAAGAGAAATTCATTAGGAGTGAAGCTCGATTATTGTTCAAAACTCGAATGGTAAGAATCAAAATACACGACAACAATCAACCCCCTCCCCGGCTTGGATGTTCGCAACCCCCGGCAACTCCCCGGGCAAGTAGCTCCACACAAATCCGACCACTTTTCTCGAACGGCCGTCTCGCCGCAGGCTCGGAGATCCGCGTGCGCGACGACTCGATGCCGCTGGCGCACATCGCGCTGGCCGTCGAGGGCTGCGGCTGGTCGGACTCTGACAACGTGCCGCTCATGGTGGCCAACACGATCCTGGGCGCGTGGGACCGCGCGCAGGGCGGCGGCGCCGACAACGCCAGCAGCCTCGCCGCAGCGTGCGCACAGTCCAACCTGGCGCACTCGTTCCAGAGCTTCAACACGTGCTACAAGGACACCGGCCTCTGGGGCATCTACTGGGTCTGCGAGCCGATGAAGTGCGAGGTACGTCGTCCACTTGCCGTTTGGAATCGCGTCGAGAACGTTGGTCTTCGTTGCAGAGGACTCCTTGCATCGACTCCGACAGCAGGGTTCCTCCACCGATCCGTGCTGTCGAGAGGTTGACAAGCAAGCCGAGTGAAGCTGTTGCACCGGCTTGAAACCCTGCAACCTCCCAGCAGACACAGAACAACTCCAACAGCAGGATTCCTCCACCGATCCGTGCTGTCGAGAGGTTGACAAGCAAGCCGAGTGAAGCTGTTGCACCGGCTTGAAACCCTGCAACCTCCCAGAAGACACAGAACAACTCCGACAGCAGGATTCCTCCACCTCTCGACAGCGTGGATTAGCGGAGGAATCCTGTCGTTCGAGTTGTACCGTCCTTCGGAAGGGAAGTAAAGCCGGTGGTCCCCTCGGTGCTTTTCGACAGGAGTAGGCTACGTGCCGGCACCGGGTTTCCCCTCCTCCCTTCTAGCCATAGGTTAGGTTCATCATCACCCTCATCATAGACCAGCGCCACGGTGCCAGCTGTCAAAACAGTGCGTCGTTAAACACCGGCAATCAATCAATGAATCACCGGGTTTCCCCTCCTCCCTTCTAGCCGTAGGTTAGGTTCATCATCACCCTTTCATTATAGACCAGCGCCACGGTGCCAGCTGTCAAAACAGTGCGTCGTTAAACACCGGCAATCAATCAATGAATCACCGGGTTTCCCCTCCTCCCTTCTAGCCGTAGGTTAGGTTCATCATCACCCTTTCATTATAGACCAGCGCCACGGTGCCAGTTGTCAAAACAGTGCGTCGTTAAACACCGGCAATCAATCAATGACGGGTTTCCCCTCCTCCCTTCTAGCCATAGGTTAGGTTCATCATCACCCTTTCATTATAGACCAGCGCCACAGGGCCAGCTGTCAAAACAGTGCGTCGTTAAACACGGGCAATGAATGGATCTGACTGGTTGCGCATGTTGCCTGCGCAGGAGATGCTGTTCAACGTGCAGTCTGAGTGGATGCGCCTGTGCACGACCATCACCGAGTCGGAGGTGGCCCGCGCGCGCAACCTGCTCAAGACCAACATGCTGCTGCAGCTGGACGGCACGACGCCGGTGTGCGAAGACGTCGGCAGGCAGATGCTCTGCTACAACCGCCGCATCCCGTTGCACGAGCTGGAGGCACGCATTGAGGTAACGGCCGCTCTGCCCGGGGCACTCACTCTTCTAAAGAGGGTTTTTTTTCTGTGTGGGTGGCTTTTTAGGAAACTTGAGTAATGTCCGGGATGAAATATCAATTTGTAAATTTCTTGCAGAGCATTTATACGAACAATGTTTTGCCGAATTGTAACGGAATTATATTTGTCCTTTTTTTTGACAATGAAATATGGCAAGCCTAGCTATGGTCCACAAGGGGAGAGACCACTCCTAAAACATCCACGCCTTTTTGCTGGTACCAACTTCCGAAACCAAACTTTGACGGCAGGATTTCAAACTGTCCTTAACGAATCTAAAACGTTGGCTTTGAATGTGTCGATGGCCGTGTATGAAATAGATTCACTGATCCGACGCGTTGGGTTCCCGTGTTGCAGTCGGTGACGGCGCAGAACGTGCGCGACGTCGCCATGAAGTACATCTACGACCGGTGTCCCGCCGTCGCTGCCGTCGGCCCCGTGGAGAACCTTCCCGACTACAACCGCATTCGCTCGTCCATGTACTGGCTCCGGCTGTAAGCCACCGCCACCTCGACCGTGTAAATATCAAGCGACTCGATGTACCTATAGATTCTACGTGCTAATTAAATTAATAAAGACTTTGTGATCTGGATCGTTGACAAGTGCGGCGTTGGTTCGGTTTAGCGGCGAAGAAATTAGCGACGAGGAAATGCATCTTATAAAGTTTATTAGCTCCACTTGGTTATTGATGGCTTTATCATTTGGTTTTTTGCCTTTGGTCATTATTAGTAAATAAAGGTTGCATGCTGATGCATTGGTATTGAATTGATGTTTTAAAAACAGAAAAACTTAAATGGAAAAGGGAAAGAATGTACACAAGATGCCTTTTAGAATTGATTTTTGTGTTGAGGTTTTTATCAAGTGAATTTTTCAAACGCTTACCATTTCTACCAGGTTTGATTTGTGTGCTTATTCTTACCCAAATCCAGTCTAGTTATATCTTTGAATTCATTGCAAGTATTGCAATTGCAATGTTTTCTGGTAAATAAACACAATTGGTTTTATTTTCAAAGAAAGAATGTTGGTCGAGAAGAAGGATTGTTTGAAGCCAACCTAACCCAGCAGAGATCTCCGGGTGAACCTGGACTCAATCCATTGCTTAGCCTTGTGAACAACTATGGTAAGTTTTTTTCATAATTATTATTTATACTTCAAGGGCAAGAAGGAGTTTTGGATATTTGAAAGCATCTACAGGTATTTTCAACTATTTGCAATTTTCGTTAGATTGCAATGCGTTCCAAATTCAACTTCAACCTTCAACAATGATTTGAAACTGAAAATATGTAAATTTGGGGAATTGAAATCTAAATATCTGGAATGACACGCCAGTAATCAATCTAAAGATGTTCAAATTAGCCGATAATATGTCAACTGTCATGGGTTTTCCACTCCTTATGGTTTTTACCTATTATTTCTCAGCACCTGGAAGGTCTCTACGATTATCTATTATTTATCTTGTCTCGAGTTATTGCCAGTTGTCTATTGCTGCTGGCAATCTGTGTTTTATCTGTGAAATTTGACCCCAGATTGTGGAGATTTTAATCTTGACCCATTATTTTCAACCAAACAACATCTTAATCTTCTTTGCAAAATCTTACTACAGTATGTTCAGAGAAAAACACAGATAAGCAAAAAAAATCTTAAATGAGTGGTTGTCATGTTGTCATGTCCTTGCTAAAAAGGTTATGGTTCTGCAAAATTGAGTCTAACATGTTCAAAGGCAAAACGAAATAAATCTAGTTGCAAATTGCCATTTGAATAGAAAAATTCTGGCTGTTGATTTTATTTTCTAAAGCCATTGCCACTAAGTTCTTACCGGTGAAAAGAAAGTTGTTTATCAGTATTAAGTGAAATAATATGTCTGATCAACCAGGTTCCATGCATTGTACAAAAAGTCATGCAACAATGACACAGAATAATCGTGTCTGTGTCTACAAAAATACAGGTGAAGTTTTGAATCCCACCTGTTAAGCTATCTAGTAATTAGGTTTGATTGCATCAGCTGCGTGTGAAGCCACCGTAGCCCGTTATCTCTGTCAAACGCTTATCATTTGAAGACACTCTTATAAAAGCGTTGACTGAGATTGTGTCCAGCCACTCAAGAAGATGAAGTTCTGCAGTGCAGTCGTCTTGTGCGTTGCCATCGCGGCCGTTCAGGTAAGTCCAGTGAAATAATACATTCTGAATTAACACTTGGATGAAACAACGATTTTCTTAAAAGGTTGTTAACACTGTAAAGTAAACGATTATACCATGAATATTTTTCCTAATGCATTAACTAAGGTAAAATGGGCATTGAGGGGTGACTTTTCAACTTTTTCAACCCAGAATTAATATCAGAGTTAAGTTATATGTCACCAATCACTCAGGACAGAAATTCTAGATTTTAAATTAGCTTAGAAAAAAATTGTAAGGTCCTTGTAAAAAATAAAAATGTTTATTTTTTTTATTGTTCTGTGTTTGAAATGTTCAATGCTTTCTAATTTGTGTATGGCACAAAGTAAATCAGCCTACAATCTTGCAAAAATAGAACTGCCTTTTTTTGGTGCAATTTGATGACGAATAATTCATAAAAATGAGGAGGAGACTTGAGATGCAAGGCTTGAGCATATTCTGTCAACTTCGATCCGAGTGTGGTTTTGATGGATCTGAAAGAATGTGTTTGATAAGACTTGGCTGGGTCCAGCCAGTACTAATCTGTGAATCGACTTCCAGGCCATCGACTACGACAACTTGATCAGCCTCAGGCCCGGGCGTGAGTTGAACCGATATCTTATTTTTCAGTTAGCTACACTTTAGCTCCAGATCCAATTTCATTTCTTACATTTCTATTTCCATTTCGGTAACACGGTAACACTTTGATTCTCATGGTTGGTTCCAGTTTTCTAAGCTTGAATTCAACCAAATTTGATTTAATTCAGAAGACATGGTTTGAGTTTTAATCTGTCATAAATTACGTATCATTTTTGAGAAAATTTTAGATATTTGAATGATTTCTTTTCTGAATATGTGTATTCGGAACATCTATGGAATCGAAGAATAGAACCCGAATTCCACTAGCTTTTCAACTGGCGACAATTCCGCTTTCTTCAAACTAAAAGAATTCCGACTCGGATTCTGTATTTTAACATAAAACCCAATTTATTCACTGGTTACAAAAATGAACAATTTCTAGTAATTTTTTAACAAAAAAAAACTTACAATACAATAGCAAGATACAATATTCCTCATATTTTAACCATTCATGTACCTAGCAGACAAGATGCTCTGGTACAGCAGGTAGTATACAAGATGGGTACATACAATACATCCTATACAAGATGGACAAGCGAGGTAGTACAAGAAACTGGTATAAAGTTTAGCGTTGTGTAAGACACTGGCATTGAAGCATAGTAAAGTAGTATTAGATACTGTGTTAGTAGCTTTTGGTTTCCAGACTCCATGATGTAACTGACTGCCCCTAGGCACTAGGGGGACTCATGTCTCAAGACACTGTTGTTAAACATCGACACCGGTGTTTGTAACACGTTGTCGGTTGCTTCCAGTCGGCGGTAAGATCACGGGGGGCGTGGAGGTTCCTCCCAACTCCCTGCCGCACCAGGTGGGTCTGTTCATCGCGATGGACGGCGGCACCGCGTTCTGCGGAGGCTCCTTGATCTCCGCCAACTGGGTGCTCACAGCTGCACACTGCGCCGAGCCGTGAGTCTTGCACAGTTGTGTTCTGTGTTCGATGCACCTCGTTACGTAGTCGAAGTTCTTTCAAAGCAACGTCATGATACCCACTCGCTAAAGCCAGCCAGAGCAATTCGGGTTGTGATTTCCCTGTCTTCCTTTGTTATTTAGCAGAGATTATTAATATTTCTTTACAAACTGGTAGCACGTCCAGTGGGTATCTGACGTCATTTTCTCTGAGTCTCATGACAAGACAAACTAAAAAAGCAAAATGAATTTTTTATTTTTGCGTGGCTATTAAAATTTCAAAAGCTAGTACCGTGATCAGCTAAACTCGCTGATAACGAACTCTTGAAATTATTATTATTATTTATTTATTCCTTTCTTTTGAGTCGCACGTTATACTCGGTAACAAAGTATTACATCTTCACGTCATCTAGGATACAATTACATGTATTTGCCTTACATTTCGAGGTTTGATTTGAGTTCTGAATTTATTTACATTGTCCGCTATGGGATCCATTAGCTCTCTTGGAAGACGTTTCCACACACGTACACTGTCGGCTAGAAAGGAGTCATTTCCTACATTAGTGATATTGTTAGTGATATTTGTTAATTTCGTCCGACAATCGTACAGTTAATGCACGGTGGTAAGGTGTTGATATTAATATAGATAACATTATGAAAGTACTATAGTAAGACGGCGACATATTATCAAGGATGTATCCCGGTTTGGATGCACATTTTTCCTGCCTAGCTAACCCACCAACAATTGCTTACTGGCGTAAGCTTCTACCAGTGAAAACCAATTTCTCAACGTTATAATAGTTCATACATTATTTTCCTTTATAGCATAGTATGTACACCTACGCTAGAATATTATTCAATCAATTAATATATTTTATATTAATATATTTTAGCCCCTTTCTAGCAGGTTAAAGTGATTCGCTAAGAACGCTATTGAAGACCGCCGAGCGCTGACCGTTGCTTGACGGGACAGGGAGCGCTGACCGTTGCTTGACGGGACAGGGAGCGCTGACCGTTGCTTGACGGGACAGGGAGCGCTGACCGTTGCTTGACGGGACAGGGAGCGCTGACCGTTGCTTGACGGCATTACAGAGGCAGCAGCTTCGAGGTGGTGCTGGGCGCGCACGAGATCCGCAACGCGGAAGAGCCAACGCAGGTGCGTCGCGTCACCGCGCACAAGGTCGTGCATCCCGAGTGGAGCCGGCTGACGCTGCTCAACGACGTCGCCTTGCTGCACATCGACGAGACCATCGAGTTCACCCGTACGTCTCGTAGCTCTCTCACAATCTTTCTCTCATTTTAAGAACGATTTTGACGCCATTTTCACACAAAATATCTTGAAGGATTTGACTTGTTGGAAACACCCGAGTTTTCCACTCAGAGACTGCACGTACTGCCTAACGGATACAAATTTCAGAAACACAAGTGACGTCAAACACAAGTGACGTCAGACACCCACTGGACGTGCTACCAGTTTGGGAAGAAATATTAATAATCTCTGCTAAATAACAAAGGAAGACAGGGAAATCACAACCCGAATTGCTCTGCCTGGCTTTAGCGAGTGGGCATCATGACGTTGCTTTGATAGATAGCATGAGTTCAAGTTGGGTGTCAAGTAATGGAATAATTTCAGAGAAAGTGGGGGGATGTAGAAAATGTGAGGAATTTTAAAGTAGGGGAAAGAATAGGATGGGATGGCAGCTAGGTTCACATTTCAATGTTCAAATCTGATTGAAATAATAAATAAATAAATATGGGAAACTCTGGTAAAATAGCTTAGCCTCCTGCTGTGAAATACTTGTACAAGTCAGCTGTTAACAAGGTGCCGAGATGCGAGATGAACGAGATGCTCTGCCTGTGAAAGCCGCGGCACCATCTTTACTCTCCTACTATCTTTACTATCTTTACAATGTCTGAGAAATCGGTGTTACTGGCTTACGCCATCGTGACGTTGCCTGTGTCTTGTGTTCCAGCCGCGATCCAACCAATCAGGCTTCCGTCGCTGAGCGAAGCCACCGAAACTTTCAACGGCACCGAAGCCTTGATGAGCGGCTGGGGCAAGCAGACCGACGGTAAGCACCGAGCATTACGCAATCAATCAATCAATCAAATCATCATCGATATAGCTTGTCACGCCTACCGTGGGCATCACGTACACTAGCTCCTCCTGAAAACGTGCGGCCTGCTTTGCAGACGCGACGGCCATCGCCGAGTTCCTCCAAGCCATCAACAAGACGGTGATCGACCACGAACGCTGCGCCGCGTTCTACTTCGGCGTGCTCAACCCGTCGGCGCACATCTGCACGTCGGGGAGCAACGGGCAGAGCACGTGCAACGTGAGTCCTGCGCTGGCAGTCACATGGTTCATCGTGTCCTGCTATCCTGATATCCCTGTCTTTCAATCTCCTGCAGTGAAGATATTCATTTGTTATTTAGCAGAGCTAATTTATTTTTTTTTTCAAACTGTTAGATAGTATTTGCTGTGGGACTCAGTTTTACCATTTTATAAACTCTGAGTTGAAGTGTTAGTTGAGCTAAACGGCACGGCAACAGCCATCGACGTGCTGTGAAATTTAACTGTTTCTATTAGTTGAAAAAAATTGTAAAACTGGCCCAACATCATTTTTCGCAGAGTGAACAGGTCTATTCTGATAATTTTTTAAGGTGAGATTAGAGTGTTTGTTCTGTTAAAAACGTTCCACCTGCGGTTGCCAGGGTGATTCTGGCGGCCCGCTGATCTACCGCGAGGAGGACGGCCGCGCTACGCAGATCGGCATCGTCTCGTTCGGCATCTCGTTCGGCTGCGAGGTCGGCTGGCCGCCGGTGTTCGCGCGGCTCGCCAGCTACCTGGACTTCATCGCCGAGACGACCGGCATCGAGATCCGCCCGTGATGCGTCGACAGCCGATGAAATACAACAAGCTCGATGAACTTTGCGGTTATGACACGATTTTGATATGGAAATATAAGTGTTTTTTTTGTGTTGGAGATTTGATTTTTAATTTTTGTGACGATTTTATCTGATTCGTTGTGCTTGACGGTAGCGATTTTGATGGTTTGTTCAGAGAACTTTCTTGCTGTATTCTTGTGACATAACCAATGGTAAACTTTTTTATCAGTATCAATATATCTACGAATACGATACATATGCAAAGAGTATTGTATTTAGGTTCAAACTTCAAATCACACACTTACTTACAGCATTCTTTATTTCACTGACACTAAACCGAAGCGCTCCAGGTAAATCGATTAGAAAGCATAGCATTTGGTTTGTAACGAATATGAAGAAAGACTTCCTTTTTGTGTTATAAGGTTTCAAGAAGGCATTGGCAGCTACATTCATTTTTCAGCTACAGCTTGAAGTAATCAGAAACCATGGAAGATAATGATACGAGAATATGTCTGGAATCCAGAAAAAATCATATGGTTTATTGAGGGTAATATCTTATGAAGGGAACATATTATGACAGACCTATTACATGAAATTTTAATATATTTTTTTAAACATTGCTACAAACTTCTAAAATAATTCCAATCGTCTGAATTTGGACTTTATCGGCAACCCTGCGTAGCACTTATGCATCATGGGTTGCCTATCTTATAAACTTCAAGTAGCATGGGATGTCAAAGTTGCTGTCATGAAAGATTATTTAGACTTAGAAGGCAAAATAACGTTCATACGAAAGATCGAAGGTGAATTAATTCATCTGGCGTTTTCGATCCCGGCACCAAAACCGAGCTCTTTGCCAATATTTGCCACCGTAGCCATTAGAAATAATGTTCCAAATCATGAGGGTCAAGACTTAAACATATTGTTAGCTGTTCACTCAGCTACTCTTGCCAGGATAGCGATAGACAAAAAAATAACGCTGACCTTTTTTTAGGCCGTATTCGATGAGAGTTCAGTACAAATCAAATGAAATGTCTTCAACATCTGCTGTGTGGTCGAGTGCACAGCATCGCTGTCTCCCACCAGGAAGGCCGGGGTTCGATCCCCGTTGCCGGCGTGGCTTTTTGTCAACAATCTTTGGCTGGAACATATTCGTTGTACGATGCTTGCTAGTTCTTACGTCACGAAGAGCCAAGCTGAGACACCTAACAGCCAGAGAAAAACTTGACGGTTCAATTTATTACAGCCTCTAGGTTCATCACAGTGAATGGGCAGGAAATATAAACGCAAAGATCCCAACAACAACGTGGTCCAGTGGATAGCTCGAAGGCTCTCGGGTGAGAGTTAAGTGCGACGCGGGTTCGATCCCAGCAAGAGGCGTAGCTTTTTGGCAATGTCTGGCACTGTCAAAATACTGGATACACACTGTACAACAGTGAAGTACAGGACTTGGTCGTTTGCAATGTCAGAAACACAAGTCATCGCCTAAAAAAAGCACACGGGCTTACCATGTGCAATGTGAAGGGAGAATTCGAGCCGATCAAACATCGACAGCGTGGTGCATTGGATAGCCCACTTGCCTAGTAATCTAGCGACGCGGGTTCGATTCCCGGCGCATCCACCTTTTTGATACTCTTAATTTAATTGAAATCATTCTTATGTATCGTGCAAAGCCACGAAGTTGTAATAAGGTGTTATAGGAAAATAAAAAAAATATACTAAGTCACAGATTTGTTCAATTTTAGCTAACAGGTGGCGCTGTAGTCATCACTCCATGGTCATTCTTACCAAACATTTTACATAAGTTCAGCACGTTTCCTTAGGGTGCTAGGGTGGGACGTCTAATTTTCCGCAAACATTCAAAGCGAGGGAGCGAAGCGACCGAGATTTGAATTTTTGCTACTATCTTTAATTACATTCGCCTGAAATAAATGCAAAAAGATCACACCTCTCTGTACCGGCCGGGATTCGAACCCGGTACCTTTGTGTTATCAGTCTCGTAGTTTAACCACTCGGCTGGCGAGACACGATACATACGAGGAGATTTTTAAGGCATATGAGTTACAAGTGGTTTGTTTACCTTTTGTACTTATTAAAATTTCGCGAGGTTGGCGTACCCCCGCCACCCCAATCCATGAGCAAAGCTCAAAAGCCACTCGGATTTGAACGCATCACCTTTGCGTTTCGAACCAAGCGACTTAACCACTCGGCCATTCGAGTGATGTGACTGTGGCTGATATTTTTCAATATATATGTTTTTTGAAAGAACTTTACTATGGTAAAAAAATCGGAAGCTAGGGGGATCGAACCGGTCTCATACACTTTGTAGGTATACATCCTAGCGACTTAACCAACAAGCCATAACGCCAGATGAAAATTTCCTTTAATAAAGTTCCTTATCTAATGTGAAGCTAAAATCTTTTAATTTTTATTTCATATCTCACCCGAGTATATAATACAATGCAACGCAAAAAGTCCAGCATTTAAATGCAAACTCGCACGTGACTAAGATGGATTTTTGAATCCATCCCCTCCCCTCGCAGGGGAACTTGTACGAGATCTGCATGCCAGCACGTGACTTGTGCTTTATAAGAGCACTGCCCGGCAAATGAAGCATCCAGTGAGTCTGAGAACGTCGTCCACAGCGCACCGAGCTTCCCAAGCTTTCGACATTTGACGAGCGTGTAGCTCATGTCTCTGAAACTTGTCTAATTATTCACCCCCTTCTTGTTAAATCTTGTGTTTGAGCGCAAAATAGTGATAGCGGTGTGATTTTGACAACAGCGCAATCTCTGATTGGTTGTAACAACTATCAACAGACTATAAAACATCGAGATGATTTCGATGAGAAGCAGTGTAGCCGTGCACTCGGCAAGGTGAACACCGTGGTCCAGCCAGCATGTTGATCAAATGTAGCGTGCATTTTTTGCGAGAGTGTCTGTTCTTTTATCGAAGCGAAGCTTGTTGGAAATATACCAGTTGCGTTGTGAGATATTCTAGAGTAATCATATTATACTACTTCTAGGCCGTAGTCGATGAGCGTTAAGTACGAAACAAATGCCTCGTCATCGTCATCTGCTGTGTGGTCGAGTGCAAAGCATCGCTGTCTCCCACCAGGAAGGCCGGGGTTCGATCCCCGTTGCCGGCGTGGCTTTTTGTCAACAATCTTTGGCTGGCACTTCTTCGTTGTACGATGCTTGCTAGTTCTTATGTCACGAAGAGACAAGCTGAGACACCTAACAGCCGGAGAAAAACTTAACGGTTCAATTTATTACAGCCTCTAGGTTCATCACAGTGAATGGACAGGAAATATAAACGCAAAGATCCCAACAACAGCGTGGTCCAGTAGATAGCACTCAGGCTCTCGGGTGAGAGTTACGAGTGACGCGGGTTCGATCCCAGCAAGAGTTGTAGCTTTTTGGCAATGTCAGGCATTGTCAAAATACTGAATACACACTGTAAAACAGTGAAGTACAGGACTTGGTCGTCTGCAATGTCAGAAACCCAAGTCATCGCCTAAAAAAAGCACATCAGCTTACCATGTGCAATGTGAAGGGAGAATTCGAGCTGTTCAAACATCGACAGCGTGGTGCATTGGATAGCCCACTTGCCTAGTAATCTAGCGACGCGGGTTCGATTCCCGGAGCATCCACCTTTTTGATACTCTTAATTTAATTGAAATCATTCTTATGTATCGTGCAAAGCCACGAAGTTGTAATAAGGTGTTATAGGAAAATAAAAAAAATATACTAAGTCACAGATTTGTTCAATTTTAGCTAACAGGTGGCGCTGTAGTCATCACTCCATGGTCATTCTTACCAAACATTTTACATAAGTTCAGCACGTTTCCTTAGGGTGCTAGGGTGGGACGTCTAATTTTCCGCAAACATTCAAAGCGAGGGAGCGAAGCGACCGAGATTTGAATTTTTGCTACTATCTTTAATTACATTCGCCTGAAATAAATGCAAAAAGATCACACCTCTCTGTACCGGCCGGGATTCGAACCCGGTACCTTTGTGTTATCAGTCTCGTAGTTTAACCACTCGGCTGGCGAGACACGATACATACGAGGAGATTTTTAAGGCATATGAGTTACAAGTGGTTTGTTTACCTTTTGTACTTATTAAAATTTCGCGAGGTTGGCGTACCCCCGCCACCCCAATCCATGAGCAAAGCTCAAAAGCCACTCGGATTTGAACGCATCACCTTTGCGTTTCGAACCAAGCGACTTAACCACTCGGCCATTCGAGTGATGTGACTGTGGCTGATATTTTTCAATATATATGTTTTTTGAAAGAACTTTACTATGGTAAAAAAATCGGAAGCTAGGGGGATCGAACCGGTCTCATACACTTTGTAGGTATACATCCTAGCGACTTAACCAACAAGCCATAACGCCAGATGAAAATTTCCTTTAATAAAGTTCCTTATCTAATGTGAAGCTAAAATCTTTTAATTTTTATTTCATATCTCACCCGAGTATATAATACAATGCAACGCAAAAAGTCCAGCATTTAAATGCAAACTCGCACGTGACTAAGATGGATTTTTGAATCCATCCCCTCCCCTCGCAGGGGAACTTGTACGAGATCTGCATGCCAGCACGTGACTTGTGCTTTATAAGAGCACTGCCCGGCAAATGAAGCATCCAGTGAGTCTGAGAACGTCGTCCACAGCGCACCGAGCTTCCCAAGCTTTCGACATTTGACGAGCGTGTAGCTCATGTCTCTGAAACTTGTCTAATTATTCACCCCCTTCTTGTTAAATCTTGTGTTTGAGCGCAAAATAGTGATAGCGGTGTGATTTTGACAACAGCGCAATCTCTGATTGGTTGTAACAACTATCAACAGACTATAAAACATCGAGATGATTTCGATGAGAAGCAGTGTAGCCGTGCACTCGGCAAGGTGAACACCGTGGTCCAGCCAGCATGTTGATCAAATGTAGCGTGCATTTTTTGCGAGAGTGTCTGTTCTTTTATCGAAGCGAAGCTTGTTGGAAATATACCAGTTGCGTTGTGAGATATTCTAGAGTAATCATATTATACTACTTCTAGGCCGTAGTCGATGAGCGTTAAGTACGAAACAAATGCCTCGTCATCGTCATCTGCTGTGTGGTCGAGTGCAAAGCATCGCTGTCTCCCACCAGGAAGGCCGGGGTTCGATCCCCGTTGCCGGCGTGGCTTTTTGTCAACAATCTTTGGCTGGCACTTCTTCGTTGTACGATGCTTGCTAGTTCTTATGTCACGAAGAGACAAGCTGAGACACCTAACAGCCGGAGAAAAACTTAACGGTTCAATTTATTACAGCCTCTAGGTTCATCACAGTGAATGGACAGGAAATATAAACGCAAAGATCCCAACAACAGCGTGGTCCAGTAGATAGCACTCAGGCTCTCGGGTGAGAGTTACGAGTGACGCGGGTTCGATCCCAGCAAGAGTTGTAGCTTTTTGGCAATGTCAGGCATTGTCAAAATACTGAATACACACTGTAAAACAGTGAAGTACAGGACTTGGTCGTCTGCAATGTCAGAAACCCAAGTCATCGCCTAAAAAAAGCACATCAGCTTACCATGTGCAATGTGAAGGGAGAATTCGAGCTGTTCAAACATCGACAGCGTGGTGCATTGGATAGCCCACTTGCCTAGTAATCTAGCGACGCGGGTTCGATTCCCGGAGCATCCACCTTTTTGATACTCTTAATTTAATTGAAATCATTCTTATGTATCGTGCAAAGCCACGAAGTTGTAATAAGGTGTTATAGGAAAATAAAAAAAATATACTAAGTCACAGATTTGTTCAATTTTAGCTAACAGGTGGCGCTGTAGTCATCACTCCATGGTCATTCTTACCAAACATTTTACATAAGTTCAGCACGTTTCCTTAGGGTGCTAGGGTGGGACGTCTAATTTTCCGCAAACATTCAAAGCGAGGGAGCGAAGCGACCGAGATTTGAATTTTTGCTACTATCTTTAATTACATTCGCCTGAAATAAATGCAAAAAGATCACACCTCTCTGTACCGGCCGGGATTCGAACCCGGTACCTTTGGGTTATCAGTCTCGTACCTTTACCACTCGGCTGGCGAGACACGATACATACGAGGAGATTTTTAAGGCATATGAGTTACAAGTGGTTTGTTTACCTTTTGTACTTATTAAAATTTCGCGAGGTTGGCGTACCCCCGCCACCCCAATCCATGAGCAAAGCTCAAAAGCCACTCGGATTTGAACGCATCACCTTTGCGTTTCGAACCAAGCGACTTAACCACTCGGCCATTCTAGTGATGTGACTGTGGCTGATATTTTTCAATATATATGTTTTTTGAAAGATCTTTACTATGGTAAAAAAGTCGGAAGCTAGGGGGATCGAACCGGTCTCATACACTTTGTAGTTTTACATCCTAGCGACTTAACCAACAAGCCATAACGCCAGATGAAAATTTCCTTTAATAAAGTTCCTTATCTAATGTGAAGCTAAAATCTTTTAATTTTTATTTCATATCTCACCCGAGTATATAATACAATGCAACGCAAAAAGTCCAGCATTTAAATGCAAACTCGCACGTGACTAAGATGGATTTTTGAATCCATCCCCTCCCCTCGCAGGGGAACTTGTACGAGATCTGCATGCTAACACGTGACTTGTGCTTTATAAGAGCACTGCCCGGCAAATGAAGCATCCAGTGAGTCTGAGAACGTCGTCCACAGCGCACCGAGCTTCCCAAGCTTTCGACATTTGACGAGCGTGTAGCTCATGTCTCTGAAACTTGTCTAATTATTCACCCCCTTCTTGTTAAATCTTGTGTTTGAGCGCAAAATAGTGATAGCGGTGTGATTTTGACAACAGCGCAATCTCTGATTGGTTGTAACAACTATCAACAGACTATAAAACCTCGAGATGATTTCGATGAGAAGCAGTGTAGCCGTGCACTCGGCAAGGTGAACACCGTGGTCCAGCCAGCATGTTGATCAAATGTAGCGTGCAATTTTTGCGAGAGTGTCTGTTCTTTTATCGAAGCGAAGCTTGTTGGAAATATCCCAGTTGCGTTGTGAGATATTCTAGAGTAATCATATTATACTACTTCTAGGCCGTAGTCGATGAGCGTTAAGTACGAAACAAATGCCTCGCCATCGTCATCTGCTGTGGTGTCGAGTGCACAGCATCGCTGTCTCCCACCAGGAAGGCCGGAGTTCGATCCCCGTTGCCGGCGTGGCTTTTTATCAACAATCTTTGGCTGGCACTTCTTCGTTGTACGATGCTTGCTAGTTCTTATGTCACGAAGAGACAAGCTGAGACACCTAACAGCCGGAGAAAAACTTAACGGTTCAATTTATTACAGCCTCTAGGTTCATCACAGTGAATGGACAGGAAATATAAACGCAAAGATCCCAACAACAGCGTGGTCCAGTAGATAGCACTCAGGCTCTCGGGTGAGAGTTACGAGTGACGCGGGTTCGATCCCAGCAAGAGTTGTAGCTTTTTGGCAATGTCAGGCATTGTCAAAATACTGAATACACACTGTAAAACAGTGAAGTACAGGACTTGGTCGTCTGCAATGTCAGAAACCCAAGTCATCGCCTAAAAAAAGCACATCAGCTTACCATGTGCAATGTGAAGGGAGAATTCGAGCTGTTCAAACATCGACAGCGTGGTGCATTGGATAGCCCACTTGCCTAGTAATCTAGCGACGCGGGTTCGATTCCCGGAGCATCCACCTTTTTGATACTCTTAATTTAATTGAAATCATTCTTATGTATCGTGCAAAGCCACGAAGTTGTAATAAGGTGTTATAGGAAAATAAAAAAAATATACTAAGTCACAGATTTGTTCAATTTTAGCTAACAGGTGGCGCTGTAGTCATCACTCCATGGTCATTCTTACCAAACATTTTACATAAGTTCAGCACGTTTCCTTAGGGTGCTAGGGTGGGACGTCTAATTTTCCGCAAACATTCAAAGCGAGGGAGCGAAGCGACCGAGATTTGAATTTTTGCTACTATCTTTAATTACATTCGCCTGAAATAAATGCAAAAAGATCACACCTCTCTGTACCGGCCGGGATTCGAACCCGGTACCTTTGGGTTATCAGTCTCGTACCTTTACCACTCGGCTGGCGAGACACGATACATACGAGGAGATTTTTAAGGCATATGAGTTACAAGTGGTTTGTTTACCTTTTGTACTTATTAAAATTTCGCGAGGTTGGCGTACCCCCGCCACCCCAATCCATGAGCAAAGCTCAAAAGCCACTCGGATTTGAACGCATCACCTTTGCGTTTCGAACCAAGCGACTTAACCACTCGGCCATTCTAGTGATGTGACTGTGGCTGATATTTTTCAATATATATGTTTTTTGAAAGATCTTTACTATGGTAAAAAAGTCGGAAGCTAGGGGGATCGAACCGGTCTCATACACTTTGTAGTTTTACATCCTAGCGACTTAACCAACAAGCCATAACGCCAGATGAAAATTTCCTTTAATAAAGTTCCTTATCTAATGTGAAGCTAAAATCTTTTAATTTTTATTTCATATCTCACCCGAGTATATAATACAATGCAACGCAAAAAGTCCAGCATTTAAATGCAAACTCGCACGTGACTAAGATGGATTTTTGAATCCATCCCCTCCCCTCGCAGGGGAACTTGTACGAGATCTGCATGCTAACACGTGACTTGTGCTTTATAAGAGCACTGCCCGGCAAATGAAGCATCCAGTGAGTCTGAGAACGTCGTCCACAGCGCACCGAGCTTCCCAAGCTTTCGACATTTGACGAGCGTGTAGCTCATGTCTCTGAAACTTGTCTAATTATTCACCCCCTTCTTGTTAAATCTTGTGTTTGAGCGCAAAATAGTGATAGCGGTGTGATTTTGACAACAGCGCAATCTCTGATTGGTTGTAACAACTATCAACAGACTATAAAACCTCGAGATGATTTCGATGAGAAGCAGTGTAGCCGTGCACTCGGCAAGGTGAACACCGTGGTCCAGCCAGCATGTTGATCAAATGTAGCGTGCAATTTTTGCGAGAGTGTCTGTTCTTTTATCGAAGCGAAGCTTGTTGGAAATATCCCAGTTGCGTTGTGAGATATTCTAGAGTAATCATATTATACTACTTCTAGGCCGTAGTCGATGAGCGTTAAGTACGAAACAAATGCCTCGCCATCGTCATCTGCTGTGGTGTCGAGTGCACAGCATCGCTGTCTCCCACCAGGAAGGCCGGAGTTCGATCCCCGTTGCCGGCGTGGCTTTTTATCAACAATCTTTGGCTGGCACTTCTTCGTTGTACGATGCTTGCTAGTTCTTATGTCACGAAGAGACAAGCTGAGACACCTAACAGCCGGAGAAAAACTTAACGGTTCAATTTATTACAGCCTCTAGGTTCATCACAGTGAATGGACAGGAAATATAAACGCAAAGATCCCAACAACAGCGTGGTCCAGTAGATAGCACTCAGGCTCTCGGGTGAGAGTTACGAGTGACGCGGGTTCGATCCCAGCAAGAGTTGTAGCTTTTTGGCAATGTCAGGCATTGTCAAAATACTGAATACACACTGTAAAACAGTGAAGTACAGGACTTGGTCGTCTGCAATGTCAGAAACCCAAGTCATCGCCTAAAAAAAGCACATCAGCTTACCATGTGCAATGTGAAGGGAGAATTCGAGCTGTTCAAACATCGACAGCGTGGTGCATTGGATAGCCCACTTGCCTAGTAATCTAGCGACGCGGGTTCGATTCCCGGAGCATCCACCTTTTTGATACTCTTAATTTAATTGAAATCATTCTTATGTATCGTGCAAAGCCACGAAGTTGTAATAAGGTGTTATAGGAAAATAAAAAAAATATACTAAGTCACAGATTTGTTCAATTTTAGCTAACAGGTGGCGCTGTAGTCATCACTCCATGGTCATTCTTACCAAACATTTTACATAAGTTCAGCACGTTTCCTTAGGGTGCTAGGGTGGGACGTCTAATTTTCCGCAAACATTCAAAGCGAGGGAGCGAAGCGACCGAGATTTGAATTTTTGCTACTATCTTTAATTACATTCGCCTGAAATAAATGCAAAAAGATCACAGCTCTCTGTACCGGCCGGGATTCGAACCCGGTACCTTTGGGTTATCAGTCTCGTACCTTTACCACTCGGCTGGCGAGACACGATACATACGAGGAGATTTTTAAGGCATATGAGTTACAAGTGGTTTGTTTACCTTTTGTACTTATTAAAATTTCGCGAGGTTGGCGTACCCCCGCCACCCCAATCCATGAGCAAAGCTCAAAAGCCACTCGGATTTGAACGCATCACCTTTGCGTTTCGAACCAAGCGACTTAACCACTCGGCCATTCTAGTGATGTGACTGTGGCTGATATTTTTCAATATATATGTTTTTTGAAAGATCTTTACTATGGTAAAAAAGTCGGAAGCTAGGGGGATCGAACCGGTCTCATACACTTTGTAGTTTTACATCCTAGCGACTTAACCAACAAGCCATAACGCCAGATGAAAATTTCCTTTAATAAAGTTCCTTATCTAATGTGAAGCTAAAATCTTTTAATTTTTATTTCATATCTCACCCGAGTATATAATACAATGCAACGCAAAAAGTCCAGCATTTAAATGCAAACTCGCACGTGACTAAGATGGATTTTTGAATCCATCCCCTCCCCTCGCAGGGGAACTTGTACGAGATCTGCATGCTAACACGTGACTTGTGCTTTATAAGAGCACTGCCCGGCAAATGAAGCATCCAGTGAGTCTGAGAACGTCGTCCACAGCGCACCGAGCTTCCCAAGCTTTCGACATTTGACGAGCGTGTAGCTCATGTCTCTGAAACTTGTCTAATTATTCACCCCCTTCTTGTTAAATCTTGTGTTTGAGCGCAAAATAGTGATAGCGGTGTGATTTTGACAACAGCGCAATCTCTGATTGGTTGTAACAACTATCAACAGACTATAAAACCTCGAGATGATTTCGATGAGAAGCAGTGTAGCCGTGCACTCGGCAAGGTGAACACCGTGGTCCAGCCAGCATGTTGATCAAATGTAGCGTGCAATTTTTGCGAGAGTGTCTGTTCTTTTATCGAAGCGAAGCTTGTTGGAAATATCCCAGTTGCGTTGTGAGATATTCTAGAGTAATCATATTATACTACTTCTAGGCCGTAGTCGATGAGCGTTAAGTACGAAACAAATGCCTCGCCATCGTCATCTGCTGTGGTGTCGAGTGCACAGCATCGCTGTCTCCCACCAGGAAGGCCGGAGTTCGATCCCCGTTGCCGGCGTGGCTTTTTATCAACAATCTTTGGCTGGCACTTCTTCGTTGTACGATGCTTGCTAGTTCTTACGTCACGAAGAGCCAAGCTGAGACACCTAACAGCCAGAGAAAAACTTAACGGTTCAATTTATTACAGCCTCTAGGTTTATCACAGTGAATGGACAGGAAATATAAACGCAAAGATCCCAACAACAGCGTGGTCCAGTGGATAGCACTCAGGCTCTCGGGTGAGAGTTACGAGTGACGCGGGTTCGATCCCAGCAAGAGTTGTAGCTTTTTGGCAATGTCAGGCATTGTCAAAATACTGAATACACACTGTAAAACAGTGAAGTACAGGACTTGGTCGTCTGCAATGTCAGAAACCCAAGTCATCGCCTAAAAAAGCACATCAGCTTACCATGTGCAATGTGAAGGGAGAATTCGAGCTGATCAAACATCGACAGCGTGGTGCATTGGATAGCCCACTTGCCTAGTAATCTAGCGACGCGGGTTCGATTCCCGGAGCATCCACCTTTTTGATACTCTTAATTTAATTGAAATCATTCTTATGTATCGTGCAAAGCCACGAAGTTGTAATAAGGTGTTATAGGAAAATAAAAAAAATATACTAAGTCACAGATTTGTTCAATTTTAGCTAACAGGTGGCGCTTAAGTCAGCACTCCATGGTCATTCTTACCAAACATTTTACATAAGTTCAGCACGTTTCCTTAGGGTGCTAGGGTGGGACGTCTAATATTCCGCAAACATTCAAAGCGAGGGAGCGAAGCGACCGAGATTTGAATTTTTGCTACTATCTTTAATTACATTCGCCTGAAATAAATGCAAAAAGATCACACCTCTCTGTACCGGCCGGGATTCGAACCCGGTACCTTTGGGTTATCAGTCTCGTACCTAAACCACTCGGCTGGCGAGACACGATACATACGAGGATATTTTTAAGGCATATGAGTTACAAGTGGTTTGTTTACCTTTTGTACTTATTAAGATTTCGCGAGGTTGGCGTACCCCCGCCACCCCAATCCATGAGCAAAGCTCAAAAGCCACTCGGATTTGAACGCATTACCTTTGCGTTTCGAACCAAGCGACTTAACCACTCGGCCATTCGAGTGATGTGACTGTGGCTGATATTTTTCAATATATATGTTTTTTGAAAGATCTTTACTATGGTAAAAAAGTCGGAAGCTAGGGGGATCGAACCGGTCTCATACACTTTGTAGTTTTACATCCTAGCGACTTAACCAACAAGCCATAACGCCCGATGAAAATTTCCTTTAATAAAGTTCCTTATCTAAAGTGAAGCTGAAATCGTTTAATTTTTATTTAATATCTCACCCGAGTATATAATACAATGCAACGCAAAAAGTCCAGCATTTAAATGCAAACTCGCACGTGACTAAGATGGATTTTTGAATCCATCCCCTCCCCTCGCAGGGGAACTTGTACGAGATCTGCATGCTAACACGTGACTTGTGCTTTATAAGAGCACTGCCCGGCAAATGAAGCATCCAGTGAGTCTGAGAACGTCGTCCACAGCGCAGCGAGCTTCCCAAGCTTTCGACATTTGACGAGCGTGTAGCTCATGTCTCTGTAACTTATCTATTTATTCACCCCCTTCTTGTTAAATCTTGTGTTTGAGCGCAAAATAGTGATAGCGGTGTGATTTTGACAACAGCGCAATCTCTGATTGGTTGTAACAACTATCAACAGACTATAAAACCTCGAGATGATTTCGATGAGAAGCAGTGTAGCCGTGCACTCGGCAAGGTGAACACCGTGGTCCAGCCAGCATGTTGATCAAATGTAGCGTGCATTTTTTGCGAGAGTGTCTGTTCTTTTATCGAAGCGAAGCTTGTTGGAAATATCCCAGTTGCGTTGTGAGATATTCTAGAGTAATCATATTATACTACTTCTAGGCCGTAGTCGATGAGCGTTAACTACGAAACAAATGCCTCGTCATCGTCATCTGCTGTGTGGTCGAGTGCACAGCATCGCTGTCTCCCACCAGGAAGGCCGGGGTTCGATCCCCGTTGCCGGCGTGGCTTTTTGTCAACAATCTTTGGCTGGCACTTCTTCGTTGTACGATGCTTGCTAGTTCTTACGTCACGAAGAGCCAAGCTGAGACACCTAACAGCCAGAGAAAAACTTAACGGTTCAATTTATTACAGCCTCTAGGTTCATCACAGTGAATGGACAGGAAATATAAACGTAAAGATCCCAACAACAGCGTGGTCCAGTGGATAGCACGCAGGCTCTCGGGTGAGAGTTACGAGTGACGCGGGTTCGATCCCAGCAAGAGTCGTAGCTTTTTGGCAATGTCAGGCATTGTCAAAATACTGAATACTCACTGTAAAACAGTGAAGTACAGGACTTGGTCGTCTGCAATGTCAGAAACCCAAGTCATCGCCTAAAAAAAAGCACTCGGGCTTACCATGTGCAATGTGAAGGGAGAATTCGAGCTGAACAAACATCGACAGCGTGGTGCATTGGTTAGCCCACTTGCCTAGTAATCTAGCGACGCGGGTTCGATTCCCGGAGCATCCAGCTTTTTGTAACTCTTAATTTAATTGAAATCATTCTTATGTATCGTGCAAAGCCACGAAGTTGTAATAAGGTGTTATAGGAAAATAAAAAAAATATACTAAGTCACAGATTTGTTCAATTTTAGCTTACAGGTGGCGCTGTAGTCATCACTCCATGGTCATTCTTACCAAACATTTTACATAAGTTCAGCACGTTTGCTTAGGATGCTAGGGTGGGACGTCTAATTTACCGCAAACATTCAAAGCGAGGGAGCGAAGCGACCGAGATTTGAATTTTTGCTACTGTCTTTAATTACATTCGCCTGAAATAAATGCAAAAAGATCACACCTCTCTGTACCGGCCGGGATTCGAACCCGGTACCTTTGGGTTATCAGTCTCGTACCTTAACCACTCGGCTGGCGAGACACGATACATACGAGGAGATTTTTAAGGCATATGAGTTACAAGTGGTTTGTTTACCTTTTGTACTTATTAAAATTTCGCGAGGTTGGCGTACCCCAGCCACCCCAATTCATGAGCAAAGCTCAAAAGCCACTCGGATTTGAACGCATCACCTTTGCGTTTCGAACCAAGCGACTTAACCACTCGGCCATTCGAGTGATGTGATTGTGGCTGATATTTTTTAATATATATGTTTTTTGAAAGATCTTTAGTATGGTAAAAAAGTAGGAAACTACGGGACTCGAACCTGGTTTAGACAGAGTTCATTGTACAAACTCAACGATTTCTACGCTGAGCCATCTTGCCATCGTAACATCGAACACCATAATACCTTTCTAGGAAATGAAACTGAACAATAAAATAATTTCTAACCATCGTTGTCAAACGTTTCTAACGTTAATCTACATTATATGAGAGTTGTTAGCATCTGTATGATCTTTGCGCAAGCGCACGGGTCATATCAGTGACGCATGTAAGCGAGCACGTGATTAGCGCCTTATTATGGCACGTGCTGCCGAAGGTAGAACTCAGTTCGACTGTGGATGTCGTCCACAGCTCACATGATTCCCAGGCCGTTGGCGCTTCGAGCGTACAGCTCATGCCTTCGCTGGAATGTGCACTGAGCCACCTCTCTCTTATACGGTTATCACGTTTGAACGCAAAGAAAAGTGATAGCGGCATCACAAGACAACGGCGCACTCTCTGATTGGTTGCTACAACTTCTAACAGGCAATAAAGGACGAGCAGATTTCGATGGAAGCCAGGAGCTCCGTGCCCTCGGTACGGTGAACACAAAACAGTGCAAAATTTTATTGCCAAAAATTTGTAAGGATATTTGCTCAAAGCCAGGATGCGAACCCGGTACCTTTGAGAAAACAACCTAGCATTCAAGCCATCATACAAATTGCAAGACTTTTTGGGTACATGAATAACAAATCTCTTTACTTCGCAATACGAGGGATGATCAAGCCGTATATTTTCAAGAATAAATGTTTTTTGAAAGATATTTCCTATGGTTAAAATAGGATCGCAACCGGATTTGAACCTTATCCTTGCCGCTTGCAATTTTCCTGCAGAAGCGTTTTCTTCTCGAGTTTCCCAGTATTGCTGACTGTAGCGACAAACTCATTATGCCTTCATGAATCAACATAACACTGACCCAAATTTGAAACATTTATTCTAAAAATTCCCCCACGAGCACCCTGTTGCTGAGAAAAGACTCGTGTCTCAACGCCAGAAGTTGGGATTGGTAGTTAGCAAGACTTACCTGCAGGGATCGGTGTCGCCGTGCGTCACGCACGACAGAGCCAAGGGCCCCTCGGCGTTGGAGATGGATTACCCAGCACGTCATTATGTCTGGCGTCAAAAGGAGTGACGCCCTCATCGGCGGGTTCGGATGGTGAAAAGTAACACAACGTTGAAAAGACGCGTCGCCGTCGTCACAACCGTCCTAGAGACAATTACCTTGATTTTCAGGTGAAAACACTGTCGTGGATTAGAAAATATAAAACACCACAAAAAGCGCAACAACTCGGATATGAAACATGTTAAATGTTTAGATAACAATTCCATGGTGCAACACGGGCCCACGACAGTTCTTCATCATTAATAGGCTTAAAAAATTATTTATTTTGGATTTATTTACAAACACACAGAAAAAATAATGAACAATAAGGTCGTTGAGTTTGTATAGACGACAGTTTCCATTCCGAAGATGATAAAAGTTTGGCTGGCAAAGATTTTCTGATGTGGGCCGAGCGATGGAGTTGGCCGCATCAAACAAGGTGCTGATTTCCGTCCAGAACCTGATGTTGGCGCAGACCTTGCAGAATTGCACGAGTAACACGTATGGATTTATTAAAACATGATTACACTTTTGTAATACAACTCACTGCATCCTCTCAAAAGTTACAGAAAAAAAAACTGATAACTAATTTGGAAACGGTCTTGTTAATCTTCCGTTCTGTCTCCTCTTCGCCGGGTCCAATCGAGATACCCAACTGCGTTGACCCTTATTAAAACTCCTAACACTAGTTGGCGGAAGAATGCAGGAAACTCTGGCGAAACAGCATCGTTGAGCCGGCGTCAGAATCGACAGCTTGTTTAGGAATTAAAGCAGCTCACAGCCATCTTGGTACGACTTGACACAACATAACTTATGCTATCTTTCTTAATATCTAGAGGGCTTTGTTTGCCACTGATGCTCAATCTCAAGTGACAGCTGACAGCTGACAGATAAAACTGTACCTATTTTTTACGGGTGATAGCTGGACTTGTTTAAATGACCTTGTAGCTAGTCAGCCACGGAACGCTACGAGCTCTTTGTCGCTCGATTTCTCCGAGAGCTTCCTGCGTTCTTCCTGCTGGCAAGGCGTGTGGTGACGTGTGCTGGGCAACGCCACGAGCTCTTTGTCGCTCGATTTCTCCGAGAGCTTCCTGCGTTCTTCCTGCTGGCAAGGCGTGTGGTGACGTGTGCTGGGCAACGCTACGGCTGGCCATCGACCAAGTCTGCGACAGTGCGGACCTCCGCCCAGGACAGCTCCATGTCTGCAGGCTGCGTGAAGCGCGAGCAGACCGCCAGCCGAAGGAAGTAGACGCCGCGGATCTCGGCGGCCACCAGGAAGATCTCGCCGCGGCCGTTCAGCCGGCGGAGCAGCGACTCCGATCGCGCGTTCGAGCCCTGAAACGTGTTCATGATCGCGTTGAGGCCCGCCGGCGTTTCCAACGATGCTGAGTTAAAGTTAGTTGCCGATGGAAAAGTTATTTAATAAAGTTATGTTTTAAATAAAAGCTAAGTGTTGAATATGCTTGAAACTCTCAACATGTCTCATGTTTATGTTTTACTATGTGTTCTGCAAATTTCGTCTATTTCAATCAATCCAAAATTGTTGTCCAGGGAAAAAATGTAAAAATGCTAAAAAAAAAAGTGGTTTTCAAGGAAAGTGCTAGTCATACATCATCGAAATTTGCACACAATCTATAAGTCTTCAAGTTTTACAAATATAAAAAAATTTGTTAAATTCTCTTCTTAAGTATGGCATTTAGAGACTGAAAAGTGATTTAAAATACTGAAAATGTTATTAGAAACAAATTTGTATGAAAAAAAATAGCAGATTTGGTGAGTTCAGAGATATCCAAGTCTCCTAACATTTGAAATCCAACTCAAAAGTACCGCTAATGCTGCCGCAGCACGACTTTCTTGTGAATTTCGTCTAAACGCCGTTGTGAGATACCTTGAGTCGGAAGCAGACGAGCCCCATCAAGACGTCGTTGTACACCTCGAAGCGGTCGTCCGCGCGGACCAGCCGCTCGAAGTCGTGCGCCAGCGCAATCTGCTCGCGGATGAACGAGCGAATGTTTCGCGCGCCGTAGAGACGCAGCGTGAACCACAGCTTCAGAGAGCGGAACCGCCGACCCAGCGGCACCTGCCAATGCTGCGTGCAAAGCAACGCGGTGGAATCGGTCTTACAACGGCTGCAGCCAGCGGAACCGTGGACCCAGCGGCACCTGCCAATGCTGCGTGCAAAGCAACGCGGTGGAATCGGTCTTACAACGGCTGCAGCCAGCGGAACCGCCGACCCAGCGGCACCTGCCAATGCTGCGTGCAAAGCAACGCGGTGGAATCGGTCTTACAACGGCTGCAGCCAGCGGAACCGCCGACCCAGCGGCACCTGCCAATGCTGCGTGCAAAGCAACGCGGTGGAATCGGTCTGACAACGGCTGCAGCCAGCGGAACCGTCCACCCAGCGGCACCTGCCAATGCTGCGTGCAAAGCAACGCGGTGGAATCGGTCTTACAACAGATATAATAGAATCTCCTATTCCATTTAGTTTATTTATTTAGCAGCTGATAAAATACATAATATTTGTATGTGCCGATAACATCTAAGTCTAATGGTTTAACAAAGAAATATAGATTTTTCTATTAAATGAAATAGTTGGATAACATAGGTCGTAATAGGTGTTTGGCCCCGATAGTGTTTAATAATGTGTAAAAATAGAAGTAGTGTCGTTCCTAAGTAGTGGTACTAGCCTTCTATCAAAGCGACGTCATGATACCCACTCGCTAAAGCCAGGCAGAGCAATTCGGGTTGTGATTTCCCTGTCTTCCTTTGTTATTTAGCGGAGATTATTAATATTTTTTACAAACTGGTGGCACGTCCAGTGGGTATCTGATGTAATTTTCCAAGAGTTTAGTAGGTCTAATTTATCCGATGATTGCCGGTGTTTAACGACGCACTGTTTTGACAGCTGGCACCGTGGCGCTGGTCTATAATGAAAGGGTGATGATGAACCTAACCTATGGCCAGAAGGGTGGAGGGGAAACCCGGTGATTCATTGATTGATTGCCGGTGTTTAAAGACGCACTGTTTTGACAGCTGGCACCGTGGCGCTGGTCTATAATGAAAGGGTGATGATGAACCTAACCTATGGCCAGAAGGGTGGAGGGGAAACCCGGTGATTCATTGATTGATTGCCGGTGTTTAACGACGCACTGTTTTGACAGCTGGCACCGTGGCGCTGGTCTATAATGAAAGGGTGATGATGAACCTAACCTATGGCTAGAAGGGAGGAGGGGAAACCCGGTGATTCATTGATTGATTGCCGGTGTTTAACGACGCACTGTTTTGACAGCTGGCACCGTGGCGCTGGTCTAATTTATCCGTCACACGGAAGGTAAAAGAAGAGTTTTTAAAATCAGATTCGATCACCAGTCATCAGAGTGAAACCAATTAGTTTAAAATGGGGCGACTGTGATGACTGAATGGAGACGTGGAACTTACCCGGTAGTCGTGTACGTCCTGCTGCTTCTGTCGCAGGTACAACGGCTCGACTCGGATCGCGTCCACCACGTCCGTCGGGTCTTTGTACCTGCGCAGCGTTTCAATATCAGATGTTACGATACGGCACGAATCTTATCTCAAGTGTCCCATTTGCAGAACAATTGACAAAAAACAGGAAGGAATTATCAAAATACTTATAGGCTTCTAGCGAATCAAGTTGAGATTACCACTGATAGATATTTCAAGTTGAAAATCTGACTCAAATACCAGTTTTGTAAAGATGTTGTTTTGAGAACCATTTTTTTTTTAGTTGTGTGTAAGCATCATCGTGTTTCAATAAGGTTTTTAAGTTTCTAAATATTTTTTTCTGCCACTAATTCCCAACTGATCTCTACAGCCATGGATAGCGCTTCGTACTTTGATGCCGTATTGAGCCACTTTATCATGTCTTCCCACTGATCTCTACAGCCATGGATAGCGCTTCGTACAGCGAGACTTTGATGCCGTATTGAGACACTTTATCATGTCTTCCCACTGATCTCTATAGCCATGGATAGCGCTTCGTACAGCGAGACTTTGATGCCGTATTGAGCCACTTTATCATGTCTTCCCACTGATCTCTATAGCCATGGATAGCGCTTCGTACAGCGAGACTTTGATGCCGTATTGAGACACTTTATCATGTCTTCCCACTAGTCTCTATAGCCATGGATAGCGCTTCGTACAGCGAGACTTTGATGCAGTATTGAGCCACTTTATCATGTCTTCCCACTGACCTCTATAGCCATGGATAGCGCTTCGTACAGCGAGACTTTGATGCCGTATTGAGCCACTTTATCATGTCTTCCCACTGACCTCTATAGCCATGGATAGCGCTTCGTACAGCGAGACTTTGATGCCGTATTGAGCCACATAAATAAAAATAACAAAATAAACAGCCGCATAATTGGCCAAGACGGCTAAAACCTGTTCTAGGTTCACTAGAGTTTAGCGCGTCACGAAGCGCCGTCGAAGTAAACCCACCACATCGCGGCGCAGTCGAAGTTGACCAGCAGCCACTTGTGCGGGTTGAAGTTGAACGAGTCTGCGCGCTGGACGCCGACGCAGAGGTAGCGCAGCTCGGGACAGACGAAGGCTGCGCCCGCGTACGCGGCGTCCACGTGCAGCCAGACGCCGCGCTCGTTGCAGACCGCGCCCAGCTCGTCCAGCGCGTCGAACGCACACGACTGCGTGGTTCCCAGCGTTGCCACCGCCTGGAAACGCAACCGCCGACAATTTCAACTTCGCTCCGTTTGCACGGAAACCCGACGAAACGTGACGGAGCAGCAGACTCGGAATGAATCACGGTGAGTTGCCGTGGTTAAGATGTTAATCGGAGCAACGTTTTGTCTGGCAGGGAGAAATTATCCGCTGAACCGTAATTGAAACCGACAGGAAACGCGGTTTGAGTCATGGGACTTGGCATTCATTGACACACTGAAATAGTTTTTATGTCTATTGACAGCTGACGTAATATAAAAGAGCTTTTTTTTTTTTTTTTTTTTTTTTTTTTTTTTTTTTTTTTTTTTTTTTTTTTTTTTTTTTAAATTATTTTCTAGGACCCCTTGCGGGGTATTACAGAAAAGAGTCTGGATTAATATAAATACATTCTAATGAACATTAATTAATACATATATAAATACATATAAACTAATTAAGCTAAATAAATAAATAAATAAATATATATATACAACTTGTGTAAATATATATATACAACTTGTTGTGTGAATATTGTCTTATTCTTTGCTGCTGGATTTCGCCAATAGATTCCTGCGTTGCACCAGCGAGATGCTTGGCGTCGACCCGATCCCGGCGTCGTACTCACGAAGAACGGCAGGAGACCGGCTGCGACGTCTTCGGCGACGGCTCGCTCCAACGCGTCCCCGCGCAGAACGTTGCGGTCGTCGGGTTCCAGCAGCCGCATGCGCACGCCGGCCATCATCCCCGCCTTCTCCACAGAAGAGTGCGCCTGGCCTGCGCAGAACATCGCGTTAAAGCCGGCTAGTCGATTCACCTTTCCGATTTCTTTCACGGCACATTGAAACAGGCGAGAATATTACTTTACTTGATACTATTCCTCTTTACTTGATATAGATGCTATCCACAGCGTGAGTTTGCTAATGCGTGCTGAATTTTCCGCCAAAATTAAACCATTATTTATGATTCCAGTTTCCAGATCTCTAAACATTTTTTACAGCCATCTAGGTACAACTTAGAAACCTTCATTTACTTCATCTTAAGTGAGATCAAGGAGGCTTTGTTTGCCAGCGATGCTCAATCTCAAGTGACAGCTGACAGCTTAAAGAGCATCTTTTTTGGATGATAACTTCACTTGCTTTCTTTAACTTCTAACTTTGCCGCCAGCACTTTGTGGCCTGGTTACCGATGACTCCTGAAGATGGATGACCGTTCATCGCCGAAACGTGAAGACCGGACCTTTTCATGACAATCAAACCCATCCCACCGGCGCGCGGCCGTACAACCATCAACTACATCCACCAACGACTCTGGCAATCATCACGGAAACATCGCCAACATAACGTACGTCTTGCGCTCTCGGTTCCCGTCCATCTGCGGCTAGAACGACGTTGACTGTCTCGATCGACGGTCGACAACGTTGACAGCTACTCACTGGAGGCGTAGGCGACGAGCCGCGAGACGATGTCGGCTTCGGGGACGTCGGGACGTTCGGCGGCGAGACGACGGACCGCTCGCTTCTTGGCACCGAGCAGCGCAACCAACGTTGCCTCGCTGGCCGAGCCCTGCATCACGCGGACAAACACCCGCCTTCTTGTTCATTCATAGTCCTGTTTCTATCTCCATGGAGCCACGTTATAATCGGGGTTAGTCGAGTTGTTGGCGTGTGATTGCAGCATAGCGTCACTAGATTCACCGCCTTCTATGTTCATTCATAGTCCTGTTTCTATCTCCATGGAGCCACGTTATAATCGGGGTTAGTCGAGTTGTTGGCGTGTGATTGCAGCATAGCGTCACTAGATTCACCGGCTTCTATGTTCATTCACAGTCCTGTTTCTATCTCCATGGAGCCACGTTATAATCGGGGTTAGTCGAGTTGTTGGCGTGTGATTGCAGCATAGCGTCACTAGATTCACCGCCTTCTATGTTCATTCATAGTCCTGTTTCTATCTCCATGGAGCCACGTTATAATCGGGGTTAGTCGAGTTGTTGGCGTGTGATTGCAGCATAGCGTCACTAGATTCACCGGCTTCTATGTTCATTCACAGTCCTGTTTCTATCTCCATGGAGCCACGTTATAATCGGGGTTAGTCGAGTTGTTGGTGTGTGATTGCAGCATAGCGTCACTAGATTCACCGCCTTCTATGTTCATTCATAGTCCTGTTTCTATCTCCATGGAGCCACGTTATAATCGGGGTTAGTCGAGTTGTTGGCGTGTGATTGCAGCATAGCGTCACTAGATTCACCGGCTTCTATGTTCATTCATAGTTCTGTTTCTATCTCCATGGAGCCACGTTATAATCGGGGTTAGTCGAGTTGTTGGCGTGTGATTGCAGCATAGCGTCACTAGATTCACCGGCTTCTATGTTCATTCATAGTCCTGTTTCTATCTCCATGGAGCCACGTTATAATCGGGGTTAGTCGAGTTGTAGGCGTGTGATTGCAGCATAGCGTCACTAGATTCACCGCCTTCTATGTTCATTCATAGTCCTGTTTCTATCTCCATGGAGCCACGTTATAATCGGGGTTAGTCGAGTTGTTGGCGTGTGATTGCAGCATAGCGTCACTAGATTCACCGCCTTCTATGTTCATTCATAGTCCTGTTTCTATCTCCATGGAGCCACGTTATAATCGGGGTTAGTCGAGTTGTTGGCGTGTGATTGCAGCATAGCGTCACTAGATTCACCGGCTTCTATGTTCATTCACAGTCCTGTTTCTATCTCCATGGAGCCACGTTATAATCGGGGTTAGTCGAGTTGTTGGCGTGTGATTGCAGCATAGCGTCACTAGATTCACCGCCTTCTATGTTCATTCATAGTCCTGTTTCTATCTCCATGGAGCCACGTTATAATCGGGGTTAGTCGAGTTGTTGGCGTGTGATTGCAGCATAGCGTCACTAGATTCACCGGCTTCTATGTTCATTCATAGTTCTGTTTCTATCTCCATGGAGCCACGTTATAATCGGGGTTAGTCGAGTTGTTGGCGTGTGATTGCAGCATAGCGTCACTAGATTCACCGGCTTCTATGTTCATTCATAGTCCTGTTTCTATCTCCATGGAGCCACGTTATAATCGGGGTTAGTCGAGTTGTAGGCGTGTGATTGCAGCATAGCGTCACTAGATTCACCGCCTTCTATGTTCATTCATAGTCCTGTTTCTATCTCCATGGAGCCACGTTATAATCGGGGTTAGTCGAGTTGTTGGCGTGTGATTGCAGCATAGCGTCACTAGATTCACCGCCTTCTATGTTCATTCATAGTCCTGTTTCTATCTCCATGGAGCCACGTTATAATCGGGGTTAGTCGAGTTGTTGGCGTGTGATTGCAGCATAGCGTCACTAGATTCACCGGCTTCTATGTTCATTCACAGTCCTGTTTCTATCTCCATGGAGCCACGTTATAATCGGGGTTAGTCGAGTTGTTGGCGTGTGATTGCAGCATAGCGTCACTAGATTCACCGCCTTCTATGTTCATTCATAGTCCTGTTTCTATCTCCATGGAGCCACGTTATAATCGGGGTTAGTCGAGTTGTTGGCGTGTGATTGCAGCATAGCGTCACTAGATTCACCGGCTTCTATGTTCATTCATAGTCCTGTTTCTATCTCCATGGAGCCACGTTATAATCGGGGTTAGTCGAGTTGTTGGCGTGTGATTGCAGCATAGCGTCACTAGATTCACCGGCTTCTATGTTCATTCATAGTCCTGTTTCTATCTCCATGGAGCCACGTTATAATCGGGGTTAGTCGAGTTGTTGGCGTGTGATTGCAGCATAGCGTCACTAGATTCACCGGCTTCTATGTTCATTCATAGTCCTGTTTCTATCTCCATGGAGCCACGTTATAATCGGGGTTAGTCGAGTTGTTGGCGTGTGATTGCAGCATAGCGTCACTAGATTCACCGCCTTCTATGTTCATTCATAGTCCTGTTTCTATCTCCATGGAGCCACGTTATAATCGGGGTTAGTCGAGTTGTTGGTGTGTGATTGCAGCATAGCGTCACTAGATTCACCGGCTTCTATGTTCATTTATAGTCCTGTTTCTATCTCCATGGAGCCACGTTATAATCGGGGTTAGTCGAGTTGTTGGCGTGTGATTGCAGCATAGCGTCACTAGATTCACCGGCTTCTATGTTCATTCATAGTCCTGTTTCTATCTCCATGGAGCCACGTTATAATCGGGGTTAGTCGAGTTGTTGGTGTGTGATTGCAGCGTAGCGTCACTAGATTCACCGCCTTCTATGTTCATTCATAGTCCTGTTTCTATCTCCATGGAGCCACGCTATAATCGGGGTTAGTCGAGTTGTTGGCGTGTGATTGCAGCATAGCGTCACTAGATTCACCGGCTTCTATGTTCATTCATAGTCCTGTTTCTATCTCCATGGAGCCACGCTATAATCGGGGTTAGTCGAGTTGTTGGCGTGTGATTGCAGCATAGCGTCACTAGATTCACCGGCTTCTATGTTCATTCATAGTCCTGTTTCTATCTCCATGGAGCCACGCTATAATCGGGGTTAGTCGAGTTGTTGGCGTGTGATTGCAGCATAGCGTCACTAGATTCACCGGCTTCTATGTTCATTCATAGTCCTGTTTCTATCTCCATGGAGCCACGCTATAATCGGGGTTAGTCGAGTTGTTGGCGTGTGATTGCAGCATAGCGTCACTAGATTCACCACCTTCTATGTTCATTCATAGTCCTGTTTCCATCTCCATGGAGCCACGTTATAATCGGGGTTAGTCGAGTTGTTGGCGTGTGATTGCAGCGTAGCGTCACTAGATTCACCGGCTTCTATGTTCATTCATAGTCCTGTTTCTATCTCCATGGAGCCCAACAACTCAAATGAAGATAATATGTATCCACTCAGATTTGGATGACCATGCATTACATTTGATAAGTTAATCGTTACGGAAGCAAATTTTGAGTGTAATAAGAATTTAAGAACGAGAATATAGAATTTCATGAGAAATAAGGTTTAAGAGATTCCTGAGCACGCCTTCCACCGTCACCAGCTACCTGTATGATGCCGCCACCCTTGCCGGGAGACGACGAGATGAAGTCGGCGGGCAGATCCAGCATCTTGGCGAGCCAATCCAGCATCACCGTCTCGAGCTCGGTCACCGCCGGCCCTGCGATCTGAACGAAGCGACGTCACAGTCAGGGAACTTGACGAGAACTAGCTTCAAACACGGGTGTCACTGCTGTTGCCACGCTGCTACGATGGTTGGACACGTTACGCACCCAGGTGATGCCGATGCAGCCGATCGCAGAGCTTAGCATGTCGGCGAGGATGGACGGGTATGAACTGGCCGACGGGAAGTAGGCGTGAAACCGCGGCGACTGCCAGTGAGTCACCTGCAACAGATTCACTTGATTCACTTGATTGTCTCGACACGACGCTATAGTTATTGAACAACGCATCAACGGACCAAGCTGATGGAAAGCAGAACAATCTCATCTCTAAGTTCAGATAGTAGAGGTTTCAGATTTAACTAAACCATGCAATAATTGCAACTGCCAACTGCATAAAGCCTTTGACAGTGAGACTGGAAATGAAATGTAAATACTCGTTGCGTCTACGGCAGACATTTACCATTAGAAACTAAATCCAATATTAGTTGACATTGATGTTAATAATCTCTGCTAAATAACAAAGGAAGACAGTGAAATCACAACCCGAATTGCTCTGCCTGGCTTTAGCGAGTGGGTGTCATGACGTTGCTTTGATAGAATTTTGATTGAATGGAATCGGTTTGTTGCGGCATTCAATATATCCAATTAAAAAAAATTCTGAAAAGTATCTTTAATCATTGGCATGGCATGAGACTAAAAAATTGTAGAAATTTAGGTAGTTTGAAGCAGAAATGTAAAGAATGGATAAAAGAAGAAAGGTCTTTGAGGTGATTGATTTTGTAGATGACTCATAGATTACCTACTGTGGTAAAATTATGTATTGCTACTGTAAATGGCTTTAAGCTAAATAAAACTGATAAATTATAATTATGTAAGTGCTAGTTGAGGCTCACGCCGGGCATGATGATGTTTTCTACGTCGTCCATCAGCTCCTTCCACGAGTCCGGTTCTTCGGGCGCTGCGGGCGGCAGCATCGACGCCAGGAAGCCGGGCGCGACGTCGGGAAGGACGCGGCGCTCGCGGATCGAGTCCAAGTACTCGGCAATGAAGTCCGACATCTGCGAGGACATCGCGCGGAACTCGGTCGAATCCATGGCAGCGCTGGGAACAATAACGTACGCGACACATAATTGTTTGTGAGAACGGAGTGGTGTTTTGCTCGGAAGGGAAACGCTTCACATGGGAGCAAAACCGTACCCAGTTCCAGCGTCTATCCACGGCTCTGAACCACTCTGCTTTACTGACATTTCTTTATTTGTTACTTTTGTTATTTGTTTTTTGAATATTTGCTCGCAGGACAAATTTTATACAGTTTTATGAAATCTTACTTTATTTTATGAAATATTTTCAAACAAAAACAGTTTTTTCAAATCACGTTTTTCACTCAAGAGGCCGAACCATTTTATTTAATTACAAAAAAATTCCAGATATGTCAAAGTAAAATTATGACCATGTATTCGTAGTCCGGTTGTCCGTGTGGCATGATTAGAAATGCTTAACTCCATGGCAAAGGGGAAAGATCCCGGCTCGACTCCCGACACAAGACACACTTTAGCTTTGTACATTTCGTTTCTAATTCAAACATCTGCTGAGATGCAATAATATTATTGCAAGTTCGTTAAAATCAACTCTAATAATGCACTTTGTCCAATTGTTTAGCGCTACCTGAATCACTGCACGAGCTGACAGCTGCACTGGATGCACTCTCTGCAGCCGTGATAATGCACTCACTTGTTCTCTGCACCAGCTGTCAAGACTCAAGACGTCAACGTCTGAGACGTCGAGTTGAATTGTCTCTCTTTAATTTCGCTGAGACATCTCCAACAGACTGAACTTGCGAGACGCGTGACCTCCACACGAATATAATCGCACACTTGTCAAGATTAACATCATCTAATGCAAGAGGCTGTGAAGGCCACGAGCTCGCTATAGATACAGCCAAGTATGTTCACACTTGAGATACTTAACTCGAGTTCTGATCGAACAGATGTGTTTGGAAGACTCCCTGCTGTTCGACGTGGGTCAAACAAGCTGGCTGGCAATCCTAGCATGTAGCTAGTTAGTAATTGAGATATGAACTCTGTTTGGTAGACTCCCTGCTGTTCGACGTGGGTCAAACAAGCTGGCTGGTAATCCTAGCATGTAGCTAGTTAGTAATTGAGATATGAACTCTGTTTGGAAGACTCCCTGCTGTTCGACGTGGGTCAAACAAGCTGGCTGGTAATCCTAGCATGTAGCTAGTTAGTAATTGAGATATGAACTCTGTTTGGAAGACTCCCTGCTGTTCGACGCGGGTCAAACAAGCTGGCTGGCAATCCTAGCATGTAGCTAGTTAGTAATTGAGATATGAACTCTGTTTGGAAGACTCCCTGCTGTTCGACGCGGGTCAAACAAGCTGGCTGGCAATCCTAGCATGTAGCTAGTTAGTAATTGAGATATGAACTCTGTTTGGAAGACTCCCTGCTGTTCGACGCGGGTCAAACAAGCTGGCTGGCAATCCTAGCATGTAGCTAGTTAGTAATTGAGATATGAACTCTGTTTGGAAGACTCCCTGCTGTTCGACGCGGGTCAAACAAGCTGGCTGGCAATCCTAGCATGTAGCTAGTTAGTAATTGAGATATGAACTCTGTTTGGAAGACTCCCTGCTGTTCGACGCGGGTCAAACAAGCTGGCTGGCAATCCTAGCATGTAGCTAGTTAGTAATTGAGATATGAACTCTGTTTGGTAGACTCCCTGCTGTTCGACGTGGGTCAAACAAGCTGGCTGGCAATCCTAGCATGTAGCTAGTTAGTAATTGAGATATGAACTCTGTTTGGTAGACTCCCTGCTGTTCGACGTGGGTCAAACAAGCTGGCTGGCAATCCTAGCATGTAGCTAGTTAGTAATTGAGGTATTAACTCTGTTTGGAAGACTCCCTGCTGTTCGACGTGGGTCAAACAAGCTGGCTGGTAATCCTAGCATGTAGCTAGTTAGTAATTGAGGTATTAACTCTGTTTGGAAGACTCCCTGCTGTTCGACGTGGGTCAAACAAGCTGGCTGGTAATCCTAGCATGTAGCTAGTTAGTAATTGAGGTATTAACTCTGTTTGGAAGACTCCCTGCTGTTCGACGTGGGTCAAACAAGCTGGCTGGTAATCCTAGCATGTAGCTAGTTAGTAATTGAGGTATTAACTCTGTTTGGTAGACTCCCTGCTGTTCGACGCGGGTCAAACAAGCTGGCTGGTAATCCTACATAGTTATTAACTAGTCTTAGATATTGACTGTCTACCTGTCTCCAAATCATGTACCAATTGATAACGGGCAATAAAACTATAATTAAAATTGAATTGAAAGGAATTTGGAGTAATCACAACCCGAATTGCTCTACCTGGCTTTAGTGAGTGGGTATCATGACAACATTTTGATAAATTAGAATAGTGTATATTATTTAACAAGTAAATAAACTTAATAAATAAACGAACAACTAACCCTAGCATGTAGCTAGTTAGGAAATGAGATTCAGAACACTGTTTGGTAGACTCCCTGCTGTTCGACGCGGGTCAAACAAGCTGGCTTGCAAGCATTGAAAGCATAACGTCAAGTTTATTAACCTATCCGATATAGAGTCATGTTTGAAGGCATTTGCGGAAGATTGCCAATGGAAACGATCAAGTTGCTGCATGTGGGTGTGCTTTAAACCCAGCCCTAAACTCTACGCTGGTTGTTAACGTGTGGCTCGTGCAGAGACAGCAAGAAATAAGCACCTCATTATGATTATATTGTTGTAAATGTTTGATATCGGTGGCGGTAGTTCTGTAAGTTTGTCTTCAAGAAGCTCAAAGGCAAGCAATCATCGTTATGTCTTCAAGACGTTACTACCTACCCTTCTTAAAAGGGATGATATAATTGGGACAATCAAGAAAGTACTCCTATTGCACTATGGGTAAATCGTGAATAATGCAAGGGTGATTTCTCACGGAATCTTTGTATATTATATCTAAGATTCCATCAGCGGTAATCATCATCCTTCATGAATTTCTTCCCTTTGTCCGGCTGTTGGAGGTCGCCAGGTCGAGTATAGGGCAAGGTATATAATCTGGGTGGTTTCCCTGGGGAGTAAAGAGTCGTGAGGCCATCCAATGCTGAGTCAGAAGATTCCGAGAAACGTTAAGAACTTACGAGCGTGAGTATTTACTAACGATATTTAGATTCATTCGGTGTTCCCGATATAACTTAAGACAGAAAAAAACAACCAAATTTAAGCAGCTGGCTAAGAAGAGAGTTCAAGGTGGACCCGGATTATTGTTTTAAGCAACATTGTTCAACAATCTGTCTGGAAAAGTGCATGTAAAAATGACGATAATTTAAATAAATAAATAGAAAATTGAATCAAAGGAGCACACCGGCCCCGAGCGGCTCTCGGTTTGTTAAACCAGCAGCAATAACCTCCATGTAGCCGGCACCAGCCGGCCCCGGCACCGGCACCGGCACCGGCACCGGCACCGGTCCTGGCGCTGCACTGGCTCGTGTTCCGGCTTTGCGGCCTGCTGCCGGATGGCGACGCACGAGGCTGGCTCGCGGCTGCGCACTCGGCCGCGTTCGTTGCGCCGATGGCTGCGCACCTGGCTGCGCAGTTTGCGTGCGTCGGTGACGTCACCAAGTTGGACATCGCGTTCACGCTGGCGGCCAACGTGACCAAGTACGCCGTCTACCGGCGAAACGGTGGGCGAAACATACTTTACTAACCTAAGCGTGTTCATGCTCTAAACATGTTTTGTCAAACCCTTGGACAGCAGCTTGCAAGTGTAAGGTTTCGTTCTGTTCCCTTAAAGAAAATTGGCGTTAGGACCAAAAATCATGTGCAAAAATATTAATAATCTCTGCTAAATAGCAAAGGAAGACAGGGAAATCACAACCCGAATTGCTCTGCCTGGCTTTAGCGAGTGGGTATCATGACGTCATTTTGATTCAGTGGCGGTTAGTGCATGAGGCCGAGGAGGCCGTGCTGCCCCAAGAAAGAGAGGAAAGAGAGGAAAGAAAAAAGTATTGTATTACTAGTTGTCTTTGAATTACCTATTTTCATTTGAAATTTGAAATGTCGTTGCGTTCTCAACTTGCGTTCGTTCAGCGACATCTATGCGTCTCTGCGGGTATTACGCGTCTTTGCTGCATGATTGTCGTGTCACGTCATAAGGGAGGCCATCTGACGTCAAGAGGAGGCCGGCGACCATGAACTATAGGTGCGGGGTGTGGAGGTACCACTAGAGCCTCAAGGGGGGGGTGTTGAAACGTGGCTCTCTCGGACGATCTCACGTCTTGCCGGAGTCCACACTTCCCCTAGGATCTTTGGTTCCCCCACGTTCCCCTCCTTACGATGCGCGAGCAAGGCAGAGCCGAGGGAATCGGCTGGTTCCAGAGGCTCTGGGCCGAAGTTACCCGAGGCCCGAACAAAGTAAACCTACATGTCATTGCCAATTCCGTGCAACCGGTGCGATTTTATTCCATGCTAATTTGTTGCTCTTAATTGTTTAAAAGCAGACAAGTTTTAAATGAATCAATATAAAGTTAATTTCTGTGTCGTGTGATTGTGTATCTACGCGCCTTCTGTGTAATGTTCGCGTTTTGTAAGTGTTGTAAGTAAATACGTGTGCTGGTGCTATCCTTTTGCGACATCATGAATGCGGTTGATGATTTTCTAAATTTGCTAGTAAGCAAACGCGACTACGTAGAACGTGTCAAAATCAAAACTATTGGTAAGCCAACACCCTATCTCAAAATATTCGTCGAAGATGGTACAGATATCGTTCGTTTTCTGGCAAGTGGCATCGAAGATGACTGAGGCTGGCTGGCAGGCAGCAATGAGAATATTGCATTGTTTTGCTGGTCTTGTGCCATGTTCCCTGCTAGCCAACAACAAACACTCGCGTGGAATTCCACAGGCTACGTAGGTGTCACTAAACCTTCCCAGATCAATCAAACGTCACAGGATGAGCATTGAGCATATTATTCAGACTGAGAGAGAGTCGACGAGGCAATAAATGATGCTGCACGTGTTCAAAACGAACTCCACAATCTTCAAGTTTCTAAGAATCGTTTAATCCTCGAGCGTTTGATTGACATAACTTGCTTTTCTGGCAAAGCAGGAGGAGGCTTTCCGAGGGCATGACGATTGACGAAAGCGAAACCTCGGCCGATAAGGGTAATTTAGAGGACAGTATGACCATTTTTGTAAATACGACAACGTTCTACGCGAAGATGTTTCCGAGATATCGCAAAACGAACAAATCGAGTCGGTTGCTTAAAATCACGAAGTAAATAATGTAGTGTGATTTCTTTTGAGGGAAATTGACGAAACAACCGAAATTGTTTGCAAATCTCAAGTTTCTGAATTACCTTTCGGTACGTGATCAAGGGAAATGTGGTCAAACGTTTTATATGGTTTTATGCGTTTCTAGACGTGAGTTCTGGCCGGAATGTCACTTGTCTAAACTCAAACTGATCTTCAAATAGCACCACTTCTCATTAGGTTAATAATTATGTTTGTGCCTCCTCTCTTTTTTGACCCACGAACCGCCACTGCTTTGATTGAATGGAATGGCGGGGTTATTGAAGTATTTCACTAGGCGCAGCCCTGCGGCGTCTCATCGCGCGGCTGCGCACGTTGTCGTCGTCCCACGCGGCCGCGCATGCGCGTTGGGAGCGCGCCGGACGCGGGCTCGCCGCCACCTTGTACGCCGCATGCGCAGTGAGCGGCGCGTTCTACTTGCTTGGAGCGTTGTTGGACACCCCTGCTCGACTGCCCTTCAACGCGTGCTACCCCTTCGACAAGGACAGGTGAACTGATGACAGCTACAGACCATGTGACCTTGACTTGAAATGAAGGAATTAAAGCATCCCAGTCATCTAGATACAGCTCGAGACAACGATACTTATGTCAAAATACATGATATCTAGAGGGCTTTGTTTGCCAGCGATGTTCAATCTCAAGCGTCAACTGACAGCTGACAAATAAAATAATATATTAGCAGCGTACTAGTTTAAAATAACGTTTTGCCGCCACATTCCCGCCAGCGTTTTATCACCCGATATCGCCTAGAATTTCCTTTAAATTTGAAGCGAATGATATTGAAAAGCAAATTAAATCACCGAAGAACAAGACACATGTAAGGTGGTAGGCATGAAATATTGAGACGGCTGGACGCGCAGGTATTTTGCCGTGGCGTTCGCTCTGCAAACGCTGATGGTGGCGGGCAGCAACACAACGCTGCCCGCCATGGACTCGCTGCTGCCCGCCGTGTTGATGCATCTCTGCTGTCAGCTGGACGCTCTCAGCATCGCGCTCAGACACATCGGGGACGTCGCACAGAGACGCGTATGAAGCTGTAGCATGCTGTAGGATGCAGGACACTCTGCCAGCAAACATCTCACCAGGCTGTAGGATGCAGGACACTCTGCCAGCAAACATCTCACCAGGCTGTAGGATGCAGGGCACTCTGCCAGCAAACATCTCACCAGGCTGTAGGATGCAGGACACTCTGCCAGCAAACATCTCACCAGGCTGTAGGATGCAGGACAATCTGCCAGCAAACATCTCACCAGGCTGTAGGATGCAGGACACGCTGCCAGCAAACATCTCACCAGGCTGTAGGATGCAGGACACTCTGCCAGCAAACATCTCACCAGGCTGTAGGATGCAGGACACTCTGCCAGCAAGCATCTCACCAGGCTGTAGGATGCAGGACACTCTGCCAGCAAACATCTCACCAGGCTGTGGGATGCAGGACACTCTGCCAGCAAACATCTCACCAGGCTGTAGGATGCAGGACACTCTGCCAGCAAATATCTCACCAGGCTGTAGGATGCAGGACACTCTGCCAGCAAACATCTCACCAGGCTGTAGGATGCAGGACACTCTGCCAGCAAACATCTCACCAGGCTGTAGGATGCAGGACACTCTGCCAGCAAACATCTCACCAGGCTGTAGGATGCAGGACACGCTGCCAGCAAACATCTCACCAGGCTGTAGGATGCAGGACACTCTGCCAGCAAACATCTCACCAGGCTGTAGGATGCAGGACACTCTGCCAGCAAACATCTCACCAGGCTGTAGGATGCAGGACACTCTGTCAGCAAACATCTCACCAGGCTGTAGGATGCAGGACACTCTTCCAGCAAACATCTCACCAGGCTGTAGGATACAGGACACTCTGCCAGCAAACATCTCACCAGGCTGTAGGATTGCAGGACACTCTGCCAGCAAACATCTCACCAGGCTGTAGGATGCAGGACACTCTGCCAGCAAACATCTCACCAGGCTGTAGGATTGCAGGACACTCTGCCAGCAAACATCTCACCAGGCTGTAGGATGCAGGACACTCTGCCAGCAAACATCTCACCAGGCTGTAGGATGCAGGACACTCTGCCAGCAAACATCTCACCAGGCTGTAGGATGCAGGACACTCTGCCAGCAAACATGTCACCAGGCTGTAGGATGCCGGACACTCTGCCAGCAAACATCTCACCAGGCTGTAGGATGCAGGACACTCTGCCAGCAAACATGTCACCAGGCTGTAGGATGCAGGACACTCTGCCAGCAAACATCTCACCAGGCTGTAGGATGCAGGACACTCTGCCAGCAAACATCTCACCAGGCTGTAGGATGCAGGACACTCTGCCAGCAAACATCTCACCCGGCTGTAGGATGCAGGACACTAGCTGCCAGCAAACATCTCACCAGGCTGTAGGATGCAGGACACTCTGCCAGCAAACATCTCACCAGGCTGTAGGATGCAGGACACTAGCTGCCAGCAAACATCTCACCAGGCTGTAGGATGCAGGACACTCTGCCAGCAAACATCTCACCAGGCTGAAGGATGCAGGACACTCTGCCAGCAAACATCCAGGCTGTAGGATGCAGGAAATGTTGGAACCAATGTTAAACGTGGACAGCGGTGCCGGTTCGTCCAGACGGAAACGTGGATGGCGCCAGGTCCGTCCAGGGCCAGGGCCGGCCAGGTCCAGGTCCAGGTCGAGCGGACAGGCGCCAGGGACGAAGAGGAGGAGGCTTTCGCCGAGCTCGTAGCATGCATCAAGAGACACCAGGCGATACTTGGGTGCGTCACATTTCTTACAGCGAGTTCGTTACAAGAAAACACCGACGAGAAATGTTGTGTTGGGTTTAAAACCGTACTGGCAACGTTGGAAACACTGGTTCTCGTGAGGTCACCCAAGTTAAGCAACATCGCGCTGTTGGAGCCAATTCCCGCCGTGCATCAATGCAGAAAACGGCTTTTAAAATCTACAATTTAATTCCGATTGAAATTTCCGTAGCACGGTGGTGTTTAGAGGGTGTCCTTCACCCCCGTGCCGAGTTTCAGCCCCGTCGGACCGACAGGAAGCGCAGAAAGCGCGAGTAAGCCAGGTTAAGCAAGATTGCGTGTCTGGATGGGTGACCGGCACTTGCCCGTGTCTCAGAGCCAACCTGGAGCTGAACGAGCCACAACAAGTTAAGCAACATCGCGCAGAGTCAGGTGTTTGATGGGTCACCCATGCACGTGTTGCATGCACGTGATCAGTTCTGTTCGGGAGAGAGGTCGGAGGGTTTGAAGTTAGTACGACAACTTCACTCGCCTTGCTAGTCAACCACTTTCACACACTTTGACAGGCACTTTTCATCCCGTGCCAACTGGAGCAAAGGCCACGATCTAGAAAGATCCTGTGCGTTTAACTGCGCCGCCGGCGTGATTTTCTGCTTGAAGGCAAAAGAATGCCTTGAATGGTTTTCAACATACAAAAAAAGATGAAAAAGCATATTTCCTTTTATATTTTCCGAATTTTTCGAAAGATTTTCTTCAAATTCTTATAGAATCTGCCAAATTACTATACGGATGTACCTTCCAAATTTCAGCTCGATCGGCTCATTTCCTATCGAGATTGAATGGAATGGGGTGTGTTGATCAACTTCAACATCAACAATCTCTCCGGCAGCTTGATCGATGACGTCAGCGAGGTGTTCGGCGCTATCATCTTCGCGCAGATGCTGAGCAACTCGGCCGTCATCTGTCTCGTCACCTTCCACATCGCGCAGGTAACGATGACGTCACCTTCCACATCGCGCAGGTAACGATGACGTCACCTTCCACATCGCGCAGGTAACGATGACGTCACCTTCCACATCGCGCAGGTAACGATGACGTCACCTTTCCACATCGCACAGGTAACGATGACGTCACCTTCCACATCGCGCAGGTAACGATGACGTCACCTTTCCACATCGCACAGGTAACGATGACGTCACCTTCCACATCGCGCAGGTAACGATGACGTCACCTTCCACATCGCACAGGGAACGATGACGGCACCTTCCACATCGCACAGGTAACGATGACGTCACCTTCCACATCGCGCAGGTAACGATGACGTCACCTTTCCACATCGCACAGGTAACGATGACGTCACGTTCCACATCGCGCAGGTAACGATGACGGCACCTTCCACATCGCGCAGGTAACGATGACGGCACCTTCCACATCGCACAGGTAACGGTGACGTCACCTTCCACATCGCGCAGGTAACGGTGACGTCACCTTCCACATCGCGCAGGTAACGATGACGTCACCTTCCACATCGCACAGGGAACGATGACGTCACGTTGCCACGAGATTAAAGGGGGAATTCATTGGTTGAAATCAAATATTGAAACGATCAAATATTGAAACGATCAAATATTGAAACGATCAAATATTGAAACGATCAAATATTGAAACGATCAAATATTGAAACGATCAAATATCCCACCTTGACCCATCAGAATAGAAGCAGCTCTCGGCGTTCCAAGCTAGAAGTTTGCAAAGTTAGAATTTCAATCAAACGCGTGCAGTTATCACTGCTGCAAAGATACTCTTTTATATGTCAGCTGTCAGCTGTCACTTGAGATTGAGCATCAGTGGCAAACAAAGCCTCTTGGATATTATGTAAGATGACGTAAGTAACGTTGTGACAAGTTGAACCCGGATGGCTGTGCTGCTTTCATTCCTAACCAGCTGAAGATGTTTTCACCAGCCCAAGAATGCAATTTCGGCAGATTCCCACGCTGTCACAGTAAGATAATTGCTTCAATGTCTAGCTATGGTACGTGTTGCATGTATAACGAATTGTTCCAGAGGTCGTCGGTGGACTCGGTGCTGCTAGCTATGGTACGTGTTGCATGTATAACGAATTGTTCCAGAGGTCGTCGGTGGACTCGGTGCTGCTAGCTATGGTACGTGTTGCATGTATAACGAATTGTTCCAGAGGTCGTCGGTGGACTCGGTGCTGCTCGCTATGGTACGTGTTGCATGTATAACGAATTGTTCCAGAGGTCGTCGGTGGACTCGGTGCTGCTCGCTATGGTACGTGTTGCATGTATAACGAATTGTTCCAGAGGTCGTCGGTGGACTCGGTGCTGCTAGCTATGGTACGTGTTGTATGTATAACGAATTGTTCCAGAGGTCGTCGGTGGACTCGGTGCTGCTCGCTATGGTACGTGTTGCATGTATAACGAATTGTTCCAGAGGTCGTCGGTGGACTCGGTGCTGCTAGCTATGGTACGTGTTGTATGTATAACGAATTGTTCCAGAGGTCGTCGGTGGACTCGGTGCTGCTAGCTATGGTACGTGTTGTATGTATAACGAATTGTTCCAGAGGTCGTCGGTGGACTCGGTGCTGCTAGCTATGGTACGTGTTGTATGTATAACGAATGCTAACCACAAAAAAAAACATTTGTTTTTAAAAAACCATATGAGGTCTATCACATCCCCCACCCCCTTCAAAAAAATAATGTAAGAAATGTCTGCTTTCAAAATTTGTGAAATCGGTAAGTAGCTGAGGTCTTCTCGGGACATGCGAAGTCAAGTAATCGGAAGGGTTGCATCCCTTGTAATCATGACCGAACAATCGTGAATTGTGGTGTTTTTCGATGCATATTAGCATGTTAACGGCATATTCTACGTCCCTCATCGATTTCCTTAAGAGGGAATGCAATTTTGCAGATGACAGTGAAACAGCGATTATTCGGTCATGATTACAAGGGATGCAACCCTTCCGATTACTTGACTTCGCATGTCCCGAGAAGACCTCAGCTACTTACCGATTTCACAAATTTTGAAAGCAGACATTTCTTACATTATTTTTTTGAAGGGGGTGGGGGATGTGATAGACCTCATATGGTTTTTTAAAAACAAATGTTTTTTTTTGTGGTTAGCATATCAGTTATTTTTGATATATTTAAAGAGTTTATATGGTTTGTTTAGCTTCTGTTTAGCAAATGAACCAACAATTCATAAGCTTTTTTCACCACTATGCCTGAGTGATTATCAATCTCATGCTTAGGTATATATACCTATTTTAAAATAAGTTATTTTGAAAGATTCTAGGGCTCTGTATTATTCTTTCTTGAGTAATTACGTTTGTCTGTGACAGGCCCTACAAAATGTTTTATGTTTGAAAAATACCTTAAAATACACCTTTTCCCAAGAACTTATGTTTTTATGGAAACACAATATTAAATTTAATCTTATAATATAAGAAAATAACCCGAACAAACTCCTAAATACACAATAACTAACACAGCAAATTGATATAGGTAATCACTAATCCGTATCCAGTCTGGCGACGATCATGAAGTTCGAACATGGCGGGTTCGAAACAAGGAACACGAATGACGTATTTCCGTCTAATTTTTCGGTCAAATATTTCGTCAAAAAACGGACTCGTAAAACGTGCTAATTTCAGTATAGGAATTTGTACAGGAGCGTCACTTCAAACATTAATATACACGAAACCCACACGACTCGGCGTCTAAACGAATATGATAAATAACCGCTGACCTGACAAGATGCTATCTGCAAATTAAGAACATTGTACGTCTTGTGGATAAATATTTCGTTCCCCTCAGTAACCCAACTTCATTTTCTGTTATGTAAAGTATACAGTGGTAACCGGGAGTCGAGGGGTGTACAAGGATCGGGGTAATAGACCTCATCGGGAGGTTACCACCTCCCCCAATTGTTCCAGAGGTCGTCGGTGGACTCGGTGCTGCTCGCTGACCTGCTCTACCTGTCGGTCGCCATGATGCAGATCGGTGTCTTCTGCTGGTTCGGCAGCGAGCTGCAGGCGAGGGGCGAGGTCGTCGCGGCTGCAGGCTACGGGGCGGGCTGGCCGGCGCGGGGGACGCGCTTCCGACGCACGCTCGCCGTGTTGATGCTGCGCGCGCAGCACCCGATACTGGTCGTCGGCGGGCGGTTCTACGAGCTCACCTTGCACACGTTCGTTGCGGTCAGCGCTCATCTTTCAACGAGATGTGATTCATTCGTTGTTGGTTGATGCTTGTTGCTTGCTTGCTTGTTGCTTGCTTGCTTGCTGCTTGCTTGCTTGCTTGCTTGCTTGCTTGCTTGCTTGCTTGCTTGCTGCTTGCTTGCTTGCTGCTTGCTTGCTTGCTTGCTTGCTTGCTTGCTTGCTTGCTTGCTTGCTTGCTTGCTGCTTGCTTGCTTGCTTGCTTGCTTGCTTGCTTGCTGCTTGCTTGCTTGCTTGCTTGCTTGCTTGCTTGCTTGCCTGCTTGCTTGCTTGCTTGCTTGCCTGCTTGCTTGCTTGCTTGCTTGCTTGCTGCTTGCTTTGCTTGCTTGCTTGCTTGCTTGCTTGCTTGCTGCTTGCTTGCTTGCTTGCTTGCTTGCTTGCTGCTTGGTGCTTGGTGCTTGCTGCTTGGTGCTTGCTTGCTTGCTTGCTTGCTTGCTTGCTTGCTTGCTTGCTTGCTTGCTGCTTGGTGCTTGCTTGCTTGCTTGCTTGCTGCTTGCTTGCTTGCTTGCTTGCTTGCTTGCTGGGTGACAGTCGGTTGTCCGTGCTGCATTATGCCGGCAAGGTGAACGATCTGGGTTCGATTACCGGCACGGATACAATCTAGGGATGGATATTCCGTATCTTAGAGCATGCAACAAGGATTTGAGAATTGTTTTCATTGAGAATCGCGTCTGTTTTGTTCGTGTGCGCAGATCTGTCGCGCATCCATCTCCTACTTCTCCGTGCTCCGCCAGGTGGCGCAGGACACGTGACATGGCTGCGCCTGCGCCCTGCAATCCTGTGTCATGCTCGTAGCTCGCCTGCGCCAAAGCGTTTTTTTTTTTTAAAATTCATACAAGCCGGCATATAATTTTGAATTCTACCAGCAAATAAATGGATGTTGAATCAGATATTGTCTTGTCTTCTTTCTACCATGGACAAGGAAGGTTCCTTCTGTTCCCTGTAGCTTTCTGCATAGCTTTCATATGGTCATATGGCTTTCAAGGACACGTGACCTTGGTGTACTCTATGCTTGCACCCCTGTTGAACACAATCTGACATCACTTGACAATCCGGCTTCCTAGAAAATATCACACTCCAGACTTAATAAAACATTACGTGCAGTTTAAACAGATTACAACTTTTTTGTTTGATTATTTAATTGCAGAAATGTAGAATTTAGTGCTATTGCAGTTGATTTTGCGTGAATCAAGCGGAGCTATTTGGCACAAAAGACCTATTTCACTCACAGAATAATGACGACAGTTATCCACTGAACGTAAAAATATTAATAATCTCTGCTAAATAACAAAGGAAGATAGAGAAATCACAACCCGAATTGCTCTGCCTGCAATTCCTCTGCTCGCAGATGCGAGATTATTAGACAGTTTCAAATTCTCGACAATTTTCAACCACTAACACCAAGCTGCTTCCATTAAATGCGATATGAGAGCCCTTCCTTAGACAAAGCTTGAAATGTGAGACGTAATCTCGTTTGTGTGGTTCTGTAATTAGTTGAAAAAGGGTTAAAACTGGTTGCGAAGAAATATCCAATACTGAGATGAAATTATAGAAGTTTGAACAGGCAAAGGTATATATTGACTCGACAAATCGGTCCCTCGAATGTCAGTTTGAGAATTAATTACCTTAGTTCATATTTATTTTCCTTCAATTATTTATTCAATGTCATGATTTAAAAAAACCTCGTCGGTATATTTGAATAGAAAACAGCGAAAGCTAAATCAGAAATGAAGACGTGTTTAACCTTCGATTTGGATCAACGCTCGCCTTTCATCGCTGTTCAACAACGACACACAAATATTAGAGGTAAACATGGGACTCAATTCAACAATGCACTTTCCGCATTGCTGAAATCAAGGTTATCAAGGTTAATAAAATATTTTATATTTATTATAATCATTGTCATTGTTTTTGACGTGGGAGGTTCTGGGGAAATTGTGCTCTTACAAAGTTAAGATTTTCGGAAGGAAGAAGAACACTAAGGAGAACAAGATTTACTTGAAAATACAACCAGAAGTTTTTCAGTCCCTTGAAGCATGGAGTTCCAACAAAATAAGTGAGTGGAATGGAAGTATCAATGATTTGAAATAAGTTTCTTCACAAAATAAAATTACTTGGAAAAACACATTCGCCTTCAGCCAGTTAGATTCACCATGGAAAGAAGAACAAGAAGTCAGTCCAAAGGCGATGGAAAAAATTTGGGGGAAGAAATTGCTTTGACAGATATGTCAAAAAGAGGAAAGTGCGAGGAATGCAAGAAATTAGTTAGGAAGGGAGCAAGATGTGGAGTGTGCATGATTTGGACTCACTATCATTGCATGAGGAAAGATGATGAGGTTGAACACGTAGAAGAAAAATGGACTTGCAGAGACTGCAACACTAATAAGGACTGTGAAATCATACTTGATTGTAATAATGGGGTGACACAAAACAGCAAGAAGGTTGGACCAAGAATGACTACGGAGGAACTTGTAAAATGGACAACTAAATGTATTAGATATGAAGAACAGGAACATGGTAAAAATAAAGTTGCAGGGAGAAAAGGAAAGAGAAGCAGAGTACTACGGTCAGAAGTGGTCAAGGGAATGATAGCTACTTTCATGTACATGGGAGAAAGGCTAAAAACCTTGGAGAAGAAGGTAGAGAAACTGGAAAATAAAATAAAGTTGGAAAGCAAGGTTGGAAATGAGGAAATCACACCTAGTACTGCTCCTAATGAACAAGAGAAAATACAAGAAGAGAAAAAAGATAGAAGTGAGGGAGAAAATGGAAGTATAGAAAGAAATAGAGAAAAAAGTCAAACATTTGAAATGGGCTTAGAGAAGTTTAATGACCAAGAATGTACTGTTCTTATGGGTGACGTTGGAGGGCATGAAGCTGGAGAGTTTTGTAAGAGTCATAAAAGGTACAGAGCAAAAGCAGAACCTAGAATAAGTATAGAAGATTTTTCAAGAAGAATGTCACAAGAATATTATATAAACAGCCTGGATAACTCTCGAACAGTGATAGTGAAGTTAGGGGATAGAGAAGTGAGAGAAGGAAAGAATAAAGAAGAGATTATAGAAGACTTGTGTAAAGTCATGCAAGAAACGAGGAGAGTGGTTGGAGAGAATGTGAAGCTCTGTTTAGTTGGCTTGAATAGTTATAATGGAAGATATTACATCAACAAAGAATTGAAGGAAAGAATCAAAATAATAAATTGTACATTTATTGAAGTAGAACGGGTGGCAACTAATCCTAAAAATAGAGTAGAATATAATAAGGAGCTTGGGAGGAAGATAAGAAAGAAAGCAGAAGAAGAAGAAAATAATCCGGTGAAGGATTTTCGAGATCGTTGGTTTGGAAAGAAAACAAAATAATCAAGAATGCAGATATGAAATCGAATCAACAGAAGGGGTGTCATGAAATGAGAAAAAGAAGCAAGAGAAAGAAGCAAGTTACAATGACAATTGGTACTTTGAACATAGTTTCACTAACTGGGAAAGTGGAAGAAATTGTAGACATGATGAAGGAAAGAAAACTAAGCATTTTAGGACTGAGTGAATGCAAGTGGAAGGGATGTGGGGAGAAACATTTAAGAGATGGTTTCAAGTTGTGGTGGTCAGGGGGAACCGAAGGAAAAAACGGTGTAGGAATGGTAGTCAGTGAGAATTTAAAGGACTTTGTGACATGCGTGGAAAACAGGAATGACAGGATAATGAAGATATCGCTCAAATTAAGCACGAAGTTATCACTGGATGTTGTACAAATTTATGCCCCACAGACGGGAAGACCTATGAATGAAAAAGATGAGTTTGAACAGGACCTTGAAAGAGAAATATTGTCATCAAACAATTTAGTAATGATTGGAGATTTTAATGCAAAAATAGGAAATGACAATACAGGATACGAGGAGGTTATGGGTCCACATGGATTTGGTAACAAAAATAGAGAAGGAGAGAAAATGCTTGAATGGTGTGAGAGAAATTCAATCCAGATAGGTAACAGCTGGTTCAAGAAAAGAAGAAACCAACAAGTAACAAGATATGGGTATGGTGAGACAATTCCTGAATCTGTAATAGATTATATATGTATAGGAAGACACTTAAGAAGGCACCTAATGGATGTACAAGTGTGTCCATCAATAGCACTAGGCAGTGACCATAGGCTTTTGATAGGAAAATTTCGATTAGAGATACAAAAGCCAGTGAAGAAGGCAAGGAACGATAGGTTGAAGGTTTGGAAACTTCAAGAACTTGGAAGGCAAAGAGAGTTTAAGGAGATAATCGACAACAACTTACCGAATGGGGAGTTGCGAGGAGTTGAAGAAGAGTGGAATGAATTCAAATCAGTGTTTGTTTTGGCTACAGAAAAAGTGTGTGGGAGAGCTACAGGAATGAAGAAGAAGAAAGAAACGAAATGGTGGACTGAAAATGTAAGAGAAGCAGTGAGAAAGAAAAATAGACTGTGGAAAAAATATCTAAAGGAGAGATCTCTGGAAAATGAGGATAAATACCGAGAAGTGAAAAAAGAAGTTATCCAAATTGTTCAAGAAGAAAAGGAGAAAGCAATGGATGAGTTAGTTAATAAATTAGAGAAGGATTTCGAGGGGAACAAGAAATTGATTTATGGACTAATAAGGAACAAAAGAGAACAGAAAGAAGATTTGTTGTGCATGAAAGATGACAAAGGGGAGTTATCATGCAACCCTCAAGACGTATTAGAAATTTGGAGAAAATATTTTGATAATCTGTTAAATATAGAATCACATATTACTGCCACAGATGAACTGATTGATCATAGTACTGTCGATGGACACAGTCAAGATGTAGAAGAGTTGACTGAAGAAGAAATAAGTGAAACTGAAGTATGGAGAGCACTCGGTGAAATGAAAAATGGTAGATCTCCCGGTGTAGATGAGGTAACAACTGACATGATTAAAGCGGCTGGTGTGAACGGTGGGAAATGGTTATTTCGGGTAATTCTCACAATATGGAAAGAAAAGAAGATCCCAGAAGATTGGAGTAAAGGAGTAATTGTACCAGTTTTTAAGAAAGGAGATCGGAAAGTATGTGGAAACTATAGGGGAATAACTTTGATGTGTCAATGCGCAAAATTATATGAAAAGATAATTGACTTGAGATTGAAAGGATATGTGGAGGAAGGTATACGTGAAGAGCAATGCGGTTTCAGAAGGGGCCGGGCTACGATTGATGCCATATTTACAATACGACAGATCATGGAGAGAAGGTGGGAGAGTGGACAAGATATGCACATGGTTTTTATAGATTTGGAAAAAGCATACGACAGACTACCAAGAAGAATAGTGTGGGATTGCCTTAAGAAGAAAAATGTAAGAAGTGGACTGATAGAAAGGATAAGATCAACTTACAAGAACAGCAGCAGTTGTGTCCAGACAGATGTGGGAAGAACTGAATGGTTTGTGGTTGAAGAAGGTGTTCGGCAAGGTAGTGTGTTATCTCCATTTCTTTTTTTGATTGTAATGGATGAATTACTGAGATCGGTAGAGAAAAATGAAAGATTAGAATCACGAACGATAATATATGCCGATGATCCCTTACAGAAAAATAAGGTAGTAAACTAGTCGTGAAAGAGTCGTTCTGATCGCAAACAAGTCGTTTTGTGATAGTCAGGTAGTATTCGAGTCGCTAAAAGGTAGTTTGTTGTTGTGAAGACGTCTAACAGTCGTGAAACGGTCGCAAAAAGATCGCTTATGAGACGTCAGAGACGACCGAATTACGATGCACTGAAAAGGGTCGTGAAACGGTCGCTAAAAGGTAGTTTTGAAGACGTCGGAAGCGATCGAAATGCGATGCAAACACAAGAGACGTTAAACAGTCGCAAAGCAATAGTTTTTAAGACGTCAGAGACTATCGAATTGCGACGCGTTAAAAAGGGTCGTGAAACGGTCGCTAAACGATAGTTTTCAAGACGTCGGAGGCGATCGAAATGCGATGCAAACATAAGAGACGTTAAACAGTCGCAAAGCAATCGTTTTTAAGACGTCAGAGACTATTGAATTGCGATGCAAATACAAGGGACGTTAAACAGTCGCAAATCAATCGTTTTTAAAACGTCAGAGGCGATCGAATTGCGACGCGTTAAAAAGGGTCGTGAAACGGTCGCTAAACGATAGTTTTCAAGACGTCGGAGGCGATCGAAATGCGATGCAAACATAAGAGACGTTAAACAGTCGCAAAGCAATCGTTTTTAAAACGTCAGAGACTATCGAATTGCGATGCAAATACAAGGGACGTTAAACAGTCGCAAATCAATCGTTTTTAAGACGTCAGAGGCGATCGAATTACGATGCCAAAAGAGTGACATCAAACGCTGGTTATTCGAACGTTTATGAGACTTATTTGAATCTTCGAAATTTAATTTAATAAATTAAGTACCGTCGGCAAACAACCCAGCAAACACACCCCACGGGCACTGTGGGATTCGTGGGTGGTGCGGGGTAAGCGGGAGGTAATCTGTGCGTTTCCCGTGCGGAAGCCTGGAATCGCCCTCCCCCCCCCCCCAATTCCCGTGCGGGAGCCGCATGGTAGCCACATAGTCGCAACCCCGCACTATGCAAAATCCCTGTCCCACACACTGCCCACAACATGCCCACATCCCTGTCCCACCCACTGCCCACATTGCACCCGCATTGCACCCCCGCTCAGCCCGCACTGGACCCGCAAACTCCCCACACGACAAACGTATGCCGCAGTGAACGACCTCGATATTATTCTTCAAATCAAACTAATAATTTCTTTCTACCAATGTTGAGGATTTTATACAGCAAGATTAATCAATATCTCTGTCATTTCAAACAGATTTCAAACCAACACTTGACTGACAAGAAAACATTATGTTACCCGCAAATAAACATGCCTATGATCAAAACATTTGCCTCGTATCTCACGCATTTTTCGTCCTAGAGACATGACTCAAAGTGCGTGTTTCATGAAAAATTTATGTGAACGCGACTAATTTTAATAACATTTCAATCGGACACATTGACCACTTATCGCAATCATTTCGGCTGGCCGGAAAGGAAGGGTCAGCATCTGGTTTTAAATCCTTACAAAATTCTATTGTATTCGATTTCCATACAGTTCTCGGTCTCAGCCTCCACAACCCTCACACCCCAAAGCGACCGCATGGCAGGGAAAATTCTACAGGTCTTGCTTTCAACAAAGGCTTGAGCACGCGATGAGCACGCTGCTCTGATTGGTGGGATGTCAGATAGCGCGCTCATATTTCAAACTCTGCTTTTCATAATTCTGGCTTTGACTGGAGAATATGATACAGTTCTTTGGACTATTGGAAAATTTAATAGATCGAGGAAAATTAAAATTTAATGGTAAAATTGTGGAAGGGAACTTGATAAATGTGAAAGTGCGACCTATATCATTACAATGTAAAAGGCTGACTTACTGTTAAATGGCAATACAACATGTCAAGAACATTATTAAGTCAAATTTTTCCTCAAATTTATTTTTCTAAAATACGAGTCCGTGTTAGGGGACTAAGATGTCTTTTTGAGTCAACTTGAGACATGTTATGATTTTGACCGGTGCCCATGACACTCGTAAATGTGTAATTTTCGGGGTGGATTTTCGCGAAGTGTTTGATAAATGTATAAATTTGACTATATTATAATCAATTGTAATGAATTGAAATAGGGGATTACTAATTGTTCACATCAAGTTACACCCCACGTCAAATTTCGGTAATTTTTTTTGGGAAAAGCTTTGTTTCTTTTTTAAAAGCTCTGCTATGAAGCAGAATTGCAAATAGAGCTCTAGTTGATTAACCAGCACCATCAAATATTCCTACATGATGAAATTTTGGGTCATTACATATGAGTTCCAAAAAATCCAATTTGCTATTGGCCATATTTTTAGCCAGCTCATAATCGACTTGCTAGAGTTGTTCACATTTGCCGAGATGTAAATTACGGGCCTGATTTACACGAACCCTTCATGCGAACCGGGCTTAGAGGTTTTGTGATGGTTACTGGTTCATATATTTTATTTTCCATAATGAACACAGCTGTATAATTGTTATATAAAGATGTGGACATCTCTTATCGTTTTCACGATCGAGTATTCAGCTCGACTACACAATTCTGATGGGTATTAACTCTTGTAAATATTATTTATAATTATTTCATGGGCGTTGCAGCCCAACGGGAAAAACGAAAAACATTGCCACTGAAATCGTGTGTTTTTTTCAGATCATACAGTTTTGTGACCAATAAGTCGAGATTTTTTTTTTCAAATTCCATTTCGATTGTCATCCAATTTAAAATCCTAATGTGTGGTTCATACATCGAGCGTCCTTTTAGTTTTAACGTCTTTTTGATTTCGGCCTCCAGCAACTATTTATAGTAAAAATCACATTGATAAGAAGCGTAGTTCGTTTTTGTTTTGTTTCTACTGTTAAAATCGCTACTAACGTCATCTCTTTGCTAGGAGTTTGTCTAACATTTCCTTTGCGCACACGCTCACAATTTTCACCGACAATATTTTGTCGAAGATCTCGAATACCATGTGTTAAAATTTCAACCCAACGCGCTCCACCATTCTTCAGAAAGGTTTCGGAGAGGCAACATGCAGGAGTGGCTGCAGGTAGTGAATACAGTTTCAAGAAGTCTAGCTTCAAGAATCAATCATGGACCAGCAAATGGACAAGGTGAGATTTTTTTAAAATTACATTAATATAGAAATAGTAATATTTTATGTAGATGCAATATTAATTGTCAACTACCCCGCATGACCGATCCCTTGTGACATAGACAACTGCCAGACAAGTCCAGGCAAGATTTTACATGTGAAAACGTGGAAAATAAGTTGGAAGGACGATATTTTTTTATAAGCTGGAGAAGCTTTGGATTTATCTGTGAATGTTCGGACATTTCCGAACGAATACATTTACCATTATAAAAGTGAACACAGTCACAATCTCATTTATATCAATTAATTTTCAGTCATCTTCAGCATTTTACTATCTTCGAATGAAAATTAATTGTGCTTATAAATTTGTGTTCTTCCACCACAGATTGAGCGTAACCGAGATCAGATGTGTGGGTGAACCTGAACCGCGTTGGTGTACGCGGCTGGGGAGCAAACTCTCATCAGAAATTATGACAATTTCCCAGCTGGCCACGATGTCGACGGCCGGCCAGGGCCTCAACGCTGCTATCCCCAGGCGGAAGCCGCAAGCATCTACCGTGAGTTTGAAATCCACTTTTCTAGGAAGTTACAGATTGTGTCAAGCGTCCACCAAATCGTGATTCAGTCAGGGTATTCATACAAGCTCAAATCAAAAATTACAATTTTTTTGATTTTTGTATGAAGTAATTTGTTTGGTCGATCTCACTGTCGATACTTGTCTTCGGCTATGGAATGTATGAACAAGACGGAAACTTGTACCGACACCTGCAGGTGGTAGGGTTGAATGGCCGTCCGAATGTCGGGGTTGGGAACTTGGGTCCACTATTGTTATCGCATTGTGTGCAGACCTTGCGGTTTACTATAACGGGACAAATAGCCGCCTGGGTGATGTGCTAATTCCCAAGTAACGTGGGATTTCAATCGAGCAAATCTTGCTTCCTAAATATCTTCAGATAATTAATTCTTGATGGACATCAGAACTTCATCATAGACAAATAAATTATCAACATTATGACATTTCTAGTTTCCGTCGAGCCGGCGGCGGCACCCCCACCATACCACCAATAATCTACCTGATTTCTAATCGGTGCTATCCTTCGTTGTTTCAGAATTCGTCAACAAGAACATGACAGCCGCCGGCCTCTCCACGAAGGCGTTTAAAGAGACAATCAACAGGAATTGTGTGAAGGCGCGCGGACGACGGGCAAGTCGGTCCACAGCATCGAGGAGACTGTCACCACGAATATGCCATCGCCGAAAGATGAGAAACAGATGTAAATTTACAACCCAAAAAATAAATGCTTTGAAACTCTATATACTGGTTAATAAAATAATATACCCTACAATATTTACCAATGCCAACTCCCCTTCCCGACTAGCTATCTGAGATATTTATATGCTAATTTTGTAGAAAATATTATTTGTGGGTCCGATTTACGATCTAAAGGCGATCGAAATACGACTCAAAAACGATTCAAATACGTCTGTTTAGTCACCTTTTAACTACCTTTTGGCGAGCTTTGGACGACTGTTTTGCGATCGAAAGACGACTCAAAAACGATTCAAATACGTCCGTTTTGTGATCTTTCAACAACCTTTTTACGAGCTGTTGACGACTGGTTTGCGATCGAAATACGCACCTTTTGTCATCCTTTTACTACCTTTTGGTCGGCTCTATTCATTGACGATCTGTTTGCGATCTAAAGACGACCCAAAGACGACTCAAAAGCGATCGAGGGAGATCGTAAAAGGGTAGTTTTTAGATCGCAAAAGGATCATATTTTTCAGATTCCAGACTCTTTTACGACGTAAAAACGACCTTTCAAAACGGTCGCTTTTAAATAGTCTGAGACGACTTAAAAACGTCCTGTTTTTTCTGTAAGGGATGTGCTTATTTGGGGAGATAGTAGGGAAGAGTTACAAGAAAAGATAAACAGATGGAGTGAAGAAGCTAAGAAGATGGGATTACAAATCAGCCAGGAAAAGAGCGAAGTAATGACAATGGAAAGAAAAAATAATCATAGAGGAAGAGCGGCATTAATACTAAAAAACAAGGAATTGAAAGAGGTGGAGGTTTTTAAATATTTGGGGAGTGAATTAAATAAGAAGGCTAAAATAGATGGAGAGGTGAAAGACAGAGTGCGGAAATCAGAAATATTTTATCAATCAGTTAGAAAATTACTGTGGGAGAAAAAGTTCCCAGTAAAATGTAAATTGATCATGTACAACATGTACTTCATACCGATATTGACATATGCGGCAGTGACATGGGCGATGGGAGGAAATGAGGGAAGAATGGTGGAGGCAGCAGGAATGAAGTTCCTGAGAAGTGTAAATGGGGTGACAAAAATGGATAAAGTAAGAAGTAGCAAAATCAGAAAAGAATTAGGTGTGGAAAGATTAGGATTTAAGATGGGAAGAGAAAGACTACGTTGGTTTGGACATGTGAAAAGGATGGATGAGATAAGAATGCCCAAGATAGAATTTGAAAAAACTGTAGTCGGAAGAAGAAAGGTGGGAAGACCGAGAGAGAAGTGGAGTGGTTTGATTAAAGAAGATTTAGAGAAGAGACAAAGGAATTGGAAGAAGGTAGAGTTAGAGAAATTGTGGGAAGATAAAGAAGCATGGAAAGCGTTAGTGGAAATGGAAGAAGAAGAAGAGAAGAGTGAAGAAGAGGAAGAAGTAATATCGACAGGCCTGGCCAGCCGGATCACTTTGAGAAGGCCTTAATTTGTGTTTTTTTGCTGTACAAAAAATCATTGACCCTAACGGACAAATAAAAATTGATTATTATTATTATTATATAAATATTGTTAAAAAACTCGCAAGATTCCATTCAATCAGCATGACGTCATGATAGCCACTCGCTAAAGCCAGGCAGAGCAATTCGGGTTGTGATTTCCCTGTCTCCCTTTGTTATTTAGCAGAGATTTTTAATATTTTTTTGCAAACTGGTAGCACGTCCAGTGGGTGTCTGACGTCACAAACTGGTAGCACGTCCAGTGGGTATCTGACGTCACAAACTGGTAGCACGTCCAGTGGGTATCTGACTTCACAAACTGGTAGCACGTCCAGTGGGTGTCTGACGTCACAAACTGGTAGCACGTCCAGTGGGTATCTGACGTCACAAACTGGTAGCACGTCCAGTGGGTATCTGACGTCACAAACTGGTAGCACGTCCAGTGGGTGTCTGACATCACAAACTGGTAGCACGTCCAGTGGGTATCTGACGTCACAAACTGGTAGCACGTCCAGTGGGTATCTGACATCAGGAAAAGGAAAATGAAAGTAGGGCCCATTTTAAAAAGTGCTGGTGGTTGTGGGGAGTGGGGGAGGAATCAGAAGCCTGTTGATGAGAGAAGATTTCAAAGACAAAAAAAAATTCACAATTGCACTTAAAAAATGACGACCTTAACAACTGGTGGGAAGGGGGTAGGGGGAGGGGGTGGCTTCACGGCCCAAAATTTGGAGAAAATCGTTTCGACTTTGAAGGCCCCTGTATAAGTTAAAATGTAATTTGATTCAATTTTTTTTTCATTTTCAATTTAATTTTTGGATTTAATTTTTTTCTATGTACCAATTCTTTTATTCTTTTGGTGGTAGGGTGTGGAGATTGGGGGGTGTTGACGTATTTACCTCTCATTTCATCTTTATAATGTTATGTTGATGATTTGTATGCCACAGCGACGTCTCTTAAGTAAAAGCGAACTAATTTCTTTTTGTTTGCTATCACTTTTAACTGCTCTTTTCGGACAACTAACCACAAAAAATTCGATTTTTAAAAATTTGTACCATTCGAGACCGACAATATTTTGGTCACCCCTGAACCAAATATTTACTTCTTTGTTACCAAAGGACGCGTAATTTTGTAAGCTACAAAATTACCGCTGTAGCTTTCTGTATGTCTGCAAAAGCGCCATCAAAATAACGATAATATGAAAAAACAGCCCTGAAACACATGGAACTTACCGCCCATGGCCCGATAGCACTTCCTTATCGCAAAGAGAATCTCACGAATTTGCTATAGATTCATCGCTCGTCCTTGTCCTTGGCCAGTCGTTGTCACAAGCTGGTGTCTGCTGCTTCGATGACAGCTAGAGACTTTCTATCCTTCAGTCTCGAGTATATAAAAAATAAAATATTGTAAAAATATTTATATTATAAATAAAATTCAAAATAAATACAAGTAAAAATTGAAATTGAAGACGAGGTCGAATAATATCTTGAAGAAAACACAGCGTAGATTCGTGAGGCTGGTAGGATTCGTGGTATTCGCAGAGGAAATAGTTTATAAATAAGCAATTATCATGAGTGATTTCGAGGACGCTGCCGAGGTTCCATCGACATTTGAAAACTTCACACCGTTTGAGTCGGCTAAATGGTAAGAATATTTATATAGTGTTCCACTCGCCAGCCAAAAAGTTGAAAATAACATGGGTTTAGGTAGTTAGACAACAGGTTATGGGCAAAACACGGATTTCGGACAGTTGGGCCTGGTAAATTTCTGTAAAATAATTCACTAGATAATTTTATTTTCTTAATTTTTTAATTTTTTTTTGTGGTTTGTGGGTTTTTGGCAAGAATTTGGCACAAAGCGTACGCGAAACTTCCATTCATTGAGATCTCAAATACAATTTACGTTGTCTGATGAAAATATACTTATTTTTTTCCAAATATATTGGGATGGTTGTAGGGGCAACTCCCAGTTTTAGCGAGGACGTCTGTATTTCCGGATGGAACTGGAACTTTAGGAGATGAAATTTTCACCCAATAGGAAGTCGCCGGTGGACTGGGAAGTGTTCCCAGGTCACGAGGTCAACGAGACGCCGACCCAGTACCACCGACCGAGACTGTACCAAACCCAAACACCCAAACAGCAGATGGGAGTCATTGAGGTAAGACAGGGAGATTTAATCCTACTGATTGATTGCCGGTGTTTAACGACGCACTGTTTTGACAGCTGGCACCGTGGCGCTGGTCTATAATGAAAGGGTGATGATGAACCTAACCTATGGCTAGAAGGGAGGAGGGGAAACCCGGTGATTCATTGATTGATTGCCGGTGTTTGACGACGCACTGTTTTGACAGCTGGCACCGTGGCGCTGGTCTATAATGAAAGGGTGATGATGAACCTAACCTATGGCTAGAAGGGAGGAGGGGAAACCCGGTGATTCATTGATTGATTGCCGGTGTTTAACGACGCACTGTTTTGACAGCTGGCCCTGTGGCGCTGGTCTATAATGAAAGGGTGATGATGAACCTAACCTATGGCTAGAAGGGAGGAGGGGAAACCCGGGGCCGGCACGTAGCCTACTCCTGTCGAAAAGCACAGAGGGGACCCCCGGCTTTACGTCCCTTCCGAAGGACGGTGCAACTCGAACGACAGGATTCCTCCGCTAATCCGTGCTGTCGAGAGGTTGACAAGCAAGGCGAGTGAAGTTGTCGTACTGACTTCAAACCCTCCGACCTCTCTCCCGAACAGAACTGATCATGTGCATGATGGTCACCCATAAAACACCTGGCTCAGCGCGATGTTGCTTAACTTCGGTGATCTCACGAGAACCGGTGTTTCCAACGTTGCCAAACCGTTCGGTAATTAAATCCTACTCATTAAAATTTTCTTAAAATCATTAAAAGCTATTAGTCAAAATTAATGCCAATTCATAGTGTACGAAATATATTTTAAGTTGCCAATTTTTCTTTATTTCTAACTGTATTATTTGATGAGCGTAGCGAGCGAAGGTTGAGTGTGGCTAGTCAAACCTTAGAGGTTTTAGAAGCACTTCAAATCGATCCTAAAGGTCCAAATGTGTGTTTTTCGGCTTGAGCTCGGACTCGGAGCGATCGAGCGTCGAGTGCGACCCCTGCACGCTCCATCGCCCATCCCGCCGCACGGCGCGACACAAATACAGCCCCACGGCCAAACTAAAAAACGTACGCTTACACTTCAAACTACAAACTTGTTCACAACAGATTGATGCACCAATGGAAAAAATTAATTGACAAGTTTACAGACGAAAAATTTCTTGTAAAGTGTAAATATATTTTTCAATAATTTTTTTGGGCAAGACGAGGGCCCAAAATGGCTACCAAAAATTTTATTTAGCAAGAGAATATTTTTGTTGGTCTATAAAAAAAAGTTTCAGATTTCTATCTTTGAAACGCACCCGACAGGAATTATTCTACTAAACCTCTGCACCCCCACCCCCTGCCAGGGGTGCGAGGAAGGGTTCAGGACCTTCATATGCACCCATCTAAATAGGTGTCATGTTGTAATCATGTCTATCGAGCAACTTGCCACTGGGCCATAGACTAGTGTTAAGATTAGACGAGCCTCAAGTAAGAAAAAAAAAATGTATTCTATAGACATAAATCTGGACTGATTTTTTTTATTACTTCTACTATCCTCATAATCCTCCTAGTCAGATGGTACCTAGTTCCAATTGCTCTTTGGTTCAATGATCTATGTGTGCAACCGTTTGCTGGTATGCATTAGGCGGTCATTATTCTCTACTAAGTGAGAATTCACAACACATTGAGCAGTGGGAAGTTATCTAAACCAAAGGCGAATAGTTTAAGGGGTTCAATTCAGTAAAATGTTCAATCAAGTGAGCATAAAATGACATAAACACGTCGCCTAGAACTTGAAGGGGAACCCAACGCAAAGATATCAAAAATCTGTGTTTATTTTTGGCCTGTCGGCCGGGAACAAACAAGCCTATCAAACCCAAAAAAAGACACAGATTTTCTGCATGAAATTGATAAGGCCGAATACATAACACGGGTCAGCTTTAACGTTTTGCAAGCTGTTTACAAATTGAAATATTTTTTATAAGTAATAATTTGTATGAGATTGAAACATTTTCGTGCATTTCATGCATATGAAATGGAATGCATTTAATATGGAATTTCAAAGCTTTTTTTTACCTTATATAAAATCCTTAAATTTGTAGCCTTCAACTTTTTTTCGTATCCGACATGTGACCATGTGACTTTGTGGCTATGTGGCTATGTGACTATGTGGCTATGTGGCTATGTGACTATGTGACTATGTGACTATGTGACTATGTGGCTATGTGACTATGTGGCTATGTGACTATGTGGCTATGTGACTATGTGACTATGTGGCTATGTGACTATGTGGCTATGTGACTATGTGGCTATGTGACTATGTGGCTATGTGACTATGTGGCTATGTGGCTATGTGACTATGTGACTATGTGACTATGTGACTATGTGGCTATGTGACTATGTGGCTATGTGACTATGTGACTATGTGACTATGTGGCTATGTGACTATGTGACTATGTGGCTATGTGACTATGTGACTATGTGGCTATGTGGCTATGTGGCTATAGTGGCTAATGGCTATGTAGCTATGTTTCATCGACAGCGTAACCCTTTCTATAAATTGGGAAAACCGAATGAAAACGTCGGGAAATGGTCTGTATCTGTTCTCCATCTTCGGGATTAGACCGTTACAACAGTTTACCTGCGATTTGAAACGGTTTTATTTGAAAATTATGGAAAACTCCATTTGTCGTCTAGGCTGGACAAAGTTTGACAGCTACTGATTTCGCTTGGCCGAAATTCATTGCCTCTGGATTCGATCGGCTTGCACGAATTTTTGAATCTCTAGCTACAAATTCAAGTTGCAGTGACTTCAATATACTTATACATAATTGTTTGAAAGTTTGCTCCCGCCGTAGCGAGTCACTAAACAAAAATAATCTCGTGATGGGAACAGATTAGTTCGTGGAACCAGGTTTTCCCGGGCAACTCGGCATCGTGGTGAGTAAAAGACGCAAGCACATCGTGCGGGAGACTCAACTCAATCCAATCTCGTGTCATCGTGGGTTCGTCCGAAAGTTCGTGTGTCTTTTTTCTTTATTTACATTTTTTATCGCGAAGTTCTCAAATTTCACTTGCGCGGTATCTTATTTGTTTTTATTTTTTGTATGAGTATAAGACACAAAAAATATATATACATATACAAACTCATACACAGAAATCTGTGTATGAGTTTGTGATATTTACCTAAACCACAAATGATTGATATGTTTATCAGCTAGATCCAATAGTGGACATATTTTTTAAGATTTGTGGATGCTTGCCAATTTCTATAAAGGCACATTTCCAATCGAGATTATTTTGTATTCTGAACAAACAGCAACATAGCAATAATGTTAAGTAAGTAAAACTACAGTGGATTTTTTAACAGTAAAGTTTAATTGAAGATTTCGCTTCACTCGCTTCGCTCGTAACGCTTATCAAAATATTAAATTGTTGCATGTTTAGCACATCAACATCATCTGCAATTGGTGTTGACAAATTTTACCGTGTGCGTTATATCTGAAAATATGATACTGTGATATTTCGAAGTGAATAAACTTAATAGTTTTTCTTAAAGTCGATTCTTCCCTGCGTAAAAGTATGCTCTCCCCCTGTACTTGGTTGTTATATAGTTACATTGGTTACATTGGTTAGTACATATAGTTACATTGTTACATAGTTACAGTTAGTTATAGTAACAGCAGGCCGCAGCGACTGAAAGTTATACAGAAAAGCCCCAGGATTTTTTTATTTCAAAAGCAAGTTAAGCCTCTAGTGTTTTACAACTCTAGATGTAGATGTAGATGTAGAAGTAGATGTTGTAGATTTGGAATGTTGAATGGACAATCTAAATTTCCAATTGCAAATTTAATCATGATGGTTCCAGAAACTAATCTGTTCCCATGACGAGATTATTTTTGTTTAGTGACTCGCTACGGCGGGAGCAAACTTTCAAACAATTATGTATAAGTATATTGAAGTCACTGCAACTTGAATTTGTAGCTAGAGATTCAAAAATTCGTGCAAGCCGATCGAATCCAGAGGCAATGAATTTCGGCCAAGCGAAATCAGTAGCTGTCAAACTTTGTCCAGCCTAGACGACAAATGGAGTTTTACATAATTTTTATATAAAAACCGTTTCAAATCGCAGGGAAACTGTTGTAACGGTCTAATCCCGAAGATGGAGAACAGATACAGACCATTTCCCGACGTTTTCATTCGGTTTTCCCAATTTATAGAAAGGGTTACGCTGTCGATGAAACATTGTCACATAGTCACATAGTCACATACTCATATAGTCACATAATCACATAGTCACATAGCCGGATACGAAAAAAATTGAAAGCTACAAATTTAAGGATTTTAATTAAGGTGGATGATAGAACCGATTAAATGTCAACATTACAAGCAAGCTTTAGCACCGCCACTGTTTCAGCACCGAGCGCACATCGAAATGTGCGACGACACCCAGAAGACGCCGTTGTTGGTCGCAGTCCTCAACAACGACCTTGACGAGGTCAACAACCTCCTCATGGCCGGCGCCGACTTCACCCTGCGCGACAAACACGACCGCAATGTGCTGCACTGCGCCGTCGTAAGCAAATCCCCCGCGATCATGGCAAAGTTGTTGGAACACCGTCGCAAAAAACTCGATCAACTCAAGAAGGAAATCAAGGAAATCGAGACCCGGAGCGGAAAGACGCAAGCTTTGAACTGCCGGGCTTTGGCTCAGCCGGCCAACGTGAAACTGGAACTGGACGCCACAGAGCAGCTGCTCAGCCAACTTTGCAAGGGCACATTCCAAGGCGCCCCACTGCAGATGGCTGTGTATTGCGGAGAGGTGGGCAGCGTCAAGCGTTTGGTGGAGCACCGTGCATCGTTTCGTGGTCGCGCGGACATATTGCCGCAGGGAAGCAAGGACAGTCCGGGAAGCGATAAAGAGACAGTGAATGAACAAAGCAACTGCAACGTCCTGCATCTGGCTGCGATCGGCAAGGACGCAAAGGTGATCGAATACTTAGTAAAACAGCTAGACAAGTCTGAAGAATTGCAGAAACTCGTCTCGCAGACGAATGGCGAAGGAGCCACCCCGCTGCACCTTGCCCTGCAGGACGCCCAGCACCAACATCACTTCATCGTCGCCCTGCTTGTCGCCGGCTCTGATTTGACGGCCAAGTACAGGGAAAATGGGATCGAAAGGACGGCCACAGATATGTTAAAAATATACGCGTCCGATGGGTCGGTTTCAATAATTAAGGAAACACTGGACAAACTTATCATGCGCGATGAAGATCATATCAATGTACACTTCAACTTGCTGATGCCACAGACGGAAGATGCCCGCGAGGACGCTGGCATAGGCTATGTAAACAACGTGGCAGATTTCAGCGTTGAAATGCCGCTCGATGACAAAGACACAAGTCAGATAATACCAAATAACAATGGCAGTGCCAAAAGTAATCAGAAACGTGGATGCAAAGAAATCAGTTCAGATCCGAAAGACGATTTTCGAGTGCTAAACGAGCTGCGAGCGTTGGGGGAAAAGTGCAACCATCAAAATCTTCTGGAACATCCGCTCGTTGAAAGCTTCCTCTTTCTTCACTGGAAGAAGCTCAAGATTCCGTACCTGATTCTACTGGCGTTGAACGTCCTTTTCGCTTTAGGGTTGAATTTTGTGGCCGTCATGGCCGTCACCAACAAGGAAAACTTTACCATGTGGTTGATTTCGAGAGGCGGCTTGTTCGTCATCATCGCACTGCTGATTTGCCACGAGATGGAATGTCTGTGTGTCAAGGGCAAGCCGTGGGTGTACTGGGCCGAGTTTCTGATGAAATTAGTCTGCTTCACGACCTGTGTCCTCGCTTGTGTGTGGCCAGGCGAGTTAGATCGAGTTTTATGTAAGTGGTTTAGTACGAACAAAAATCTTACTAATAGTGTCACCGAAGATCATAATTTTACTTCAACCAACGACAATAATTTTAGTTACACCAAAAATTTTACCTTTAGTATTAGCGAAGATCTTTTTATGAGGATGACCTTATTTGTTTACCGCAAGGATGCCTCCCTTTCGTTGAGTACCGCCGAATTGTGCCTTTACATGACTGCCTTGCTGCTAGCTTGGTTGGAGTTGGCCTTACTCATCACCAGAGTCCGACAGAGCTACGGGTTCGGCCTAAAACTGATCATTTTCATCCAAGTGGTGAAGAAATGTCAAGGCTTGTTCATCGGCCTGGTTCTGACGGTCTTCTTCGTCGGAATTATGCTATTTGCGACGAATAGCACCATGGTTTTCCGTGTTATCGTCATCAGCCTTTTCGCCACATGTTTCATCGGTCAGTTGCTGGTCTTGTTTTACACCTGCTGTAATAGCAGGGATGACTACACGCATACAAACAAGATGCAAATCATAACGTACCACATGGAATTCCTTGAGACGTACGAGAAATTCATTCTTAGTCCGAAGCCCCGTTCTTTCCGTCAGAAAGGGATCATTTACAATATGTACCGTGCTCTTTGCTGGGCCCTTCGGCGTTTCATGAAGGACAGGGTGGCGCGATGGGAGTCTTTCGAAGTAGTCAAGAAGGCTTGCTTTGTCTCTTTTAGCGAAACCGTGAAGCCCTTGCACCAGGAAACACAAGGAAACAACAGGAAACTCCAGGAAACAGTGATCTTTCCCATTATGCTGCAGAGAGATATCCAGTCGAAGGGTTCGAAAAAATAAATTTATGTTGTGCTTTCCTAAATACTAGGCTATGCGCACACTCAATATGAGTGAGCGTAAATATTACGCTCATCCACAACAAGATTATATTGAGTGTGCGCATAGCCTAGAGGTTTTTATGATCAGTTTATAATTATCGGCATTAATTTAGCAGCTTTCTCAATGACATTCGTTGCCTGGAAGTATCATGATGTAGTCATCGTGAAATTATTTGAATATTTCAAAACGTAAAAATCGATTTTAGGAAAAACTATTCAATTGATTTGCTTGAAATTAACACAGTATCTTCTTTTTAAGATTTATAATGCACGCAGTAAATTTTGTTAAAATCGCTTAGAGATAAAGTTGCTTTAGTTGCAAAAAACTGCAGAAACGCTTAAAAAGTTAAGGGTAGTATGGGAGTAGGTCAGGGAGAGTATAGGGGTAGTGAAGAAATTTTGGACGAAGAACGTTAGGTTTATACTCCTAAAAATATAAGAAAAAATTGAATTTTTAGTCGAAGAAGAAGGTATAGGAGTACTTTATGGGAAGCTTAGGGTTAGTGTAGGGGTAGGTAAGGAGTAGGTTAGGGATTGTGTAGGTGTCTGGAAGGGGAAGTGTAGGGGTAGTGTAGGCGATAGTTTAGGGCAAGTTTCCCTGTGGACATATAGGCATTAAGGAATTTAGACATATGTGCATTTAGGTATGCCTTATACGTTATGGGCGGAGGGTTTTTTCTGATTGGCATAGGGTTTGCCATTAGTAAAGGGTTTTGCCTTAAGGTCATTCTTTTATATGGGCTTAAAAATTTAAAAAAATATATATATATATCATAAAAAAGAACAAGACGTAAACACATAGTGCCTGAGGCACGGGGCTCCGTTGCTTGTTTATTTTTATAATGTTCAAGAAAGTGAAAAAACCTACCTAGCTACGCGCAAGATTATAAAACGGAGTTCGAAGTCGTGTTTGTGGATATCTAATATTTACCTGGTACGCTATTGAAGTCTTGGATATTTTTCATCCATCATCATTAAAATTAAGTTGCTTCAAAAGAAAAGATGTGGGTATCGGAAAGTGTTTGTTCTCAAAAGAACAGGAAATGATTGGTATAGTTGCTTTATAAGTTCATAAGTTTAGATGTTATATTTTGCAAATGATCTAGCAAATAGTATTATTATATTTTATTCATGTGAACATAGCCTTTCTAGAAGGTTAATCAAATAATGGCCGTATGTTGGGCTAATGTTATTGTTTATCACTCCAGTCCATAGTGAATTACTTGCAAGATGTTTACTAAAATAATGAAATAAGATATAATCCAGGTGGCTGTTTCTTTCATTCGCACTTATTTTAGTACGCCTCCATTTTTCACAAACATTTTCAGACTGCATATAATTTTAACCCATTTCAATTCCCCATCAATTTCCCTGCATAAATTGTTGTGTAGCTGCAGTCAGCTGACATAATCGAGATGCCGTCGGAGTTTGCGTTGGCTCGCTTTTTGCCGGAAGACCCACGATCCAGATTTATCTCAAAGGTAGGGAAATCAAACAACTCGCCAGGCTGTAGATAAAGGAATATAGAAAGGAAATGTAAATATAGGAATCTATCGACAAAATAAGGCTACAAATTGCTGCATGGGCGAGCCAGGCGGTCTGGTTTGTAAAAGTAAGACAATCTTTTATCAGTCAGCTGTCAGCTGTCACTCAGTGGCAAACAAAGCCTCCTTGATATTACGTAAGATGACATAAGTAACGTTGTGTTAAGTTGTTTAGATGGCGGACTTGCTTTAATCCCTATAACCAAGCCGTCTTCAAGCTCAACTGTAAACAACAGTAAGCAGCTGTAAACAACTGTCAACCACAACTGTAAACAACAGCAACTCTGGTAAAGCCAGCGAGTAAACGAGTGTTGGTGACAGGTGCGTATCGGCGACTACCTCGCTGCGCAGGAGTGGGAGGTGGCGCTGGCTGCGCGGGACCAACGCGCAGCCGACATCGTGCGCAGCAAGCGCGACGTGCTCGAGGCGCCTGCGCGGCTGGCTGCGCCCGACGCACGCGTGCCCCTCGACGCATGCGTGCAGCTGCTGGCTGCCAGCGCGCACGCGCGTGGCACGCTGGCGTTCGCAGTGCAGATGCACGTATGTCAAGTGTTCAATGGTGATCTTCGGATTGGTTGCCGGTGTTTAACGACGCGCTGTGTCGACAGCTGGCACCGTGGTGCTGGTCTATAATGAAAGGGTGATGATGAACCTACCCTATGGCTAGAAGGGAGGAGGGGAAACCCGGTGATTCATTGATTGATTGCCGGTGTTTAACGACGCACTGTTTTGACAGCTGGCACCGTGGCGCTGGTCTATAATGAAAGGGTGATGATGAACCTAACCTATGGCTAGAAGGGAGGAGGGGAAACCCGGTGATTCATTGATTGATTGATTGCCGGTGTTTAACGACGCACTGTTTTGACAGCTGGCACCGTGGCGCTGGTCTATAATGAAAGGGTGATGATGAACCTAACCTATGGCTAGAAGGGAGGAGGGGAAACCCGGTGATTCATTGATTGATTGCCGGTGTTTAACGACGCACTGTTTTGACAGCTGGCACCGTGGCGCTGGTCTATAATGAAAGGGTGATGATGAACCTAACCTATGGCTAGAAGGGAGGAGGGGAAACCCGGTGCCGGCACGTAGCCTACTCCTGTCGAAAAGCACCGAGGGGACCACCGGCTTTACGTCCCTTCCGAAGGACGGTGCAACTCGAACGACAGGATTCCTCCGCTAATCCGTGCTGTCGAGAGGTTGACAAGCAAGGCGAGTGAAGTTGTCGTACTAACTTCATTATATTTTAAGGAACTCGCTGAAAGTATTGTACAGTGATGGCAACGCACTGATAATGTGAAGAGTGTAATGTAAGGATCAGGAATCTTCTCGCTGCTCCGACCCTAACCCCCCCCCCCCCCACCCCCCGTTCCTGCACCAGCCCGACGACTACGCAGCTCCGTTCAACGCTGGCTGCGCGCTGGGCTGCTCGGCCGTCACGTCGCCGACACAGCGCAGCGTGTTCCACGTGGTGCCCGAGCTGCGCACGGTGTCCGGGGTGCGCGGCGTCGGCCCGTCGGCCTGTCCGCCGATCAGCGTGCAGGACACAGCCAGCGTGGTCCAGGGCGCCGGCGCAGGCGTCGGATTGAACTACGGCCAGCGCTTCATGCTGCGGCCAGCGCATGCGCAGCACTTGCTGGTGCGGGCCGAGATCCCGCTGATCGACGCGCCGCTCGCCAAGGCCGGACATCCGCAGATCAGGTAGCGGATTCGTATGACGTTCCAGTGTCGAAAGCCTGTAGCACGCTGTGTTTCAAGCCCGTAGCACGCTTTGTTTCAAGCCTGTAGCATGCTGCGTTTCAAGCCCGTAGCACGCTGTGTTTCAAGCCCGTAGCATGCTGTGTTCCAAGCCCGTAGCACGCTGTGTTTCAAGCCCGTAGCACGCTGTGTTTCAAGCCCGTAGCACGCTTTGTTTCAAGCCCGTAGCACGCTGTGTTTCAAGCCCGTAGCACGCTGTGTTTCAAGCCTGTAGCACGCTGTGTTTCAAGCCCGTAGCACGCTTTGTTTCAAGCCCGTAGCACGCTGTGCTTCAAGCCCGTAGCACGCTGTGTTTCAAGCCCGTAGCACGCTGCGTTTCAAGCTCGTAGCACGCTGTGTTTCAAGCCCGTAGCACGCTTTGTTTCAAACCCGTAGCACGCTGTGTTTCAAGCCCGTAGCACGCTGTGTTTCAAGCCCGTAGCACGCTGTGTTTCAAGCTCGTAGCACGCTGTGTTTCAAGCCCGTAGCACGCTTTGTTTCAAACCCGTAGCACGCTGTGTTTCAAGCCCGTAGCACGCTGTGTTTCAAGCCCGTAGCACGCTGTGTTTCAAGCCCGTAGCACGCTGTGTTTCAAGCCTGTAGCACGCTGCGTTTCAAGCTCGTAGCACGCTTTGTTTCAAGCTCGTAGCACGCTTTGTTTCAAGCTCGTAGCACGCTGTGTTTCAAGCTCGTAGCACGCTGTGTTTCAAGCCCGTAGCACGCTGTGTTTCAAGCCCGTAGCACGCTGTGTTTCAAGCCCGTAGCACGCTGTGTTTCAAGCTCGTAGCACGCTGTGTTTCAAGCCCGTAGCACGCTGTGTTTCAAGCCCGTAGCACGCTGTGTTTCAAGCCCGTAGCACGCTGTGTTTCAAGCCTGTAGCACGCTGTGTTTCAAGCCCGTAGCACGCTGTGTTTCAAGCTCGTAGCACGCTTTGTTTCAAGCCCGTAGCACGCTGTGTTTCAAGCTCGTAGCACGCTGCGTTTCAAGCCCGTAGCACGCTGTGTTTCAAGCCCGTAGCACGCTGTGTTTCAAGCTCGTAGCACGCTGTGTTTCAAGCTCGTAGCACGCTGCGTTTCAAGCCCGTAGCACGCTGTGTTTCAAGCTCGTAGCACGCTGTGTTTCAAGCCCGTAGCACGCTGTGTTTCAAGCCCGTAGCACGCTGCGTTTCAAGCCCGTAGCACGCTGTGTTTCAAGCCCGTAGCACGCTGTGTTTCAAGCCCGTAGCACGCTGTGTTTCAAGCCCGTAGCACGCTGTGTTTCAAGCCCGTAGCACGCTGTGTTTCATGCTCGTAGCACGCTTTGTTTCAAGCCCGTAGCACGCTGTGTTTCAAGCCCGTAGCACGCTGTGTTTCAAGTCCGTAGCACGCTGTGTTTCAAGCCTGTAGCACGCTGTGTTTCAAGCCTGTAGCACGCTGTGTTTCAAGCCCATAGCACGCTGTGTTTCAAGCCCGTAGCACGCTGTGTTTCAAGCCCGTAGCACGCTGTGTTTCAAGCCCGTAGCAAGCTGTGTTACAAGGCCGTAGCACGCTGTGTTTCAAGCCCGTAGCACGCTGTGTTTCAAGCTCGTAGCACGCTGTGTTTCAAGCCCGTAGCACGCTGTGTTTCAAGCCCGTAGCACGCTGTGTTTCAAGCCCGTAGCACGCTGTGTTTCAAGCCCGTAGCACGCTGTGTTTCAAGCCCGTAGCACGCTGTGTTTCAAGCCCGTAGCACGCTGTGTTACAAGGCCGTAGCACGCTGTGTTTCAAGCCCGTAGCACGCTGTGTTTCAAGCCCGTAGCACGCTGTGTTTCAAACCCGTAGCACGCTGTGTTTCAAGCCCGTAGCACGCTGTGTTTCAAGCCCGTAGCACGCTGTGTTTCAAGCCCGTGGCACGCTGTGTTTCAAGCCCGTAGCACGCTGCGTTTCAAGCCCGTAGCACGCTGTGTTTCAAGCCCGTAGCACGCTGCGTTTCAAGCCCGTAGCACGCTGTGTTTCAAGCCCGTAGCACGCTGCGTTTCAAGCCCGTAGCACGCTGTGTTTCAAGCCCGTAGCACGCTGTGTTTCAAGCCCGTAGCACGCTGTGTTTCAAGCTCGTAGCACGCTGCGATTCAAGCCCGTAGCACGCTGTGTTTCAAGCCCGTAGCACGCTGTGTTTCAAGCTCGTAGCACGCTGTGTTTCAAGCTCGTAGCACGCTGCGTTTCAAGCCCGTAGCACGCTGTGTTTCAAGCTCGTAGCACGCTGTGTTTCAAGCCCGTAGCACGCTGTGTTTCAAGCCCGTAGCACGCTGCGTTTCAAGCCCGTAGCACGCTGTGTTTCAAGCCCGTAGCACGCTGCGTTTCAAGCCCGTAGCACGCTGTGTTTCAAGCCCGTAGCACGCTGTGTTTCAAGCCCGTAGCACGCTGTGTTTCAAGCTCGTAGCACGCTGCGTTTCAAGCCCGTAGCACGCTGTGTTTCAAGCCCGTAGCACGCTGTGTTTCAAGCTCGTAGCACGCTGTGTTTCAAGCTCGTAGCACGCTGCGTTTCAAGCCCGTAGCACGCTGTGTTTCAAGCCCGTAGCACGCTGTGTTTCAAGCTCGTAGCACGCTGTGTTTCAAGCCCGTAGCACGCTGTGTTTCAAGCTCGTAGCACGCTGTGTTTCAAGCCCGTAGCACGTTGTGTTTCAAGCCCGTAGCACGCTGTGTTTCAAGCCCGTAGCACGCTGTGTTTCAAGATCATATAACGGTGTTTTAAGCTTTTAGTGCTGTGTTTCAAGCCCTTAACACGCTGTGTTTCAAGCCCAAAAAAACAATTGTACTCGGATAGTGAACGCGGAACCGAGATTTTCCTTGCCCGTGTTAAACCGTGCCCCAGACGGCATCACTCTACTCAAAACGCACGCGCCTGCCGGTTCAGACTGTCGGCGACTGCCGACCGCTACTGCATCTGGTCGGCTTGGCCGCGGCGTCCGCGCGATCGCGATGCATCACGCGGGCTGCCGACGCCGACGCAGCGGCCCTGCATCATTCGACACGAGGCTACCGGGCAATGCATCGCCGCCGAGACAGACTTCTGGAGCAACGGAGCTCAGGGCACGGAGTGCGAGGTACGCGATACGTTGAATATGGTTGAAAACTTGGTCAAAAGGTTGCTTAAACCATGTTAATTTGGTTTAAACATGATAGGAAATGGTAAAAATGTTGCTTCTAATGTTGCTTCAACTATTTTTTAATTGTACAATGGTGCTTCAACCATGTTTCATGTTTTGTTACATTGAAAACATAAGGAAACTGCATCTCTGAAGATTTACAATCGAAATTACTTGCCAGGCCGTTGGGACCTAAAATGTGTGGGCAAGTGAATCGGTCGCTAAAAATTTGTACAGGACCGGTTTTGTTCATGGTGTTGTAGTCGACAATGATTGTAAAATCCGGATATCCAAATTTTGACATACCGTGTAGACTGATCCCTCCGAAGAACTGGCTCGCGTCTCCCACCGCTTCACAGACTGAGCTGCGATACGATTGCAGCGTAACGTGCCCATGTTTCTTTAGTTTGTCGTGGCTATCACACACTCAAAAACTAAAGTTATTTTTCTGCCACAATTTATCCTAAATATTCGAAGTTGCACACTTGCTATTTTCTAGCCACAGATATTACTTATTCAGACGAAAATGGAACCAAACTGAAAGCAAAAATAAGTTTGGAAGCGTTTAAAATAAAGGCGATTACATGCCTTCGAAATTGCTATACCCGAAACACAGGTTAAAATCATAACTTATAAAAACCTTCTGCACATCAAATTGAAAGCACTATAGTCGAGCATTGAAGTTATAGCACTACGTAATGCTATTTATATGTACCTATATGTTTAATTAAGTATACGAACAATCGCAAAGCTCACTAGAGATGTAAAATTCTAACCATGGCCATACATGCGAACGCGCGTGGCCTGAACGTCCATTACAATCTTTGCTAGGCACACACAGAATTCCAGGAAAAATGGCGTCTTTCGTGACAAGGTCAAACCAATCATTTGCTGGCATCTGACAAGGTCACGGCAGGGAAGGCACTTTGACATAATATTATCCCTAAGCGAAACAAAATCTTAACTAGCTTGACCATCTGATAATAATAGCTGAGAAATACTTAGTGGGACATTACACATAATGCTAAGTCATTTATTAAGGGTTAATGACAGCTCACCCTGAATGAATATGAGGTCTGTCTAATGATTCGTAATCTTTGTTTCGCTATTTTATCAGATCATGCTCTCTGACAGCCAGTGATTATCCAGCCTTGATTCCTTGCAGGCGACTTTGCACTCGGTGCTCGACATCTACGGCAAGGAAACGGACAAGAACTTCTGGACTTTCAACATCCAGACACCTGCCGAACTCACCACTCCGCCCGCTTGCTGCAACACCGACTAGCGACATCGGCCGCAACGCGCTAATCACAGTTACCTCCCGCTGTTCTGCAACCATTACGCTTATTTGATAAAAACTTTACCTGAAAGTTAAGCGATGTATTTTTTCGGCAAATGCACTAGTGGTACAGGTCTAATTGCTGTCAAGCTTACCTCTAGCAGCAAGCTGTGGGTGAATGAGGGATGATTAAGCTAAGCTAGCCAAGCAGGAAGCTACAGATCACATCGTTCTTGGCACTACTCAATTGAATTAACTCCATAATTATCTAGAAATTTACTTTAATTTTCTTCCAAATGCCACCATATTACAAAAATTTTAAATTCAAGACAGCCAGCCATGTCAATCAATGAAGCATGGCAGCTTTTTTTAAGCCATTCACTTAACTTGTAGCCAGAAGTCGAGTAAGGTTTGGAATCTTTCCCGAGAAGACGTAGCCGAGAGCTATGTCTCCACGGCGTCAGCAAAGTTGTCAGACCAGCGTCAGCGTCTCTCCCTCGACCAGCTCGCCGCGGTCAATCAACGCCTGCACCGATTGGTCGGTGGGCAGTGTCCCGGCGGCGCCGGTCAGCGAACGCGAAGCCGCCGCCGCCCGCGTCTTGTCCACCGCGATGTCCAGCAGCCGGCCGAGCGGCCAGCGGCGTGAGGCGAACACGCCGACCCGTTCCCCGCCGCCATCCACCCAGAAGTACGCACGGTCGGCCGATGGGATCGATGCGGGGCCGACGGCACGCGATTTCAGTCTGAGGGGCCGGGCGTTAAGTTAGTGTTGAGTAAAGGAAACAAGCGAAGTTATCACCTGCAAAGATACTCCTTTATATGTCAACTTTCAGTTGACATTTGAGTTTGAATCAAAGCCCCTTCAATTTTACGCAAGATGACGTAAGTATAACGTTGCGGCGCTGAAGATTCTGCGACCGGCTCACCAATACTATTTTAGCAGATTTTCACCGTGCTGTCAATGGATAGGTTAAAAGAATGGAAGGAATGACGGTGCTTTCTATAGCAGTTATTTCGTGCTAGAAGTTAGAAGTTAGAAGTTAGAAGTAGTTACAACTAGAAGTTAAAAGAAAGTGCATACCTCATGAGCTGCACCTTGAGAGCTGTCGGATTGGCCGCTTTACGCAACTTTTCCTCGACGATTTTATCTGTTTTCTGTTTCGCCAGCTCAAACTGTCGTTTGGGTGCGTTCCATCTCTCCCGCTCGCGATCCAGCTCCTCCTTGGTGGGGTCTGCGCATCCATGGTGACGGTGCGAAAGGCAGAAATGCTTCTTGCAGACAAGACACAGATTCGCCACAGCACTCCTCTCTGGACACAGTGTGCACGTCACAAACTCCTTCACCGGTTTCGGCTCCGGCTTCGTCTCGGAAATTTTCGCCGCACCCGGACACAGATGGTGTTCGGGGGCAAAATGCTCGCTGCAGTAGGTGGCCGCGCAGCGCGGACAGACCACCGGCAAGAAGTCGAGCCGCTGGCAATCGGTGCGTTTGCAGCGGTCGCCGATTTGCGGTAGTTCCATCCCTCAGGCCTGCGCCTGATCGCCGACGGTGCCCAGCGCTAGGTCTTGCCACTTCTGCTCCTGTTCGCGGAGGGTCATGTGCGAGTCGCCGTTGTCGGCCTCCGGGTCTGGTAGTTCGTCGGCGGGCACTTCGATGTCGTCGTGCGGCAGCTTTTCTTCGCGCCAAGCTTCGTCGACAATGTCCAAGAGACGACCCTCGACTGTTACCTGGCTGTCCATTAGCCGAACTAGTTGTGGTTTTTTCGGGAGGAAATTCGTTATGCTATGCAAAAATGTTTATGTTGAATCTGCTGGCTCTAATATTTCGATGCAAAGTACGCTACCGCTTGCTGATTCTTCTTTTACTTCCCTAAGGCCTAAACTTTGCGCTTGACGAACGATTGAATTCAGACAGGCGCCATTTTTAACTCACAGCTGACTTGCAAATTACCAATGATGGTTTATAGGCGGCTATTTTCGAATGTCAGACAAAGTTTTCAAAATAGTGAAACGGCGAGATATTTAGAATTTTAAGTTTTCTCTTTTTATTAAGGTTTAACTTTTAAGAAGGTTGAGAAAGGACCAAAGTTAACAGTGATTTCTTAGTATTATCTAAATGGTTAGTATTGATTAACATATTTTTTAAGACTTGTATGCCATAATGCCGGCCACCAATTAACGCCTTCATGCGTTTCAGCGCTTTCGGGTGGACTTCGTAGCCTGTGTCTGCTTAGACACCGTCACTTTTGGCTTTCTAGCTTGGCGTCGGGAACGTGTGTACTTCACTTCGCTACGTTGGGTCCCACAATCTTCATCTGAAGTTGAGCTTCCCATCGTCGCTGGTTGCCAAGGAAAGAGATCTGTTAAGCTTACCATGAAGCACGGGCAAGGGAGGAGAGTATCTAAAGTTTCACCTTTCTTCCAAGACCGCTGGCCTTCTTTGCCCAGTTTATCGTACTTCTTGTTTCGCTGGCTCCTGCTCCGTCGTCTCTGCAACAAGGTAAAGAGGAAACATAAAAGCGCAAGCCACGGTTTTAACGATGGTTACCGAGTGTTTGTTTTGACTGATGATACTCTACCAGCGTGGTTAACCGAAGGGATCCCGTCGATTCCGATTCGTTATCGGCCCAAAACTGTTTGTCATTATCGTCGGTGACAAGGCCGTTGGTTCGAAGCTCTCGTAGGCGATCTTCCGAGTCTGAAGTCAGGTCCGACTCGTAGCCCATGTTTTCACCACTATCTGAGCACGTTTCCGATTAGCAGGGTCAACTTGTACTTATTCTTATTCAAAAGTAGCTAATGGTAACTTACGATGCATCTCGATTTTGCAAATCACAGTCCCGTTTCATTTTGATTCAATTGGCAGATGTATTTTTATGATTTCATTTTTGATGTTTGGCTAAAACGTAAATTTATTGAGTATTGCAAAGTAATTTTGACATGGAATTTGAAAAAAAAAATTGAGCCAACTGAAAAGAAAAATCTTTCACAGCCTTGTGGATATTCATTCAGTTGCATCATACGGGTTCTAAGGTTTAAATTTGTTTTTATCAATCTTCAAGTTCAGCTTCCTGTTCTGCTATGCTGCTTTGCATGCTCAGGTAAGGATATTTTAACTAAATTACAATCAGGGACCCATGCAAAAGGTAATAACAAATCACTTTGTAAAATGTACAATCAAATAAATTGTATTATGACTAGTACACAGCTACGCATCGATTCACCACTATTAGCTATAAAATGTCGAAATAATACCGCAAAAATAATGCCAGCACGTCATACCAATTAAAAAATATCTTGTTGACATCACATCATCAACAGACTCGAAATGTAATTACAATGAGAGAGTAAAATTGGGAAGGAATGTAAGTTATTGGCTAAACAGAAAATGCCTTTCGGACAAAGGAAATGATTTAGAAGAGTTTCTAGTTGATGTCTAAGGATAAGTTTCACAAAGTTGTTTGACAGCAACTAAGAATAAGTATTATCTAAGGGGACATGACACACCTAGCTCTACGACGCTTACGGGAATGATATGACGATAAAAATACTTTCATATAGAGACGATATCGGCTCGATTTCATTCTGCGCCTTAGTCTAATCATCTTTGGAAATCTCCAGTAGGTATTTCGCGAACTAAAGTCTAACGCTTCATCCTTCGCTGAAAGAAGAACAGCTCCACTTTTAATACTGATGTAAAAAGGGTTAAATTATGTTTACTCTTTGGATTTGCGAGCGTTGCGCTGCGCTGCGCTGCGTTGTGTTGCGCTGCGTTGCGTTGTGTTGCGCTGCGCTGCGTTGCGATGCGTTGTGTTGCGCTGCGCTGCGCTGCGCTGCGCTGCGCTGCGTTGTGTTAAGCTGCGTTGCGTTGTGTTGCGCTGCGCTGCGCTGCGTTGCGTTGTGTTGCGCTGCGTTGCGCTGCGCTGCGCTGCATTGCGGCGTTCTCCAATCGGAGCCCGAGTTTCAAGCGTTGAAGAATGAAGAATTTGGTTTGACATTTCCTAGCGAACACTGTAAGCAACCCGGCGCTCGGAACGCTTGCAAAGCCAAACAGTTAACAACACTTTAGACCACTTTCTTGTGAAATTTTTCGAAGCATTACAGATTCGATCCTCGGTCTCGAAGAAAAATGCAATGTCGTGCGTAGAGCTGCAACATCGATATCAATATTTTAAAAAGTAAAAGTTTATCTTAATTTGTTTTTCAAACCGTATGCAAAAATTTTGAATTCTGGGTTTGTCATCTGCATCATGTATCTGCATCGATCTTCGACGACGTTCTATATCATAGGTATTAGGTACAGGTTCATGTTAAATAATGAGCATTACTGGCTTCCTTAAGGTTTGTCAGAACCGCAACAAGAATACGAGAAACATCGGGCGGTTTGAAAAGTTACTCAGCATTCGCGGCCGTTTCCTCACAGTTCAGAGAATGACTCAAACATTGCATCAAAAGTTTTTCATCGTGATTCATGTTTTTTTTTCTCATTACTACTCACTGTATTTCTTTTCGGAATCGAGATGTTTTAGGCCAAGTAATTTGAATCGGAACAAAAAGATATTACGTTACGCTGCTCACTTAGTAGATTTTCTATACCTTTTACGAATTTAACGGCACATTATGCCATCTCTGTTGAGATGACATCTCTTAGTCCAAATCAAGTTACTTCTAAACGACAATACAGGACAAAATGAGAGAATCGCCATCATCTTAGCGGCCTGGACCCACGCAAAGCAGACTTCCGAAATCCAGCGCTTTTTGGCCCGGTCGAAAATAGCCGCCGAACATAAAAAAAGCTGCTTCGATTGCTGAGGAAACCTACCACGCTATCAGTCGTACAGAGAAACGGAATCCCAAATAAAAACACACAGAGGTCAGCAACCTCAGAAACCCAGCGTCTGTCAAAGTCTGCGTTTCAAAACGATTCACTCGGACAAGTTTACTCGCAATGGCGTTATTAGTGATGGCCGTCCAATCACACTTCTCCAAATCAACATCACTCTATTTGATTTCATCTGATTTTTCTACCAGGCTGTAGAATCCTTGGAAACTCTCGGCAAACACAAACAACAAAGCGCTTGTGAAGTTGAATTAAACGCGTGCAGTCATCATCCTGAAAATAAACTCTTTCATGTCAGCTGTCAGCTGTCACTTGAGATTGAGCATCAGTGGCAAACAAAGCCCCCGTGATATTACGTGAGATGACGTAAGTTACGTTGTGTCAAGTTGTACCTAGATGCCTGTGTTGCTTTCATTCGTAGCCAAGCCGCCTAGGCAGTTGACGATTCTGTACCCAGCTCAACTATGCTATTCCGGCAGTTTCCTAAACTCTCTAGCCTGGTGAGATGTTTGGTGGGACTTCGATCAAGCTGCTGCTATGTCTTTGTAGTCGCCCCGGAGCGAACAGCTAGGCAAACGGCGCTGCTTAACGAAGACCTACACTGGCAACACTGGAAGCTGAGAACCAGGCCGAGTGATAAAGCCCGACGTTGGATTTCTTTGTTCGTCGCTACCAGCGTTAGAAGTTTCGACGCAGCGCCAGCCGACGATGAAATCTCAGTTCTGCATCCCGGCTTCATTCTACGAACACTAGCAGCTCGGACTTAGTTGTAGCTGACTGATAAACCAGCAGCCGCATTTCAGGACAGAACTAGCGACGCCGGGAGCATCGAAACCGTCCTGACCGACGGAACAAAGCCCATCGCAACGCGGCAAGCAGCGATCCAAGTCGGAACCGACGCCGTCCATCGCCGCTCGGAAGCTTTACGAAGACGTGGATGCGGCGGCGGCGGCGGCGGCAGCGACCGGCAAAAGTCTCGGCACCGAGTAGTTCTCGGCGGAGCAGTCTTCCCTCTCGGCCCCGCCCCCCGCCGCTAGATCGGGGGAGCCGCCCGCCCCCTTCGGCGGAACGGGGGGCGGTGGCGCCGTCGCTCCCGGCAACGCACTGAGGTTGGAGATGCGCGGCGACAGCACCTGGAAGGTTACGCGGTGCTTGCGTGAATCTAGTGACGCTATGCTGCAATCGCACGCCAACAACTCGACTAACCCCGATTATAACGTGGCTCCATGGAGATAGAAACAGGACTATGAATGAACATAGAAGGTGGTGAATCTAGTGACGCTATGCTGCAATCGCACGCCAACAACTCGACTAACCCCGATTATAACGTGGCTCCACGGAGATAGAAACAGGACTATGAATGAACATAGAAGCCGGTGAATCTAGTGACGCTATGCTGCAATCGCACGCCAACAACTCGACTAACCCCGATTATAACGTGGCTCCACGGAGATAGAAACAGGACTATGAATGAACATAGAAGGCGGTGAATCTAGTGACGCTATGCTGCAATCGCACGCCAACAACTCGACTAACCCCGATTATAACGTGGCTCCATGGAGATAGAAACAGGACTATGAATGAACATAGAAGGTGGTGAATCTAGTGACGCTATGCTGCAATCACACCCCAACAACTCGACTAACCCCGATTATAACGTGGCTCCATGGAGATAGAAACAGGACTATGAATGAACATAGAAGCCGGTGAATCTAGTGACGCCATGCTGCAATCACACCCCAACAACTCGACTAACCCCGATTATAACGTGGCTCCATGGAGATAGAAACAGGACTATGAATGAACATAGAAGCCGGTGAATCTAGTGACGCTATGCTGCAATCACACGCCAACAACTCGACTAACCCCGATTATAACGTGGCTCCATGGAGATAGAAACAGGACTATGAATGAACATAGAAGCCGGTGAATCTAGTGACGCTATGCTGCAATCACACGCCAACAACTCGACTAACCCCGATTATAACGTGGCTCCATGGAGATAGAAACAGGACTATGAATGAACATAGAAGCCGGTGAATCTAGTGACGCTATGCTGCAATCACACGCCAACAACTCGACTAACCCCGATTATAACGTGGCTCCATGGAGATAGAAACAGGACTATGAATGAACATAGAAGGTGGTGAATCTAGTGACGCTATGCTGCAATCACACGCCAACAACTCGACTAACCCCGATTATAACGTGGCTCCATGGAGATAGAAACAGGACTATGAATGAACATAGAAGGTGGTGAATCTAGTGACGCTATGCTGCAATCGCACGCCAACAACTCGACTAACCCCGATTATAACGTGGCTCCACGGAGATAGAAGCAGGACTATGAATGAACATAGAAGCCGGTGAATCTAGTGACGCTATGCTGCAATCGCACGCCAACAACTCGACTAACCCCGATTATAACGTGGCTCCACGGAGATAGAAACAGGACTATGAATGAACATAGAAGCCGGTGAATCTAGTGACGCTATGCTGCAATCGCACGCCAACAACTCGACTAACCCCGATTATAACGTGGCTCCATGGAGATAGAAACAGGACTATGAATGAACATAGAAGGTGGTGAATCTAGTGACGCTATGCTGCAATCACACCCCAACAACTCGACTAACCCCGATTATAACGTGGCTCCATGGAGATAGAAACAGGACTATGAATGAACATAGAAGCCGGTGAATCTAGTGACGCCATGCTGCAATCACACCCCAACAACTCGACTAACCCCGATTATAACGTGGCTCCATGGAGATAGAAACAGGACTATGAATGAACATAGAAGCCGGTGAATCTAGTGACGCTATGCTGCAATCACACGCCAACAACTCGACTAACCCCGATTATAACGTGGCTCCATGGAGATAGAAACAGGACTATGAATGAAGATGTTAGGTCCTAACTAAGGCTAGTAAAATCTCTCCGTCTCACCGGCGGGGTTATGTTTGGCTCGAGGCAGGGCAACTCGTACGCTTCGTAGGACATGTGGTTGAAGTTGTTTGCGGGTCCCGAGCCGAACTCCGCGTAGCCCGAGTCCCGGGATTCGGCGTCGCGTCCCGGCTCCGAGTCCACCGCGATGTCGACGAGAGAGTCTGCGTTGAAAACCAGACCCTGGCGGCGGCACAAAGTAGGGTTAGAGTTGCTTCGGGATCGGCGCTAGGCGATACCGCGCCATTTGAACAAGCCGTTGGGTTGAACTGTATGCCATGACTTCCTCAAAGTCTTTTCCTTATCTTTGCACATTAGTTTTTCTGAAAAAACTAACTTAATGACTAACAATAATTGAGTATGTCTTTATCCTGGACAAGAACTTTATGTAGTGTTTTTAATGGATCAAATGAGTATTTTTATCTTTATCATCTCAGTTTGAAAAAATAACACAGTCACGCTGTTCACAGCCACAGAACACAGCTACTATAAACACTGCTGATTCAAAAAAGTATAGATTTCTCTTCCGTAGTTCCACAGAGACAATGATTCTTTTTGTCGACATTTTCAACCAAAGAAGACAGGGAAATACGATAGGACTCTGATGAACTTGGTTCCATCCAAGCAGACGGTGAGGATCGAATGAAAGCGAGGCTCACCTTCTTGACGATGCGTTTGGGAGGTGCCGGCGGCGTCGAGCTCGTGTCCAGGAACAGGTTGGTGCTGCGCTTGTCCGACGCTGGAAGCAGGCGACAAGACGTTGTCAGTTTCACCGCACGCAACCAGGTAGCTAAATAGACCCGTTGCACTCGGAGGAAAGTGAGGTCAGATACCCACTGGACGAGCTCCCAGGCAGTTATCCGTGTTTAACGACGCACTGTTTTGACAGCTGGCACCGTGGCGCTGGTCTATAATGAAAGGGTGATGATGAACCTAACCTATGGCTAGAAGGGAGGAGGGGAAACCCGGTGATTCATTGATTGATTGCCGGTGTTTAACGACGCACTGTTTTGACAGCTGGCACCGTGGCGCTGGTCTATAATGAAAGGGTGATGATGAACCTAACCTATGGCTAGAAGCGAGGAGGGGAAACCCGGTGATTCATTGATTGATTGCCGGTGTTTAACGACGCACTGTTTTGACAACTGGCCCCGTGGCGCTGGTCTATAATGAAAGGGTGATGATGAGCCTAACCTATGGCTAGAAGGGAGGAGGGGAAACCCGGTGATTGATTGATTGATTGCCGGTGTTTAACGACGCACTGTTTTGACAGCTGGCACCGTGGCGCTGGTCTATAATGAAAGGGTGATGATGAACCTAACCTATGGCTAGAAGCGAGGAGGGGAAACCCGGTGATTGATTGATTGATTGCCGGTGTTTAACGACGCACTGTTTTGACAGCTGGCACCGTGGCGCTGGTCTATAATGAAAGGGTGATGATGAACCTAACCTATGGCTAGAAGGGAGGAGGGGAAACCCGGTGCCGGCACGTAGCCTACTCCTGTTGAAAAGCACCGAGGGGACCACCGGCTTTACGTCCCTTCCGAAGGACGGTGCAACTCGAACGACAGGATTCCTCCGCTAATCCGTGCTGTCGAGAGGTTGACAAGCAAGGCGAGTGAAGTTGTCGTACAAACTTCAAACCCTCCGACCTCTCTCCCGAACTCCCGTCAGCGTTTCTAACGGGACAAATCAACGTTCTCATCTCGTGTCGCGTTGGAAACGTCCAGCAAATCGCACGCCGCTCAAACTCACTCTGCCCGCGCGGCGGCAGGGGAGGCGCCGCGTCGTCGGCGCTGGCTTCCGACCACGAGTTGCGCTGGGGCGGCGTCGCGCTGGCGCTGGCCGAGTCCGACGGCAGGTTCAGCGGCTTGCTCTGCGAGCGCTGGTGAGTCGGACGCGTTCGCGACGTCGACGTCCCCGCCTCCTCCAAGCATTCCCTGCAGGCAGGCAAACCGTTCGTAAAGTAAACGTTATTTTGTCTATGTTTAACCAACGCTTCATATCGTCACTGTGTCACGGGTCTGTTGGGCGAGCCGTTCTCCAGGCTTTGCAAACACTCGTATAGTCGTGTTGAGGATGAGCGTGGGAGTGCTCCAATTGCCCCAAAATAAATCTTCCCCAAAGTCAGACTGCCCCAAATAAAAACTGCCCCAAAAACAAACTGGCGCAAAACATTATTTGGCTCTGACTGTACTTAGCCAGTGTTGGGGAACAACAATGGGATCCACAAGGTGGTGATTGACGCATCACAGCAAGCTACTACACAAGCAAAATATATCAGCTGCCTTTTTCTACAAAACGAAGAAAGAATGGATCTCAGTGTTCCTATAAAGTTGAAGTCAGCGGCGACCCCTGACATGTGTCCTCTGTCTGAATTACTATCAGAAATACACAGAGGCGTTACACAGTCTGTACTCTGACGACGCCGTTGAAAGTTTCAGTCCTCCCAGAAGGATCCCTATCAGTTTGAGTACGGCGCCGACCCCTGACATGTGTCCTCTGTCTGAATTACTATCAGAAATACACAGAGGCGTTACACAGTCTGTACTCTGACGACGCCGTTGAAAGTTTCAGTCCTCCCAGAAGGCTCCCTATCAGTTTGAGTACGGCGCCGACCCCTGACATGTGTCCTCTGTCTGAATTACTATCAGAAATACACAGAGGCGTTACACAGTCTGTACTCTGACGACGCCGTTGAAAGTTTCAGTCCTCCCAGAAGGCTCCCTATCAGTTTGAGTACGGCGGCGACCCCTGACATGTGTCCTCTGTCTGAATTACTATCAGAACTATACTAACGCCTCTGTTAACAAATATAATAAGCTCGGTAACAAATAAGAACGAGCGAGAAGAGAGGACCCACCGTGAAGATCGCAGCGGGGGCATCGACGAGTAGTCCGCGGTCCCGCGCGTCGGCGTTCTTGCCAGCTCGACGGCGACGTTGTAGCCGGCCGACTTGGGCCGCGCCTCGCGGTTCGGGATGGGCGGCGGCGGCGGCTCGCCTTCCTTCCACGCGGCCGCGGCGGCGTCCACGCGGTCAGACACCTCCTGCAACGCGGAACCAGTCTGTTCTACGTACCCACCGATACCACCATGTCGGGAACCGTATCCACTCTCTGGCGGTACGTCGCTGCTTGCCGCTGCTTGTGCACCCATTTGTGTACTTGTGTACTACAATGGTACACAGCACCTCCAGTAGTATATATCATAATGACGTCATGATAGCCACTCGCTAAAGCCAGGCAGAGCAATTCGGGTTGTGATTTCCCTGTCTTCCTTTGTTATTTAGCAGAGATTATTAATATTTTTTACAAACTGGCAGTACTTCCAGTTAGTATCCGACGTCATCTTTCTCAGAGTGCCAACGGCTTGCAGCGTGATGCTAGTCGAAGATCGTAAGGGCGATGGGACTCACCATGGGTTTGCTGTAGATGTCGTCGTCGTCGATGGCCAACGGACCGCTCGAGCCGGAAGACCGGTTGCTGTAGAGGTTGTTTCGTCGGTCGACAGGCAGCGGCGGCAGCGGGGAGCTGGCGGAGATCAACACAACGTTAATCCAGTTCAAAGCATGCACGTAAGATAGTTCACAATCAAGTGCTACGGCTGGCATCATACAGTGTAATGTACGGAAGTCTTTTGCAGGTGACCCGGTGAAGGCATTGGTGTCTTTCATCTTGGCCTTGTCCCTGCCTCGTCCCTGCCTTGTCCCTGCCTCGTCCCTGCCTTGTCCCTGCCTTGTCCCTGCCTCGTCCCTGCCTCGTCCCTGCCTCGTCCCTGCCTCGTCCCTGCCTCGTCCCTGCCTTGTCCCTGCCTCGCCTTGTCCCTGCCTCGTCCCTGCCTTGTCCCTGCCTTGTCCCTGCCTTGTCCCTGCCTCGTCCCTGCCTCGTCCCTGCCTTGTCCCTGCCTCGTCCCTGCCTCGTCCCTGCCTCGCCTTGTCCCTGCCTCGTCCCTGCCTTGTCCCTGCCTTGTCCCTGCCTTGTCCCTGCCTTGTCCCTGCCTCGTCCCTGCCTTGTCCCTGCCTTGTCCCTGCCTTGTCCCTGCCTTGTCCCTGCCTTGTCCGTGCCTTGTCCCTGCCTCGTCCCTGCCTCGTCCCTGCCTCGTCCCTGCCTCGTCCCTGCCTTGTCCCTGCCTCGTCCCTGCCTTGTCCCTGCCTCGTCCCTGCCTTGTCCCTGCCTTGTCCCTGCCTCGTCCCTGCCTTGTCCCTGCCTTGTCCCTGCCTTGTCCTTGTCCCTGCCTTGTCCCTGCCTTGTCCCTGCCTCGTCCCTGCCTCGTCCCTGCCTCGTCCCTGCCTTGTCCCTGCCTTGTCCCTGCCTTGTCCTCGTCCCTGCCTTGTCCCTGCCTCGTCCCTGCCTTGTCCCTGCCTCGTCCCTGCCTTGTCCCTGCCTCGTCCCTGCCTTGTCCCTGCCTTGTCCCTGCCTTGTCCTTGTCCCTGCCTTGTCCCTGCCTTGTCCCTGCCTCGTCCCTGCCTCGTCCCTGCCTCGTCCCTGCCTTGTCCCTGCCTTGTCCCTGCCTTGTCCCTGCCTTGTCCTCGTCCCTGCCTTGTCCCTGCCTTGTCCCTGCCTCGTCCCTGCCTCGTCCCTGCCTTGTCCCTGCCTTGTCCCTGCCTTGTCCCTGCCTCGTTCCTGCCTTGACCCCTGTCCCTGTCCTCGACGTTGGCCTTGACCCTGGCTTCGACTCACTTGACGATGGACTCTGCGTGACGCAGGCGCGGCGGCGGCGGGGCTGCCGTCAGCTCTCGCAGCGCCGTCTTGAGCTGCGCCAGCCGTTCCAGCAGCCGTCGGTGCAGCGGCTGAACGCCGGCGGGCGCCAGCGACCCGTGCAGCGCGAGTCCAGCGTCCAGCACCTGCACCTGGAACCGCGCGGGAAACGTTGGAACACGGCGACATCGCGGCACGTAACCTTCAACCGACGGTAGCTTGTTCATTACGCAAGTGAAGCTCAAGGACTCTACACACACAGAGAAACACTCGGCTATTTCTAAACGTTGGTACATTTTCCTTGTTCCTTCGAGCATTGTGGTGGCAGCATTTAAGTAAACTTGTCCCCAGCAAGTAGCTGTAGCTGCGAGCAAGGCTAGATTATTCAAAGATGTGCTATAACCTGGTGCTGATTATGCAATACGTAATTAAATTATTTTTCCTAGTTTTAAGAACTTTTATGTATTTAAGTGAAGAAGTACTAATGTCATATATTGTAACAGAGCATAGAGCTGCATAAGAGCATGCATACATCACGTTTACCACAGCCTGATAGCCGTGTGGCTACCTAGCCATACTAGGCTGCGATTAGCAAACAAGTCAGATTTCCACGAGGAACTTACTTGGTCGAGTGTGAGGGACTTGAGCCGGTAGATGTGTTCTGCAAACTCGGGGTGTTCGGCGGCAAACTCGGGCGTGAAGAACGCCTGCTGGTACTTCGTGATGCCGCCCATCACGTTGGCGTCGATGATTCCCTGGCGAACGTCCGGCTCCGTTAGCTCATTTTAACCGCGTCACTCGATATCGTAAATCAGTAACGATGTATCAATTGCGATATTTGTAACCGTGCCAGGATATGAACCTGGAGTTGACGACGGTTTCGTGCAGAACGGGTTTGCGATAGAAATAAAGATTAAACGGTGGTTTCCACAGCCCATGTTGATGGGTGTAGTTACCTTAAGGCGTCTGCTCTGGATTTATTGGTTCTTGGGGTAGGTATCGTAGAACAAGGCAGCTGGTGTATTTTCCTTGTGTAGTAGCTTGCTGTGATGCAACAATCACCTCCTTTTGGATCCCATTGTTGTTCCCCAACACCGGCTTAGTTCAGTCTCAGCCAAATAATGTTTTGGGACAGTTTGTTTTTGGGAAAGATTTTAATTGATGGACATTTTAATTGGGGAAGAATGTATTTTGTGGCAGTGTGACTTTAAGGAAGATTTATTTTGGGCAGTTGGAGCACTCCGATTTCCGATGTTCTAGCAACGAATGGTTCATCGCCTGGCCGGTAGCAAGGTAGGGAGCGGAAACGTAAGGCTCGTAAAACTCACCTGCAGCCGCATGCTGAACGGGTTGATGTTGCGGCGCGGGTCGGCGGTGAACTGCGCAATCAGCGTTCGCAGCTCCCGGTTCACAGCCGCCATCGTGTGGGCGGCAAACGCGACGGGCGGCACGTCTTCCTGCGCGCGACGGCACACCTCGAACCAGCGCAGGATCCCGGGCAGCGCGCTGGCCGTCTCCAGCGTCGTGCGTTCGATCCACAGGCTCTGCGGGCAATCGTTGAGTTGCTTGTTTGTTTGTTTGTTTGGTAGCGCGGACGGTGGTTCATGGTGTTGAGGCGGACGGTGGTTCATGGTGTTGAGGCGGACGGTTTTGCTCGGTTTTCATTAGTTTGTGGTTCTGATGACGACTTTGCCGTAATCTTGGCTCATGCCAAGGTCTTTTATAGGACCACAAACTACTTGCAAGTTGCAACACAGCAAAACTACATATGTCAACAATATTTCGCTATTTTTTACAATTTATTTTGGTTGCAAAAGCGTTATGGGTTTTTGAGTAGAAATCAAGCAAAATGGGAGATTTTCAAAATTTACACGGTGGAAAATTCCGTTATTTTTTACAATTGTTACTTGTTTATAGAGCATATTTGTTCACGGTACAAATATCATACAATTCTTTATTATAATCTTATTTTACCTATTGCTATGTCTTGTGACTACATTTTTAATAATTATTTTTGATGGTTTTTTAATTTGCTAGCTGAATACTCGTAAGTCGTTAATACACTTTTTGGTAACATTATCTATCATTACTTCTCAGGGCTGCAACACACCGATTCCATTCAATCAAAATTCTATCAGCATGACGTCACGATGCCCACTTGCTAAAGCCAGGCAGAGCAATTCGGGTTGTGATTTCCCTGTCTTCCTTTGTTATTTAGCAGAGATTATTTATATCTTTTACAAACTGGTAGCACGTCCAGTGGGTATCTGACATCACAAACTGGTAGCACGTCCAGTGGGTATCTGACATCACAAACTGGTAGCACGTCCAGTGGGTATCTGACGTCACAAAGTGTTAGCACGTCCAGCGGGTATCTGACGTCACTTGTCTCCGAGTGGAATACGAGTATTGGCAAGAAGGTGAATGCTTCTGGAGTTAAATCGAAGTTTGTAAGTTGATTCGAATGAAAGGCACGAACCTTGAATTCGTTGTCCTTGTCGACGGGTCCTTTGTGCACCGGCCGGTCCAGTTGGAATCTGCGCACGTCGTTCACCTGGAAAACACAACGCAGACAGTTTAACGTTGGGATCAACGCCAGGACGTCTCCGCGCGACGTTACGTAGCAATCATTCGCTGGAGCAGCGACAAGCTGCCGTTAAAAGAAGCACCTTAGATTGAATTAGATGCTGAATATACTGCCGATATTGGTCAAGAACTTTTAAATAGGAAAAAAAGAAAAAAAGTCGTATATTTGCCAGAAAGTCGAGCATTGAATTAAAAATGACTGAAAATAGGTACATTTTTTTAGAATATTGACCAAATCCATAACATGTGCGTTGATAAACTCAAAGCTACTCTATTTTGATGCATCATCCATCGAAAACTGGTTCTGAAAAGCTCTGTCCAATCATTATAATTTATTTAGTTATATCATTCAATCCATGTTTTACGTTCCACAACAACTATTGAAATGTGTATTAAATACCCAAACTCTTCAACTCTTACAAACGAACTTTGTAGTCCCTAAACTCAAGTTTTTCCCAGCGTTTTGCTTTATCCCATGCTAAGATTAGCAAAGGAAATGATTCATAATTGAATCCATGGTGAACCAAGTCCAAAACAACAAACTAAAAGTGAACTTCTTCCCATGTCCTGGCACCGCGTAGCACCGTAGCACCGTAGCGCCATAGCACCGTAGCACCGTAGCACCATAGCACCATAGCACCGTAGCACCGTAGCACCATAGCACCGTAGCACCATAGCACCATAGCACCGTAGCACCGTAGCACCGTAGCGCCATAGCACCGTAGCACCGTAGCACCATAGCACCTTAGCACCGTAGCACCGTAGCACCGTAGCACCATAGCACCGTAGCACCTTAGCACCGTAGCACCGTAGCACCGTAGCACCGTAGCACCGTAGCACCGTAGCACCGTAGCACCGTAGCACCGTAGCACCGTAGCACCATAGCACCGTAGCACCGTAGCACCGTAGCACCGTAGCACCGTAGCACCGTAGCACCGTAGCACCGTAGCACCGTAGCACCGTAGCACCGTAGCACCGTAGCACCGTAGCACCGTAGCACCGTAGCACCGTAGCACCGTAGCACCGTAGCACCGTAGCACCATAGCACCGTAGCACCGTAGCACCGTAGCACCGTAGCACCGTAGCACCGTAGCACCGTAGCACCGTAGCACCGTAGCACCGTAGCACCGTAGCACCGTAGCACCGTAGCACCGTAGCACCGTAGCACCGTAGCACCATAGCACCGTAGCACCGTAGCACCGTAGCACCGTAGCACCATAGCACCATAGCACCATAGCACCATAGCACCTTAGCACCGTAGCACCGTAGCACCGTAGCACCGTAGCACCGTAGCACCATAGCACCGTAGCACCGTAGCACCGTAGCACCATAGCACCGTAGCACCGTAGCACCGTAGCACCGTAGCACCGTAGCACCGTAGCACCATAGCACCATAGCACCGTAGCACCATAGCACCGTAGCACCGTAGCACCATAGCACCATAGCACCGTAGCACCGTAGCACCGTAGCACCGTAGCACCATAGCACCGTAGCACCGTAGCACCATAGCACCTTAGCACCGTAGCACCATAGCACCTTAGCACCGTAGCACCATAGCACCGTAGCACCGTAGCACCATAGCACCATAGCACCGTAGCACCGTAGCACCGTAGCACCATAGCACCTTAGCACCGTAGCACCGTAGCACCGTAGCACCGTAGCACCATAGCACCGTAGCACCGTAGCACCGTAGCACCGTAGCACCATAGCACCGTAGCACCGTAGCACCGTAGCACCGTAGCACCGTAGCACCGTAGCACCATAGGACCATAGCACCGTAGCACCGTAGCACCGTAGCACCATAGCACCTTAGCACCGTAGCACCGTAGCACCTTAGCACCGTAGCACCGTAGCACCGTAGCACCGTAGCACCGTAGCACCATAGCACCGTAGCACCATAGCACCATAGCACCGTAGCACCGTAGCACCGTAGCACCGTAGCACCATAGCACCGTAGCACCATAGCACCGTAGCACCGTAGCACCGTAGCACCATAGCACCGTAGCACCGTAGCACCATAGCACCGTAGCACCATAGCACCTTAGCACCGTAGCACCGTAGCACCATAGCACCATAGCACCGTAGCACCGTAGCATCGTAGCACCATTGCACCGTAGCACCGTAGCACCATAGCACCATAGCACCATAGCACCGTAGCACCATAGCACCATAGCACCGTAGCACCGTAGCACCGTAGCACCATAGCACCGTAGCACCATAGCACCATAGCACCGTAGCACCATAGCACCGTAGCACCATAGCACCATAGCACCGTAGCACCATAGCACCGTAGCACCGTAGCACCATAGCACCATAGCACCGTAGCACCGTAGCACCGTAGCACCATAGCACCGTAGCACCGTAGCACCATAGCACCATAGCACCATAGCACCATAGCACCGTAGCACCGTAGCACCGTAGCACCATAGCACCGTAGCACCGTAGCACCGTAGCACCGTAGCACCATAGCACCGTAGCACCGTAGCACCATAGCACCGTAGCACCGTAGCACCGTAGCACCATAGCACCGTAGCACCATAGCACCTTAGCACCGTAGCACCGTAGCACCATAGCACCTTAGCACCGTAGCACCGTAGCACCGTAGCACCATAGCACCGTAGCACCGTAGCACCGTAGCACCGTAGCACCATAGCACCGTAGCACCATAGCACCGTAGCACCATAGCACCATAGCACCATAGCACCATAGCACCGTAGCACCATAGCACCGTAGCACCGTAGCACCATAGCACCGTAGCACCGTAGCATCGTAGCACCGTAGCATCGTAGCACCGTAGCACCGTAGCACCATAGCACCGTAGCACCGTAGCACCGTAGCACCGTAGCACCGTAGCACCGTAGCACCATAGCACCGTAGCACCGTAGCACCGTAGCACCATAGCACCGTAGCACCATTGCACCGTAGCACCGTAGCACCATAGCACCATAGCACCGTAGCACCATAGCACCGTAGCACCGTAGCACCGTAGCACCGTAGCACCATAGCACCGTAGCACCATAGCACCATAGCACCATAGCACCGTAGCACCGTAGCACCGTAGCACCGTAGCACCATAGCACCATAGCACCGTAGCACCATAGCACCATAGCACCGTAGCACCGTAGCATCATAGCACCATAGCACCGTAGCACCGTAGCACCGTAGCACCATAGCACCGTAGCACCATAGCACCGTAGCACCATAGCACCATAGCACCATAGCACCGTAGCACCGTAGCACCGTAGCACCGTAGCACCGTAGCACCGTAGCACCGTAGCACCGTAGCACCATAGCACCGTAGCACCGTAGCACCATAGCACCGTAGCACCGTAGCACCGTAGCACCATAGCACCGTAGCACCATAGCACCTTAGCACCGTAGCACCGTAGCACCATAGCACCATAGCACCGTAGCACCGTAGCACCGTAGCACCATAGCACCGTAGCACCATAGCACCATAGCACCATAGCACCGTAGCACCGTAGCACCGTAGCACCATAGCACCGTAGCACCGTAGCACCGTAGCACCGTAGCACCATAGCACCGTAGCACCGTAGCACCGTAGCACCATAGCACCGTAGCACCATAGCACCTTAGCACCGTAGCACCGTAGCACCATAGCACCATAGCACCGTAGCACCGTAGCACCGTAGCACCGTAGCACCGTAGCACCGTAGCACCGTAGCACCGTAGCACCGTAGCACCGTAGCACCGTAGCACCGTAGCACCATAGCACCGTAGCACCATAGCACCGTAGCACCGTAGCACCATAGCACCATAGCACCGTAGCACCATAGCACCTTAGCACCGTAGCACCGTAGCACCGTAGCACCATAGCACCGTAGCAACGTAGCACCATAGCACCGTAGCACCGTAGCACCGTAGCACCGTAGCACCATAGCACCGTAGCACCGTAGCACCGTAGCACCATAGCACCGTAGCACCGTAGCACCATAGCACCGTAGCACCATAGCACCATAGCACCGTAGCACCATAGCACCATAGCACCGTAGCACCGTAGCACCGTAGCACCATAGCACCGTAGCACCATAGCACCATAGCACCATAGCACCGTAGCACCGTAGCACCATAGCACCGTAGCACCATAGCACCTTAGCACCGTAGCACCATAGCACCATAGCACCGTAGCACCATAGCACCATAGCACCGTAGCACCGTAGCACCATAGCACCGTAGCACCGTAGCACCATAGCACCATAGCACCATAGCACCATAGCACCGTAGCACCGTAGCACCGTAGCACCATAGCACCGTAGCACCGTAGCACCATAGCACCGTAGCACCGTAGCACCATAGCACCGTAGCACCGTAGCACCGTAGCACCGTAGCACCATAGCACCTTAGCACCGTAGCACCATAGCACCGTAGCACCGTAGCACCGTAGCACCGTAGCACCGTAGCACCATAGCACCATAGCACCGTAGCACCGTAGCACCGTAGCACCGTAGCACCGTAGCACCGTAGCACCGTAGCACCGTAGCACCATAGCACCGTAGCACCATAGCACCATAGCACCGTAGCACCGTAGCACCATAGCACCATAGCACCATAGCACCATAGCACCGTAGCACCATAGCACCTTAGCACCGTAGCACCGTAGCACCGTAGCACCATAGCACCGTAGCACCGTAGCACCATAGCACCGTAGCACCGTAGCACCGTAGCACCGTAGCACCGTAGCACCGTAGCACCGTAGCACCGTAGCACCGTAGCACCATAGCACCGTAGCACCATAGCACCGTAGCACCGTAGCACCGTAGCACCATAGCACCATAGCACCATAGCACCGTAGCACCATAGCACCATAGCACCGTAGCACCGTAGCACTGTAGCACCATAGCACCGTAGCACCGTAGCACCATAGCACCATAGCACCATAGCACCATAGCACCGTAGGACCGTAGCACCATAGCACCGTAGCACCGTAGCACCGTAGCACCGTAGCACCGTAGCACCGTAGCACCGTAGCACCGTAGCACCATAGCACCATAGCACCGTAGCACCGTAGCACCATAGCACCGTAGCACCGTAGCACCGTAGCACCGTAGCACCATAGCACCATAGCACCGTAGCACCGTAGCACCGTAGCACCGTAGCACCGTAGCACCGTAGCACCGTAGCACCGTAGCACCATAGCACCGTAGCACCATAGCACCATAGCACCGTAGCACCGTAGCACCATAGCACCATAGCACCATAGCACCATAGCACCGTAGCACCATAGCACCTTAGCACCGTAGCACCGTAGCACCGTAGCACCGTAGCACCATAGCACCGTAGCACCGTAGCACCATAGCACCATAGCACCGTAGCACCGTAGCACCGTAGCACCTTAGCACCGTAGCACCGTAGCACCGTAGCACCGTAGCACCATAGCACCGTAGCACCGTAGCACCGTAGCACCGTAGCACCGTAGCACCGTAGCACCATAGCACCGTAGCACCATAGCACCGTAGCACCGTAGCACCATAGCACCATAGCACCGTAGCACCATAGCACCATAGCACCGTAGCACCGTAGCACCGTAGCACTGTAGCACCATAGCACCGTAGCACCGTAGCACCATAGCACCATAGCACCATAGCACCATAGCACCGTAGGACCGTAGCACCATAGCACCGTAGCACCGTAGCACCGTAGCACCGTAGCACCGTAGCACCATAGCACCATGAAACGACGAACGAGAACGGAGGAGGTCGACTCGTACCTGGTAATAGCTGGCTATCTTCTCCGGGAGGTCCATCCCGCGCGGGAACAAGACACTTTCTTCCGCGAGCGGCTTCACGTTGCAGATCTGGATGACTGACAGCCGAGTCAAGGAACTCGATGGACACGACACGAGACTCAAGGCATGCGCGCTCAAACCCTCAACGTGGGATTGAAGCAAACTTGAAACATTCTTTGCATGCACTCTGCATGTGTGTTATTAGAAACCAAGTATCTTTTCTAAACTTGTGTCTGAACTGGAATTTCAACCTGAAAATGACACTCACCGCTAATGTTTCCTAGGCGCGGGCATGCTAACAGTTCTTTGCAAGATCGACATTGCTTTCTTAGCAGAGTTTTATCATTTTAATGGAGTAGGATATTTGGAAATAATTCGTTATGACTCGTATTTATTCCTAATCTAGGTAACAGGTACCAAACTAGGTACCTGTTAGGGGAAAATTTTGCCATTAGACCAGTGCCAAAGGGCCGCTTGTCAAAACAGTGCGTCGTTAAACAACGATGTTGCAAGCAAAAGGAAAGACATGTGCTTTATGTATCCATTGTCCAAAGTTGTACACCCCTATTCTATTCTATAATCAATTTCAAGTTGGGTACCTACCTCGCTACGCTTTCATTAGCCGAGTTGAAAGTTTTTTTCTTCACTATCTTTACTTGCTCCTGTTTAAACTGCTCAAAAGGTTCCACCAATAATTCAAAAGCTTCCTGTAACTTCTTGACACACAGAAGCCACACACAACCAACGTTGGAACGTAACGTTGGCGGCACGGAAAGGATACACTGGCCGTCGGAGTTCACGATCGAGTCGTCGGGCGGTGAGTTCTTCATGAGGATCTGCGCCGACGGAAACTCCGTCTGCAGTCGCTGCGTGAACGCCGAGATCCGTTCGTACTCGAGTCCGCGGTAGACAAACAGCTTGTTCTGCAACAAACACCCACGCAAACGTCACCAGGATGCCCTCCACCGATCCGTGCTGTAGTTGCAGCAGCTTCACTCGGCTTGCTTGTCAACCTCTCGACAGCACGGATCGGTGGAGGAATCCTGCTGTTTGAGTTGTTCTGTGTCTGCTGGGAGGTTGCAGGGTTTCAAGCCGGTGCAACAGCTTCACTCGGCTTGCTTGTCAACCTCTCGCCAGCACGGATCGGTGGAGGAATCCTGCTGTTGGAGTTGATCTGTGTCTGCTGGGAGGTTGCAGGGTTTCAAGCCGGTGCAACAGCTTCACTCGGCTTGCTTGTCAACCTCTCGACAGCACGGATCGGTGGAGGAATCCTGCTGTTGGAGTTGTTCTGTGTCTGCTGGGAGGTTGCAGGGTTTCAAGCCGGTGCAACAGCTTCACTCGGCTTGCTTGTCAACCTCTCGACAGCACGGATCGGTGGAGGAATCCTGCTGTTGGAGTTGTTCTGTGTCTGCTGGGAGGTTGCAGGGTTTCAAGCCGGTGCAACAGCTTCACTCGGCTTGCTTGTCAACCTCTCGACAGCACGGATCAGTGGAGGAATCCTGCTGTTGGAGTTGTTCTGTGTCTGCTGGGAGGTTGCAGGGTTTCAAGCCGGTGCAACAGCTTCACTCGGCTTGCTTGTCAACCTCTCGACAGCACGGATCGGTGGAGGAATCCTGCTGTTGGAGTTGTTCTGTGTCTGCTGGGAGGTTGCAGGGTTTCAAGCCGGTGCAACAGCTTCACTCGGCTTGCTTGTCAACCTCTCGACAGCACGGATCGGTGGAGGAATCCTGCTGTTGGAGTTGTTCTGTGTCTGCTGGGAGGTTGCAGGGTTTCAAGCCGGTGCAACAGCTTCACTCGGCTTGCTTGTCAACCCCTCGACAGCACGGATCGGTGGAGGAATCCTGCTGTTTGAGTTGATCTGTGTCTGCTGGGAGGTTGCAGGGTTTCAAGCCGGTGCAACAGCTTCACTCGGCTTGCTTGTCAACCTCTCGACAGCACGGATCGGTGGAGGAATCCTGCTGTTGGAGTTGTTCTGTGTCTGCTGGGAGGTTGCAGGGTTTCAAGCCGGTGCAACAGCTTCACTCGGCTTGCTTGTCAACCTCTCGACAGCACGGATCGGTGGAGGAATCCTGCTGTTTGAGTTGATCTGTGTCTGCTGGGAGGTTGCAGGGTTTCAAGCCGGTGCAACAGCTTCACTCGGCTTGCTTGTCAACCTCTCGACAGCACGGATCGGTGGAGGAATCCTGCTGTTTGAGTTGATCTGTGTCTGCTGGGAGGTTGCAGGGTTTCAAGCCGGTGCAACAGCTTCACTCGGCTTGCTTGTCAACCTCTCGACAGCACGGATCGGTGGAGGAATCCTGCTGTTGGAGTTGTTCTGTGTCTGCTGGGAGGTTGCAGGGTTTCAAGCCGGTGCAACAGCTTCACTCGGCTTGCTTGTCAACCTCTCGACAGCACGGATCAGTGGAGGAATCCTGCTGTTGGAGTTGTTCTGTGTCTGCTGGGAGGTTGCAGGGTTTCAAGCCGGTGCAACAGCTTCACTCGGCTTGCTTGTCAACCTCTCGACAGCACGGATCGGTGGAGGAATCCTGCTGTTGGAGTTGTTCTGTGTCTGCTGGGAGGTTGCAGGGTTTCAAGCCGGTGCAACAGCTTCACTCGGCTTGCTTGTCAACCTCTCGACAGCACGGATCGGTGGAGGAATCCTGCTGTTGGAGTTGTTCTGTGTCTGCTGGGAGGTTGCAGGGTTTCAAGCCGGTGCAACAGCTTCACTCGGCTTGCTTGTCAACCCCTCGACAGCACGGATCGGTGGAGGAATCCTGCTGTTGGAGTTGTTCTGTGTCTGCTGGGAGGTTGCAGGGTTTCAAGCCGGTGCAACAGCTTCACTCGGCTTGCTTGTCAACCTCTCGACAGCACGGATCGGTGGAGGAATCCTGCTGTTGGAGTTGTTCTGTGTCTGCTGGGAGGTTGCAGGGTTTCAAGCCGGTGCAACAGCTTCACTCAGCTTGCTTGTCAACCTCTCAACAGCACGGATCGGTGGAGGAATCCTGCTGTTGGAGTTGTTCTGTGTCTGCTGGGAGGTTGCAGGGTTTCAAGCCGGTGCAACAGCTTCACTCAGCTTGCTTGTCAACCTCTCAACAGCACGGATCGGTGGAGGAATCCTGCTGTTGGAGTTGTTCTGTGTCTGCTGGGAGGTTGCAGGGTTTCAAGCCGGTGCAACAGCTTCACTCAGCTTGCTTGTCAACCTCTCGACAGCACGGATCGGTGGAGGAATCCTGCTGTTGGAGTTGTTCTGTGTCTGCTGGGAGGTTGCAGGGTTTCAAGCCGGTGCAACAGCTTCACTCGGCTTGCTTGTCAACCTCTCGACAGCACGGATCGGTGGAGGAATCCTGCTGTCGGAGTTGTTCTGTGTCTGCTGGGAGGTTGCAGGGTTTCAAGCCGGTGCAACAGCTTCACTCGGCTTGCTTGTCAACCTCTCGACAGCACGGATCGGTGGAGGAATCCTGCTGTTGGAGTTGTTCTGTGTCTGCTGGGAGGTTGCAGGGTTTCAAGCCGGTGCAACAGCTTCACTCGGCTTGCTTGTCAACCTCTCGACAGCACGGATCGGTGGAGAAATCCTGCTGTCGGAGTTGTTCTGTGTCTGCTGGGAGGTTGCAGGGTTTCAAGCCGGTGCAACAGCTTCACTCGGCTTGCTTGTCAACCTCTCGACAGCACGGATCGGTGGAGGAATCCTGCTGTTGGAGTTGTTCTGTGTCTGCTGGGAGGTTGCAGGGTTTCAAGCCGGTGCAACAGCTTCACTCGGCTTGCTTGTCAACCCCTCGACAGCACGGATCGGTGGAGGAATCCTGCTGTTGGAGTTGTTCTGTGTCTGCTGGGAGGTTGCAGGGTTTCAAGCCGGTGCAACAGCTTCACTCGGCTTGCTTGTCAACCTCTCGACAGCACGGATCGGTGGAGGAATCCTGCTGTTGGAGTTGTTCTGTGTCTGCTGGGAGGTTGCAGGGTTTCAAGCCGGTGCAACAGCTTCACTCAGCTTGCTTGTCAACCTCTCAACAGCACGGATCGGTGGAGGAATCCTGCTGTTTGAGTTGATCTGTGTCTGCTGGGAGGTTGCAGGGTTTCAAGCCGGTGCAACAGCTTCACTCGGCTTGCTTGTCAACCTCTCGACAGCACGGATCGGTGGAGGAATCCTGCTGTTGGAGTTGTTCTGTGTCTGCTGGGAGGTTGCAGGGTTTCAAGCCGGTGCAACAGCTTCACTCGGCTTGCTTGTCAACCTCTCGACAGCACGGATCAGTGGAGGAATCCTGCTGTTGAAGTTGTTCTGTGTCTGCTGGGAGGTTGCAGGGTTTCAAGCCGGTGCAACAGCTTCACTCGGCTTGCTTGTCAACCTCTCGACAGCACGGATCGGTGGAGGAATCCTGCTGTTGGAGTTGTTCTGTGTCTGCTGGGAGGTTGCAGGGTTTCAAGCCGGTGCAACAGCTTCACTCGGCTTGCTTGTCAACCTCTCGACAGCACGGATCGGTGGAGGAATCCTGCTGTTGGAGTTGTTCTGTGTCTGCTGGGAGGTTGCAGGGTTTCAAGCCGGTGCAACAGCTTCACTCGGCTTGCTTGTCAACCCCTCGACAGCACGGATCGGTGGAGGAATCCTGCTGTTGGAGTTGTTCTGTGTCTGCTGGGAGGTTGCAGGGTTTCAAGCCGGTGCAACAGCTTCACTCGGCTTGCTTGTCAACCTCTCGACAGCACGGATCGGTGGAGGAATCCTGCTGTTGGAGTTGTTCTGTGTCTGCTGGGAGGTTGCAGGGTTTCAAGCCGGTGCAACAGCTTCACTCATCTTGCTTGTCAACCTCTCAACAGCACGGATCGGTGGAGGAATCCTGCTGTTGGAGTTGTTCTGTGTCTGCTGGGAGGTTGCAGGGTTTCAAGCCGGTGCAACAGCTTCACTCAGCTTGCTTGTCAACCTCTCAACAGCACGGATCGGTGGAGGAATCCTGCTGTTGGAGTTGTTCTGTGTCTGCTGGGAGGTTGCAGGGTTTCAAGCCGGTGCAACAGCTTCACTCAGCTTGCTTGTCAACCTCTCGACAGCACGGATCGGTGGAGGAATCCTGCTGTTGGAGTTGTTCTGTGTCTGCTGGGAGGTTGCAGGGTTTCAAGCCGGTGCAACAGCTTCACTCGGCTTGCTTGTCAACCTCTCGACAGCACGGATCGGTGGAGGAATCCTGCTGTCGGAGTTGTTCTGTGTCTGCTGGGAGGTTGCAGGGTTTCAAGCCGGTGCAACAGCTTCACTCGGCTTGCTTGTCAACCTCTCGACAGCACGGATCGGTGGAGGAATCCTGCTGTTGGAGTTGTTCTGTGTCTGCTGGGAGGTTGCAGGGTTTCAAGCCGGTGCAACAGCTTCACTCGGCTTGCTTGTCAACCTCTCGACAGCACGGATCGGTGGAGGAATCCTGCTGTTGGAGTTGTTCTGTGTCTGCTGGGAGGTTGCAGGGTTTCAAGCCGGTGCAACAGCTTCACTCGGCTTGCTTGTCAACCTCTCGACAGCACGGATCGGTGGAGGAATCCTGCTGTTGGAGTTGTTCTGTGTCTGCTGGGAGGTTGCAGGGTTTCAAGCCGGTGCAACAGCTTCACTCGGCTTGCTTGTCAACCTCTCGACAGCACGGATCGGTGGAGGAATCCTGCTGTTGGAGTTGTTCTGTGTCTGCTGGGAGGTTGCAGGGTTTCAAGCCGGTGCAACAGCTTCACTCGGCTTGCTTGTCAACCTCTCGACAGCACGGATCGGTGGAGAAATCGTGACGTGAAAACGGCAAAAAGACAGGCTTTCGGCGGGTGACCCACCCGGACGAACAACGGGAAGCTGAGGCCGTAAAATCCGACGCGGAAGTACTCGGGCTCGGGGCGCAGCTGGGTCAGGATGTTGTCGAAGAATCGCGCCTCCGTGCGCAGGATGTGGCTGAGCTTGGCGTAGTCGAAGAGGCGTCGCTCGTAGAGCTCGGCAAGCTCCTTGCACAGCGGGATGCCCTGCTCCCAGCACTGGAGACACACAGCCTACGTGTTAATGTTAGAAACAATATGACGTCTACCTCGTATCAAGAAGGCTGGCCTGCTCGTAACCAAGCTGTCGAGGCAGCTCACAATTCTGTCATCGGCTCAACAATGCTATATTGACAGATTTTCCTGCATTTTACAGCCTGGACCCCTATTCTCTAACTTCGTCTCTTTCTAATTCTGCAGCATTGGGAAAAATTTGGCAATAGTTTCCAAAGGAAGTATCGAAAACAAAAGCCAATTCCGCTGATTTGGAAGATAAAAAAGTTGGGAAATAGGGGCCCTGGTGAGATTTTTGCCGGCAAAGTTTCCAACATTCTACAGCCTGGCGAGACCGTTGGCTGGTACGGGGTACCTCTATCTTGTCAAAGAACTTGATGAACTCGGTATAATTTCTACAGAATTCATGGTGAATTGTCGAAGTAGTTGACGATCTTGTTCAAGTTCCTATTGGATTTGATGTGAATCCAGCGACTTCCACGTCGTGAATCGTTGCCTCAACGTACAAACACGGTTAGAAGCGACGTTACCTTTCCCTTGTCGAAGTAGTTGACCATCTTGACGTAGAGCAGTTCCTTGCGCTGCCACTCTGGCTGTTCTTCGTGCTGGGCGTCGGACGCCAGCGACTGCCCGCCCCATCCCAGCGAGTCCGCGTAGAGCTTCAGCGTGAAGCCGGCTTCGGTGAAGTTGTCGGCGGCGACGTGAAGGTCGTGAAGCTTGTAGATGTAGCGCAGGTACATCTCCTTGCGGTTGATCTCGTTCTTGTAGAAGTTCTGGCGGCGCGGCGGACGAGGCAGAGGTGTTAGCGTCGGGTGCGGTGCGTTGTCAAGCAGGGACGGGGGATTCGCAATCGGGATGACTTGCGTTCTCGGGGGATCATTGATCGTAGAAGCTAAAGAATCCACTCGAGGTCTCTTTTCAAAACAAACTGCAATTATTCGTTGAATTTGCGGTTGCTATTTAATATTTACGATTAGAAAGGTAAAATTAGTTCCATGATGGCATCGTCACCGTGGGTCGTACCTGGACCTTGCTCCTTGCCGGCATTACCGAATATGCTTCACGGACAACCCACTTTCCAATCTATATTAAGATTATTTGTTGACGTGTGATTGCAGCGGAGCACGCGAAGAGAAAGATCCAGATTCGACTCCCGGTTTGAACACAATTTCTGAATGGATATTTAGTTTCTTGCAATAAATATCAACCGTAGATGTTTAGAATAATTGCAGGTAGACTCAATTCCACATCAAAATCGTATGATATTGTGACGGTTGCAACATGATGGCGTTACATTACAACCGGTCTACATACATTACAAATGCAGAGACCTTTTACACCGAACCATTTTGTCCCGTCTAATTATAACCTAGTATACGCCCATACCAATCAATCGTCACAATATTCCCCCAGCAAATAGTCGGAACAGACATACTCTATCACGAGCAACTAAAGCCTGTAAACCACGTCGACGCGCCTGCGACACTCACGAGCAAGTTGACGGTGCAGGACATCCGCTTGTCGCGGTTCTCGTCGCCCTGGATCACGGACCGGTAGTCCAGCAGACGTTCCAGCAGCCGCGTCACCGAGCTGATGAACGCCGAGCCCGACTCTTTCCACGCCGGGTCCTCCGACTGAACGCGGTCCAGCAAGCTGCAGCGTCCACGAAACCGACTCGGTTAACATCTACGATTCGGGGTTTTGTTTGCGATGATAGTGAAAACTTGCATTATTAATTTAAAAACATGCAGTGTCTGTCATTACAGCTAAGCTTAAATAATACTAAAATATAGTGGGTGTGTATGGATTTGCAGGGTGATGAAGGATTTTTGACCAGAAAAAGTGCCCAGCTCGATGTTTCGACCACGATGGCTTGGTCATCTTTAGAAATGAAAAGATTGTTCATCACAGAACACAACAGTGAACTCCATTCAACATCAGATCTGAAACCTTCCACTTCACCAATTTTGGAATGTATCTACTCTAAAAATGAACGAGCCAAAGAACACGACAGAAATCATTGCCTAGACCATGCCACTAAAATGAAAATGTGTAAAAAAATACATACTACCAAAGGAAATATCTTGGAAAATAAAAATACACAAGGAAAATTGGCAAATATGCAATTTCAAAACTAAAATAGCTCTCTGAACTTCTTCCAAGCAACTCGGTACCAACAGCATCCAATCGCTTGTCTCCAATTGTTTGAAAGAAGTTTCATTACAAAGTTTCTTAGCTAATTTCAAGAAGTTAAACGTGCAGAAAACACAATTAGTAAGCGGCAGGTCGGAACTCACACAGCACTCAAGTGCTCCCTGCAGCCAGCGTTGGAAGAAACAGACACTGCGTTAGCCAAGACGGGAATAACATTAGCAACATCGTTATAAACATCATCGTCCGGCAAAAACCAGAAATCCACATCCATCCTACAGCCTGGTGACATGTTTGCTGGCAGAGTGTCCTGCATCCTACAGCCTGGGGAGATGTTTGCTGGCAGAGTGTCCTGCATCCTACAGCCTGGTGACATGTTTGCTGGCAGAGTGTCCTGCATCCTACAGCCTGGTGAGATGTTTGCTGGCAGAGTGTCCTGCATCCTACAGCCTGGTGACATGTTTGCTGGCAGAGTGTCCTGCATCCTACAGCCTGGTGACATGTTTGCTGGCAGAGTGTCCTGCATCCTACAGCCTGGGGAGATGTTTGCTGGCAGAGTGTCCTGCATCCTACAGCCTGGTGACATGTTTGCTGGCAGAGTGTCCTGCATCCTACAGCCTGGTGAGATGTTTGCTGGCAGAGTGTCCTGCATCCTACAGCCTGGTGAGATGTTTGCTGGCAAAGTGTCCTGCATCCTACAGCCTGGTGAGATGTTTGCTGGCAGAGTGTCCTGCATCCTACAGCCTGGTGAGATGTTTGCTGGCAGAGTGTCCTGCATCCTACAGCCTGGTGAGATGTTTGCTGGCAGAGTGTCCTGCATCCTACAGCCTGGTGAGATGTTTGCTGGCAGAGTGTCCTGCATCCTACAGCCTGGTGAGATGTTTGCTGGCAGAGTGTCCTGCATCCTACAGCCTGGTGAGATGTTTGCTGGCAGAGTGTCCTGCATCCTACAGCCTGGTGAGATGTTTGCTGGCAGAGTGTCCTGCATCCTACAGCCTGGTGAGATGTTTGCTGGCAGAGCTTCCTGCATCAACACTCACATGGTGTTGAACAGCTGCCTGTATTCGTCGTCGCCCTCGTTCTCGCTGATCAACAAGTCGAGTTTGTCGATCAGCTCCGACTCGACTTGTCTGAAGTTCCCGCGCGCTTGCTGCTCGCACTCCATCATGTCGAAGAAGATGGAGAGCGTCGCTTTGCGCAGTTCGCTCTCTGGCACCAGCGTCACCTCGAGGAACGGCCCGACCATCGACGGGATGAAGTGGATCTTGTGCTCGCCTGGCCCGAATTTAGGGAAGAAAACAAACAGTTAAGGAAAATTTGTTTTAAAAGAAATCTTTCAGTTTGATATGCGTCAAACTTGGACAGTAAATGTATTTTTCGATGATTTTGAAGGTACACTGTGAAATTTGCTATAGATTGATAAATTATATTGAGTGAACGCAAAGCCCAAGAGGGTATTACATAGAAAAGTGACTTCAAAATACCAGAAATTTATCTTAAAAACCAATTTTTGTAGAAAGTTGCAAATGGAACGAGCTGAAAATAGTACAGGGTTTAAGTTGCAAGAAAAAAAACGTTCCCGTAAAATTTCATTGAAATCGGTTGAGGCGTTTGGCCTGTACAGCGCAAACAGAGATGAAAGAAAACAAAACAATTGGACTTTAATCGGCAGCAAGCGTAACAGAAGACTGGCTTCGCATGTTCCGCTCAACAGAACGTATCCACCGAACATGCAGCGTGCATCAGCCGTCGGGCTCAAGAAGTCAACGCCGAGGTGGATAGTTTTCAACGCACCGAGATTCGACCACATCGAGAGAATCTGGAAGCCCATGAGCACCCGCATGTCGCCGTACTTCTCCACGATCTTCTCGCGCTTCACCTCGCTGAACTTCTCCAGCTGCAGCGACGGCTGCGTGAGGAACGCCACCGCCAGGTTGAAGTAGTTGCTCCACAGCTGCCGAAAGCCACGGCAAACCGTTAGCAACAACCTCGCCGGGATGCCGGACGAGGAAAACCTCGGCGAAAGCGTCCAAGCACAGTTTGTAAGAACGTCTAGCACGGTGGAACACGCTGGGACCTGGTATCGTACCACGCTGTAGAATCCTAGGAAACTCTCGCAGAAATACGATGCTAAATCGAAAAATTGTGACACAAATCTGGTAGCAAGCAAACGCCACGGATTAGCTATAAGTTAAGGTAAACAAGTGCAGCTATCATCCAGAAAATACACTTTTATAAATGTCTACTTTTAGCATCGGTGGCAAACGAAACCTTCTAAATATTACTTAAGATCACGTAAGTAATGGTGTTTTAAGTTGTGCCTAGGCCTTAGCTTGCCTTAGGCTGTGCTGACAATATTGGATGGCAGAGTTTCCTGCATCCTACAGCCTGGTGAGATGTTTGCTGGCAGAGTGTCCTGCATCCTACAGCCTGGTGAGATGTTTGCTGGCAGAGTGTCCTGCATCCTACAGCCTGGTGAGATGTTTGCTGGCAGAGTGTCCTGCATCCTACAGCCTGGTGAGATGTTTGCTGGCAGAGTGTCCTGCATCCTACAGCCTGGTGAGATGTTTGCTGGCAGAGTGTCCTGCATCCTACAGCCTGGTGAGATGTTTGCTGGCAGAGTGTCCTGCATCCTACAGCCTGGTGAGATGTTTGCTGGCAGAGTGTCCTGCATCCTACAGCCTGGTGACAAGCCTGCTGCTGACTATTCTGTCGCCTGCTTACAAAGCTATTCCGGCAGAGGTTCCTGAATTCTAAAACCTATATTTGGTCGGAGTTCCATGAATTTGTAACTTGCAAATATTATATTTTATACGTCAGCTGTCAGTTGACGCTTGAGATTGAGCATCGCTGGCAGACAAAGCCGGCTAGAAAGCACGCCCGACGTGATATGGCGACGAATTGAGGTGCATGCACTGCCGATACCTGGGCTATATTTAGAACGTAACGGTATAATCGGGTATAAAAGGACCCCGCAACTAGGCGGCAGGAGCAGTCACTATCCATCCACCGTCATGTAACGAAGTGTTTAATAAAACAAACTATATTCCGATGGTACGAGACTCCTCTCATAAGTAACGTCCTCGTCATCAGCAATCAGCCTCGTCACAACATCTACGTGTTTGACGGTGAACCCACCTGCTGGTCGAAGTGTCCCCGCTGCGGAGAGTCCAGGAACTGGAAGACCAGCGGCTGGGCGAGTTCGCGCAGCGAGTTGAGCATCACGCTGTTGGCGACCATGCGGATCACCAGCCAGTCCCCCGGGAAAACCTGGACACGGGGGAGAGATGGGTCAACGACGGGAACCTGCATCAACCACCCATCGCTGCTTGCACCATGCTAGCGATGAGGGTGAAGCTTGTCTGGAGTTACTAACTCTGCAGAGAGGTTCTGTTGATTCTTTCAGATAAGTTGTGAGCTTTTGCCGATACTTTTAATGGGATGAATGAACGCTCTGATCTTATCGCCTTAACTTTGGCACTGCTGAGCTGCTACTCACTATATTTTACAGTTTATAATTCGGTGGCTTTGGGACAGTCTCTGTCTTCGTTCATTAAGGTGGATCCGTACTGTTTCCGTAAAGTTTTTCTATTGTTTTTGTTTTGGTAAAATTTTACTCATATGTGGTCATATGCCAGAAGGAAATATTTAAAAAAATATTTTTAAAAATATTTTGCTGGAAATTTTCCGGAAAATTAAAAAATTTGTATGGAAAATTACGCTTGCTGACCTGTCTCTTGTCCCGCTAGGGGGAAATATCAGTCGTCCGATCTAAATGAAATTAATATTTATGGAATGTCCAAACTTCAGAGATTATAATAAGACACTTAATTCAATTCGCGCTGAAATTCTCTAAATTTTGTCAAAGGTTAAAATATGACGTAAATTTGCCAATTTTTTTGCTTTGTTTCAAAATTTGTTACTGAAAAAGTATGCAGTTCTAAACTTTCATCTTCCTTTATTGGCAAGCTGCAAGTGTCTTGATCGAAAAAAAAAATAGTCGAGAATGATATCACCAATATTTAGACCTAATTGAGGGAAGGAGTGGTGCCATGTTTACCAAACAAATTTTCAAATTTTCCGGAAAATTTCCAGTAAAATATTTTTAAAAATATTTTTTTGAGTATTTCTTTCCGGCATAGACCACATCTGAGTAAAATTTTACCAAAACAAAAACAATAAATTTCTGTACGGATCCACCTTAAGGAAGTGGTAAAGGATTCTAAATGAGAAATTGATCAAAAGTCTCTATTTGTGCGTTAATTTACAATCTTCAAAACAAACTTCGTAGCCGATTTCAATAAAAATTTTTAGGCCATTCGTTGTATCTGAACTTGGATAAAGACCCCGGCATCAGGAAAATTTTCAGTTTTACTAAAAAATTGGAAAGTTCTTGAAACGCGTTATGTTCTCTTATCAGTAGTAAAATTGAACTCCCGTCGCAATTCACACGTTCAACTCACCGTGTCCAGCTTGACGAGATCGCGGAACACGAGAAAGACGCGCAGCAGGAAGTCTTTGCGCGGCTTCCGATCTCCCAGCTCCTCCCACAGCCTTTTGTAGTGGAACTCATCAAGCAGTTGCAGCAGCCCGATGAGACACGCAACCAGGCAGCCCTGGAACACACATCGGGTTAGTCGCTGCCTTTGCCGGTGATGATTGCCCGTGTTTTACGACGCACTGTTTTGACAGCTGGCACCGTGGCGCTGGTCTATAATGAAAGGGTGATGATGAACCTAACCTATGGCTAGAAGGGAGGAGGGGAAACCCGGTGATTCATTGATTGATTGCCGGTGTTTAACGACGCACTGTTTTGACAGCTGGCACCGTGGCGCTGGTCTATAATGAAAGGGTGATGATGAACCTAACCTATGGCTAGAAGGCAGGAGGGGAAATCCGGTGATTCATTGATCGATTGCCGGTGTTTAACGACGCACTGTTTTGACAGCTGGCACCGTGGCGCTGGTCTATAATGAAAGGGTGACGATGAACCTAACCTATGGCTAGAAGGGAGGAGGGGAAACCCGGTGATTCATTGATCGATTGCCGGTGTTTAACGACGCACTGTTTTGACAGCTGGCACCGTGGCGCTGGTCTATAATGAAAGGGTGACGATGAACCTAACCTATGGCTAGAAGGGAGGAGGGGAAACCCGGTGATTCATTGATTGATTGCCGGTGTTTAACGACGCACTGTTTTGACAGCTGGCACCGTGGCGCTGGTCTATAATGAAAGGGTGATGATGAACCTAACCTATGGCTAGAAGGGAGGAGGGGAAACCCGGTGATTCATTGATTGATTGCCGGTGTGTAACGACGCTCTGTTAATAAGGCTGATAAATGAACATTAATAAATAAAATGGCACCTAATTGATGCAGCAAAGATAATGAACATACGGCTCCACTTTGCTTAACATTGGCTCAATTAGATATAAATAATAATCAAGGATTATTATCAATCCATACCAATCATAAATTAATAATCAATTTATTTGTCTGTTAGGGTGAATATTTTTTGCACAAAATACACAAATTAAGGCCTTCTCTAAGTTATCCGTCATATCATATCAAGTCATATCAAGTCATATCACGTCATATCAAGTGATATCAAGTGATATCAAGTCATATCACGTAATATCAAGTGATATCAAGTGATATCAAGTCATATCACGTAATATCAAGTCAAACCGATCATATCAATATAAATGATTGATTGATTACTATCCAAGTTATAGAGACCAGTGATGAAGACGTGGCCTCGGTCAAAGCGACATCACCGAAGCGACTCACCAGCACGGCAGCGCTGCGGTCGATGATGATCAGCACGGTCTGTATGAGCATGTCGAGCGCGGTGAGACACAGGATCTCGACGTCGTGATGCAGGCAGTTGTTGACCTTGCCGGCAGGCAGCGAACGCCGTCGACGGAACAGGAAGCCGAGCACCTCCGTCAGGATCTCCGTGCAGAGCCGCAGTTCGTCGCGATGCGCCAAGTGCAGCCGCAGGTGCTTGCACGCCGTAGAGAGCAGCGTGTTGCGAGATTCTGCGGACATTGTCAGGAGGTTAGTCGGCGTCGCGGACGTTTGTTGGGTTGGGAGCCTTCGGTAAGCAGCGTGTTGCGAGATTTGACAGGTTGTCAGTGTTCTGCGGAAATGGTCTAGTTCGTCAAAACAACCAATTATGCAACACAGTCTCAAACGACCTTTGAATGGATTAAAAACTAAATCAAGTTGTTGGCGTGTGTTTGCAGCGTAGCGTCACTAGATTCACCGGCTTCTATGTTCATTCATAGTCCTGTTTCTATCTCCATGGAGCCACGTTATAATCGGGGTTAGTCGAGTTGTTGGCGTGTGATTGCAGCGTAGCGTCACTAGATTCACCGGCTTCTATGTTCATTCATAGTCCTGTTTCTATCTCCATGGAGCCACGTTATAATCGGGGTTAGTCGAGTTGTTGGCGTGTGATTGCAGCATAGCTTCACTAGATTCACCGGCTTCTATGTTCATTCATAGTCCTGTTTCTATCTCCATGGAGCCACGTTATAATCGGGGTTAGTCGAGTTGTTGGTGTGTGATTGCAGCATAGCGTCACTAGATTCATCGGCTCCTATGTTCATTCATAGTCCTGTTTCTATCTCCATGGAGCCACGTTATAATCGGGGTTAGTCGAGTTGTTGGCGTGTGATTGCAGCATAGGGTCACTAGATTCACCGGCTTCTATGTTCATTTATAGTCCTGTTTCTATCTCCATGGAGCCACGTTATAATCGGGGTTAGTCGAGTTGTTGGCGTGTGATTGCAGCATAGCGTCACTAGATTCACCGGCTTCTATGTTCATTCATAGTCCTGTTTCTATCTCCATGGAGCCACGTTGTAATCGGGGTTAGTCGAGTTGTTGGGGTGTGATTGCAGCATAGCGTCACTAGATTCACCGGCTTCTATGTTCATTCATAGTCCTGTTTCTATCTCCATGGAGCCACGTTATAATCGGGGTTAGTCGAGTTGTTGGTGTGTGATTGCAGCATAGCGTCACTAGATTCACCACCTTCTATGTTCATTCATAGTCCTGTTTCTATCTCCATGGAGCCACGTTGTAATCTGGGTTAGTCGAGTTGTTGGCGTGTGATTGCAGCATAGCGTCACTAGATTCACCGGCTTCTATGTTCATTCACAGTCCTGTTTCTATCTCCATGGAGCCACGTTATAATCGGGGTTAGTCGAGTTGTTGGCGTGTGATTGCAGCATAGCGTCACTAGATTCACCGGCTTCTATGTTCATTCATAGTCCTGTTTCTATCTCCATGGAGCCACGTTATAATCGGGGTTAGTCGAGTTGTTGGCGTGTGATAGCAGCATGGCGTCACTATATATCCATCTACGCTACGCTGTCCTACCGTCGTCGGTGAAGAGCCGGGAGGTGACCATGTTTCGGATCGCGGCGAGCTTGGCCTGCGTCAGCTGGGGCGGAAGGTCGCGCACCGGTAGGCTGTCCAACATGGCCGCCGCGAGCTGCGCGATCTCCAGCGTCGGCAGCACGTCGGCCAGCTGCTCGTAGACGGCGGAGACCGAGTGAAGCAGCGCCACCTGGACAAGAGCGCAAGGGGTTGGTCATGTTCAATTCAGTTTCAATAATTCAATTTCAATAATTCATTTTTCAATCAATCTATCCGCAATCAATTTTGGATGTCCCGTGTCAAGATTCCCTCACCTTGCAATTCAGTGCACCGCCAGCTGTGGAATTGATACTAGGCTATGCAAAAACTCATATAATCGTGTATGCATAGCCTAGAGGCTTTTATGGTCAATTTAAAATGTTCGGCGTTAATAAAGCAGCTTTCTCAATGACATTTGTTACCTGGAAATATCATGAATCATGATGTAGTCTTTGTAAAATTATTTGAATATTAAAAAACGTAAAAATTGATTAAAATAAAAACCATTCGAATGATTTGCTTCAAATTAACACAGTATATTCTTTATATGATTTTTAACGCGCACTGTAAATTTTGTTAGCATAAATTGAAGATTATGTTGCTTTATTTGCAAAATAACTACAAAATAGCTTCAAAAGTGACTTAAAAGTGTCATTTTCAAGAAAAGTGCTGAATGCACTACAATGAAATTAGTACACAAACGTCGAATCGCTAGGGTCAACATATCCAGAAAGTTTCGTCAGATTATATTCAGACGCTTGGCCTCTAGAAAGCAAAACGTGTTTTGGAAAAACTGAAAAATTTCATAAAAACTTAATAATAACATAAAATAAATCAATCAATCAATATTGGTCCTTATCAGCACCAAAAACCATTGAAGCAAGAGCAGACACCGTAAAGCTCTAGTGGGTTAACTACACCATCAATGTGGGCTCCGAAAACCTCCGCCTAACCAACATTTAAACAATCAATCTGTAGCCCGTCGGAGAGTCCCATTGCCGAGAAGCGCAAGCGGGGTTACCTGCGTGGGCAGGATGACGTCGTAGGACGTGGCCAGCATCTTGTTCAGCGCGTGGAACACGTTGTAGAGGTCGCGCTTGAAGCTGTCTTCGTACTGCCCGCCCGTCGCGCGCGCAAACAGCAGCCGCGACTGGATGATGAACTTGAAGATGTACTCGAGCGAGCGGAAGCACTTCTGTATCGGCTCCTGCTTCTCCGTCGAGCTCACCCAGTCGGCGCAGTGCTGGACGCTGCTCAGCAGGCCCCTGGCAGCCGCCGCGGCAAGGGGAGAGAGTGCGGTTAGGGTGGGACAACCGAGCTACGCGGTACTGAGACTGTAAAGCGCAGCCTTAGGCTGGCCCTTCAGTATTTAGCCCTTGAGCCTTAGGCAGTTAGTCTTAGGCCTTAGCCGTAGGCCGTAGCCGTAGGCAGAACTCTCAGTTGAGATATTACTGACAGAAACAGTTGAATTTCACTGCATGTGGTTGATGACGCTTAGCTCAACTAAAACTTGAACTCAGAATTAATAAAATGGTAAAACTGTTTGTTTCTATTTCTAATCTGGGAATAGCCGAGTAACATAAGATAAGAAGCCAGGTAAGTACTGACTTGTAGACGAGCGCGGCGGCAAAGTGTCCCTTGATGTACGCGTCCATGACCGGCTTGAAGTGTTCGAACTTGCTGTCGTCCAGCAGGCTGAAGATGCTCACCTGGCCGGCCACAAAGAAAGATGCAATCAAGATGTAATACGTTAGAATTAGGGATGCCGAAATGGGTAGGTGTTTGGGAAATTACTGCAAGAATTCAAAGACAACGCTTCAAGACAGTGCCGTTTTCACGAAGAGTGCTAATGACCAAGTAATAATTAATCATCGTTTAAAAAAGTCATTGGTGATATTAAATCCGGAGAAAAAAGTTAAGCCAGATTATTACCTAAAGTATGCCTGTAGAGTGTAGGGTAAAAAACACTCTGAAATAATGAACAGAAATTTGCTCAAGGCTAAGATCGCCAGCAGTAAAAAGTAAAAACAACAACTTTACAAATCCGCAAAAACTTTCATGAAACTTTTCATGAATTTTGAGATTGATGAAAGTTAGCAAGGTGGGAGCAGTGTGTGGCTTGCACGGACTCACGAGGGCGTGGAACACGAGGCCCGAGTGCGTGGTCGAGTTGCCGTCCTCGGTGGAGAACATCGAGAAGAGCGCGTCGAGGACGTCTTGCAGGAACTTGACCAGCTCCTCTCCGTTCAGTCGCAGGATCCGGCCGAGGGCTTCCTGGATCTGTTCAGGATGCTCCTTCCACTGCAGCAGCGACAGCAGGTCCACTGGTGAATCGCCGCACGCAATTAGATTGATTGCCGGTGTTTAACGACGCACTGTTTTGACAGCTGGCACCGTGGCGCTGGTCTATAATGAAAGGGTGATGATGAACCTAACCTATGGCTAGAAGGGAGGAGGGGAAACCCGGTGATTCATTGATTGATTGCCGGTGTTTAACGACGCACTGTTTTGACAGCTGGCACCGTGGCGCTGGTCTATAATGAAAGGGTGATGATGAACCTAACCTATGGCTAGAAGGGAGGAGGGGAAACCCGGTGATTCATTGATTGATTGCCGGTGTTTAACGACGCACTGTTTTGACAGCTGGCACCGTGGCGCTGGTCTATAATGAAAGGGTGATGATGAACCTAACCTATGGCTAGAAGGGAGGAGGGGAAACCCGGTGATTCATTGATTGATTGCCGGTGTTTAACGACGCACTGTTTTGACAGCTGGCACCGTGGCGCTGGTCTATAATGAAAGGGTGATGATGAACCTAACCTATGGCTAGAAGGGAGGAGGGGAAACCCAGTGATTCATTGATTGATTGCCGGTGTTTAACGACGCACTGTTTTGACAACTGGCACCGTGGCGCTGGTCTATAATGAAAGGGTGATGATGAACCTAACCTATGGCTAGAAGGGAGGAGGGGAAACCCGGTGCCGGCACGTAGCCTACTCCTGTCGAAAAGCACCGAGGGGACCACCGGCTTTACGTCCCTTCCGAAGGACGGTGCAACTCGAACGACAGGATTCCTCCGCTAATCCGTGCTGTCGAGAGGTTGACAAGCAAGGCGAGTGAAGTTGTCGTACTAACTTCAAACCCTCCGACCTCTCTCCCGAACAGAACTGATCGTGTGCATGATGGTCACCCATCAAACACCTGTTGGGGCTTGTTCAGCTCCAGGTTGGTTCTGAGACACACAGGCAAGTGCCGGTCACCCATCCAGGCATGCAAACTTGCTTAACCTGGTTTACTCGCGCTCTCTGCGCTTCCTGTCGGTCCGACGGGGCTGAAACTTGGCACGGGGGTGAAGGACACCCTCTTAACACCACCGTGCTGAGGAAATTTCAATCGGAATTAAATTGTAGATTTTAAAGCCGTTATCTGCATCGATGCCGGATGGGAATTGGCTCCAACAGCACGATGTTGCTTAACTTGGGTGATCTCACGAGAACCAGTGTTACCAACGTTGCCAAACCGTGTCTAAACCCACCATTCTGCGTCAGCTTGGTGGAGCAGAGCAGCGTGTGAACGGTGACGGCCTCCTTGGCGGACCGCGCGAACCCGCCGGCCCCGGCCGCCCCGCCGCCGCCGCCGCCGTCCCTCGCGCCCGACGCCAGCGCCAGGTAGACGGCGGGGTCTAGCCGCGCGCGGTCTTCGCACTTGTAGATGTGCAGCTCGTGCTGCCCGTCGCGCAGCGTCGCGCCTCCGCTCTCCATCAGCCGCGCAAACGAGAAGCCAAACAGCTTCTTGTTGTCCGTCTTGTCGCGCGCTGCCGACGCAAAGAGACGGGTTTTAGAGTGGGGTAGAGTAACCGGTCACTCATTGATTGTTACCAATGGAATATCAATTACAAAATTTACATCCGTGCCGGGATTCGAATCCGGGTCTTCGCCTGTCCGGGGCACCGCACTTATCCTCTCTCTCGAAGAACAAGAAGAAGAAGAAGAAGAAGAAGAAAAAACAGTCTGTTTGTTCAAAGAGCCAGTTGCTTAACAGTCTGCCAAAGTTTGATAACTCGAAAATATCACATGTTGAGGTCACTAAACCAAAAAAGCTCTTTAAAGAATCAACTCTCTCTCTCGAAGGAACAGTCTGTCTGTCTGTTTGTTCACAGAGCCAGTTGTCTAACAGTCTGGCAAAGTTCACCAACTTAGCGACAACGACAAGACACCGGGGATCCGATGCATCGGACTCGTACTCACTGGAGCAGTGTCGGTACTCGAGACGGATGTGCGAGCCGTAGAACTTGTCGATGGGCACCGCCAGCCGCAGCGTCTCGTTCCACGCGGGGGCGTTGTGGTGGTAGACGATCATCGACTGGTAGTCGTTGCCTCCGTCCACGCCCGACGCTCCGAACAGGCAGTCCTGACGTCGGGAAACGCACGGGGTTAGGGTGAGGACGTTACGTTCAAGATTGCAGTGCTACGCCACTGTTCGTGTGAGTCGTACTTCCAGTGTGTCCCATGCGTGATAAAATTCTTAACATTATCACCAAAAACCAGCGAAAAAGCTATTAATTTCTTATTTCTTATATTTCTTATTAGCTATTAAGTTTAAATTTAAATTTTAAACTAAAATCGATTAAAAGAAAATCTTTTGACAGCAAAAAAGCTTTTTTAAAATACTGTTAGAGTATTTGACAGACTAGAGACGTGTAATAAAGTGGTAGATTCTTATCGAGCGCTACGCCTTGCGGCCACCTCGCCCGTCAAAGTCTCACCGTCGTCAAGCGAAGCACGCAAGCCCACCGAACAAAGTCGCATCTCCCGCGCTCACCTCCAGTATCTTGCCGTCGGCGTCCAGCACGAGGATCGTCACCTCGATGTTCTTCCCCGTCGACTTGCCCCCGCGTTCAAACTCGCCGCGCTCGAGCGTCAGGTAGAGGTCGTTGCGCACGTCGCCTGGCATTATCACGTCGGGGAAGCCGAGCTTCTTAGTCAGCGACACGTTCTTGAAGAGCAGCGGGTTCTCCTCGCGAGCCTGGCCCAGCTCGCCGTGAAGCAGCCGCAGCGAGATGACGGCGCCTGCGCGGGGGGAAGGTTGCCATTACGTTGCGTGGGACTATTGCCAACTGATGGAGCCAATAGGGCTACTTAAACGAAAAAGAGTAAAAGTGGACTGTATTTTGCAGAAAATCCCAACCTGCCTGCCTTGCGACGCGCTGGTGGCGCCGGTTACATGTCTACAGGACAAGGGTGAATTAGGTAACTGGCTGATAGGGAAGGAACAATGGGAGACGCAAACTTAGCTTGCAAGATGCGCTGACACGGAGCTCCTTCGAATACAATTTCGAGCAAAACACACTGATAAATGAAGAGAAACTCGCGAAATTGGAGGGTCGCGACCTGCCTCGACAGACTACCTGTCTGATGATTGATTGATTATTGGTGCTTAACGACGCACTGTTTTGACAACTGGCCCTTTGGCACTGGTCTAATGGCGTCGGTGAATGAAATGGTGATGATGAGGGTGATGATGAACCTAACCTATGGCTAGAAGGGAGGAGGGGAAACCCGGTGATTCATTGATTGATTGCCGGTGTTTAACGACGCACTGTTTTGACAACTGGCACCGTGGCGCTGGTCTATAATGAAAGGGTGATGATGAACCTAACCTATGGCTAGAAGGGAGGAGGGGAAACCCGGTGCCGGCACGTAGCCTACTCCTGTCGAAAAGCACAGAGGGGACCACCGGCTTTACGTCCCTTCCGAAGGACGGTACAACTCGAACGACGGGATTCCTCCGCTAATCCGTGCTGTCGAGAGGTTGACAAGCAAGGCGAGTGAAGTTGTCGTACTAACTTCAAACCCTCCGACCTCTCTCCCGAACAGAACTGATCGTGTGCTGTGCATAATGGTCACCCTTCAAACACCTGACTCAGCGCGATGTTGCTTAACTTCGGTGATCTCACGAGAACCGGTGTTTCCAATGTTGCCAAACCGTTCGGTAACTGTCTGATGCGCGGTTGAGAGATGAACCGGGAGAACTGACAGCTCGCCACCTCGTGAGGAGCGGGTCAAACTTGACAACGCGAAATAAAACCCAACTATGAACCACCTGAATCACACAGGCGACCAACTAAAATAAAGAAAATTACAGAGTGACAGAAATGGCGCGAACACCAACGTTCGGTAGCGTTTAGGTTAGACCCACAGCAAGCACGACAAAGTGGCTGGAAAATAGGTCAATGCTTGGCGTGTTCAGTCTAAAGCCCCTTTTACGCGGTCACATTTTTTCATCACATTCCGTCAAACCCTTGCACAGCAGTCTTGTATACAAGTGCATGTGACCGTGTAAACAGTCCATTGCACGGCAGTCTTGTCTACAACTGCATGTGACCGTGTAAACAGTCCATTGCACGGCAGTCTTGTCTACAACTGCATGTGACCGTGTAAACAGTCCATTGCACGGCAGTCTTGTCTACAACTGCATGTGACCGTGTAAACAGTCCATTGCACGGCAGTCTTGTCTACAACTGCATGTGACCGTGTAAACAGTCCATTGCACGGCAGTCTTGTCTACAACTGCATGTGACCGTGTAAACAGTCCATTGCACGGCAGTCTTGTCTACAACTGCATGTGACCGTGTAAACAGTCCATTGCACGGCAGTCTTGTATACAAGTGCATGTGACCGTGTAAACAGTCCATTGCACGGCAGTCTTGTCTACAACTGCATGTGACCGTGTAAACAGTCCATTGCACGGCAGTCTTGTCTACAACTGCATGTGACCGTGTAAACAGTCCATTGCACGGCAGTCTTGTCTACAACTGCATGTGACCGTGTAAACAGTCCATTGCACGGCAGTCTTGTCTACAACTGCATGTGACCGTGTAAACAGTCCATTGCACAGCAGTCTTGTATACAACTGCATGTGACCGTGTAAACAGTCCATTGCACAGCAGTCTTGTATACAACTGCATGTGACCGTGTAAACAGTCCATTGCACAGCAGTCTTGTCTACAACTGCATGTGACCGTGTAAACAGTCCATTGCACGGCAGTCTTGTCTACAACTGCATGTGACCGTGTAAACAGTCCATTGCACGGCAGTCTTGTATACAACTGCATGTGACCGTGTAAACAGTCCATTGCACGGCAGTCTTGTATACAACTGCATGTGACCGTGTAAACAGTCCATTGCACGGCAGTCTTGTATACAACTGCATGTGACCGTGTAAACAGTCCATTGCACGGCAGTCTTGTATACAACTGCATGTGACCGTGTAAACAGTCCATTGCACAGCAGTCTTGTATACAACTGCATGTGACCGTGTAAACAGTCCATTGCACGGCAGTCTTGTCTACAACTGCATGTGACCGTGTAAACAGTCCATTGCACGGCAGTCTTGTCTACAACTGCATGTGACCGTGTAAACAGTCCATTGCACGGCAGTCTTGTATACAACTGCATGTGACCGTGTAAACAGTCCATTGCACGGCAGTCTTGTCTACAACTGCATGTGACCGTGTAAACAGTCCATTGCACGGCAGTCTTGTCTACAACTGCATGTGACCGTGTAAACAGTCCATTGCACGGCAGTCTTGTCTACAACTGCATGTGACCGTGTAAACAGTCCATTGCACGGCAGTCTTGTCTACAACTGCATGTGACCGTGTAAACAGTCCATTGCACGGCAGTCTTGTCTACAACTGCATGTGACCGTGTAAACAGTCCATTGCACGGCGGATACAATGATTATTGTATCGTGTAAAAGGTCGTCACATTTTCATCAAATCCGTCACACAAAACCTTGTACAATGTTTATATTACCGACTGCTGTTCAAGGGTTTGACGAAATGTGATGAAAAAATGTGACCGTGTAAAAGGGGCTTTAGCAGATTGACATTGACAGATCACGGTCTAATGGATGCTCCAGCTCACCGTAGTTGGGCTGGCCGGAGAGCGCGTTGAACTTGTTCGTCTGCTTCTTGATGATGAACTCGTGGAGCTGGTGGTAGTCCTTCTCGTCGCCTTGGTACACCTGCGACACGACGCCAACGTCAGGCAGCCACGCAATCACAAGCCTTACCATACTCTATCTTCATCGAACACAACAACTCAATTCAACTTAATATCCATTCGAAAGTCAGCTGTCCGTCTTTCATATTATATACGGAATACGGACAAAATACACATTTTTCCATTCAATCAAAGCAACGTCATGACACCCACTCGCTAAAGCCAGGCAGAGCAATTCGGGTGGTGATTTCCCTGTCTTCCTTTGTTATTTAGCAGAGATTATTAATATCGCTTTCCAACCCGGTCGTACATCCAGTGGGTGTCTGACGTCGCTATTCCTGAATTACGCACTTCAATTTTCAATTTATTTATTCGTAGCTTTGGTACAGACAATACCGGTGGTTAGAGATAGAGATAAAATAAGTATTAGGACATAAAAAGTTATAAAATAAGTATACTAGGACATTTAACATTATAAATACCAAGTTACCAAGTTCCGCGCAACGCACCTTGAACGCGAACTCCCTCTCCTCGGCGGCGGCCTCTCGGTCGACGGGCAGGTCGGACAGCTGCAAGGCGGCGACGCCGTGCGGCCGCTTGAACAGCTGGTGCGGCGGCGGCGGCGGCGCAGACTTCTTGGCCGAGTCCGAGTAGAGCATGCGGCCGACGCGCGTGACGTGCGCCACCAGCCACAGGTCTCGGATCAGCTCCGCGTTGCCCAGATCCTACGCGACGCGGAGACAGTGAGGTTAAGGGATCATGACAGCGAGGTTAGGTTGCCGGATTGGAGAATTTGTCTGGACTGGAACCACAATGATAAGTACGTAGCATGCCTTCAACTTTCAAGAAATTTGAATGCTGTTTAGGGCCGGTGTTACTATGTTAAAGCTAGAAAGCTACATCTTTGCCCAGCTACATTGGTTACACTAACTCCTAAAATTTGCCATCAGATTTGCCACCAGCGTGCTGTCCCCTGATATTGCCGAGAGTTTCTTATATTTCCTGGCGAGATATTTAGTACCACATAAAAGTAGTCGACATACACCTCTGATCTGACGATTACTGTCTTTAAACTGTCTTTTACTCTCTTTTATCTGTCAGCTGTCAGTTGACACTTGAGATTGAACATCAGTGGCAAAACAAAGCCTCCTTGATATTACTTAAGATGACGTAAGCAACGTTGTTTCTAGATGGCTGTGCTGCTTTGATACCTTCCCTTGTCGCCTAGGCAGCTGACCATGATTTCGACAGCTCAACTATGCTATTTTGGCAGAGTTTCTTGTATTAGATTAGTAGTTAATTCGATACCTGGGACGCCATCTTCGATCCTTGAGTAACCAAGCAGCCTAGCTTCACAAAACATCAGTAAAAACACAAGTTCCAACAACTTATCATCCAGCAACCCCGTCAACCATTGATTCCAACGTAAAACCCGTCCTGACTCACTGTGAAGATGGTGCAGTTGCTGTGCATCTTCTCGACGTAGTTGCTGAATCCCTCGCGAGAGATGCGCACGAGGAATCGCTCGCTGACGTAGCGTCCGGCGGCGGGGTCGTACAGCGAGAAGAAGATCTCCGTGTCCTCGCCGACGTGGTGGCCGAAGTCGCGCATGCAGAAGTACAGGTGGTGCGTCAGCACGCGGCGCGGCGCCTCCTTGCGACGCAGCGTGCCACGCGCCTGCCGGGAACGAGATTTAAGCTTTGCACAAACTCGAACACAAGCATCTCTCAACGGTGGTCTACTCTGACTGGTGATGCTGTCTCGAAGCTTACGTCTTCCCAGCGGCAAGCTTCGGCCACGGACACAGCTGAGGTCGAAGGCAACCTCAGAAACCGCACAAAGGACGGTACAACTCGAACGACAGGATTCCTCCGCTGATCCGTGCTGTCGAGAGGTTGACAAGCAAGGCGAGTGAAGTTGTCGTACTGACTTCAAACCCTCTGACCTCTCTCCCGAACAGAACTGATCGTGTGCATGATGGTCATCCATCAAACAGCGCGATGTTGCTTAACTTCGGTGATCTCACGAGAACCGGTGTTTCCAACGTTGCCAAACCACCCCCTCGAATTAGACACGGCACGCATACTGTAATGATGCTGATAATAATAAAAATAAATAATAAAAATAAATGTTTAAAATATGTTTAATACTGTAAAAGCTCACCTAGTATCCAAGAAGGCTGTTGGCTACACCTTGTACCCAACATGGTTGTGTCAGGATGCCAGGTGCCAGCCCACCACAGCCAGACCAAGTCTACGCACCTTGCCGAGCGGCGAGCAAATCGTTTTATGGAAAGTCGGACTGGTTCAGAGCCGTAGATTGTAGAATTGAGAGTGTACGGTTTTTAACATTCTTACATTTAAACGGAGAAAAACCGTACACTCTCAATTCTACAAAATCGTTTTATAATTTGTATGCGGATGCGATGGCAAACTTACGGAGGCTCCTTGGGATGTTTCGGCGCTCTGCACGTGCTGCAACAAACCAGCGTTCACGTTTAATAACGCCAGGGCTTTGCCAACACTCGTGTTGCGGATGAGTGTTGTGTTACGCTCACCCACAACACGATGCTTTAGAGTGTTCGCAAAGCCCTAGGGTCTGATTATAACTGAATATTTTCTAAAAATATGTTGTTTTTACAAAAAGTTGTAAATGAAATAAGCTGAAAATAGTACAGAGTCTAGGTTGAGATAATTAAAAGGTTTCCGTAAAATTTCATCAAAATCGGTCGACGTGTTTGGCCTGCAGAGCGCGAATAAACAGCCATCGAAAAAAAGGATTTTTTTTCTGCAGTAGTCAAGTGTAATTGTAGATTCACTTTGCTCGTTACGCCTGTCAGTTAGTTGGGCAGATTTTAGACGCAACTACTTTTTACAATACAACTACAAATATCAACGCTAATTCAACATTATAATATAACAATAATATTACAACACAAAGCATTCTACATACATACATTAGAAGACATTAGAACACATTACAATACAATACATTACAATATTACATATAATACAACATGTAATAATTACAATGACATATGATATAATACATATACAATTACATTACAACTATTGATGAGCGTAGCAAGCAAAGCGAAATCTTCAATTTCACTTGGTAGAGAAAAAAAACACATGACATGCAGCCGTGCTGAAGTTTTTGGATCTATAACTTATCTTGTTCATTTTTTATTCGCATTTTTCCGACAATTTTTAATGATTCTTAACTATTTATCCGTCAAGATTCAAGTGGAAGGTTTCGGTGCGATACCTTCATATTCTTGTAGGTCTTACAACTCATCCTCAAGCCCTAAGTAAGTACGCTCATCTACAACGCGATTAGATTGCGCGTTCGCGAAGGCCTAGCCTACAGCAATTGCTAAGATGCTAAACAGTAGCACACGTCAAAACAGACAAAACTCCTTGGAATGAATCGTAGCAAACTAAAAGATATAGGAGCAATCGGTGTTTGAAGCCGAGCTAACGGATGCAATCAAAGAATTCACGGTGATTAACAACCAAGGGCACAACAAAATATGAAACTCACCACTTGGTAGAGTTCGACGACGCTCATGGCGGCAGGGTCCACCATCTGGAAGCCGACGCGAGGAACGAGGTCCATTCCCAGCTTCCTGCAAGCAGAAGACACCGCGGAAAGAATTAGCTACGTAGCATGAAACCCTGCAACCTCCCAGCAGACACAGAACAACTCCAACAGCAGGATTCCTCCACCGATCCGTGCTGTCGAGAGGTTGACAAGCAAGCCGAGTGAAGCTGTTGCACCGGCTTGAAACCCTGCAACCTCCCAGCAGACACAGAACAACTCCGACAGCAGGATTCCTCCACCGATCCGTGCTGTCGAGAGGTTGACAAGCAAGCCGAGTGAAGCTGTTGCACCGGCTTGAAACCCTGCAACCTCCCAGCAGACACAGAACAACTCCAACAGCAGGATTCCTCCACCGATCCGTGCTGTCGAGAGGTTGACAAGCAAGCCGAGTGAAGCTGTTGCACCGGCTTGAAACCCTGCAACCTCCCAGCAGACACAGAACAACTCCAACAGCAGGATTCCTCCACCGATCCGTGCTGTCGAGAGGTTGACAAGCAAGCCGAGTGAAGCTGTTGCACCGGCTTGAAACTCTGCAACCTCCCAGCAGACACAGAACAACTCCAACAGCAGGATTCCTCCACCGATCCGTGCTGTCGAGAGGTTGACAAGCAAGCCGAGTGAAGCTGTTGCACCGGCTTGAAACCCTGCAACCTCCCAGCAGACACAGAACAACTCCAACAGCAGGATTCCTCCACCGATCCGTGCTGTCGAGAGGTTGACAAGCAAGCCGAGTGAAGCTGTTGCACCGGCTTGAAACCCTGCAACCTCCCAGCAGACACAGAACAACTCCGACAGCAGGATTCCTCCACCGATCCGTGCTGTCGAGTGGTTGACAAGCAAGCCGAGTGAAGCTGTTGCACCGGCTTGAAACCCTGCAACCTCCCAGCAGACACAGAACAACTCCAACAGCAGGATTCCTCCACCGATCCGTGCTGTCGAGGGGTTGACATCAGTGAAGCTGTTGCACTGACTTTTAATGGAATTATTTAATGCCAAATTCCTCATACCCACAAACTCATTAATAAATTTTATGGTAGGTAATTAAAATATCTGTAACATCATGTCATGATGAGAAGAATTGTGAGTGACTAATAGCTCATTCCCTTCTCAAAAATCAGACTTGACCAGAGAATCTGCTAGGTAGGTACTAGTTAAAACAACGTGTATCATTCTAGGACAGGGGTCGGCAACCTTTTTAGAGTTCGGAGCCAGATTGGCACAAAGTTTGAGACAGAATAGCAGCCGGAGCCACCACAGGGCCGCTTTTCTGAAACAATTACCGTCACATTTTAGGCGAGACATTCTGCACGGTCGACTTACTTTTCTCCATCTCAGCAACGGCTTGCATTCCGACACCCTTCTCGTGGAAATTTAACCGCAAAAGTCTTGTTAAATCAAACATGTTTCGCACGATGTTACACTTTTTCTGATTATTAAACTTGAAATCACACAACACACAGAGTGCGTACCGTTGCAATCAATGACGCCGAATTCAACAGTCCAGTCGCGATTGAATGATCGATTTTCATCGAATAACCCAAGCTTCGTAACGTCGCCCATGATGGTTGACAACTGCACTGCACGCTGGCTCTGCCGGCTGCCATGTGCTGCAACGGTTTTGGGTGGGGGTACACGAAATAACCTTGGTGTCCGCCATCCATGCCTCGTGCGTCTGAATATTTGAATTCCGATTTTAGTTCGGATTGATTGGTGTTTAACGACGCACTGTTTTGACAGCTGGCACCGTGGCGCTGGTCTATAATGAAAGGGTGATGATGAACCTAACCTATGGCTAGAAGGGAGGAGGGGAAACCCGGTGCCGGCACGTAGCCTACTCCTGTCGAAAAGCACCGAGGGGACCACCGGCTTTACGTCCCTTCCGACGGACGGTGCAACTCGAAGAGGATTCCTCCGCTAATCCGTGCTGTCGAGAGGTTGACAAGCAAGGCGAGTGAAGTTGTCGTACTAACTTCAAACCCTCCGACCTCTCTCCCGAACAGAACTGACCGCGTGCATGATGGTCACCCATCAAACACCTGACTCTGCACGATGTTACTTAACTTGGGTGATCTCACGAGAACCGGTGTCTCCAGCAATGGCAAGCCGTTGGGTATTTTAGAACGGATTTCAATTAAAATATTGGAGAGCCGCAACAACGCGATTATATAATAGCCATAGCCATAGTGATAAAAAATATATCTATCAAATTTTAGGAACTATGGCTTGTTTTCAATAAAGGACACAGCTATTCAATGGTAGAGCTTAGAATAGATATGCCAGCCGTGATAAACACAAAAAGCTAGGCGCGAATCCCAGTGCACGTGGATGCCGAAGCCCTAGCACCATCAGAGTCGATGTTTGCGGACCGCCCTTTGCACAGGTGAAGCAAGCATCGACAGAAGAAGGGGGAAGCCACTAATTGTCCAGCCAAGGTCACAAGTTGCCCCGGGCGTCGACTAGCCGTGAGTGCGAGCGAGATGGAGCGAGGAGGGTAGCGTGCAGAGTGAGTGAGATGCAGCGCGGGCTGGCAGACACGAGGAACCGGTCTGCTTCGATTCGATGGGTACACATGCGAGATGAGACTGGGATGCACGGGTCCATCGGGCTTGGGTAGTCGCTGGGTAGACGATGGCTGGTCTCGGATCTTTCATGTGGGTCACACGGAATTTGCCTCGGTCTTACATGGGTCATATTTTAGGATCTTTTTTCACTAGTTATTATTTCTAGTAGACCTCTTAAATTATGAATGAATATTTAACCTATGTAAGAATTACGTCAGATACCCACTGGACGTGCTACCAGTTTGTGACGTCAGATACCCACTGGACGTGCTACCAGTTTGTGACGTCAGATACCCACTGGACGTGCTACCAGTTTGTGATGTCAGATACCCACTGGACGTGCTACCAGTTTGTGATGTCAGATACCCACTGGACGTGCTACCAGTTTGTGATGTCAGATACCCACTGGACGTGCTACCAGTTTGTGACGTCAGATACCCACTGGACGTGCTACCAGTTTGTGATGTCAGATACCCACTGGACGTGCTACCAGTTTGTGATGTCAGATACCCACTGGACGTGCTACCAGTTTGTGACGTCAGATACCCACTGGACGTGCTACCAGTTTGTGACGTCAGATACCCACTGGACGTGCTACCAGTTTGTGACGTCAGATACCCACTGGACGTGCTACCAGTTTGTGATGTCAGACACCCACTGGACGTGCTACCAGTTTGTGACGTCAGATACCCACTGGACGTGCTACCAGTTTGTGATGTCAGATACCCACTGGACGTGCTGCCAGTTTGTGACGTCAGATACCCACTGGACGTGCTACCAGTTTGTGATGTCAGATACCCACTGGACGTGCTACCAGTTTGTGATGTCAGATACCCACTGGACGTGCTACCAGTTTGTGACGTCAGATACCCACTGGACGTGCTACCAGTTTGTGATGTCAGACACCCACTGGACGTGCTACCAGTTTGTGACGTCAGATACCCACTGGACGTGCTACCAGTTTGTGATGTCAGATACCCACTGGACGTGCTACCAGTTTGTAAAGAAATATTAATAATCTGTGCTAAATAACAAAGGAAGACAGGGAAATCACAACCCGAATTGCTCTGCCTGGCTTTAGCGTGTGGCTATCATGACGTCATGCTGAAAGAATTGGGCAGTGAATTTTTGTCATTTCTGTAATAGGCCACTTGTCGATTCAAATTTGGTAGTTTTTTTGTCTGGTGTTCTAGTATTTGTTGATAGTGATAATAGTTAGTCAGGGAACTAAATCAAACTACTATATACTTATATAGGTAATTATTAACTATACTTTTAGGGCACCTTGTTGAAAATCCTAACTAAAATATGTCTCTGAAATCCCTCGAAACATCTGCATCCGATTGCTTGTCTCCATGGCGACTCTTTGCTCGGACTTTGTCCAGTCACATATCCATTTGAAGGAATGGTCACCCAACCAAACCTCTGTCCCGGTGCGATGTTGCTTAACTTTTGCACAACTCCGAGGCAACAAGAGATACAGGACACAGGTGGTGTGATACAATCTACAAAGCACCCGCAAACAATTTTCCCCAGATCACAGCTTAAAATCATTCCACAGACTAGTTATTAAATTCTGTTCCAGAGGCGCTAAGAAAATTTTGGTAAAAATAGTTAATTTCTTGCGGATTGGAATTTTCTCCTTTCTCGCCCACTATATTATCAATAGAAGAAAATCTACCGACAGAAAAATGTACTTTTATGCCCTAAATGTTAATAAATGTACCATTTAGGGCAAACTGTACAATTTTTATTAATAGTACTAATTTTAATATTATTGTTGTTGGGCAAATGTATTTTTTATGCCCTAAATGTGCTATTTATGCCTTAAATCTAGCCTAAATATACTATTTAGGGCAAATTTGTACAGAACAGAGGTGAATCACAGTATCAAACTCCATCAAGCAGCCGCTCTGTAGAAACCAGCAAAAAAAGCAGCCTGCAGCTTCATGGACACGAGAATAAAGTTCAACTTATTCACAACGCATAGAACATGTCCCCCACCACGACTCCCCCCACCCCCCCCCACCCCCCCACCCCCCACCCCCACCCAACGAGACCGCCCTGTGAACGCTGGTGAAGACATGACTCCTACAAGAACCCGACAGCCAGCAGCAGTCAAACGGCCGGTGAAGCTTGCAGCTAGAAGCTGCCTCGTTGTCTCTACGTCTTACAGCATCATATTTCATCCGGCAAGATGACTTAGTGAAGCCAGTGTTCGGGCCTTTCTTGTAATTAGCAAACGAATCGGATTACTTTGTCGCGTTGGTTGGATTATTGACTTATAACAGGTAGGTGTGATTGGATGTCTGGTGTTTTATGTGAGAGCTATCTCAGACTCGAGCTAAGATGGATCAGTTTTTACCTGTACCCAGCTTCCAGATTAAACTGTTATGGGTTGTTGAATCATTGACTTCTACGATTTTTTTCCCTGGTGCTTCGCAAAGATGACGTCTGCGTTGTCAAATTTAAACAAAAGCCAGTCGTTTGTTTTTATCCACGAATGCAGGTGGCTGTGGCGTGGGTTGGCGACCGGGAAATGTTCGAGTTCTGTTTCTTTGTGTATTCAACTTTACCTGCTGTTGGCATTTTATTGATGCTCATCGCTCATAAAGACTGAAATTTATAGCCAATCAAAACATTGCCTAGATTCTTGGATGCATCGCCTGACTTTCACGCAATCGCCATACAATTCTAGTGACACGTGAAAGCTTTTTACTATTTTTAAATCCGGATTTTCAAAACGACAAGAATTCGGTTTGGTAATTTGAAATCATTCAATGTCATGGGCGCTTTATAATCGTCGGCATCCGAACACAGCTTTAATCAAGTTGATTCTTAGTAACAAGGGATTATATCAACATTAAATTGGTTTATTAAAGTTATTTTTCATCAATTGAATGCGGTAATCGTCTAGGACGGTGGATGCTGTCTCAATAAAGCATCCACTGGTTTCACTTTCAATCGATAAACATCTTTAAAACTAAGATCATAGTAAAAAATGTAGTACTAAGACCCGATTTTACAATTTAGCCAACTCCAGGTTAAAGTGGGACTTAAGTTATTTGTTATGGCAACGGCCAATGGGATGCAGTGGAATTCATTTGTTTCTAGGGGTTAGATGCTTAACCCAGAGTTGACAAAAGTTGTAATACCGGCCCTAAGTCATATCTGTAGCGTATTTTTCATACAGTCTCCCACAAAACATCATACAAATATGACAGTTGCAAATCATATCACGAAATCGCGCTCATGCTCAAATCGCGCTCATTTCCCCCAAAATAATAATAACTCTAAACGACCACATTCAAAATTCAATTCCAGAGACGATAAGTATTTTCGCGGCAAAGCTCTTCGCATTGGAATGCATTTCTTGTGATCACTAATTGACCCTGCGATGAGCTAGACTATGTTCCATTGCGCAGCGCACACGCTTCACGCTACGCACTTGTTTCTCTTGCGAACGCCGGGCATCGAACAGGAAGTGGACAAAGCCACCGGATGCTGGAGCGAAGGCGAACGAATCACAGAAACACTAGCGATCGCTGCTCGATTTACTGACCGCCTCCGCCATCCGTGATGGACCCGATGTGATGCAATCTCACATCTTTTAGTCGGCAGGCAAGCAGGCAATGATGCTGGCTAACATCTCACTGGGCTAGAGTGTAGACTACAGCTAGACACAACTAGAAGTTATAATAAACAAGTGGAGTTATTAGTGTGAATTTAATCCTAAATGCAAATACTCGTTGCATGGACGGTAGATGATGATTATTAGAAACGAAATATCAATTCCAAAATTTACATCCGTACCGGGATTCGAATCCGGATCTTTGTCTATCCGGGACACATTCGGAAAAGATACTCTTTCATCTGTCAGCTGTCAGCTGTGAGTTGACGCTTGAGATTGAGCATCAGTAGCAAACAAAGCCTCCTCGATATTACGTGAGATGACGCAAGTAACGTTGTGTTAAGTTGTACCTATGACTGCAGATGCTTTAATTCCTAACCACGCCGCCTGGCAGCGCTGACGATTCTGTAGCCAGCTGAACAACGTTAATTTGGCAGAGTTTCCTGCATCCTACAACACAGAATAATGTTTTTGGGGCTACGATTGTTGGCAATTTGCTTAATGTCTCTGAGGGTAGCTTTTCGCCGGTGTTTTTGCGCAAGACACTAACGATTCAACTGTGGACGCTGGACGCGCAGCAAACGGCTCGCAATTAACGTTACTCCAATTTATAATGATATCACACAATATCACAGATATTGATATCACAGTGATATCACAGATAAATGGAAGGAATTGGTGGAACGAAAAGAAGAAGAAGAAAAAGACGTGGAGGAGAGTTCAGTGGAAATAGAAATAAGAAAATAGTTTGGCAGTCTATTTTTGTTGTGTTGGTGTTGCCTATATTTTTAATTTTCTACCCGTGAAACAAATAGTTTATGGAGGAGTAAAATTGATATTAAAAAATCACACGATCGTTTTTATATGTCTAGATAAAAGTCACAAGCGCTATGAGTATTTTTTCTAAGCATCTCGGTGATGTGTCACGTGCTGCAAGCCTCCAAGGCGAATTCCCGCGAAGGGAAACGGTGGGAAATCGGGGTTTCCCCGTGTTTCACGTTGTATCATGGATAGCGACGGGCGGAGGAGAAAACGCAGCAGGAAAAGTGTGCAGAGCCCGAGGTCGAAACTCGGGGTTTCATACAACTATTTTCCAACTAAGTTGCAACTATGTTGCAGCTAATGATCAAACTATCATCCAACTTAGAAATAGGGCTCCACCTTGTGCTTCCTTCGCTTCGATGCTTGGCCAAGGCGGGGTTCGAAGCCCGGATAGGTAACACATTTTTCCGTCCAATTAAAAACCAGTTTGAAGCCACGGGTTCAAAGAATATTCCTACGAGGCGATGGGTTGAATTTATTCAGTTCACCGCAGAATAGCCGGCAGAATGTTTGATGCAGCAAATGTAGCTAGTGATAGTGTTACAAATTTAGTTGACAGCTATGATTCCTTGTGCATATAACACATTCTAAATTCTTATCGTGACTGATAAAATCTGTCCTAAATGTTTACTAAACGAATGCGTGATATGCATCATAAAATGTTCTTCCAATTTCACGTACATGGCGCCTTAACTTCACCGTCGTGTTTGCGATTCATTGCCGTAAACACATTTCCAAAATGCGGATGATAAAGTTTCTGTTTTCCTTCATTCTGGTTAATTTTGTTGGAATTCCGATGCAATTATTAATCCTTTGGCCTCGAAGCGGAATAATAATGAGTTAGGTAATCTTGCACTTAACAACTTCATAAGGCTGCTGGGTCTCTTACAAATTGAAGGAACAGCACGCAATAAAGGTGCAGCTATTTCCGATCTGTTTCTAGCACCCGGGCGATATTGAAATTAAAAACATTCGCTTCTCAAAGGATGGATAGATTCGTGCGGCAGAATTAATGTCGTGTTTGTGTTATTCGTATTTAACACCTGACATTGAATTATCATAGATTAAATGCTATTAAATTTTAGCTAAAGTTTTCAACAAAATGTGTGGTTGACAAAATCTGACAGGCCACATTTCGGTGCAAGATTTTCTATTTCTGAATTGATTTTGTCATAAAAATCTTAAGTGTCTGAAAAAAGGACTCATTTCTAGACAATGATCATCACTGCCGGGATGATTTCGGCCTACATCATTGATTTTGTTACAAATATCATGATAAACGTTTAAATTTGGCTGCATTCTTACATTTCACGCCACATTTCCGATTTTATACCGGAATATAAACTATAACATCACGGAAAAGTTTCAGTAGCATCGGCATCTATACTTTTATTTACCCTGCAACCTATTTTTGGTAATATTTCAACCCTCGCGCACAAAGATGAGATCTAGGATTGAAGCCAGGCATCCTGACAGCTAACACCTAGCTGATAATTGTCAATTAGGCAATTATCCCGGCAATTGACTCATTACTACCGTGATGTCACAGATCGCTGCTAAATGTTGTTGTAGGAAGAAACAATTACATTCATGTTGGGAGCTGCGATATCTTGGACAAGGCAGCAAAATTACCTGCTTTCGGCAGGTTGTAGAAACAAGACACCAAACTTTATTACTCTCTTCACACCCACTGTCTTTTTCTAATCTTAGCAAGTTAGTCTTTAGAAACCCTAATCACCTGGGTAATGAATTCTAAAGCTGCCAAACTCCCGACGTTAAGCAAAGCTGTGCTGCCTGCTTTATCAACCGTCAACCGTCAAGTGTCAAGTGTCAAGTGTCAAATAACAAATCGAAACAAAAGAACCCACAATAACCTGGGCCTCCTCGAAAAACCCCAAAAACAAAAAGCCAACCCAATATATTGACAGAAAGAGTTAGTAAGAATGCAAGGCTTCATCCTAGCAGACATAGATGAAGTCCTTTGTGTCTAACCTAACAGATGGGATCAAGTTTTTAAGATGATAAATTCAACACGTTTATCCTTCTTATAAAATACAGCCAACATCGCACACATCAAAGCGAGAGAGAGAGAGAGCGCTAGAAAAAACGCACCTTTTTTTATGGAAGACGCCAAAACGATGTCCATGGGTCGGTTTGTGAATTCTATATTATTCTAGTGCAGTTATGGCTGGCATAAGACTAATTTGAAGGCGCAAGGAATTTTTGTAAAACGTGGGAACCGAAATTTTAACCTTTGATTTTGCATATGTGTCATCTATGTCCAATGTCTATTAATATTTGTAACCTTGTACGCAAATCCTAGCCGAGCTGTCAAGAAACACATCAAATAATTTGAGCTGTTCCCAGTTCACGAGACACATTTCTTTGTGTTTTCAATTGGTTTCAGCAGGCATAGCACAGTGGATATTTATTATTATACGTGAAATATCTATTCCAAAATCGTGAAAAATTGTGGAATTGCGAAATGAATATTTCGTTATAAGAATTAAGTACTATCCTCAACAATTCCGAGCTTGCTTGTCGTGCCTCACGGGTCTATTTTAAACTATAACACTCAATACTTCAATTTATTTTATACATTATTTATGATACCAAAGCGTTTTTAACAGAAATTTGCAACGCAGAAAGCAAATACTTCTGTAGGACTTATTTCTGTATATTCTACGCGCTGTTTCAAGCATAGAAGATGGATTGTAAAGGATTGTAAGCGGGTGGCCGCTATAGGTGAGGCGTAGAGTCATGCAAGGCTGAGCTATCTCAACTTGGTGCATAAACTCCAGCAATTGGACACGCTAAATGACCGCAGAACTGGCGTACATTTACTTCCACGAGAGTCGGTGGACAAAAAACTAACTGCTCGATTCATTTTACATCCGTTCGATTATCTATCACCACAGAATTGCTGTCAATTCAGCTGATCATACATTTTTAGCACCGAATTTTGGCCGGGCCAGATATAAACTACTCAAAATGTACTAAAATTCACGATTTTTTCTGTCAATTTCGATCAAAAAGCAATTATTACAGTAGTAATTTATGTAACTCTTGTACCTTTTTTTGGGCCAACGTACTTCGATAGCAAAAGTACCGTAATTTTGCCAGCAAATAACCCCAAGCCTTTCCTTTAATATTTTCTATTCTTTTATGGTGTTTAACGACGCACTGTTTTGACAACTGGCCCTTTGGCACTGGTCTAATGGCGTCGGAATATTTTCTATGTCTTAACAAACATAGTGGTGGCAGAAAACTATAAACTTCCCAACAAAATTATTGCAATTCAAGTTGTTAATCCATTTGAAAACGTGGAAACAATTTTATGAAGTCCTTATTACGTTCTGTTATGTACCAGGAAAAGATCACAATACCGTGATATTCCTTAAATCTCCTTTAGGAAGTAAATTTAGTGAATTTCAAGAAGTAGCGAGCCATGCAGCACGAAGCACAAATCGAGGCAATCGAGCCTAAATGTCACAATGGTAGCCGATTAAAGACCCCCACCCAACGAACTTGACCCTTTCCCTGCAGCCTTCCAGCAACGGCATAAATCTAGTCGAAAACAAAAGACTCGATCAACGAAAAGCAATCACTAATCGATCGCAATTAGGTCATTACGATTTACAATTACACATACCTGTAGTAAAGTAAACGGATAATTGCGCAACCATTTATACCGACTAGCAGCCAGGTATATTGTCATTGTGACGTTTAAATCGTCATTGTGACGTTTTAAACGTCATGGAGGACGTGACGTATCTCTGTGCACATGGGCACACGTGTTTTCTACCCAAGACACGGTTTAATATTATCAGACATTTTTTGTTGCTAATCAACTTAGATCTTCAAGAGATCTCCCATATCCATAATAAAGCCAGCCAGAGCAATTCGGGTTGTGATTTCCCTGTCTTCCTTTGTTATTTAGCAGAGATTATTCATATTTCTTTACAAACTGGTAGCACGTCCAGTGGAGATATCTGACATCATATTTCTCTGAGCGAATATTGGAATTGTTGATAAATTTTTGTCTGCAAATAAATTTCGCATCACGTCGACATCAATGTTGACCACTAGCGCTGCGTGCATTTACCGAAATATTTTAAGTACTTCATTTCGAGTTTTAAATTTTAATTGCATTTATTTTAAGTATTTGGCATTATTTTTAAATTCAAATCAAACATCGTCAAGTCCAGAGAATGCAAGTCAAACCGTCAATCCCATCCCATAGCCACGTGCAGGGCATCCTCGACAAGCATGCAGACGTCGCCTCTAGGGCCGGGTAAGTCGGGAATGCGGCCTCCGACGTTCTCAGAGTCTGCCTCGCGTCCCAACACGGTCCATGCAGACATGCCATCTGACCAGCGAGGGCCTTGAACTCGTCGCGTCTCTCTCGCACCCACGGCAGACATGGGCACGGGTGGAAGGTTGTTGAATCATGGTGCCAGTGGCGGCGGCGGCACAGCCTCTGAGAGTCAGGATTTTGGTGCTTCACTTTTTAATACTGAGTCATCTCGGTGAAACGATTTACTTGATGTTTTACTTGACTTTTTTAATACTGAGTCATCTCGGTGAAACGATTCACTTGACTTTCAGGTTAAAAATACCGAAATGTGGGCTTTTAATGGGTTCATATTTACACGTGTTCGGTGACGACGCAAAGGTGCGAGTTGGTCAACCAAATTCCAAGCTTTTTCTTGCTTTTATTCTAGTTTTAAAGATTTTATTGATAGATTTGAGGTTTGATATCAAAATAAGTCTTCTTTAGATGGTCAACTCAAAGAAATGAACACATTCACAACGTTTATCACGATTTTTTATAGTAGTAATTCGCTAAGTTTTTAAGGGTGGCACAATTCAAGTATTAAATTTCAATACTTCGAGCGTTAAGGAGGATTATGCGTCAACTCGGACCCATTTATCTCATGCCAACGGTAAACATTCCATGCTTCACAAATTATTGCGATTGGTCACCCAACCAAACCTCAGACCAACGGTATTCTTGCTTAACTTCGACATGCGCTTCTCATTTCAAGGAACTTGCCATCACGACGTACGTCACGTGTCAAGCTTTCGCTGCATTCATCGTCAAGATTGCAGGATATTAAATAAAGTCAGCTTGTTTCATCTGTTGTCTTAGAAATAAGATGCAAATAATACCCACATCTCCCATAAGCCACCATGTTAATTTATGCAAAACTAAATCCTCGATATCTCTTTCAATATCAATTTCTCAGGAAAAATGTTTAGTTATAAAAGATGCGTATTCATAAGCGCTATCCAACGATATATTCAAATCTACCTTTTTCTTATCACAACATACTCAAAACGTTGATAACACATTTTCCTTTTTATTTCCTCGATATTTTCCGCATTTTCCGAGCGATTTTCTTCAAACTCTGATACAATCTGCCAAATTACTATGCGGATACACCTTCCAAATTTCACTTTGATCGGATCATTACGTACCGAGAAATTACTGATAACGCGTATCAAACCTAACTAAAAATAAATGATTCAATCAGAGAGCGGAGATATTGCCTAGATCCCTGTTCAATCTGATATTATTGATAGGGCAGAGATTTATGAAATTGATACACGCCGTTATTTCTCTAGCTGTAGGATGATTGCCATTTCTTAAAGGTTTAGTAAGCAAGATACTTTCTTTAGCAATCCGGCTAAAAAAAACTGTCTGTTAACGTTGCTTTTTGCTAACAGGGACACACAGCAAGGCAAACCAACAAAACCCTCCCATGAATATCAATTATATCTGTCCCTACACCGATGACGTATGTCAAAGCATCGACACATCGGAATGCATGTCGCCAGCAGCTGTTCCTTTCACTCGCTCGGCCATCTCGATGTCGATATCGACTGGCGATCTGATCACGGTGCCAGCACACGACAACCGCAGCTAGCACTTGTTTGCGAGAGTGATTAGTTCCAATCAAGCGTTCAATTGAAGCCAGTTGACACGGATTAGAGGTCCATGGACAAGCGACGAGTGCAGCCTCTCTCTGACTGGACCAACGGCTCCTGGCGTACGATGCGCGGTGAGAGATTTGTACCGGGACTTCAACCGTACGTTGCTGAGAAAAGCTTTGCACCACGTGGGAAAAAATCATGCAGCTTTGCTAGAATTTCGGATTTGTAAATTTACGTCATGCCAAAGTTAGGAATGTTAAATACATCCCAAAAATTCTATCCGATCAGAATTTGAAGCCAGATCTTTCACCTGTCCAAGGTTATATGCTACATGTATGCTATGCATATTATGTATAGCATACATGTTACGTATATGCTATGTAGGCTTATACAGTTTTATGCTATATGGACAGCCGAATGTGGAATTGATATAAAGTTTATTTGAGATTTTGGGCTCCATGGAGATAGAAACAGGACTATGAATGCACATAGAAGGCATCTGGTGAAAATTTTGAAAATTTGGTCAAACCAATGCACCTTATCAAGTAACACCAAACCAGTGCGTTGGCTGCTCCAGTTTCGTGATATGCATTTATTTTTGTACAATGAGATGTATTGTGACATCGTAGACAGCAACACTGTGCGGGTTTCAATCCGTGGTGCATTCGGCCACCTGCATCGATCAGAAAGCTAGCAATCGTGGTCGCTGTTTAGCAATTGATGCAAGTTAGAAAGTGGAACATTGAACTCCGACTGCGACTGCGCCGGCTGCTATCTCGTCTGCACCGCGCGGAATTGTCTCAATAAATCTGAATTTATGACTTTGATCGCTGTCATCTCGCAAGTTACACTCATTGGCAAAAGTGACGCATGCGTAAAAGATGTATGGCGCACGGTTTTCGAGGCAACTGTACTGCAAGGTCACAGGATTTTTCAACTGAGATCTTTGTGGGTTAGCTAGGCAGGAAAAATGTGCGTCCGAACCGGGATAGGAACCCGGGACCTTCCGCTTGCCGGGCGGTTGCTCTGACCACTGAGCTATCCGGCCGCACAAGATACCTTCCTTCGCTGGGTGAGGAAACGGCTCTCTCGAGAGAGAAGGGGAAGAAGCGACTCGTAATGCTACGAGTTCTACGCACGCATCCAGTGCCTGTGTATTCGACGTCCCGGTGACAGAGACACGGCTCTGACTCTGACGTTATGCACCTAACCTCATTCTCAGCAGTGGCGTGCCGTGGAAAAATCAATAGGGGAATCAATCAGGTCAAAAATTTGCCTCCTCCTCATCATGAAAGTCTCCTCAGGAGCCCCGAGATGGTACACGACGTTGATGAATCTTTCGATGAGCGATCGGTTCTTTTTCACTGTCTTATCATGAAATGCTGCTGACTGCTGAATTAGGTACCTACTGCTGACTTCATGTCTTTGCTTGTCCCTCGCTAAATGGCAGGCTGGCAGGCGATAAAAGTTCGGCTGTTCCCGGCCATCGTTCGGCAGGCTGACTCAGACCCAGTGCTTGTCGCACATCTCATGGGAAGCAATCTTGAGAAGTGATTCCCCTCAGCTTAAACCTCGATAAATGCTGCCATAATGAGCAAAATGCACCAAAAAGTTGACATGATATTGGCCCTGGAAGAGTAACGAACAATATTGTGGACCTAAAAGCCTCGCTTGTGCTCTGCACGCGCATATTTAGGGCTTTTATTGGCCCGCCGTGCTCGCCGGCGACGCTTGCCGCGCGGCCGGCTCGCTGCAGCGACTGTCTGCTAGCACGCTGCACAGCCAACAGCACGGGACGGGAGAAGCATTTCAAACAAGTGATTCCCTTGGACGAGCTACAGTCGAGCGATGCGGGTTGCGTCACGCGCATTCTCTGGCGCGGGATGTATTTGTGCGGAGTTCCGAATTGACTTTGCATCAATTCCATATTTAAATGAAAGTTTATTAAGAAAAATATGATATTACTAACATCGCTAAGAATGAATTCCGGTATTTAAAAAAATATATTTTTTATATTTATTAATTGAAAATTCAAGGGGAATCAATGATTCCCTTGATTCCATGGACGGCACGCCCCTGATTCTCAGTAGAGATGGGATGGATGAGAAGTGGTGGAAGCTTACACCAGTAAGCAATTGTTGGAGGGTTTGCTAGTCTTAGTAAGTACTCCTGTATTTGCCTAGTTTTAACAAGTTGGTTTAAGAAAATCGATCTCGCATGACTTTCGAATGAAACTTTAACTTTTGCCGGCGATTCGCAAAGCTGCTAGCTTTGACAAAGTCCAGACGTCCCAGAAGTTAATTTGATTCTTGTTAAAAAGATTTTATTTCCATCGGAAATCTACTAAAAACCGGTGGATGATAGCGGAAAAATGAAGTAAAATTTCTAACACAACGCTCTGACTGATTTCATAATCAAACCCTAGAATGAGGTTGAAAAATTAAGTGCTCGATAGCAAGCTGCGAGTTGACTGTCAGTAAAGCTTCTCCTCAATTCACCCCACGTTTCGTCAACTTGCAGCAAAGCGAAGAACAGACAGAAGAAACAACCAAGAAAGTGTGAAAGCACTCTTTCAGAAAACAATGAAGCGGATAGTAAAAACAATTGACAACATCTGTAGCAAGCCGCGACAGCCGGCAAATTACCGATTTGCGATTACAAGTCATGATCCGAGTCATTGCCAAGGCATGAAATTGTAAAACTCAACGGCAGGAGCAGCAAAAAATGGCTCATTCCTTCTCCTTTGTCGTGACGATACGATGAATCAATGCAATTCTGATGACCGAGCAGCGTTGGATGAGGAAAACCCAACACCAAACTGGGTCCAAGCTTTTAAGTGTATATATTTTAAGAATAACCTAGTCCAATCAGCTCTTTGTTGGCATTACTATGTGCCTTGCCTAATGCCAGCAAACACCGGTGTCACTGCTGTTGCTAGTGTTGCCACGCTGCTACGATTGTTGGCATTACTATGTGCCTTGCCTAATGCCAGCAAACACCGGTGTCACTGCTGTTGCTAGTGTTGCCACGCTGCTACGATTGTTGGCATTACTATGTGCCTTGCCTAATGCCAGCAAACACCGGTGTCACTGCTGTTGCCACTGTTGCCACGCTGCTACGATTGTTCGCATTACTATGTGCCTTGCCTAACGCCAGCAAACACCGGTGTCACTGCTGTTGCTAGTGTTGCCACGCTGCTACGATTGTTGGCATTACTATGTGCCTTGCCTAATGCCAGCAAACACCGGTGTCACTGCTGTTGCTAGTGTTGCCACGCTGCTACGATTGTTGGCATTACTATGTGCCTTGCCTAATGCCAGCAAACACCGGTGTCACTGCTGTTGCCACTGTTGCCACGCTGCTACGATTGTTGGCATTACTATGTGCCTTGCCTAATGCCAGTAAACACCGGTGTCACTGCTGTTGCTAGTGTTGCTACGCTGCTACGATTGTTGGCATTACTATGTGCCTTGCCTAATGCCAGCAAAAACCGGTGTCACTGCTGTTGCTAGTGTTGCCACGCTGCTACGATTGTTGGCATTACTATGTGCCTTGCCTAATGCCAGCAAACACCGGTGTCACTGCTGTTGCTAGTGTTGCCACGCTGCTACGATTGTTGGCATTACTATGTGCCTTGCCTAATGCCAGCAAACACCGGTGTCACTGCTGTTGCTAGTGTTGCCACGCTGCTACGATTGTTGGCATTACTATGTGCCTTGCCTAATGCCAGCAAACACCGGTGTCACTGCTGTTGCTAGTGTTGCCACGCTGCTACGATTGTTGGCATTACTATGTGCCTTGCCTAATGCCAGCAAACACCGGTGTCACTGCTGTTGCTAGTGTTGCCACGCTGCTACGATTGTTGGCATTACTGTGTGCCTTGCCTAATGCCAGCAAACACCGGTGTCACTGCTGTTGCTAGTGTTGCCACGCTGCTACGATTGTTGGCATTACTATGTGCCTTGCCTAATGCCAGCAAACATCGGTGGCACTGCTGTTGCTAGTGTTGCTACGCTGCTACGATTGTTGGCATTACTATGTGCCTTGCCTAATGCCAGCAAACACCGGTGTCACTGCTGTTGCTAGTGTTGCCACGCTGCTACGATTGTTGGCATTACTATGTGCCTTGCCTAATGCCAGCAAACACCGGTGTCACTGCTGTTGCTAGTGTTGCCACGCTGCTACGATTGTTGGCATTACTATGTGCCTTGCCTAATGCCAGCAAACACCGGTGGCACTGCTGTTGCTAGTGTTGCTACGCTGCTACGATTGTTGGCATTACTATGTGCCTTGCCTCATGCCAGAAAACACCGGTGTCACTGCTGTTGCTAGTGTTGCCACGCTGCTACGATTGTTGGCATTACTATGTGCCTTGCCTAATGCCAGCAAACACCGGTGTCACTGCTGTTGCTAGTGTTGCCACGCTGCTACGATTGTTGGCATTGCTATGTGCCTTGCCCAACGCCAGCAAACACCGGTGTCACTGCTGTTGCTAGTGTTGCCACGCTGCTACGATTGTTGGCATTACTATGTGCCTTGCCTAATGCCAGCAAACACCGGTGTCACTGCTGTTGCTAGTGTTGCTACGCTGCTACGATTGTTGGCATTACTATGTGCCTTGCCCAACGCCAGCAAACACCGGTGTCACTGCTGTTGCTAGTGTTGCCACGCTGCTACGATTGTTGGCATTACTATGTGCCTTGCCTAATGCCAGCAAACACCGGTGTCACTGCTGTTGCTAGTGTTGCTACGCTGCTACGATTATTGGCATTACTATGTGCCTTGCCTAATGCCAGCAAACACCGGTGTCACTGCTGTTGCTAGTGTTGCTACGCTGCTACGATTGTTGGCATTACTATGTGCCCTGCCTAATGCCAGCAAACACCGGTGTCACTGCTAGTGTCGCCACGCTGCTACGATTGTTGGCATTACTATGTGCCTTGCCTAATGCCAGCAAACACCGGTGTCACTGCTGTTGCTAGTGTTGCCACGCTGCTACGATTGTTGGCATTACTATGTGCCTTGCCTAATGCCAGCAAACACCGGTGTCACTGCTGTTGCTAGTGTTGCCACGCTGCTACGATTGTTGGCATTACTATGTGCCCTGCCTAATGCCAGCAAACACCGGTGTCACTGCTGTTGCTAGTGTTGCCACGCTGCTACGATTGTTGGCATTACTATGTGCCTTGCCTAATGCCAGCAAACACCGGTGTCACTGCTGTTGCTAGTGTTGCCACGCTGCTACGATTGTTGGCATTACTATGTGCCTTGCCTAATGCCAGCAAACACCGGTGTCACTGCTGTTGCTAGTGTTGCCACGCTTCTACGATTGTTGGCATTACTATGTGCCTTGCCTAATGCCAGCAAACACCGGTGTCACTGCTGTTGCTAGTGTAGCCACGCTGCTACGATTGTTGGCATTACTATGTGCCTTGCCTAATGCCAGCAAACACCGGTGTCACTGCTGTAGCTAGTGTTGCCACGCTGCTACGATTGTTGGCATTACTATGTGCCTTGCCTAATGCCAGCAAAGACAGTGTCACTGCTGTTGCTAGTGTTGCCACGCTGCTACGATTGTTGGCATTACTATGTGCCTTGCCCAACGCCAGCAAACACCGGTGTCACTGCTGTTGCTAGTGTTGCCACGCTGCTACGATTGTTGGCATTGCTATGTGCCTTGCCTACTGCCAGCAAACACCGGTGTCACTGCTGTTGCTAGTGTTGCCACGCTGCTACGATTGTTGGCATTACTATGTGCCTTGCCTAATGCCAGCAAACACCGGTGTCACTGCTGTTGCTAGTGTTGCCACGCTGCTACGATTGTTGGCATTACTATGTGCCTTGCCTAATGCCAGCAAACACCGGTGTCACTGCGCTTCAACGATTGTTGGCTTTGTCATAGACCAACAATGGCCAACAATGGACCAACAATGGCCAACAATGGTAGCACCGTGCCACCGACACATTATTAGACGATGGTCCAGCATGTTAACGCTGAAGATACGTGCCAGCCAGTAGCCTGCATTGTTGCCTGTATTGTTGCGGTCAACGAGTCATACAAGGAGAGAATGTCTGAGAAAGGATGCAGAGGAGATATGATCTGGTGGCTATGGTAACGACCGTCGCCTCCGCGTGCACCGATCGAACTTTTACTGCAGCCTCGATCGCTGCTAAAAACCTGTTCTGTGCAGCCGCGTGCAGCCAGCGTGCAGCATTCCTCTGCTAAGATCAAGCCAGCAAGCAGTCGGGCGATACTGGATTTAGCACGGCGTTAGGTTACACCAGGATGCTCGCTAGGTGCTTATGATGACAACACAGCGAAATAACCAGCGAATTTCATGCCAAAAACCATTAGATTTATACTAGCTAGTCCTATTTCATCCAGGGAAAGTAAATTCAGATACTGACTGAGACTGAGGGCTAGTCTGACCATTGAATTAACTCTGAGTTGTAGAGTTATTTGAGTTAAACTGCACGGCGTACATCCAACCACGTGTAGTGAAATTAAATATTAATTCTGTGCCTGTGAGTTAGCTGTCAACACAGAGTTGAAGAGACCTGGTCTGGCTCACTTGGTCAAGTAGCAGAGCCAAAACTGTATTTCCTTGAACCATGGTACTGACGCCATGCTCAATGCGATGCTATTTGCTGGCAGATTATCCACCATCCTACAGCCTGCTGAGATATTTCTTAACACTGTCGAACTCAAAACGGTTCTGAAAATTCAGTTGCCAGCTCAAAAATGCAATACCATGAAATTATCCACCATCCCACAGCCTGGTGAGATACTTGTCACCAACTCCACAATGCTATTTCTGCAGAATTCCCTACATCCTAGAGCCTGATTACAGAGTGTCCTGCATCCTAGAGCCTGATTACAGAGTGTCCTGCATCCTAGAGCCTGATGGCAGAGTGTCCTGCATCCTAGAGCCTGATTACAGAGTGTCCTGCATCCTAGAGCCTGATTACAGAGTGTCCTGCATCCTAGAGCCTGATTACAGAGTGTCCTGCATCCTAGAGCCTGATTACAGAGTGTCCTGCATCCTAGAGCCTGATGGCAGAGTGTCCTGCATCCTAGAGCCTGATGGCAGAGTGTCCTGCATCCTACAACCCGGTGAGAATTTTTTTGCCATCTCCACAATGCTATATCTGCAGGATTCCCTCCATCGTACATCCCGGTGAGATGTTAGCTAACACCGTCTAACCTTCAACGTTGTCCTCCTGTTCCAGCGTACGCCGCGAAGCGAGCTAGCTCACGATGGCCGTGCTCGGCATGGTGTCCGGCATCGCCGGCTTCGTCAAGGTGCGCTACCTCATCGACAAGGCGGTCATCGACAACATGGTGTTCCGCGCGCACTACCGCGTCACCTCGGCCATCCTCTTCCTGTGCTGCGTACTCTGCACGGCCAACAGCCTCATCGGTAATCCTAACACAGCCCTGCTCCGGGCGGGGGAGTTGGAGCAGTTGCCAGTATTCGTTTTAGACCAGTTGCAAGAAGGCTTTTTAACATTCGCTATTGGAGCAGTTTACATTGGACGAGTTGCCAGTCAACAAATAGTTTTACAGACTTTAGACGATTGGATGAGTTGAAATGTATAACAAACGAAGGCATCCCCGATACAATATCGTGTGCCGCTGCCACTAGACACAAAGCTTCCTACAAACACCAACGACCCTCGTTGCTACGTAAACCATCGCATCTACACCCTTCGTCTAAACGCAACCCTTCTCTTCGGCAGGCGACCCGATCAGCTGCATCAACGACGGCGCCATCCCCGGCCACGTGATCAACACGTTCTGCTGGATCACGTCCACGTTCACGCTGCCGCACCAGCAGGGCAAGCCGGTGGGCACGCACGTCGCGCACCCCGGCCTCGGCAACTACGTGGACGAACACAACGAGACGCGGTACCACCAGTACTACCAGTGGGTGCCGTTCATGCTGTTCTTCCAGGTACGTCCACGTGCACACCCGATGATTGCCGGTGTTTAACGATGCACCATGTTTTAACAGCTGGCACCGTGGCGCTGGTCTATGATGAAAGGGTGATGATGAACCTAACCTATGGCTAGAAGGGAGGAGGGGAAACCCGGTGATTCATTGATTGATTGCCGGTGTTTAACGACGCACTGTTTTGACAGCTGGCACCGTGGCGCTGGTCTATAATGAAAGGGTGATGATGAACCTAACCTATGGCTAGAAGGGAGGAGGGGAAACCCGGTGATTCATTGATTGATTGCCGGTGTTTAACGACGCACTGTTTTGACGACTGGCACCGTGGCGCTGGTCTATAATGAAAGGGTGACGATGAACCTAACCTATGGCTAGAAGGGAGGAGGGGAAACCCGGTGATTCATTGATTGATTGCCGGTGTTTAACGACGCACTGTTTTGACAGCTGGCACCGTGGCGCTGGTCTATAATGAAAGGGTGATGATGAAGCTAACCTATGGCTAGAAGGGAGGAGGGGAAACCTGGTGCCGGCACGTAGCCTACTCCTGTCGAAAAGCACCGAGGGGACCACCGGCTTTACGTCCCTTCCGAAGGACGGTGCAACTCGAACGACAGGATTCGTCCGCTAATCCGTGCTGTCGAGAGGTTGACAAGCAAGGCGAGTGAAGTTGTCGTACTGACTTCAAACCCTCCGACCTCTCTCCCGAACAGAACTGATCGTGTGCATGGTGGTCACCCATCAAACAGCGCGATGTTGCTTAACTTCAAACCCTAAGTTTGCAGTTAAAAACTGATAGAGAAGAGAGAAGATGCGAAAGGAATACACTGAAAATATCACAGCATCTATCTGCTTATTATTTTAAACGATATTCCCATTCCATAACAGTGTCTCCAACAGAGAACGGCAGTTTGGATGGAATCGATACGAGACAACGTCTAATCCGCCGCCTGTTTGCAGGGCATCCTGTTCTACGTGCCGCACTGGATCTGGAAGAACTGGGAGGAAGGCAAGATCCGGATGATCTCCGACGGGATCCGCGGCGCGCAGATCGGCACCAAGGAGGAGCGCCGAGACCGCCAGAGTCGCCTCGTGCAGTACATCATGGACACGCTGCATCTGCACAACTCGTACGCCGCCGGATACTTCGTCTGCGAGGCGCTCAACTTCGTCAACGTCGTACGTATCACCGCTGCAATCGTCATACAGTTGTTGGTTTAGGGTGACGTCGCGCTAGATTAAAACCTGTTGTTCACTTTGCAGCGACTCGGTACACGAAATCTGCAGGGTGGTAACTTTTTCAACGTTTTATCTATCTGCACTTGATTGTTAGTGATCCTGATCCACAATGACGTCACGCTAGAAATAGCCACGATTTTCACTTTGCAACGACTCGTTACACGAAATCTGCACGGTGGTAACTTTTTCAACGTTTTATCTATCTGCACTTGATTGTTAGTGATCCTGATCCACAATGACGTCACGCTAGAAATAGCCACGATTTTCACTTTGCAACGACTCGTTACACGAAATCTGCACGGTGGTAACTTTTTCAACGTTGTACCTATTTGCACGTGATCGTTAGTGATCCACAATGAAGTCACGCTAGAAATAGCCACGATGTTCACTTTGCAACGACTCGTTACACGAAATCCGCACGGCGGTAGCTTCCTACCCTGATAACCATTGCGTTATCACCGGCAATATCTCCATAACCTAAGCCAGAGCATCGCGTTCCTTCAAAAATTCATACTTTTGACGCTGCATCTTCCACCGCTCACAGATTGGGAACATCTTCTTCCTGGACCTGTTCCTGGGCGGAGCGTTCTTGACGTACGGCTCGGACGTTCTCAAGTTCTCCGAGATGAACCAGGAGAACCGGTCCGACCCGATGGTGGCCGTCTTCCCGCGCATCACAAAGTGCACCTTCAGAAAGTTCGGAGCGTCGGGTACGTTACACAGAGTCAATTGCCTAGCGGCGTTAGCTTCCACCAGTGCAACCAATTTCTCAACCAAACCATCTCTGCTGAGAATGAGGCTGGGTGAGAGCCATCTCTGTGACGGGGACGTCGAATACACTTGCACTGGATGCGTGCGTAGAACTCGTAGCATTACGAGTCGCTTCTTCCCTTCTCTCCCGAGAGAGCCGTTTCCTCACCCAGCGAAGGAAGGTATCTTGTGCGGCCGGATAGCTCAGTGGTCAGAGCAACCGCCCGGCAAGCGGAAGGTCCCGGGTTCACATCCCGGTTCCGACGCACATTTTTCCTGGTCAGCTAACCCATCATCAAAGTTAACAGAGTCCGTGCATCGACATAGAAGCTGTCACGTTCCTACAAATGACGATGGGCCGTCAGAATCGGACTGACGCATCACCAAGTACACCTTCCGAAAGTTGCGAGCCTCGGGTACAAAGAACAAATCTTGTAATTTTAGCTGTACGCAGACTTTTAAAAGCAGGTTCTACGAGTTTTCCTGGCATTTCTAGTGAAAATAAATGGAAATTTGTTGAATTAATCTACATTGAACGAAATTTCGTTCACGGGCTGAAATTTGAAAGGACGTTGCAAAGACCTATTCCACCCAGGGCAAAATTACGTCAGATACCCACTAAACGTGCTGCCAGTTTGTAAAAAATATTAATAATCTCTGCTAAATAACAAAGGAAGACAGGGAAATCACAACCCGAATTGCTCTGCCTGGCTTTAGCGAGTGGGTATCATGACGTTGCTTTGAAAGAAATTTGATTGAATGGAATCTAGGTGAGTTATAGCTAAGAATCTAGACACGTTTGAATGTCACTAAGTCCGTGTCGAATCCCGAGCGCAAACGATCACATTGTCTCTCCGTCTGCGCGCAGGAACCATCCAGAAACACGACGCCGTCTGCGTGCTCGCCCTCAACATCCTCAACGAGAAGATCTTCATCTTCCTCTGGTTCTGGTTCATCTTCCTGTCGGTGCTTTCGGGCATCGCGCTCCTCTACAGTCTGATCATCCTGGTGCTGCCCAGCATCCGAGAGACCGTGCTCAAGCGTCGCTTCCGTTTCGGCACCGCCGACGGGGTCAGCGCCGTCGTTGGGAAGACGCAGGTGAGCGAATACCTGTGTTGTTTCTACTACTTTATACTAGCCGAGTTGTTGGCGTGTGATTGCGGCGTAGCGTCACTAGATTCACCGGCTTCTGTGTTCATTCATAGTCCTGTTTCTATCTCCATGGAGCCACGTTATAATCGGGGTTAGTCGAGTTGTTGGCGTGTGATTGCAGCATAGCGTCACTAGATTCAACGCCGTCGATGTTCATTCATAGTCCTGTGTCTATCTCCATGGAGCCACGTTATAATCGGGGTTAGTCGAGTTGTTGGCGTGTGTTTGCAGCGTAGCGTCACTAGATTCACCGGCTTCTATGTTCATTCATAGTCCTGTTTCTATCTCCATGGAGCCACGTTATAATCGGGTTAGTCGAGTTGTTGGCGTGTGATTGCAGCATAGCGTCACTAGATTCACCGGCTTCTATGTTCATTCATAGTCCTGTTTCTATCTCCATGGAGCCACGTTATAATCGGGGTTAGTCGAGTTGTTGGCGTGTGATTGCAGCATAGCGTCACTAGATTCACCGCCTTCTATGTTCATTCATAGTCCTGTTTCTATCTCCATGCAGCCCAACAACTCAAATCAACTTAATATCAATTCAAAGGTTGATTGTTCGTATAGAATAAGTGGATAGTGTTCAACCGCGGACAGTTAAAATCTCGGTACGGAAAATTTTTTCGGAATGGATATCCTGTTTCTAATACTAAGCAATCAATCAATCGATCGATTTGTTGCGATTAACGCAGCATCAGCGTCAAAGGATTGCGCTGGTCAGATGTTCATCGTACACAAAAGACAACGATTGTAGCAAAAACGTCATTGGTTAAACAGCAAGGAAACGCGATGATTGACAATGGTAATTCCCATCGCAACTAACACGGTTCCCATGTTTAAAGGAAACAAAATATCGTTATTATATCTTAATATCGCTATTCCGTTTTTAATAATCATTGTCTACCGTACATGCAACGAGTATTTGTATCTAGGGTTAAATCCACACCAACACCGTTCCCGTGTCTTTCATCGGTAAAATTCATCGATCAAACAGCAAGGAAACGCAATGATTGCCAGCGGTACATCGGATCGCAACCAACACGGTTCCCGTGTCTTTCATCGGTAAAATTCATCGGTTTCCTTCCTTTTGAAAACATTAATTGTTTCCTTGCAAGGAAACGCAACGATCGCCAGTGGTGATTCCGATGGCAACTAACACGGTTCGTGTGTCCCTGCGTCAGGTCGGTGACTTCCTGCTGCTGCACCTGCTCGGACAGAACGTCAACATGATGGTGTTCGGTGAGATCATGGACGAACTCAGCCGCAAGCTCAACGACTACATGCACAACAACATGCCGACGGCGCCGTCCACGCTCGAGCTGTCGCCCATCTACCCGTCCAAGAAGAACTTCCCCAAGGAGACGGAGACCTAGCGCGACCTAGCGGGGAAGGCAGGCTACGAGCCAGGCTCCAGCTAGCAGGCAACGTGCCAGCCGTGGCCTGGTGGGTTGGGAGTTGAAGCCCGAAGAATGGAGGCTGGTAGCGTGATTTCATAGTGGAATTGTTATTTGATGGTTTTTGTACGTACATATTTATATACATATACATTTATTTATATTTATATCGTACGTATTTGGATTTGATGGTGACACGTTTCGTTATGATGGGCATTGTAGGAAAGTGGGCCAGAGGTAATTTTTGACCGTATTAATAGTGTAGGAAATCAAAACCTATGTCACTCAGAGAAATATGACGTCAGATACGAACTGGACGTGCTACCAGTTTGTAAAAGATATTAATAATCTCTGCTAAATAACAAAGGAAGACAGGGAAATCACAACCCGAATTGCTCTGCCTGGCTTTAGCGAGTGGCTATCATGACGTCATTTGGATTGAATTTTGATTGAATGGAATCGGCGTGTTACGAAGTAGTTTTTTCGGAGAGTTTGGCTGCGTTTGGAACGGTTTCTACGTGGCGGGCTTCAGCTGTCGACTCGACGTCACAGAAACTGTCCGTGTTTCGTGTCAGCCAGTGGAAAGAGAACGATTGATTTCTGATCAGAGTCTTTTATACAATTTTATCGGATGAGTTTTTTTAAACTGTTAATTGTGCTTTCAATGGATCAAAAAGAATGAATATAGCAATGAGCGTGAGCAGGGCCGCGCCCGAGTTTCATCGCAACGAATTTAGGAAAAAATTATTTTACTCTCAATTCAAAAACAACATTCGAAAAAATCACTCCAATTTGAACTGTTATTTTTGGGGAAACGACGAGAGCTCAAAACATTGGCGAGAAACAAGTATTGTTTTTTTTAAAATATGTTAGATTTAAGTTAGTATCGTGAAGCGCGGTCCGCGTTCCCCGGCGTCAAAGAGTCGAAAACCTCGACGACGATCGCCGGCCTCCGGGCTGCCGCCAGCGAACGAGTGGGAATCTATCCTTGCAATAGTTCGATAAGAAACGGCGCGCCTACGACGTCGACAATACATTTACTACTACTCTCATTAACATTCTGCTAACGTTGGTGCTTAGAACTTGCTTAACGTCACTCTGGGGGCCATGCATTCCAAACGGGTTCCGTCAAGTGGAAATTCGTAGGCGTGAATAGACTCTATTTGACGTCGGTGCGTCGCACAATCGATGAAAATCACCCGGTGTTAGCTTTTAGTTGTCGGTCGATAATTGCTGCTGAAGCTTCCTGGATTTCCTGCGCCGTTGGGTTACTAGACGCCTTACGAGACCATCCCGGAAGATGGAGCGATAATATTCTCACTGTGAGCTACTGCCTCACCCTGTAGCTGAAGCTTGCTCGAAGCCAGTATTTCCAGGAAGTTTTGCAATATGCAATAAGCTGCTTATAATATTCCATACACGAAAACATGTTCGGTTTGATGTTTGCCGATGACGGCTGACATTTCTTTTGGACGTCTTCGTAGTATTTCCGACTGGCTGTCGGTTTTTAAGATTAACGCTGCCTGCATTTAGTGGAAGCAAGTAGACGCAGTATTAAAATAGTTACGTAGTTCGCTGTGCGTGAGTTTGTCAAATTGGTCTCTTCGGCGTTGGAAAAATTACTTGTTTCGACTGCCTCAGACATTTAGGTCCGGCTGGTGAATGCCATTTTATGATTTTTTTTTTCGAAAGGTTATAAAATTTGTTTTAAGTTAATTTTGTGACAAGAGAATTGTGAAGGCGGCAGTCTAGGTGGCTTAGTATTGAAAACAAAATAATATCAACTTGCTAGTAAGGTATTTTATGATTTAGTTTTTAAGGATATTGAATTTCCATAAAGATATTAGTGATATTAATGTGTGTAAGGTTCGACGGCGGTTCCGTGCGGAGCGTTAAGAAATTTTGCCAACCTTTTGTCGGCCGTATGATCAAACTTTTAATTTTGTCTCTCGAGATGACGATGTCCAAGTATTTCGAACGCAATGTATCGTATTTTCTAGGTGATTTGTCAATAAAGGCGCCGGGATAAATTGGCGTGCTATAATATAAGACCGAATTATGATTCATTGTGGATTCTAGAAACAATTTGCCTACCTCTATTCAGAGGTTCCTTTTCCTGAGGAGTGTCTTAACTACCCAAAATACATATTAGATAAAAATAGTGGCCTGAATTGGTTGAATTGCAGAAAATGTACCATGTCCCACTGAAAAAAACCTTTTCGTTTAACCGATTTGGTATCCTAAAGCCACAGATCACGGAACAAGATCATGTAGGAAGTAAAGCGGAGATCAAAGCTTCGCAGACAAAAAGACCAGACAACAGGACCCCCGTCCACGCAAGTACACGCATATCGGCGGTCCGCCAACGGTAGAATAGCGGAGATCGAAGCGACCACATCCACGTACCTGTTTCCCCAGTCGATCTTGGCGGTGACGCGCAGCTTCAGCTCCTTCGTCTGGTCCTGCGTCAGCGTGCCCGCCACCAGCTGCCGCCGCCACTCCAGCAGCTCGCGCATCACCTTGCGCAGCGTCGTGAACTTGTACGTCTCGCGCTCCTGCGGCAGAAAAAAACACGGCGTCACGTTTCAGGAGTCAAACGAGGGAACATGGACAACGCATCGATCGTAGAAGCGTGGCAACACTAGCAACAGCAGTGACACCGGTGTTTGCTGGCATTAGGCAAGGCACATAGTAATGCCAACAATCGTAGCAGCGTGGCAACACTAGCAACAGCAGTGACACCGGTGTTTGCTGGCATTAGGCAAGGCACATAGTAATGCCAACAATCGTAGCAGCGTAGCAACACTAGCAACAGCAGTGACACCGGTGTTTGCTGGCATTAGGCAAGGCACATAGTAATGCCAACAATCGTAGCAGCGTAGCAACACTAGCAACAGCAGTGACACCGATGTTTGCTGGCATTAGGCAAGGCACAAAGTAATGCCAACAATCGTAGCAGCGTGGCAACACTAGCAACAGCAGTGACACCGGTGTTTGCTGGCATTAGGCAAGGCACATAGTAATGCCAACAATCGTAGCAGCGTGGCAACACTAGCAACAGCAGTGACACCGGTGTTTGCTGGCATTGGGCAAGGCACAAAGTAATGCCAACAATCGTAGCAGCGTGGCAACACTAGCAACAGCAGTGACACCGCTGTTTGCTGGCATTAGGCAAGGCACATAGTAATGCCAACAATCGTAGCAGCGTGGCAACACTAGCAACAGCAGTGACACCGGTGTTTGCTGGCATTAGGCAAGGCATACAGTAATGCCAACAATCGTAGCAGCGTGGCAACACTAGCAACAGCAGTGACACCGGTGTTTGCTGGCATGAGGCAAGGCACATAGCAATTTGCTGTTTGCTATTTGTAATTTGGTGTTTGCTGGTAAGGTGCTTGGTTTGAACGACTACTTTTGAATGAAAACTTGTTTGAATGTTTGAAACGAAATAAACAGTCCAGGAAAACGCGGCCAAACGTTCAGGTCAAAGAATTAAGGAATGCAAGCGGATGAATTTCAAGTGTTGCAACTCAAGTGCATCAGCCTCGACCTCAGCAGGATGCATACTGGAACTTGGTGGTAAATTCTAGAACTCTAGTGGTCACGATAATTTGGTGATCATTGCTCAACCTGTCCCATTAAGAAAATCCAGTTTCGACCAAATAATCGTAAATTATTTAAATGAGATGAGGCTTGTGAGATGGAATCCGAGTCTTTATGTCGTATTTTTACGACGGAAGAGGTTTGGAGTCAATTGTCGAAAGTCCCGTGTGTTTAATGATGCTGTTTCCAATAAAAATACGTCGAGTCATTGTGAAATTCGGTTTGGAGACTGAACTTTTAGTGGGACCCTTTGAGATCTTTCTAACCTTAGAATGATATCATACTGAGTTGCTCAGAAATCCATGTTGTTAAAATCACATTTTGAGCAACAACTTTGATAAGCAAAGGGCTGGTTTATAAGAACCCCCGGACGGCTAGGTACGTGAGACGGCTTTTTAGTATAGTACAATGATATTCAGTAACACTAATAACATTTCGTGTTTAACAGAAAAAAAAGTATGAATATTTCCTGCAAAATATAACAAGGAAGAATCAAGATTTGAGTGTTCGCCCAGAACACGGCAATGAACAGGAGTCAGTTATGGTTACATCAGCCGGTAAACGTGTACGTATTATTCACATATGAAAAACTACAAACCGGATAAACCGCGTCATGATAGATTGCCGACTATAAGATAGCAAGCAAGCCATCAACTCCAATCAAGACTGCGAAAATATCGGCACACAAGAAACAAAACTCAACGAGCGTAAAAACTACCGCCATCCTTGATTCCATGCAGTTAAACCACGAACTAGTTTGAAAAATAAACTCGTCGTCTCGATTGCGACGCAAAGGCGGTGCATGGAACTTGTAACAGAAGGCAGTGAAAGAGATATTTTTTCAAATTTTGCATTTGTTTGAGATGTCATACATTTTGATTTAGTTTATTATCGTTGATCTTTGAATGGAATTATTGTTGTGTTAAATTGTGTCAAGGATATCCAAACCCAATACTACACAACAAACACAATCAGTACGTATGATCGAACGGTTTCAAATTTTAATTGTGCTAAAAGGATGCACGTTAACATTGGCAATATTACGAAGAGTAGTTAAAAGATACAGCAGCGTGGTTCTGTTATTTTTGAAGGCAAGATGAGAAGAGAGCATTCATTTTTTCAATTAAAAAACACTGAAAGAAGTTCACATTCAAAATTATCAAAATCACACCGATGACAACTAAATTTTTAAGGAAATTGACAAAAGGCAAAGCCCGAAAATTTAATAAAAAGCCTATCATGAAATAATAGACTGAATCGGGGCAAGCTCCAGCCAAAATCAAGGCAGCTTCGGCCCTCTGCTCCACCAAAACAAACAAGTTTGTACGCATGTGTCGGGTCAGACACCCCACGGTCCAATACCCATGGTGCCGGCGACCACGTGACAGCCCATCAACCTGCAAACCCGTTCCTGTTCCACTTCCTTGTCCAGCATCGGCAGACGCCATCGAGCAAGATCGATTGATCTTCATTCCAGAAGCTTCTCCGTGTGCCACGGTAGGTGCTTGCCCGGACCGGACCATCTCGAAAGATCTTGACGATTCTTAACACAGATTAGGAAGGCAGGAGCCTGCAATTTGACATCAGACAACTCATGGACATCTTAGATGCTGGACGCAAGATCTAAGGCAAGACTACAGAATCGAAACAAGGATGCACCCTGAAAATCCTCGAGCACCCATGTCTAAGGCCTATTAATCTCGGCTAGGGGGTGAATTCCCGTGGCTTCAACGTCCCACCGAACGCGTCGCACGTTCCCAGCCGTCCGCCTCGCAGCCAGCGTGCTACGCGCTTCAACGTCCCACCGAACGCGTCGCACGTTCCCAGCCGTCCGCCTCGCCAACTCAGATATCATATCACTGATCCACAATCTCAAAAGACCTATTCCACTCAGAGTAGAATGACGGCAGAAACCCACTGGATGTGCTACGCAGTTTGTAAAAAAAATATTAATAATCTCTGCTAAATAACAAAGGAAGACAGGGAAATCACAACCCGTATTGCTCTGCCTGGCTTTAGCGAGTGGGTATCATGACGTCATTTTGATAAAATTTTGATTGTATTAGGTGTATTGCTTCTACGAAAAATCAAATTTCCTCGCTGTACCTTTCCGACAAGATTCCAAGTGTCCACACGAGTTTTTATCGGGGTTCGACACCGGTTTCGCCCGGCGGAGCAAAGAGATGCGGGTGCTTTGCATACGGCGGGCGCACGGGGCCGGTATCACGGCAGGTGCTTGACCCCGCAGACCATCACACGCTGATGTCCGTGCGCACACGGGGACGTTTTGACCACGGAGACAGCTGCCAGCACATCTTACACACAGGGGTGCACAAATCAAGGTCGCGCGGACCTTCAGAACCAGACGAGCTCGGGTTTGTTCCGCGCAAGCGTGTTTAAAATTCAACATTCTGGGAAAAATCGTCTTCTTTTGGGCGAATTTGTTAATTGATTGATTGCCGGTGTTTAACGACGCACTGTTTTGACAGCTGGCCCCGTGGCGCTGGTCTATAATGAAAGGGTGATGATGAAGCTAACCTATGGCTAGAAGGGAGGAGGGGAAACCCGGTGATTCATTGATTGATTGCCGGTGTTTAACGACGCACTGTTTTGACAGCTGGCACCGTGGCGCTGGTCTATAATGAAAGGGTGATGATGAACCTAACCTATGGCTAGAAGGGAGGAGGGGAAACCCGGTGATTCATTGATTGATTGCCGGTGTTTAACGACGCATTGTTTTGACAGCTGGCACCGTGGCGCTGGTCTATAATGAAAGGGTGATGATGAACCTAACCTATGGCTAGAAGGGAGGAGGGGAAACCCGGTGCCGGCACGTAGCCTACTCCTGTCGAAAAGCACCGAGGGGACCACCGGCTTTACGTCCCTTCCGAAGGACGGTACAACTCGAACGACAGGATTCCTCCGCTAATCCGTGCTGTCGAGAGGTTGACAAGCAAGGCGAGTGAAGTTGTCGTACTAACTTCAAACCCTCCGACCTCTCTCCCGAACAGAACTGATCATGTGCATGATGGTCACCCATCCAATAGCGGGATGTTGCTTAACTTGGGTGATCTCACGAGAACCGATGTTCCAAAGCGTTGCCAAACCGCTCGGCGAATTTGCTAAGAAACCCTGCAGTTAAAAGTGATATCTGTCAGGTTAAGCAACACCGCCACCGGGCCACTTTTTGGATGGGTCAATGCTGAATCCAAGAGAATTGCTGCCTTTGAAGCTAGGAATCACATCCTTCTTCATCCAAGCTTGCTTTGCTGTACATCCTTGCATCGCAGCGCGTCTCAAATGCTGTTCCACAAGATTTCAAGACAAGAAATTGGCAAAATTTTAATTATTTTCTGGACAAGATGTCGCTCTTCGTCTTTTTCGCACGTGACACATGCGTGACGCATACGCACTTTGCGCACGCGTGACCCCGGCAACAAGTTGCTACCTGTGTGACCGCCGTCATGAATCTGACGTAGTCAGCATCTTGCCCAATCGTAGCCGAGTGATACGGGTCTTGGAAAATCTTGCACGATATTCGGAGAGCCATGCTTATGTTGAGAGTGGCCGACTCCGCGCGTGGAAACCATACAAGATGGCCGCTATACATGGCGAACGGGACTGAGTTGGCAACTCTTAGGGTGTCGAGGCTTTCTTTCAGGATTCGGACGTAGGCTGGTTTCCCCCCAAAACCCCGGCACCGTCCGGCGGGTTATAAAAGGCAGCCGGGGCCAACGAACCGGAGCAGTTGCTGAAATTTCGACGCGCTTCCAACATGGGTCGGGTCATTGTAAGTCTAGAGATTTTGAATATTTTTTTTTAAAGATTTCATAAGTGTGTTTTTGCAGTCATTTTTCAGCGATCGACGAATTCAGAGTGAAATGCGACAAAATTGTGCTAAAAATCGAGTTTAAAAACATTTTTTTTTTTTTTTTTGTGAATTTTTTGGGCGTTCTCAATAAATTCGGTGCATTTTTATCTGAATCTTTCGGGGCCGGACAGTTGTAGAGCGAGGAACAACTAAATTGTGCAGTTCTTGGTCTCGATTTTGTAGACAAACGTTTTGTTTCTTTGTATTTCGGGCGTTTTTTTGAATATTTTTTTAACAAAAGTTGTAAATGTAATAACGAAGTTGTAAAATTATCGACATGCGATGTCTGCCATCAAAGTCGAGGAGCGAAGACGGACGTTCGATTAGTTTCCTAAGATCCATCAGCTTTTACCAAAAAAGTTCGAGGCACTCTTTCCACAATTGCAGCCATCATAGACTTGCACTTTGCCATCCCAGTAAAGAACATGTACTTTTAAGACAACGAAGATAAAGTCATCGAAATCTCAGAGTATAGAGCCAATAAAACGGTAAAATCGTCGAAATCTCAGGGTCAAGTGTCTAGAACGGTAAAATAATGGTCATAAAAGAGTCTAGAGCCTATACAACGGTGAAATACTAGAGATCTCCGTGTCTCACGCCTTGAATTGATTGATTGATTGATTGATTATTGGTGCTTAACGACGCACTGTTTTGACAACTGGCCCTTTGGCACTGGTCTAATGGCGTCGATGAATGAAATGGTGATGATGAGGGTGATGATGAACCTAACTTAGTCTAGAAGGGAGGAAGGGAAACCCGGTGCCGGCACGTAGCCTACTCCTGTCGAAAAGCACCGAGGGGACCACCGGCTTTACGTCCCTTCCGAAGGACGGTACAACTCGAACTACAGGATTCCTCCGCTAATCCGTGCTGTCGAGAGGTTGATTAGCAAGGCGAGTAAAGTTGTCGTACTAACTTCAAACCCTCCAACCTCTCTCCCGAACAGAACTGACCATGTGCATGATGGTCACCCGTCAAACACCTGACTCAGCGCGATGTTGCTTAACTTCGGTGATCTCACGAGAACCGGTGTTTCCAACATGCCAAACCGTTCGGTCTCACGCCTTGAAAGGGTGTACACAAGCATCCCAGCATCCCGGCAAGGTTTGAAAGTACGGATGGTTGGTATCCCTGCAGCCGCTCGTGGTGCTCTCTGGCGTGCTGGTGGCAATCATCACCGCCTACCCGAACCAGCCGCAACCCCTCGTCAAGGTCGCGTCGGACCAGCCCGAGGCCACGCCCATCCACGTCACGCAGCTCTACACGCTCAAGGACAAGTGAGTCACGCTGTCTCACGCTGTCTCACGCTATATTATCATGCACCAGAGTTTTCTAAATAATATTTATTTTTACACTTTTTGGCGGTCTACCGGCCAAACGCCTCGACCGATTTTGATGAAATTTTATAGGTGCCTTTATTTGCGGTCAAATTAGATCCTGTAATATTTTCAGCTCATTCCATTCATAACTTTTTAAGAAAACACACATTTTTTAAAAGATCATTTTTACTTTTTTCATTCCCCTTAGGGCTTCGTAAACACTCTTAAGATAAACGCTCATCCTCAACACGATTCTATGCGTGTTCGCAAAGCCCTAGTTATTAAAAACGTTACATCCATTCCAACCCATATTCTGAAAAACCACCCCTTATATTTGATTGTGTTTTCCGAAAAACTAAAGTAAAACACGCTGGGGGGGTTGGCGGCCGGAGGCCGCAGGGGCAGAGCCCCTAGTACCTAAGTAAATTCCAAGTGCTTTTTTAGTATTTCACGAGTGATGTCATCTAAGCGACGTATGTTTCAACAGGAAGAAGGCTACGCCGGCGGAGCAAGGAAAGACCGGCGCCGACAACTCTGTGCATCTTCCCCAGCACACGGCGCAGGCGCCACCCAAGTAAGTCGCTTCAAACATCTCACCAGGATCTAGGAGTGTGGGATCCACTGCCCCGGGGGCAAGAAGAATCCAAGTCCCCGTGGGGAGTGGATTGTTGCGACAAACTTTGTTTACCAGACTTCGACTTCAAACGACAACAACGACATGACAAGTTTTTTTAATATTTTCATTTGCAACATTTTATCATAGAATCACTTCTATTGACTCAATAAACTTGTTCGACATTATGAAGATGTGTCATAATTCGACGACACAACAGGAGCTTCCAGCAAGCCCAGGCTAGCAGCTGTCTGCTCGAGGTACAATTCGCTAGCTTTTGACGTTGTCGAAAGAACCGGGCTCCAACCCTGTCATTCGCCTGCCGTCCAAACTAAGCGAAGTTAATTTCAGGCTCTTGGCGAATAAGTCTTTCGGCAGAGAGCGTATGAAGTTGGCACCCGGATGCAATGGAGCTAAGTTTGCTAGAGTCTCGGTGCATTTGAATCAGCCAGCTGTCTGCTCGAGGGAAGAATCTAGCTCGCTGTTCCGTGCCCCACAGGGACGATGTCAAGGTCAAGAAGTCGGAGGGGGCGAAGAAGTCGGAGGGGGGGAAGAAGAAGGCGTCCCGAAGCGAGCACGGCCGCGACGTCAAACACGACGACGTCGACTACGAGGAGGACGAAGGAGACGAGGGCATGCCCATGTTGGAGCTCACAGACTTCCTAAAGAAACCCATTCAGGTAGAAACCCGTTCAGGTAGAAACCCGTTCAGGTAGAAACCCGTTCAGGTAGAAACCCGTCCAGGTAGAAACCCGTTCAGGTAGAAGCCCGTTCAGGTAGAAACCCGTTCAGGTAGAAACCCTTTCAGGTAGAAACCTGTTCAGGTAGAAACCCGTTCAGGTAGAAACCCGTTCAGGTAGAAACCCGTTCAGGTAGAAACCCGTTCAGGTAGAAACCCGTTCAGGTAGAAACCCGTTCAGGTAGAAACCCGTTCAGGTAGAAACCCGTTCAGGTACGCTCGATGGGTGGAGGAAACATCGGTTTGCGATGCTTAAACTGCTGAAATAATCCTGTAGCTATTTTTTTAATTGTGTCTCAGCCGATGATGATGAAAGTTGGTTGATGCTTGCAGGCGTACGTCCGAGCGTTGGTCGACGAGATGATGGCAGGACGCATCCCCCTCCCCGCCACCGCCAACAACCCCGGCGGGGAGGCGCGCGGGGGCGGGGGCTGGGGGGAGGCTTGCCCCCCCGGACCCCCGGGACCCGCCGGCCCGGACGGAGCTAAGGGTTAGTGTTTCCGATGACATGCCCTTAATTTTGCAACACACTTTGCCGTTTTTTTTTTAAATTTTTGTTAAAAAGGGACGATTTTAATCAAATAATAATACAACATTAAAATCATTGGTGGGTGGGCTGAGCAGGGAGAATGCGCGTCCGAACCGGGATACGAACCCGGGACCTTTGTTTCTGCTTTTTCCTGCTTATTTACGCGCGTTTTTCCAGCTTAGCTAACCCCCATCGATTGCTAGTGGCGTAAGTTTCCACCAATATATGTTGAAATAAATGTAAAATTACTTATTGCCCACGAAACCTGACCAATGGCCTTGTGTCTTTCAGGGGTGAAGGGCGAGACAGGCTCGGGGGGCCCCAAGGGGTCGCGGGGCCGGGGCAGCCACGGCGCAAAGGGCGACCAGGGCCCTAAAGGCGCAATGGGCGACGTGGGGCCCAAAGGTGACCAAGGAGATAAGGGTGATACCGGTGAGTCGACCATCTCCCAGCTTCATCTGCACGCTGTTGCACCGGCTTGAAACCCTGCAACCTCCCAGCAGACACAGAACAACTCCGACAGCAGGATTCCTCCACCGATCCGTGCTGTCGAGAGGTTGACAAGCAAGCCGAGTGAAGCTGTTGCACCGGCTTGAAACCCTGCAACCTCCCAGCAGACACAGAACAACTCCGACAGCAGGATTCCTCCACCGATCCGTGCTGTCGAGAGGTTGACAAGCAAGCCGAGTGAAGCTGTTGCACCGGCTTGAAACCCTGCAACCTCCCAGCAGACACAGAACAACTCCGACAGCAGGATTCCTCCACCGATCCGTGCTGTCGAGAGGTTGACAAGCAAGCCGAGTGAAGCTGTTGCACCGGCTTGAAACCCTGCAACCTCCCAGCAGACACAGAACAACTCCGACAGCAGGATTCCTCCACCGATCCGTGCTGTCGAGAGGTTGACAAGCAAGCCGAGTGAAGCTGTTGCACCGGCTTGAAACCCTGCAACCTCCCAGCAGACACAGAACAACTCCAACAGCAGGATTCCTCCACCGATCCGTGCTGTCGAGAGGTTGACAAGCAAGCCGAGTGAAGCTGTTGCACCGGCTTGAAACCCTGCAACCTCCCAGCAGACACAGAACAGCTCCAACAGCAGGATTCCTCCACCGATCCGTGCTGTCGAGAGGTTGACAAGCAAGCCGAGTGAAGCTGTTGCACCGGCTTGAAACCCTGCAACCTCCCAGCAGACACAGAACAACTCCAACAGCAGGATTCCTCCAACGATCCGTGCTGTCGAGAGGTTGACAAGCAAGCCGAGTGAAGCTGTTGCACCGGCTTGAAACCCTGCAACCTCCCAGCAGACACAGAACAACTCCAACAGCAGGATTCCTCCACCGATCCGTGCTGTCGAGAGGTTGACAAGCAAGCCGAGTGAAGCTGTTGCACCGGCTTGAAACCCTGCAACCTCCCAGCAGACACAGAACAACTCCAACAGCAGGATTCCTCCACCGATCCGTGCTGTCGAGAGGTTGACAAGCAAGCCGAGTGAAGCTGTTGCACCGGCTTGAAACCCTGCAACCTCCCAGCAGACACAGAACAACTCAAACGGCAGGATTCCTCCACCGATCCGTGCTGTCGAGAGGTTGACAAGCAAGCCGAGTGAAGCTGTTGCACCGGCTTGAAACCCTGCAACCTCCCAGCAGACACAGAACAACTCCAACAGCAGGATTCCTCCACCGATCCGTGCTGTCGAGAGGTTGACAAGCAAAGCAAATGCTGCTTTTGGACAAACTTCAAAACATCCCACCTTGAAAATGCACAGAACTGCAGTGTTTCAAAAGGCACGATCACCCAACCATGCACTGACCAGAGAGGATGTTGCTTAACTGATGACTGCGGCCCAACCAAGTTCAATATCAAAGCAACCCTATCTTTGAACTGTCCAACTTCTAGGTCCTTACGAACACAGAGGAGCAATATGACAGACACTGTGACCCACCCGACCCGTGACCCGACACGCTGTTGCTTAACCTTCGCCCGCGTTCCAGGCAAGACGAGCTGGGTGCACGGCAACCATCCGGGCATGAAGGGCGAGCCCGGGGACAAAGGGCACGTCGGCGACACCGGGCCCGAAGGACCCAAGGGCGACAAGGGAGACAAGACTAGCGGACATTCGCACGGACACGGGTCGAAGGGCGAGCCGGGGGCGAAGGGAGCCACCGGCACCGGCGATAAGGGTACCGATGACACTAGATTCAACACCTTCTATGTTCATTCATTGTCCGGTTTCTATCAACCGAGCATTAGTACCATCGATTAACTAAAAAGTTTGGTATTTTTACTAAAAAAGCAAAAATTAAATAAATATAAACTAGAAATCTAGAAATATTAGGCAAGATGACGTAAGTAACGTTGTGTTAAGTTGTACCTAGAAGGCTGTGATGCTTTAATTTCACCCCTCGCCGCCTAGGTAGCGCTGAAGATTCAGCCGCCATCTCAACAATGCTATTTCGACACAGCTCCCAGATCCTACTAGGACAGACCCTACCCTGACCCTGTCATCACCTATGTTTCTAGACCCCACTAGGACAGACCCCACTAGGACAGACCCTCCCAGACCCTGTCATCACCTATGTTTCTAGACCCCACTAGTAGAGACCCCACTAGGAGAGACCCTACCCAGACCCTGTCATGACCTAGTTTCTAGACCCCACTAGTAGAGACCCTAATAGCAGGGCTGCCACTGGACTAGGTCAGTTAAAAAAGTGATTTAAGTGACCATTTTTGTGGGAAAAGTGACAAAAAAGTGACAGGAAAGTGACTGAAAAGTGACCTCACGGAGACAAAAGACAACATTTTGCATTGCCACAAGATTATATTTATATCTAAATTAATAATTATATCTAATTATATCAAAAACGGCAACTACGAACTAAACAAAATTTGTTTAATTGTGGTTAAAATAATTTTTATTTTCGCTTTTTGACGTGAAAATTTGAATAATTTAAGAAAATCAGTGGTAATGTGAAAAAAGTAATTAAAAAGTGACTAAATTGTTAAAAAGGTATGAAAAAGTGACTAAATTGTTAAAAAAGTGACAAAAAGTGACTTCAAGTTGAAAAAGTGACAAAAAGTGATTTAAGTGACTAAACGGTAGCCCTGTAATAGGAGAGACCCTAAATCCGGGTGAGCTAACCACCGACTTGCTAACATGTCTGCTGCTATGATGCTACCCTTACAGGAGAGCCGGGCGCTAAGGGTGCTAAGGGGGAGGCCGGCGACGGGGGACACGGACACGGACACGGATGGCACGGCCGAGGGGAGGTCGGCCCCCCCGGACCCAAGGGTGATCCCGGCAGCGACGGCAAGGACGGGGACGACGGCAAGGATGGCAAGGATGGACCGCACGGACCTTCCGGTGAGTCCCTAATGATGGTCACCCATCCAACGGCGCGATGTTGCTTAACTTCGGTGATCTCACGAGAACCGGTGTTTCTAACGTTGCCAAACTTTTCGGCAAATTTGCTAAGAAACCCCGCATTTAAAAAGTGATATTTATCAGGTTAAGCAACACCGCCACCGGGCCACTTTTTAGATGGGTTTCTGTTGAATCCAAGAGAATTGGCGCGTTTGAAGATAGAAATCACCAACTTCACGATGTGAGCCTGGTGACGTGCTACCAGTTTGTGACGTCAGATACCCACTGGACGTGCTACCAGTTTGTAATAAAATATTAATAATCTCTGCTGAATAACAAAGGAAGACAGGGAAATCACAACCCGAATTGCTCTGCCTGGCTTTAGCGAGTGGCTATCATGACGTCACTTTGATATATCATCGATTGATTGTAAACAGTGTACAGAAGCCTGGTGACAATGCAAGCAAGGCGAGTGAAGTTGTCGTACCAACTTCAAACCCTCCGAACTCTCTCCCGAACAGAACTGATCGTGTGCACGATGGTCACCCATCAAACACCTGACTCAGAGCTATGTTGCTTAACTTCAAACCCTCCGACCTCTCTCCCGAACAGAACTGATCGTGTGCATGATGGTCACCCATCCAACACCTGACTCAGAGCTATGTTGCTTAACTTCAAACCGTCCGACCTCTCTCCCGAACATCACATCATGTGCGATGCAAGCCTGGTGTCTGAGCCTGTACGTCGCGTTCCTCCGCAGGGCACCCTGGACACAACGGCAAGGACGGGGCGGACGGAGCAGAGGGCCCGGCCGGACCGAAGGGCGCTAAGGGTAGCCGCGGGGCGGACGGACCGGCGGGCCCGGCCGGGGCGGACGGGCAAGACGGGCAGGACGGGGCGAAGGGAGCCAAGGGGTCAAAGGGCCCCCCGGGGCCGGCCTGGCCCGTCAAGGAGCCCCAGCCCTGGGTAGACTAGGCGGACGATGATAGGGGAGACGATGATTGGGTTTTGGGAGGGACGATGCTAGGGTTGGAAGTGATTGCGTGGAGTGTTTGACCACCGATGGTTGGTGCCGGATCCTTGGTGAAGCTTTGCAATCACGGGGTTGCGTTCGGTGGTCAAGCATTTAATATCCCGGCGTGGACACTAGCGTACATGCGTTATAAGAGATGGAGAACCGTGATCCTGTCCTGTGTTTTACATCCAACGCGAAACAAGGCTCAGGTTTAGAAATGTCTCGCTATCCACGCAAAGGCTACAGAACGTCAAATCTTTCTAAACAATTGTGATCAAGACGTCTCTGATGCTTTCAAAACAACAATTTAACTTTGTACCGTCCCAATATCTCACGGAAATATGATTGAAAAGTGAATTAAAGAAAAGTTTCAGTGTTTGGGACGTAGGATTCATTAAACCAGTTAAATATATGTGTATATATTTTTAAATAACGGGCTAAGATTAGAAACAGACATGAATCTTAATAAAGTGATGTCTCTGAGGCGTCTATCATCGATTCTACAAACGGACCGTGACCCACGACACGATGATTCGATGGAGTAGCGGCATAGAGTAAGTAATGCTACTAAGTAATGCTAAGTATGGTAGCCATTCTTTACTCTATGGTAGTGGGTTTACGGAGTCTGCTCCCGCTTCAATGCTTATTGAATCCGATGTCCTGAACGCAACACGCCACGAGATATCTCCCCGCAGCTAGAACCGTGTCGCTGCGATTGCCTCGAACCGGACGTTGTCGAACACTCACCACGTAGAGCTTCTTCCACGTGATGCCCCACTCGCGCAGCACCAGCGTGACTTCGCGCACCACCGGGTCATCCAGCGGCACCACGCACTCGAACAGTCTGCGCAGACAAGTCCAAGCTATTAGTTCGCGCAGCCGCAAACAACTGCATTGCGGGCCTCTTTCCGTTTGTCATAGGCAATGTTAATTCGAAGCAAAATTTCCAATCATCCTCGTTGATATGAAATTTGAAAGGTCCAGGCTTTGAATTTGTTCAAGTTTTCTGTTTGTAAAGCTGTGGAATTGGGTTGATTTTGGTTGATTTTTTGCAGAAATTTACCCAATTCCACAGAATTATAAACAGAAAAAATTAGTGAATAACATTTATATCTTCTAGACATAGATTTTTGATAAGAAATTTTGTTTTGATTCAAAGAATTTGTACAAATATAGCATGTCTTCTGTTGATTATCATTGTTATTGCCTATCATTGTTGAAAATTTGCATTTAGCAAACTCACAAAGACTTGCAAAGGAACGCAATTGACGCTCAGCCGCAAATAGCGTTTGCTTTTCACGGAAAACGGATGTATTTATTGAGTATTTAACTGCCGGCACCAAAAGACCAGTGTAAAATTGCTTGGTGGCTGTCATAGTGTATTGGAGAGTGACAAAACCCAGGAAACCGTCACTTGTCTCGCTGTCAGATTGAAACGGCCGCCATTGCAAGCTTGACAATTGATCGGCCGAAACCGACGCCAACGTTGTTTCTCCCGGCAAACGCCACAACGAGAACCGGGAGAAAACGTCGCCCGATCCGTGGAATCAACGCAGATTGGATCACAGGCGGCGGTCTCGGCTGTCGTAATGGCCACACCTCTATTTATAACTTGTTAACTTTGCTGGTGTTGTCGAATTTGCTGTCAATAAATGAAAGTGTCAAAGTGCTCACCCTTCGTTGTCGACCTTGCATGGCTTGAGGAAGACGTAAGCTATCGGGAAGATGCCCTGGAAGAAACAGATGGTCAAGTTAGATTAACAATACAGTTGTTCCGATCCAAGAGTTGATTTCAATTATTGATTCGGAACGCCCGAGTCCCGTACGGCTAGAATTTTGACATGAATATTTAGTGTCAAAATCAACTCTAATACAAGCTTTACAGCATCATAACCAGGGTTAGTCGAGTTGTTGGCGTGCGATTGCAGTCTTAAAATAGTTTGCTTATAAGATAAGACGCTTAAATATTCCGTTCCCGAGACCAATCAAATTTGATACATTAAACATGTCTTAATCAGGTAATTTTAGTTTCAAATCCTTACAACTAGCAACCTCCTTGTAACTTATGGCTACGAATCCCGCAGCTTTGAAAACCGTGCGGCAAATCCTGAGCGACGACGACTTCGAAGGGACGTAAAACCTACGCACCTTGATCGCCCTGTTCTTTGTGGAGAATCCCCGGAACCATCCTGCGGAACAAAACCACACAATAAGCTTCGAGTGACAGCGGCACCGTTTGCGACACCACACAAACATCACACTGTACAATCCTTTTTAGGGAAACATTAATTCTATATCGTTTTAAGATGGCATGCTATTGTGGGTCGAGATTGTTTTAAGATGGCATGCTATTGTGGGTCGAGATTGTTTTAAGATGGCATGCTATTGTGGGTCGAGATTGTTTTAAGATGGCATGCTATTGTGGCTCGAGATTGTTTTAAGATGGCATGCTATTGTGGGTCGAGATTGTTTTAAGATGGCATGCTATTGTGGGTCGAGATTGTTTTAAGATGGCATGCTATTGTGGGTCGAGATTGTTTTAAGATGGCATGCTATTGTGGGTCGAGATTGTTTTAAGATGGCATGCTATTGTGGGTCGAGATTGTTTTAAGATGGCATGCTATTGTGGGTCGAGATTGTTTTAAGATGGCATGCTATTGTGGGTCGAGATTGTTTTAAGATGGCATGCTATTGTGGGTCGAGATTGTTTTAAGATGGCATGCTATTGTGGGTCGAGATTGTTTTAAGATGGCATGCTATTGTGGGTCGAGATTGTTTTAAGATGGCATGCTATTGTGGGTCGAGATTGTTTTAAGATGGCATGCTATTGTGGGTCGAGATTGTTTTAAGATGGCATGCTATTGTGGGTCGAGATTGTTTTAAGATGGCATGCTATTGTGGGTCGAGATTGTTTTAAGATGGCATGCTATTGTGGGTCGAGATTGTTTTAAGATGGCATGCTATTGTGGGTCGAGATTGTTTTAAGATGGCATGCTATTGTGGGTCGAGATTGTTTTAAGATGGCATGCTATTGTGGGTCGAGATTGTTTTAAGATGGCATGCTATTGTGGGTCGAGATTGTTTTAAGATGGCATGCTATTGTGGGTCGAGATTGTTTTAAGATGGCATGCTATTGTGGGTCGAGATTGTTTTAAGATGGCATGCTATTGTGGGTCGAGATTGTTTTAAGATGGCATGCTATTGTGGGACGAGATTGTTTTAAGATGGCATGCTATTGTGGGTCGAGATTGTTTTAAGATGGCATGCTATTGTGGGTCGAGATTGTTTTAAGATGGCATGCTATTGTGGGTCGAGATTGTTTTAAGATGGCATGCTATTGTGGGTCGAGATTGTTTTAAGATGGCATGCTATTGTGGGTCGAGATTGTCTTAAGATGGCATGCTATTGTGGGTCGAGATTGTTTTAAGATGGCATGCTATTGTGGGTCGAGATTGTTTTAAGATGGCATGCTATTGTGGCTCGAGATTGTTTTAAGATGGCATGCTATTGTGGCTCGAGATTGTTTTAAGATGGCATGCTATTGTGGCTCGAGATTGTTTTAAGATGGCATGCTATTGTGGGTCGAGATTGTTTTAAGATGGCATGCTATTGTGGGTCGAGATTGTTTTAAGATGGCATGCTATTGTGGGTCGAGATTGTTTTAAGATGGCATGCTATTGTGGGTCGAGATTGTTTTAAGATGGCATGCTATTGTGGGTCGAGATTGTTTTAAGATGGCATGCTATTGTGGGTCGAGATTGTTTTAAGATGGCATGCTATTGTGGGTCGAGATTGTTTTAAGATGGCATGCTATTGTGGGTCGAGATTGTTTTAAGATGGCATGCTTTTGTGGGTCGAGATTGTTTTAAGATGGCATGCTATTGTGGGTCGAGATTGTTTTAAGATGGCATGCTATTGTGGGTCGAGATTGTTTTAAGATGGCATGCTATTGTGGGTCGAGATTGTTTTAAGATGGCATGCTATTGTGGGTCGAGATTGTTTTAAGATGGCATGCTATTGTGGGTCGAGATTGTTTTAAGATGGCATGCTATTGTGGGTCGAGATTGTTTTAAGATGGCATGCTATTGTGGGTCGAGATTGTTTTAAGATGGCATGCTATTGAGGGTCGAGATTGTTTTAAGATGGCATGCTATTGTGGGTCGAGATTGTTTTAAGATGGCATGGTATTGTGGGTCGAGATTGTTTTAAGATGGCATGCTATTGTGGGTCGAGATTGTTTTAAGATGGCATGCTATTGTGGGTCGAGATTGTTTTAAGATGGCATGCTATTGTGGGTCGAGATTGTTTTAAGATGGCATGCTATTGTGGGTCGAGATTGTTTTAAGATGGCATGCTATTGTGGGTCGAGATTGTGGGATTTGAAGTCTGATTCGCTGACCTGCGCATTCTTCTAGGATCTGCACGGTCTCCCCGATCTCCAAGGTGAGGCCGTAGCGAGTGTCTCCCTTGTAGTTGTACACGGCTGGAACACAAGGCGGCGACGCAACCAATCAGCATAGAGCAAGATTATACGCACCTTACGCTACAAAGTACGATCGAATAAAAAACTAGATATTTATAAATGTGTGAAAAATAGACCGAGATGGAGGATGCTGCTATTTCATGAAATCTACATCTTATGCAGATCAATAAAAAGGATTCAATTCAATTTGAAAGCTGTTGATGAAAGTTGAAAGCTGTTGGCGTAATAAATAGCTTTCATTATCGAAAACCGGAACTGAGGAAACTGACAAAAGTTTCAAATATGAAAAAATGAAATTTGCCCTGCTGTAAATAGATTTTTGAAAAATCCTTTAAATTAAAAATTATTTCTTGATTACCCGTGAATTTGTCCCGGGGTTGGGACAGACCACATTCAAAGTGGCGCTATTTAAAATTATCAACATCAGACATTAAAACAGTGGCTACAAACTTTATATCTTTTAGTTTTCTAGATGTTTTTATTGTTAACTTTATTATTACAGTTATTAACTTATGCAGTTTAAAATGAAGGTTAACTGCAAATGCATTTGGCATCACGCTGGTTATCACCTTGATAATGTACATTTCCTTGGCTATAAACTTTGAGAAATGCACCTATTTCGGTTTTTGTTCGTGAATCAACTATTTACCTGTCTTGACACGGTAAAATGTTGGAGAAATGTTTCCCGTACCGGGATTGGAGCAAGAACGGTTACCTATCCAACAACTTGCCGGGTGGCGTTGTTGCTTAACCCGAATTTTCCTAGCAAATCTAATCATATTTGATATGTAGGTATGTATGGTCATGGATGTATGTATAATTTTATTGTTTTAAGTATCTTAACTTTGTAACAATGTTTAACGCACTTCCTTCGGTTAAAATTTACTAAATGTGATCATTCTCATTTCAACAAATAGTTTAAATCAATTATTTGATAGTAAGTAAACACGGTCCGCCATGTTTTATAGACAGCCTTAACTATTCAATAGATTTCCTCTCAAACGTCGCCCAGCACGCTTTGAAACACGCTCGAGCAAAACCAGGACATTGTCTAGAAAACAACAGCAGTGACATAAAAAAACAAGCGTCGCTCCGACTAAGGAAATGTGAGATACAACTGCATAGCACTACATCCGCCCTGCATGCTTACACTAAGTCTCACTCTCAGTTGCCAACCCAACGGTTTGGCAACGTTGCAAACACCGGTTCTCGCGAGATCGTCCAAGTTAAGCAACATCGCGCCGAGTCAGCTGTTGGGTAGCTAACTAGTCAGCCAGATTCGATTTCGGCAAAAGGTTCCTCACTTCTTTCTGAAGATCCGAATCTTAGCCTAATCTTACCACCTGAGTTTTCATAGAGAAATATTTCATTGGGTTTCGAATGCTTGTCCTAAACGCAAACTTGTCCGGACGTTTCGAAAAGCCAAGCATCCAGTAGTATTTTCTGGGGGAAAAAATCCTTTACTGGTATAAAAAGATATTTGCTCCAACCAACTCTTGCCGCGGGGCAACAACGACCGCTGAGACACAGTCATAGCCGCCATCGTCGGCGCTTTGAAGACTCGCAGTATTCCTTCCACGAGCTATGAACTCGACAGGAAATTGATATCGCATCTCGGAGATCGCTGCTAGCGAGCCACGTTGCGTAACACAGCCAGCTAGCAAGGAAGCAAGCAAGCAAGCAAGCAAGCAAGCAAGCAAGCAAGCAAGCAAGCAAGCAAGCAAGCAAGCAAGCAAGCAAGCAAGCAAGCAAGCAAGCAAGCAAGCAAGCAAGCAAGCAAGCAAGCAAGCAAGCAAGCAAGCAAGCAAGCAAGCAAGCAAGCAAGCAAGCAAGCAAGCAAGCAAGCAAGCAAGCAAGCAAGCAAGCAAGCAAGCAAGCAAGCAAGCAAGCAAGCAAGCAAGCAAGCAAGCAAGCAAGCAAGCAAGCAAGCAAGCAAGCAAGCAAGCAAGCAAGCAAGCAAGCAAGCAAGCAAGCAAGCAAGCAAGCAAGCAAGCAAGCAAGCAAGCAAGCAAGCAAGCAAGCTAGCAAGCAAGCAAGCAAGGAAGCAAGCAAGCAAGCAAGCAAGCAAGCAAGCAAGCAAGCAAGCAAGCAAGCAAGCAAGCAAGCAAGCAAGCAAGCAAGCAAGCAAGCAAGCAAGCAAGCAAGCAAGCAAGCAAGCAAGCAAGCAAGCAAGCAAGCAAGCAAGCAAGCAAGCAAGCAAGCAAGCAAGCAAGCAAGCAAGCAAGCAAGCAAGCAAGCAAACAAGCAAGCAAGCAAGCAAGCAAGCAAGCAAGCAAGCAAGCAAGCAAGCAAGTACGCAAGCAAGCAAGCAAGCAAGCAAGCAAGCAAGCAAGCAAGCAAGCAAGCTAGCAAGCAAGCAAGCAAGGAAGCAAGCAAGGAAGCAAGCAAGCAAGCAAGCAAGCAAGCAAGCAAGCAAGCAAGCAAGCAAGCAAGCAAGCAAGCAAGCAAGCAAGCAAGCAAGCAAGCAAGCAAGCAAGCAAGCAAGCAAGCAAGCAAGCAAGCAAGCAAGCAAGCAAGCAAGCAAGCAAGCGATTTCACCCTCAGCTCGCTGCTAGGCTGGTTATCAAAGTCAGTCCTAACACACATTAAGCTAAAAAAGGGGTAACGTGATAGAAATTGAGAACTAATGCGGCATGCAAATGACTCCAAGAGTACTTAAATTCCGTTTTAGTTTGTATTTAGCTTCGCCACATAGTTAAAAATCACACCAAAGACTCGCGATGCTGGGAGAGTTTGGACAAGCCGAACATTTCATCTTGAATAACAGCAACCCGCGGCTTCGGGCGCTTTGAGCGTTGTTTATCAAAGCAGGAGGTAAGGAAAAAGTTCTGTTTATATCTGTAGCCGCTACGAATGTCTAGCATGGGTTCTTGTCTAGCATGGGGGATGCTGCATGTCACAGCAAGCACACAGACGCGTGGACAGCATCGCTGTATCGTCACGCTTGTTTCTGTACCGCCGGCCTTGCGTCCCGTCGTGCTCGCGGTGGATTTTAGGTGGGCTGTCAGCAACTCACTCTTCTTCAGTCATCATGATTTCAAGCAAAGTGACATCGTTTTACAATTACAATTCATCTACAATTGCTGCTGAATAAAATCCTGTGTGTTTTTGTTTTTCTGTTGGCGGTCTACAGGCCGAATGCCTCGGCCGATTTCGATGAAATTTTATAAATCCCTTCGTTTTCTCTCAACTTGGACCCTGTACTTTTTTCAGCCCATTCCATCAACAACTTATTTATAAAAATCAGTTTTTATGAAAATTTTAAGTTTAGCCATTACCCTATGTTTCGCGGACACTCACAGAATCGTGATGTGCGCGCGCGTGAGAATAACACTCATCCACAACACGATTATGTCTGTGTTCAGTGATCCACGATGTTTAAACGAATAATAATAAAAATAAATGCAGTAGCTAAAAGGAGACGGAGACTCTTGCTGCGGCTACGTCTCATAGCATAAGTTGCTTTGTAAAATATCATATTATAGACCCTGTAAGATATATCGCTGGAAGAATTAGAAGAACCCAAGCGGAAGCTAAGTTTAGAGACCCCGAATTCCGTATCAAATCAAATCAAGTGCCGTCATCTCATAATTTGAACATTCAAAAACACTTAAAACAGTTCGCCAACAATACCCACCGACAGCGACAGTACTTACAAAAAACTCGAGCACTCAAAAGTTACATCAAACCCAACCCCTCGACAAAGAGGGTTGCTGAGTCTTGCGAGAAGGGTGGGGGAGGCGATTTCAATGTCACATAATAGACACCCCGACCAAATTATTCCACGTACACACATCATGTGGTGTTGGCGCAACCCCCTCCTCGCAGGGAATAATCGATATACAAGGCTCACATGGCCCGCAGTTGCACCCTCGGCTAGGAATTCGGGCCCGCACCCCCCATCGTACCTCACCCCCATTGCACCCCAATCTGACACGCGGGCATTCACGAGATGTGAGCTGTGGACCCTGCAGGGGCAAAGCTTGGTCAGGGAGTGGCTATCTCACGAGACATTGTACTCGATCTTATTTCAGAATCTGTCGGCTAGGCGCTAGGTGGTCAGTATTGATACCAGAAAGATGCGGAAGGATTTTAGTGTCAACAATTTATCTTCGTTCTAAGCTGCATTAGTTGATAATTGTAATAATAAATTTGCCAGAATGGAAAGCTAGAAGCTACGCGAGTGTTTAATAAAACGTTTGGCCGCTGTTCTAGTGTTTCAAGTTGGTTTTCAGTATTTCTCTTTAATGAATATTCTTTCAACCAGCCTCGATAGCTAACAATTCAATCAAAGTTGAAATTATATGAATTATAAATTAAATAGTTTCAAAACCAAATTTAGTACATTTTATTTGAAAATTTGCTGAAAATAGTGAGTAGAAGGTGGCTCAAAACGGCATCAAAGTCTCGCTGTACGAAGCGCTATCCATGGCTATAGAGATCAGTGGGAAGACATGATAAAGTGTCTCAAAACGGCATCAAAGTCTCGCTGTACGAAGCGCTATCCATGGCTATAGAGATCAGTGGGAAGACATGATAAAGTGTCTCAATACGGCATCAAAGTCTCACTGTACGAAGCGCTATCCATGACTATAGAGATCAGTGGGAAGACATGATAAAGTGTCTCAAAACGGCATCAAAGTCTCGCTGTACGAAGCGCTATCCATGGCTATAGAGATCAGTGGGAAGACATGATAAAGTGTCTCAAAACGGCATCAAAGTCTCGCTGTACGAAGCGCTATCCATGGCTATAGAGATCAGTGGGAAGACATGATAAAGTGTCTCAAAACGGCATCAAAGTCTCGCTGTACGAAGCGCTATCCATGGCTATAGAGATCAGTGGGAAGACATGATAAAGTGGCTCAATACGGCATCAAAGTCTCGCTGTACGAAGCGCTATCCATGACTATAGAGATCAGTGGGAAGACATGATAAAGTGTCTCAATACGGCATCAAAGTCTCGCTGTACGAAGCGCTATCCATGACTATAGAGATCAGTGGGAAGACATGATAAAGTGTCTCAAAACGGCATCAAAGTCTCGCTGTACGAAGCGCTATCCATGGCTATAGAGATCAGTGGGAAGACATGATAAAGTGTCTCAAAACGGCATCAAAGTCTCGCTGTACGAAGCGCTATCCATGGCTATAGAGATCAGTGGGAAGACATGATAAAGTGTCTCAAAACGGCATCAAAGTCTCGCTGTACGAAGCGCTATCCATGGCTATAGAGATCAGTGGGAAGACATGATAAAGTGTCTCAAAACGGCATCAAAGTCTCGCTGTACGAAGCGCCATCCGTGGCTATAGAGATCAGTAGGAAGACATGATAAAGTGTCTCAATACGGCATCAAAGTCTCACTGTACGAAGCGCTATCCATGGCTATAGAGATCAGTGGGAAGACATGATAAAGTGGTTCAATACGGCATCAAAGTCTCGCTGTACGAAGCGCTATCCATGGCTATAGAGATCAGTGGGAAGACATGATAAAGTGTCTCAATACGGCATCAAAGTCTCGCTGTACGAAGCGCTATCCATGGCTATAGAGATCAGTGGGAAGACATGATAAAGTGTCTCAATACGGCATCAAAGTCTCGCTGTACGAAGCGCTATCCATGGCTATAGAGATCAGTGGGAAGACATGATAAAGTGGCTCTATACGGCATCAAAGTCTCGCTGTACGAAGCGCTATCCATGGCTATAGAGATCAGTGGGAAGACATGATAAAGTGGCTCAATACGGCATCAAAGTCTCGCTGTACGAAGCGCTATCCATGGCTATAGAGATCAGTGGGAAGACATGATAAAGTGTCTCAAAACGGCATCAAAGTCTCGCTGTACGAAGCGCTATCCATGGCTATAGAGATCAGTGGGAAGACATGATAAAGTGTCTCAAAACGGCATCAAAGTCTCGCTGTACGAAGCGCCATCCGTGGCTATAGAGATCAGTGGGAAGACATGATAAAGTGGCTCAATACGGCATCAAAGTCTCACTGTACGAAGCGCTATCCATGGCTATAGAGATCAGTGGGAAGACATGATAAAGTGTCTCAATACGGCATCAAAGTCTCACTGTACGAAGCGCTATCCATGGCTATAGAGATCAGTGGGAAGACATGATAAAGTGTCTCAATACGGCATCAAAGTCTCGCTGTACGAAGCGCTATCCATGGCTATAGAGATCAGTGGGAAGACATGATAAAGTGGCTCTATACGGCATCAAAGTCTCGCTGTACGAAGCGCTATCCATGGCTATAGAGATCAGTGGGAAGACATGATAAAGTGGCTCAATACGGCATCAAAGTCTCGCTGTACGAAGCGCTATCCATGGCTATAGAGATCAGTGGGAAGACATGATAAAGTGTCTCAATACGGCATCAAAGTCTCGCTGTACGAAGCGCTATCCATGGCTATAGAGATCAGTGGGAAGACATGATAAAGTGTCTCAAAACGGCATCAAAGTCTCGCTGTACGAAGCGCCATCCAGGCATGTAGAGACCAGTGGTTTTAACCTCACGAAGTGACATTGACAACGATCATGGTCTCGGCCATCGAGATTTGACTGGAAGTCATCGACTCGACGATTGATAAATGTACGCTTGTTGTCAAGGCCGACCGATTACACCTGTGGCCGTATCATAACATTTGATATCGGAATGTTGTGACTAACCTGCCACCGTGATGCAGCAATCACGTGTATACTTTATCGAATCAATTCGATAGGATTTGTCATCGCACCCAACAACGAGCAATGCACCTGAGTTTTATCGGAAATCACGTCATCATTACGTATCTTTGTTTGTTATCAAGTTGATAGTGCAGTCTTATCGAAGTATGTCGTGGCCTAGATATTTATTGAAATCAGTTTCCATTTCAAACCCCGAGAAAATACAACACTTTTTAATTCATACATCACATAGTAATGCCAACAATCGTCGCAACTTGCTCTTGTCGAAGGGCACTCAAATAACAGGACAACTCCAACAGCAGGATTCCTCCACCGATCCGTGCTGTCGAGAGGTTGACAAGCAAGCCCAGTGAAGCTGTTGCACCGGCTTGAAACCCTGCAACCTCCCAGAAGACACAGAACAACTCCGACAGCAGGATTCCTCCACCGATCCGTGCTGTCGAGAGGTTGACAAGCAAGCCGAGTGAAGCTGTTGCACCGGCTTGAAACCCTGCAACCTCCCAGCAGACACAGAACAACTCCGACAGCAGGATTCCTCCACCGATCCGTGCTGTCGAGAGGTTGACAAGCAAGCCGAGTGAAGCTGTTGCACCGGCTAGAAACCCTGCAACCTCCCAGCAGACACAGAACAACTCCGACAGCAGGATTCCTCCACCGATCCGTGCTGTCGAGAGGTTGACAAGCAAGCCGAGTGAAGCTGTTGCACCGGCTTGAAACCCTGCAACCTCCCAGCAGACACAGAACAACTCCAACAGCAGGATTCCTCCACCGATCCGTGCTGTCGAGAGGTTGACAAGCAAGCCGAGTGAAGCTGTTGCACCGGCTTGAAACCCTGCAACCTCCCAGCAGACACAGAACAACTCCGACAGCAGGATTCCTCCACCGATCCGTGCTGTCGAGAGGTTGACAAGCAAGCCGAGTGAAGCTGTTGCACCGGCTTGAAACCCTGCAACCTCCCAGCAGACACAGAACAACTCCGACAGCAGGATTCCTCCACCGATCCGTGCTGTCGAGAGGTTGACAAGCAAGCCGAGTGAAGCTGTTGCACCGGCTTGAAACCCTGCAACCTCCCAGCAGACACAGAACAACTCCGACAGCAGGATTCCTCCACCGATCCGTGCTGTCGAGAGGTTGACAAGCAAGCCGAGTGAAGCTGTTGCACCGGCTAGAAACCCTGCAACCTCCCAGCAGACACAGAACAACTCCGACAGCAGGATTCCTCCACCGATCCGTGCTGTCGAGAGGTTGACAAGCAAGCAGAGTGAAGCTGTTGCACCGGCTTGAAGTGGTCACCTATCCAACATCAGACACGGTGCAATGTTGCTTAACGCGACTGCTGAAAGAAAGCGAGGTAATGGGACACAAGAACGTCCGGGGAAGCCAGCGGCGTAACGTTGTGTAACCAGCGTGTGATACAAGTAACAAGTGGCTAGCGTTGTTTGCACCGTGCTGTCTGCTTGTCAAACACGTTGCATTGTGTCGAAGTTTCGGTGGCTTCGTCCGACGCACTAGGAATGCGCCGCACGAAGCGGAAGTCACCGACGACGCGAGAAAATGTCGCAGCAAACGTTTTGATCGTCAGATTTCGGGTGGCCCGAGAGGGTCCCCGATCGGCGGAGAGTGGCCGACTACATGCGTGGTCGCCATTTTTTTTATAGCTGGTCACGTGCTTAACGAGATGTTAATTTTGTTAAAAGACACGGAATATTCCTTCCATAATTTTGTTCGTACCGGGAAAGGGAGGGATTGCAGCATAGCGTCACTAAATTCAGTTTCTTCTATGTTCATTCATAGTCCTGTTTCTATCTACATGGAGCCCAACAACTCAAATACTAACGACTCAAATGAATATGACCACGCATCAAAACCTACCCAAGTTGGCCTCTCCCTGCAGGGCACAGCTCTCTACCTCATCTCCACCAATTGTTTCTGATATTGAATACGAAATGACAGGTCGTTCGCGGGAATCAGTCAACAGACAGAGAAATGATCACCGAACAAAGACGAAGAAGACATTCTACAAGTACTCTGTTGTAGAATGTTGTTTGTGAGAAGTCGCCTCGAGATCTCGTGTTATGTCTTGGATAATCAGATTCCCACCGAACAGACTTAGAACATGACGTCTCATTATCGTTAGGCTCCGGCTAATGGGATGCGATTCTGAAAGTGTTCCCTTTTCCTTCTGGCTGTTTGCTTGGGTCCCAGCTGTTCGACGTGGGTCACACAAGCTGGCTGGCGATCCTAGCCTTTACTCAACCAACCCCTGAGATGCAGAGTGATTCTAGGAGGCTGCCGTGGGTCACACAAGCTGGCTGGCGATCCTAGCCTTTACTCAATCAACCCCTGAGATGCAGAGTGATTCTAGGAGGCTGCCGTGGGCCACACAAGCTGGCTGGCGATCCTAGCCTTTACTCAATCAACCCCTGAGATGCAGAGTGATTCTAGGAGGCTGCCGTGGGTCACACAAGCTGGCTGGCGATCCTAGCCTTTACTCAATCAACCCCTGAGATGCAGAGTGATTCTAGGAGGCTGCCGTGGGTCACACAAGCTGGCTGGCGATCCTAGCCTTTACTCAATCAACCCCTGAGATGCAGAGTGATTCTAGGAGGCTGCCGTGGGTCACACAAGCTGGCTGGCGATCCTAGCCTTTACTCAACCAACCCCTGAGATGCAGAGTGATTCTAGGAGGCTGCCGTGGGTCACACAAGCTGGCTGGCGATCCTAGCCTTTACTCAATCAACCCCTGAGATGCAGAGTGATTCTAGGAGGCTGCCGTGGGTCACACAAGCTGGCTGGCGATCCTAGCCTTTACTCAACCAACCCCTGAGATGCAGAGTGATTCTAGGAGGCTGCCGTGGGTCACACAAGCTGGCTGGCGATCCTAGCCTTTACTCAACCAACCCCTGAGATGCAGAGTGATTCTAGGAGGCTGCCGTGGGTCACACAAGCTGGCTGGCGATCCTAGCCTTTACTCAACCAACCCCTGAGATGCAGAGTGATTCTAGGAGGCTGCCGTGGGTCACACAAGCTGGCTGGCGATCCTAGCCTTTACTCAATCAACCCCTGAGATGCAGAGTGATTCTAGGAGGCTGCCGTGGGCCACACAAGCTGGCTGGCGATCCTAGCCTTTACTCAATCAACCCTTGAGATGCAGAGTGATTCTAGGAGGCTGCCGTGGGTCACACAAGCTGGCTGGCGATCCTAGCCTTTACTCAACCAACCCCTGAGATGCAGAGTGATTCTAGGAGGCTGCCGTGGGCCACACAAGCTGGCTGGCGATCCTAGCCTTTACTCAACCAACCCTTGAGATGCAGAGTGATTCTAGGAGGCTGCCGTGGGTCACACAAGCTGGCTGGCGATCCTAGCCTTTACTCAATCAACCCCTGAGATGCAGAGTGATTCTAGGAGGCTGCCGTGGGCCACACAAGCTGGCTGGCGATCCTAGCCTTTACTCAATCAACCCTTGAGATGCAGAGTGATTCTAGGAGGCTGCCGTGGGTCACACAAGCTGGCTGGCGATCCTAGCCTTTACTCAACCAACCCCTGAGATGCAGAGTGATTCTAGGAGGCTGCCGTGGGCCACACAAGCTGGCTGGCGATCCTAGCCTTTACTCAACCAACCCCTGAGATGCAGAGTGATTCTAGGAGGCTGCCGTGGGCCACACAAGCTGGCTGGCGATCCTAGCCTTTACTCAACCAACCCTTGAGATGCAGAGTGATTCTAGGAGGCTGCCGTGGGTCACACAAGCTGTAGCATTGAAAAATACTAGGTCTAAGTACCGTCAGCAAGCTGATGGCAAACAATACATCAAAAATAGGTTCAGACAGCGCCGCAATAATAAAATGAACTGAATTCCATGGATAAAGGTTTATAACTATTTATATGAGTAAACATTTGAGCAAAAATGAATTCCTCGAACCGGTGGTGTCACTGACTCGATGGAGGTAGACTTTATCAACAGAACTCTGGTTCGGGTACCGAGCAGCTATAAAGTACCTACTCAGAAGTAGCCATCGGTGAAGTGGGCCAGACGCAGACTAATCAAATATCAAGACCACTGCAGATAACGAGATCATAATAAATACGACCTTGCCGGGATATAAACTCTCTGTCACTAATTCTGCTCGGATTAACAGGATGGGATTCACATCGAATGGGCTGCAAAAATAGTCGTACAGATGCTTTAGCTGGACTGGAGTACTTTCAATGGATCTAGATCGGTGAATCTAGTGCATATCATCATGGCTAGCTCACTGCCAAACTTTCCAGAATATCTAGTTACTGTGAAATAAATATTTAAAATATGCTTCATTCTCTAAAGATTCAGAAGTTATAATGTCTGGAGTTGGCTTTTTAAGTAAATTAACAGTTTTATAGCAGGGTGTAGCGTAGACTGATTGTCAATCTTTCTGTACCTACTCCAGACATGTTGGAAATTTATTCAAACATAACATATATCTTGATTGAATCTAATCGAGTAAAGCATCGAAATAGTACCTGGACAATCAACCTATCAACTTCAAAGAATTGATGCTGGATATTGTTTGAGTGTGTGAGGGTATTTTTGTAAATTACACCATATGTAGCATGTTCAATGTGAAAGGCTGGTAATTGCAATTCAATCTAGAAGGTTGTTGCTTTGATAGGTAGTAATATTATCATGATTATCACTGAACAAGAAGCCCACAGTCCTACAACATGATATTTGTCTACTTTTTCTTGCTGACAGCTGACCACAAAACATGATAGCAAGCAGCTAGCTCTAGCTCTCTCTCTATCAGTTTACTATGATTGTGACCACCAAGAAATTTAGCTAGCCTGTTCCAACTGATTTCTCTAAAAGGTGCCCAAATTCAAGACCTCAAAACACACAAGCCCAAAGGCATGACCCAAATTTAAAACCCCCATTTTTATACATTTACCTTATCTTTTGACAGATGGGAAAATAATCTTGTCTTATCTTTGGATTGAGTGAGATTTAGCTATATGGCAGGGTTATTTGAGATAACAAACAACACATGGCATAAGTCAATTGAAGATGACATCAAATATGGCACAATAATACGAGGTTTGACGAAACTCATGGTAGTAAAAAACAGGTTTTTTTTCTATGTTTTTGGCCTAAAAACGTGCGCTGAAAGGTCAGTGATACGAATGATGGTTCGATTTTTAGTTTCGCCGTATAACATCTAGGGAGTTAATAGAATGCATTTCATGACCACGTAATTAATTAGAGAGTTGATATTCCGTTAAGTGTAGGATGATAGCGAGTTCGTTTAGATTACGACAGTAATGAGTGATGTTTGAATTATTATGTTGTATTGCAGTTGTATGGAAGGGCTGGGTTACGGACTTACCAACGCCATATTTCTTGATTTTCGTAGGTATCCACATGGTAAGAGCTGTGAAATAACACAATGGCACTTAGGTTTACGCAAGCCGATTCACATTTTCACTCTTAAAAGCGACATTTTCCTTTAAAACACGATTTATTCCCGACAATAAGCATTCGGCAACACACTGACTTTAACCGTCCGACATTTTGCAGAATCGATCACTGCGCTGTGGTGGCAGAATTCAAACTAACTTTTTGAAAAAGGCGTCTAATTTTGAAGTAGTACCGAAAATCCACTGCATGACAATCAATAATTTCACAGTTTCACCGAATTCAAAATATTACGCCAACCTAACCAACCGTTTGAATATCAAAAACAAGTGCCAACAACGTAATCGGTCATGATTCAGGTAAATTCGTGTTATTAATATTTATTGTATTACTTTTTATCAGCAGTAAATAGAATGCTTACATAATTGAAATACAGTTAGATAAACATTGGTTGATTAAAATAGAAACAAAGATTATCAAGATCAACACGATCTATCGTTGGTTTTGAATTGCAAATTCAAAATCCATGTTTCCGAGCTAAGATGTCACGACTTTAAAAAGCATCCCGTAGTTATAACGTACTCTCAAAAGCCAAAAGGCACCTCGATCGAATCCTTTGCACCTTTTCCCAGCGCTACGATCCGGCAACAACACACCGAAAAAGTGAGGAAAGTCGTTTGGCCATATTTTCTTACGGCGAACGCCTCGCTTCATTCATTCGCCTTCTTCCATGGCCGGCACCGGGTCCCCGTCATCTTTTGATGCCGGCCCCGGATCATCTTCTCCCGGGAGTTCCTCGTAGCCCGCACCGCTGCAAGGTTAACAAGCAAACAATACCCTTCATTAGCACAACGATTTAACCAAGCTGCAATTATTTGCTTCATGCACAGTAGATATTTATGATTAGAAAAGAATATCCATCCAGGGGGTCAAACATTGATGTTCCATCTAGAATTACCATTATTATGCATTCAATTTTGGGATGGATATTTTGTTTCTAATGATAATTTAAACTTTTGTTGTAAAACAAAACGTGAGGAGGAACACAGGAGAAAAATAAGTGGTTCTGACTATTGATAAACGTTTGGCTGTTGTTTTAATATCACAGATAAATATAATACATTAAGACAATAAATGATTATTGTAATACAAGAGCGCAAGAAAAGGCAACACGTGAACAAAACGAGAGAGTGAGACTGAATGACAGTCTGAACTGGGGAAGTAGGATGCAGAAAGGAATTGAAGGGAGCATAAACATCAGTTGGATGTGTGATATTTGCAATACGGTAGCGGGGTTACAATCGATACGGTGTTTGCACGTCGCTTTTTCCTGCTTCGATAGTTGACCGATCAAATTACTGCCCGGCCAGGGACTACCTAGCTCCCCGCGACTCGAACCGTTCATAATGACTACCTCATCAAAGATTGGCTCACGGTTCATCTGATACCGATGCTCGGTGATTCTACCAGACAATAGCAACACCAGAGTACTAAAATTCCACGCGGCTTCTTCCAGCATCCACCTCTGAGCCACGAGTTGGAAATGTTGAATTGCAACACAGAAACGCTCTCCATCTGTACCAGAGTTCCCTCTGCCGTTGTGAGCCCTGCAGTTGCGTTAGAGTAGCGTTTATTTCCTTACCACCGCCCGATCCTTTATTAAACATCATTTCTTACGTCGTGTCAAAGTGCCATCAGTTAACAACAATCCCACGGTTCGATTTGAGAGCGAGTTCTTGAAATAATTTTTTACACGATCATCGAAAGCTAAGCCGTCAACTAAACATTTCCAGACGCTTTTCAACGATATTCTGCCGGCTTTTCCGACACTTAAAGTCGGCAGCTTACCTTTCAACAACCCAGATAAACAGTTTCTTTGAAAACTTACGTGCCAACATCAGGAAAATAAAGGAATCTTACAAAAGTATCAAAATGAGTTTCTGCATGGTTACAAAACAAACAGGCGGCACCTTTTCAATTCTCGTAACGTAAATAACATATGTTTGTTGTTTAAGTCGACTACCTACTTTAGCACACTTGGGGATAAGAGACTGGATACAGGGTTCAGCTACCAAGTATTTCATCTTTCGTACACAAAGGAGTATTTAGGATGTGGGAAGACAAGGTATTGGTGTTACAAACCCAGTCACGTGGCTAACGTGCAGATAAAACACATCTCCGTTCCGACAACTTATCGGATGCTTCCGTTTTCTTCCTAACTGGAAGTCTACTATTAAGCTCGACATTCTAACACCAGTCTCGATAAGTTTATAAAACTAGCAATGCACCCTGAAATCTATTACTTTAAAATACGTTGAAAGATCAACCTCTCGTCAGGAGACTTCAGCGTTTCCGTGTCAAAAGATAGAAAAGATGCCGATTAGGAACCCTAGAACGAGAATTGTTTGAATATCCACAAGGCAGAGATCAATTCCGTAACAAACTCACTTTACAATCGGTTAAATTTCCCGTTTCTTTTTTGGTTGGCCAAGTTAAAATCAAACAGCTAGCGTCTAAAATTTCTAGCGTTTTATCGCGTTTTTTTATCGCATTTCTCCAGAAATATTTGTAGCCGAATGAAAGATGGGTTACTTATAGTTTTTGGCTCATTTTAAAAGCAAGAATCTGTTTGTTTGACGAAGGATTGAAACGAGTGCGTCGCTCCGAGCTCGGAGCCGACCGTTCAACCTGATCTACGCACGGACAACCAAGTTGTCCGTCCAATCAATTATAAACAAACGAGGAAAGTCTGAAAGAAGATGAAACAAAGGTGGCGGGAGAGGGAAAAGTTGGCAAAAACATAATTTATTTCATTATTTAAAATTGCATCAGTTTATAAAAATAAAATACTATCAAGAAAAACAACCGGCCGTAAAGAGCAGAGACCGGCATCTACAATTTCTACAACCGAAGCTGGGCGCACGATGAAAACAGATTGCGTTGAAACGAGAAGTGACTGTACGCCTTATCAACTTAAGTCCTTGGCTAATTTAGTAATCTCAGCAAAAATTCAGTAAAAAACAAGTACTCAATACAAATAAACTTTACATACAAACATATTTTTGCAACAATGCTTTCAAATCGTTTTCATAAATCCAATTTCTTACAAATCACGGATTTTTTACGATACGTATTCAAGCTTGACAGCAATCTCCTTCTGAATCTGCTTCATCGTGCAGCAAGCTTAAGAACTACGGACGAAGATGAAGATGAAGATGAAGATGAAGACGAAGACAAAGATGAAGACGAAGATGGAGATGAAGATGGAATTATCTAATACTTATCACAAGTGAAGACAATGGTGTTACGAAGATGTTAAATAAATACAAGAATGTCGTGCCGAACACACAGGAAATACAAACACATGCGCTTACCGAGCTACGACACAGGAATACACCTCACAATTCTGCCTCTTTGAGGTTAATTCAAAATTTGTTTACAAACACGTCGGATGAAGAAAATAGAAGACCAAAAGAATTCCCAAGAGCACAGAACAATGTTAGCAAGAAAATATGTCATCTTTGGTCTGGTATTGCCGGCAAAGTGCCTGGACTTTGGTGAAATCACAAGCTTCGTTCGTTTGCGTTGGACTCCCTTGCTTTCTTGCTAAATTACGGTTACTCTGTTCGTAAAGACGGCAAACGGCAAACTTCATCTAAATTCAACGACCTGAGCAAGGTAATTCGACGCAAACGAACACAGCTATCGTTACATTTTCAACACCAATTAGAAGAAGAAAATGGAGTCAGACAGTCGCAGTAAAAAGCCAGCCGTGATTTTTTCCCTGCCCCCTGGTAAATAAACGGAGCCAAATAGATATTTTTTGTAATTTTATTGATCGACTCTGCGGCCATCAATTTACCAGCGAAGACAGAGAAGTCACCACCTGACCATCTCAGCGACCATCCGAAAACATTTTCACTAAAACGCAATCGGTGATCCAGACTCGGAAACGTCCGCTAGCATTCTCCAAGCGCATCGCCAGGAGGTGAAGGAAAGTAACACGCAATATCTCAAGTTGTCGTCCGTTTTCTCTAAAATATCCCAGCGTCGTAGAAACGAGCAGCGACATTATGGCACTCGAGTTTCAACCGTCGATAAAGCAGCAGCGCAGCTTCGCGATACGCCGGGATAACGTTCGAGTTTAGGACGGTTAGCATTCATTACCCAGTTCAATAGTTCTTTTAAAAATGTTAAAACCGTTGGCATCAAATAACGGACCAGGCTGCAGAGTAAAGGAAACTCTCCACGCGAAATCTGACAGCAACTCTCCGTTGACGAACCCGACGTACTGGCTTTAGAAGCGAAAGTCAACAAGTGCAGTAATCACCTGCATATATACTCTTTTATAAGTCAGTCAGTTGGCACTTGAGACTGAGCATCAGTACCAAAAACATAAGTAAAGTTGGAACGTCAGACTGGTTCCGAGCTGTAGATTGTAGAATTGAGAGTGTACGGTTTTGCTCTGTTTAAGTAACGTTGTTTCAAGTTGTACCGAGACTGCGACGCTTCCCTGTGACAGTTCTTTCGCCAGCGCAACGATGCTATTCCCGCAGAGTTTCCTCCATGCCACAGCCAGGCAGGCGATATCGCATGACTTAGACACTAGAACCTAGCCCCGAGTTCCGACGGAGCTAGTTTAGCGCCGGCGCGTCGAGTGACTGGTTTCCAAGGCACGTCGCGGTCACACCTTCTGCGACGAACTTATCGTGCTCTTGCTCTCGGAGAGTTTCTCTTCGGCGACGTCGCGATCGCTTCCGTGTGCATTATCGGAAGGTTAGGTTAGCCGTCCACGTTCCCAACTCACCCGTCACACATCACACATCACACATCACACAACGCTACGGGAGGTCTATTTATATGGGGCGATACTTACCATGGGACTTGCACCCAGGTTTTTAAGCAGCTTTGAACAATCCGTTCATTTGTTATTATTACTAATGAGATGTTACCAATCAATGAGATGTTATACCAAACACTTCCAGCTGGCTTATTTGTTCCAGGAATATGATTTTGAGGTTCTTGATTTTATAGAAAGCGCTGAATCTAGTGACGCTATGATGCAATCACACGCCAACAACTCAACTAACCCCGATTATAACGTGGCTCCATGGAGATATAAACAGGACTATGAATGAACATAGAAGCCGGTGAATCTAGTGACGCTATGCTGCAATCACACGCCAACAACTCAACTAACCCCGATTATAACGTGGCTCCATGGAGATAGAAACAGGACTGTGAATGAACATAGAAGCCGGTGAATCTAGTGACGCTATGCTGCAATCACACGCCAACAACTCAAATAACCCCGATTATAGCGTGGCTCCATGGAGATAGAAACAGGACTATGAATGAACATAGAAGGTGGTGAATCTAGTGACGCTTTGCTGCAATCACACGCCAACAACTCGACTAACCCCGATTATAACGTGGCTCCATGGAGATAGAAACAGGACTATGAATGAACATAGAAGCCGGTGAATCTAGTGACGCTATGCTGCAATCACACGCCAACAACTCGACTAACCCTGATTATAACGTGGCTTCATGGAGATAGAAACAGGACTATGAATGAACATAGAAGCCGGTGAATCTAGTGAAGCTACGCTGCAATCACACGCCAACAACTCGACTAACCCCGATTATAACGTGGCTCCATGGAGATAGAAACAGGACTATGAATGAACATAGAAGGTGGTGAATCTAGTGACGCTATGCTGCAATCACACGCCAACAACTCGACTAACCCCGATTATAACGTGGCTCCATGGAGATAGAAACAGGACTATGAATGAACATAGAAGCCGGTGAATCTAGTGACGCTGTGCTGCAATCACACGCCAACAACGCAAGCAACGGACGTTGGGTCCGAGCATTAGGTTGTTTGCACGAACTGTGCCCACCGATGGGATCGGTGAAATCCGAGAGAAGTGACTTACCGGTAGAGCACGTAGTGCTGGACGATGAAGAAGATGTCGAAGATCACGGAGAACAGGCCGAGCCCGAACTTGGTCGGGTCGCCGAAGATCGAAGCCCAGTCGTCTGCAAACGCAACGTAACGATGGTCAGAAAACGCAAAAAAGAAATCTATTACACAGTGTTCCTGGATGGGATTTCAGGATCTGTGAATGCACTCATGACATCAAATGAAGCTGTTGCGCTGCCTTCAAACCCTCCAAATCTAACCGCGTATTTGGCAGAAATGGTCACCCAAGCGTAATGATGCTTAACTTCTGCCAAAGCCCCCATCTTTGCCAGCAGCCTCTTGTTCAACAGATTTGCCCTTAGCTACGAAAGTAGAGTCCATACAGGGAGGAACCATACCAAAAAAATTGACGCCTTTTTGCTTGAATCAACTCCAAAACCCAAACTTCTACGACAGAATTTAAAAATGTCAACGATGAAACGAAAACGCAGGCTTTAAATCCGTCAATAACGATTAATTAAATACATTCACTGATCTTTGTATCTGTTGGTAAACTGACAATAAATTAACAAACTCAAATCTTTAATAGTGTCGGTAACATTTCACACCCCAGTCGTGTGAAGTTGGCGGTGCAAAGCAGCCGTTTCGAACACTAACCCTTTTCCGTTTCCCTTTCCCTTTTCGAACGCTTTTCCGCCGGGAAAAGTACGCTATCCCAGTGAACGAACTTCAGCGAAGAGGACTTGCTGGATTTGTACGCGGTGGGAGGCGGTGGGAGGCGGGGGGAGGGACGCCGCGTTACGTACTGTAGTTGTGGGCGTTGAGGATCATCTGCAGCATGCTCAGCATCCCGCCGGTGAAGTCCAGGAAGATGTTGCCGATGCTCCAGCCCACCGTACTCTTGCGCTTGTAGTTCATGTAGCCCTGCCGTTCAAGTGCTAATATTTAGTATCTATCTACGAGCGTAGCCGAATCTTGAATAACACTAGCACCCAAAAAAAAGCCATCTTTGTTTTTTTTGTGCGCCCGCCAGTCCGTACGGCTGAACCGATTTCAATGTTATTTTCATACGTCCATATTTCCTGTTCTCAACACACCCCCCACGTGTTTCAGCAACTTCCACCAAAACAACTTTACTTATGTCATCTCACGTAATATCTAGGAGGCTTTGTTTGCCACTGATGCTCAACTGTCAAGTGACAGCTGACAGCTGACAGCTGACATACAAAAGAGTATCTTTACCGGTGATTACTGCACTTGTTTACTATAATTTCAACCAGGACGGCGATTGTGTAACTTGACCCGGCGAGATTCCATGAGAACATTTGTTTTTTCCATTAAAAACGCCGACTAAAATGGGGATCTCGTCCAAACTCATCGACTGTGGTCCCTGGTCGGCTAAGCTTCGCCACCAACGCTTTTTAGCCCGATTTCCCCGCAAGTTTCCCATATTCTAAAGCCCGGCGCGATATTTAGCGCAACGTTTAATCTCTGTTAGGGCCCACCTGCGGCACGTATTTGATGAGCGTGATGCTCAGCTTGACGTAGGAGCAGTAGTAGAGGAAGTCGAGCCACTCGATCACCGGCGTTATCGCCAGGATCAGGCTGATGGTGAGGAACAGCGCAAACACGCCCATGATGATGCGCGCAGTCAGCGACACCGTCTGGTTGCCTCGCTGCACAAAACACACAGAAACAAGTTGTCATTCACCGCCGTCCACCGTTAGGCTCTAGTTTACTAACACACTGTAAAGGAAAATAATGTATGAACTATTATAATGTTATCCTTGATACGTCGCCATCATTCTATAATACTTTTATACTTTTATAATGTTATCTATATTAATATCAACACCTTACCACCGTGCATTAACTGTACGATTGTAAGACGAAATGAACAAATATCAAACATCAAATGAGACATTGGTGTCATTGGTGGAAGCTTGCAGAGCAGGAAATAACTGAGTCGGAACCGGGATATGAACCCGGGACCTTCCGCTTGCCAGGCGGTTGCTCTGACCACTGAGCTATTCGGCCGCACAAGATTCCTGCCTTCGCTGGGTGAGGAAACGGCTCTCAACTATCATTTACCTAACAATGCTGCAACGTTATACGCTTACAAAGTTTAAACGTTAAAATTTTAGGATGTTGCACTACAATGTATTGCATACCTTACTAAGTGAAAACGTTTCAGTGAAACAACGCTACAAGGTTGCAGCAAATCAAAGAGAAAACGTGCAGTTAATACAAATTTACAAAAGAACGGAATGTTACAACGGCAAGCAGGGGCAACGAACCTCGTAGACGAAGCACTGTCCGATGGTGAAGAGTGTGGCGGCCATCGCGTGCAGCGCGAACACGATGTCGTTCATCAGCACCGGGTTCGTGCCGCGCGGGTAGCGCTCAAAGTACTCGTTCTGCAAACACGGAACAGTCAGTCAGCGGCGCTCTCAAAGTCTCCCAGCACCGCCGACGGCAAAACGTTCACCGCACTGAACTCTACGTCTCGTCAGCAACGTTTCCGCTCTGTTGGAGGTGCCGCCCTGCCTGCGTCCTTCCCTTGATGGAATGCAGGCGCGTTTTGGTTTATTTACAGTCTGCCTTTGTGGCTTTACTAGCGCCGGGTTCAGTCCAACGACCTTGGCTGTCTAATCGGCCTTTAGCGCTCGGAGACAAGTGACGTCAGATACCCACTGGACGTACTATCGGTTTGTAAAGAAATATAAATAATCTCTGCTAAATAACAAAGGAAGACAGGGAAATCACAACCCGAATTGCTCTGCCTGGCTTTAGCGAGTGGGTGTCATGACGTCATTTTGATATAACTTTGATTGAATGTAAAGGGTGTGTCGAGCTTAGCTCACCTCGACGGAGACGACCCAGTAGAGGCAGCAGTTGAACAGCGAGTAGAGGAAGAAGCCGATGAGATTCAACGCAAGGAAGTCGAAGTTGAGCCCGACGACGCTGAAAACCCAGCAAACAACCAGACGATCACTCGAAGCTCCCTCAAACCCGTCTCCTTTTGCTCACAAGAATGTTATTTACCCCAGTTTAGGTTCCAGCTGCTTACAATAAACCTGTTACACGCGGAGAAAAATGATGTCAGATACCCACTGGACGTGTTACTAGTTTCTAAGAAAAATATTAATAATCTCTGCTAAATAACAAAGGAAGACAGGGAAATCACAACCCGAATTGCTCTGCCTGGCTTTAGCGAGTGGGTATCATGATGTTGCTTTGATTGAATTTTGATTGAATGGAATCGGTGTATTGTTCCGTAAATAAAATAGTGTAGGTAACGTTTCACATTTCGGTTGTGTGAAGTTGGCAACGCAAAGCAGCCGTTTCGAACGCTAGTGCTCGCCGCGAAGAAGGCTCTCCCAGTGAACAAACTCTACAGCATTAAATTTGGGATAAGCAGAATTATTATTCACTTTTACCGAGTGCGGACAGAGAAATCATATTTTTCTTGGCGTCCTCCCGTACATCAACGGCTCGAAGACCGACAGACACAGGTTTCCAAGTGTACGTTTCGTATCTGAACGTTAGTGGTCGGTTTTACGTACCTCTTTCGCTTCCAGTTCTCGTACATCTGCGGATAGAACGAGACGGACCAGGCGACGAAGTAGACCCAGCCGATGACCGCGCTCACCGTGTAGATCACGTCCGAGTGCTGGTTCGTCACGCGGACAAACGCCTCCGTTGTGCTGCGCGGACAACAGACAGACGCTTTAGAGACGATGGGCAGCGTCAGGTAAGTTAAAAGTCAACGGACAAAAGCTCTAGAGACCATTTCATCTGCTTTCTTGTCTCATTCTTTGCAAAAAGAGCTTTACTATCAAGATAGTAAAGCTCATTCATGTGTTTCCCTAATCTTAGCTCGTTAGTTCCCACTTTCATCCCACTTAATGATCCCACACTCATCTGACATAGCTTATGTCTTACATCGGCCAGTGAAAAGTAGTTTTTTTCTTTGGTATTTGGACAGAAATATGCTTAGTTTCTTCGCAAACATCAACGCAAAGCTTACAACGCTCCACTGTAAACAACCCGGCGCTAGTAAAGCCACAGCGCAACGCTCCACTGTAAACAACCCGGCGCTAGTAAAGCCACAGCGCAATGCTCCACTGTAAACAACCCGGCGCTAGTAAAGCCACAGCGCAACGCTCCACTGTAAACAACCCGGCGCTAGTAAAGCCACAGCGCAATGCTCCACTGTAAACAACCCGGCGCTAGTAAAGCCACAACAGCAACGCTCCACTGTAAACAACCCGGCGCTAGTAAAGCCACAGCGCAACGCTCCACTGTAAACAACCCGGCGCTAGTAAAGCCACAACAGCGCAACGCTCACAAAGCCAAACAGTAAACGACGTGTTAGTTTCAAGCCGAAAACCCGCTGGCATTGAATCACGGCACAGCGACGCAATCAATCAAAAATCAAGTTAAATTTAACATTCCCCGCCTTCAGCTAGTGAATGCCAAGTCAACAGCCGTTGATAGAAAGTTAACAAGACCGTTGGACTGTTTACAGAGTCAGAAATTAACTAGTTTACTGACTAACAAATTGACAGCCGGCAATTAGCATCAATCAACAGCAATTATCGAGACGGCTCTGTGCAGGTGCTTGAAAACAAACTCACGGCTCAACTTGACGATGCTTCGTTAAGTGCATCAAGCCGAGAGGTCGCCAAACTTTAATTGACAAGCACTTGCAACACGTTTACAGTGCATATCTTTGCTCTTCATGGTCACAGCATCAGTCTTTGTCGCAAAACACAAGCCATCAGCCGAGCTACTTCAATCCGTGATCGATGCACTGCATATCCACTCGGAGAGACGAGACGGAATTTGATTGAAAGTAATCGGAGTATTATCATCATTATTCACAAGTGTCGCCTATTTTTCAGCCGAAGCCTTCAGAACTGGTCCCATCTCGACGGCGGCGGACTAACCTGACGTCGACGCCGGCGGTGACGTTGGCGCTGATCACCGTGTGGCCGGCTTCGATGGCGCGCACTTCGACGTCGTAGCTTCGCGGCGGCGTCCCGGCCGGTATCGCCACCGCCGCCGGCAGCTGCACCAGCCCCTCGTGGTTCGCGTCGAAACGGACTTCAACGTCCAGCGGGAAGACATCGCTGTCGGGGCAAAGACAACGTGATCGGTGAGACGACAACACATCCTTTGATTGCCGGTGTTTAACGACGCACTGTTTTGACAACTGGCACCGTGGCGCTGGTCTATAATGAAAGGGTGATGATGAACCTAACCTATGGCTAGAAGGGAGGAGGGGAAACCTGGTGATTCATTGATTGATTGCCGGTGTTTAACGACGCACTGATTTGACAGCTGGCACCGTGGCGCTGGTCTATAATGAAAGGGTGATGACGAACCTAACCTATGGCTAGAAGGGAGGAGGGGAAACCCGGTGATTCATTGATTGATTGCCGGTGTTTAACGACGCACTGTTTTGACAACTGGCACCGTGGCGCTGGTCTATAATGAAAGGGTGATGATGAACCTAAACTATGGCTAGAAGGGAGGAGGGGAAACCCGGTGATTCATTGATTGATTGCCGGTGTTTAACGACGCACTGTTTTGACAACTGGCACCGTGGCGCTGGTCTATAATGAAAGGGTGATGATGAAGCTAACCTATGGCTAGAAGGGAGGAGGGGAAACCCGGTGCCGGCACATAGCCTACTCCTGTCGAAAAGCACCGAGGAGACCACCGGCTTTACGTCCCTTCCGAAGGACGGTACAACTCGAACGACAGGATTCCTCCGCTAATCCGTGCTGTCGAGAGGTTGACAAGCAAGGCGAGTGAAGTTGTCGTACTAACTTCAAACCCTCCGACCTCTCTCCCGTAGTATTTTTTTTACAAAGGTTTAGAACATGAAGCAGGTAACAAAGCACGTTGAGAAAAGGTTGAAAATACTAACAGAAAGATGCAAAATATCCAGGAGAACAAAAAAACGTATAAAACGAACGGAATTATTCCGCGTCTCCAGCGAAACATATTTCAGTTTGCCGCTGAACGACAACTGCTGGCACTGAAGTTAGAACTAGAAAGCTCGCTAGTGGTAACCGTTTTAAACAGTTTATCTGGGAAGGTCAGGTAATATCACCTGTAGATAAGCTTGGTGCCAGTCCGTGTCCTGGCCCACAATAACCCACCTGTGTTTGCTTAATTGCCATTATGCTAATTGAATAAATATGCGCTTCAAGGCCGCTGAAGGAAATTGTGCTGTTCTGTTAGGTAGTTACTGTTAGTTTTTGTTATTTTAACATTCCGGTGTTGGCAGTACTTCGGTTTACATCTGCGTTTTTCAATTGTTTTTACAAAATTGCATTAGTATTGCATCAGTGACATGTTTATAGATTTCTTCGAAGCCTTTTTATTGTTTTTTAAATTAATTTTCTGTTGCGTAAAGAGCGTGCTGGTATGACAAAGTGAGTAGGTAGTTCGTAGCCTCTGTTTGTTTGCGAATGATAATCGTAATCAATCTAGGTGATGTTTACTCATTGATATCTTGAATAACAGGAAAGAGAATCTTTTTCAGATAGGTACTGTCAAAGTGTCACCATTCAATTCGAGTGTTACTGTTCTAGCACTTACTTCCTCATGGCAATCACACGAAATCATTGCTTGCTTTGTTTGCAGTCAAGTCCAAGTTTCATTTAAGAATGAAAAGAGCTGCTAGCACGTTTTCACGACTCGACTCGTATCTATCCTAATCTTCATAGCACCTTAGTTTCTTTTTTCCTCCAACTTAGATGATAAGAAAGAAAATAATTCAAAACTTACGTAACGATCAGCTGAAACGTAGAGGTCTGTCCGACAAGAATACTTAAATCTTGCGTGGAAACTTCAATTGCTGCATCTACTACATCGTAATTTAAACCTAAAAAGAAATAAAAATCAGTTAGGTCTCAAAGGTTACTGTATTATTCATGTGAGCTTTAGGATTAGGATGAGTTAAAAAATGAGATTCTCTGATTAATCTGTCTCCGTCATAACGTTTATGGCGTAAGAGTGAGCTGGATACGTAGCTTCTACGAGACTTTAGACATACACGCAAAGACTGTCTCCACATATTTTTCACTTACCTAGTAATAAAATTGTTGCTAGTATATAATACGTTCTGTCCAATTGTTTTAGGGCCCTCATCTTGGGCTCTTTCGTCCGCGCTAATTACTGCAAAAATAAAAGTAAATTTCGCAATTATATTTAAGGTTATGGTAGGTACGCGCTAGCAGCAAGTGAGCAGGTTATCGCTCTAATCAACAGGTGCATATCAATGCAACATACTTCATTGCAAAATATTTTACTACACATTACTTGTAGAACTTGTTATTATAATGCGCCGTCAATAAAATTAAACTGTCACATCGTGATTGTGAAAAGAGACGCCCCCGCCCACAAAAGCGATTACGTCGACCAACTTGACATTGACAGCTGGGCTGAAAACATCACATGGGCACGGAGCGAGTGACAGCTGACAGGTGAAGTTCACAGAGAAAAATTAACTTTTTAAATTTTAATAGTTTCGTGTTGGATTTGGCGATTGCAAGTATTATGATCTTTCAGAAATTCAGTTTCAATCGTGCATCTCCTGAATTGTTTCTAGAGATGGAGACCGCAGAATGGGTCCATATATTTGCACTTCTGCATGCAGCAAATGCAGGTAGTAAATCTAGTTATGCATGCTGGCCTATTTTAAAGCCTACTTGGAAGTAGGTTTGATGACGGTGATTAACCGTTTTGTTGATTGCGTGTTGTGAAATACCTTGCGAGGCAATCTACCTACCTACCAAGCTTTTACGCGCGTATGCGATATTAAATTATATCTTGAATTTTCCTTGTTGTCAACCTGAATAGATGATTTAATCTTGAATGTTCCAATTCAAAACTGGTTTACATTTTGTCAACCAAAGCAAGCAATTGCAATGCCATTCATTCTTCCCGAATCTATTTTTACGAAACGAAAGGATTTTGGATTTGAAGAAAGTAGATATTCTGGTTCTGAATTATTTCGTTATTCATGGATATCAGGATTTTTCCCACCTGGATTTAGCAATTCACATGTAAACAAGCTGAAAGGTCGCGTATTGACAAGTAGCTGATAAATTTGTTCGAAATCTCTTGCAGGATATTATGAAGACATTAATTTTAATATGTGGCTGTATAATCGTCGCTGGATGTTTGTGAACAAGTACAGACTCAAATAGGAGCAAAATCAACGTTTTGGCATGTGATAGGAAGAATGACAAGACAAAAATTAGCATCTAGAAATATGAAGATTTAAAATAAACACTATGACAAGCTCTTATTATCGCATAGTCTTTTACGTGTGGATTTCATAGCTTTTTTAGAGAGAAAATTGACAGAAAATTACCTAGATGTGTCTCACTAAACAACGTAAATTTAATTTTATAAATGTTTCGACATTTAGTATTCGTCAATAAATGCAGCATGTTTCAAAACAGGTAGTCAAAACAAATTGCATTCTCAAGGTCTTGTAATCTAAAGCAGCTGGAATCAAACCACAGACTGGTCATTGCATGCGTTGCACGTGGATTTAGGTGAAAGGTATTTAAACCTGCCGATTTTATCGAAAATAGCGAGTCATTATGCCAATGACTAGAAGAAACTAGCGATGCTTTCTGTCAATATTTGTACTCTTATCTAAGTTTAAAGATTTGATATCAGTTGTATGCACTTTTTTCATGATATATATATCATTGATATTAAAACAGCTTATTTAAAAGTTAATGCTGATGGATACAACATTTTATCACGTCAATTAGTCTGTAGTATTAGCTGCAAGGATTAATATTATTTCCATTATAAATTGCAACTAATTTTATCGCGCTATTCATTCGTTTTATCGACATCGATTGATTGATTGATTGATTGATTGATTGATTGATTGATTGATTGATTGATTGATTGATTGATTGATTGATTGATTGATTGATTGATTGATTGATTGATTGATTGACACTGACTAACAGTAAATAAGATCACGTTCGCTGGAGATGAACACATACAAGTCCACGCAAATCAAAGTGACTTCATCCCGGGATATCGTCGATCCATCGTCCAACACAACAATCTTCAACGTAGTAAACTTTTCAACAGACATCTTGACATAAACGTGGTCAGTTCTTAAAGAATCAGAATCTGATCTTTAGCGAAATATCGAATTTATTCAACCCTGCCAATACACCAATTACACTCAGAGACAAGTGACGTCAGATACCCACTGGACGTGCTACCAGTTTGTAAAAAATATTAATAATCTCTGCTAAATAACAAAGGAAGACAGGGAAATCACAACCCGAATTGTTCTGCCTGGCTTTAGCGAGTGGGTATCATGACGTTGCTTTGATAGGATTTTGATTGAGTGGATATATGTTTATTGTCTAGAATCGCAATTCTAATTTGATTGATGTTTTAATCTCACCGAATCCAAAATCCCACTAGAAAACAGAAGCGACCGATAGCGGAACAGTTTGGCAACGTTGGAAACACCGGTTCTCGTGAGATCACCGAAGTTAAGCAACATCGCGCTGTTGGATGGGTGACCATCATGCTCATGATCAGTTCTGTTCGGGTGAGAGGTCGGAGGGTTTGAAGTTAGTACGACAACTTCACTCGCCTTGCTTGTCAACCTCTCGACAGCACGGATTAGCGGAGGAATCCTGTCGTTCGAGTTGCACCGTCCTTCGGAAGGGACGTAAAGCCGGTGGTCCCCTCGGTGCTTTTCAACAGGAGTAGGCTACGTGCCGGCACCGGGTTTCCCCTCCTCCCTTCTAGCCATAGGTTAGGTTCATCATCACCCTTTCATTATAGACCAGCGCCACGGTGCCAGCTGTCAAAACAGTGCGTCGTTAAACACCGGCAATCAATCAATGAATCACCGGGTTTCCCCTCCTCCCTTCTAGCCATAGGTTAGGTTCATCATCACCCTTTCATTATAGACCAGCGCCACGGTGCCAGCTGTCAAAACAGTGCGTCGTTAAACACCGACAATCATCGACCAGCGAGATGAGATTAATCTGAAGATTGGCTACTAGACCGGATATTGTGAAACCGGATGCAAAACCTGACCACGTGGGAATTGATCACACATCAATTGAGAATGAAATAATAATTGAAATTGATTTCGCTGAAATGAAGACGACAACGGATTTGCTGATACGAAATCGGTGACGAAATCCAAGCGTCACTTCGTTTGTTTCTCTAACCACAAATCGGGTTGGAATCGATTAGACTTTTAACCACGTGATCAAAATGATGGTAATTATTCAGTATTTCCTTGATATTTCCCTGTTCAACGAATTGACGCTGCTTAGCCAAGGAAGGCATTATGGGAATCTCATCTCATAACTGATATTTCTTAGTGGGTATCTGACGTCACTGGCAGAGTGAAGTAACCACCTTATAATATTATGTCCGTCAAATGGTTGCTCCGGGTTTCCATTGTTGGCGCCGGCAAAATTTCGGGGATCCCTTTTATGAGAAATCTCACACACTCTCCGTCGCCTGTCTACGTCTAGAATTGAAAAGCAGAAAATTCTGCCCGGCGTTGGCCAAGTTTACGCGCGATCGAACCAATATTTCCATTTCAAATTAATCGTATTCTTTAATGTGAAGGGTAATAATCTAGTGCTTAAAGTTTTCAAGATGAACGAGTCATTGTTTAGCCCCGTGGCTAAACTCTTACCAGCCATTTGACAGCTAAACATTGTTAAAAATAAGTATGGAGCTGTGTTTCATTCGGTTTTTAGGGTTTCTCGATATTTTCAACGATTCGTGGTCCAAGAAAGCGTGGCCATCTGCAGAAATGTCCACAGCTGAAGATGACCATAGTCCCGATTCCTGGAGACATCCTCGGCTGTTTCATCTGCTGTCTGGACCAAAAACCGTTCAAAACAAGCCGATTTCTTTCTGCAGAAGCAATGTATTGCACCTGACCTTAGCACGTGATTCATTTTATCTCTTGTTAGCTGGAACTTTATCGTTGAATGCTGACCTACGAAACTCGAACATTACCTGACATCTCGCTAAGAGTTTGCTGTCTCTCAAGAAGCAGCTTACATCAAGTCACATTTTGGAGTTGGGATCTTGGATCTGCCACAGACTTCAAATATGCGACGTCAAGCAGATGCAAAGCCGTGAAAATTCCAAGTTTGTCAGAAATTAGTATTCAATAATTATTCTCTGAGCTTATGCAATAACTTTTTCTGAAAAAAAGCTTTACCACTGAAGCTAGCAGGCAGCACAGCTTTGCAAATACATCGGATAAAGTTCGAGTTTTTGAGCGAATATTTCAACAACCCAGATTCCGAAAACTAGCGTGCTACGATTAGTGAAATACACGAATGTTTAGAAGTTAAAAGATTCGAGTGTTGCTTTAGATCAAGCCAGTGAACTAACCTGCGTCACCCAACTTCCGACAATCTCCGTCGCAATGATCCGCGTCGTGTCGTATCTTGAAGCCAACTGAACGCTGTGCCGTCGTTCATTCATCTCTTATAGCCGACGAGGTCGCCGTAGCGTCCGCTGTGTTTACTACCCGACACGACACGACACGACACGACACGACACGACACGACACGACACACAGGCGTCATCGTAGCGCACGGCCATCCAGTGATAGCGTGCAGCCGGGGCGTACGACACGACACAACACGACACGACACGACACGACACGACACGACACACAGGCGTCATCGTAGCGCACGGCCATCCAGTGATAGCGTGCAGCCGGGGCGTACGACACGACACGACCCGACACGACACGACACGACACGACACGACACGACACGACACACAGGCGTCATCGTAGCGCACGTCCATCCAGTGATAGCGTGCAGCCGGGGCGTACGACACGACACGACCCGACACGACACGACACGACACGACACGACACACAGGCGTCATCGTAGCGCACGGCCATCCAGTGATAGCGTGCAGCCGGGGCGTACGACACGACACGACACGACACGACACGACACGACACACAGGCGTCATCGTAGCGCACGGCCATCCAGTGATAGCGTGCAGCCGGGGCGCACGACACGACACGACACGACACGACACATCCTCGCATCGGTATAATCCAGCAGAGCTCGGAATTTTATATTTTCTATATATTTTTATAATTCGACCTTGAAATTTGTGGGTTTTTTGGTGTTGGTGGGAAATGTTGGAATACGCCGAGTTTTTTTGTGGGAAGCTGGTTTTGGACGATGTATATTCAAGATTTTAGGCAGTCATTTTAAGTATAAAGTCCCATATATCCCACATGGAGAATAACACTGGCTCTATGGGACTAGGATTGTTCACCGGGGCCGTGTTTTGTGGCTTGCAGTTGTTTGCAGTTGTTTGCAGTTGTTTGCAGTTGTTTGCAGTTGTTTGCAGTTGTTTGCAGTTGTTTGCAGTTGTTTGCAGTTGTTTGCAGTTGTTTGCAGTTGTTTGCAGTTGTTTGCAGTTGTTTGTAGTTGTTTGCAGTTGTTTGCAGTTGTTTGCAGTTGTTTGCAGCTGTTTGCAGTTGTTTGCAGTTGTTTGCAGTTGTTTGCAGTTGTTTGCAGTTGCAGCAAATTACAGTTGGAAAATTCCCCACGCATCTCATTGGCAGTAGTCATGGTGATAGCACATAAACAGACTGTCAAGAAGTTGACACAGAAAAACTGGACCCAAAACTAACACAAGATTAATCTGTATGAACCATAATGGTGGCTATTTGTGATGCACGTCTCGCAGCTGTCACATCATTACAGCTGTCAACGTCACCTCCCCCCCCCCCCCCCCCCCCCCGTCCTGTAATGTATCGTGACGTCACTTTGCTCGTAGCTCGCAGGCTTTTCCTGGCTATTTCGGGAAGAACACGGCTCGGAGCTTGACGACATTGCCTAGCGAGAGTGACGGTGATATTTCCTAGCGGCGCTTGCAGCACTCACGCCGCAGGAGGATTCTGTGCGTGGCTTTTAGAGATGCGTGCCGCGATGTTGTCTACCAGCAATTGCTGGCTAGCTGACCACGTCAAATAAACCACGAATAAACCACGAATAAACCACGAATAAACCACGAATAAACCACGAATAAACCACGAATATAAGACCACGTCAAATAAACCACGAATAAACCACGAATATAAGACCACGTCAAATAAACCACGAATAAACCACGAATAAACCACGAATAAACCACGAATATAAGACCACGTCCCAAATTACCCGTGATACAGATCCAGCGACCATACTTAGTTTATACTAAAAACACACACACACTCATCTTTTGTGCGCTTCTTCACTTGAAAAATTATGCTAAAGGTGATTTTGAGGTGTTTTTGTAAATTGTGATAAGGAGAAGATATTTTTAAAACCATTTACTTCCTTGTTCCTTTTAACTAACGGGTAGAAATTTTTACATGGGCACACGGATTTCTCAGTGGATTATCCACAATAGTGTCCAGAATAAAAATTAAAATAAATGAAATGAAATGAAATATTACTAATGATTGAGAATGATATGAATTTCCCGTGAGTGGATTTACAAACAAAATTTTGATTGAAATTATTTTCGCAAGAGACATCTAGCTCCTAGTGAGACGTGTGTTAACTTAACCCTGTACAGCTTCGATGAATCGTGATCTAAGATCGTGACTTGTTAATCATGTTAACAGTCTGTTAACATCAAACCATGGCGTCTCATTGGCCCTTAACGGACCGTTAGGAACTTAACGAGCCAATGGAAAACCTGCCCTAATGGCTCTTCTTAGAACCTATCTGCCGAGATTTTGGATGAAATAGATTTGTACTTTTTTTGCGTTAAATTGATAGATTGACTCTGATGAAGGAAGGAAGATAAGGCAAGATGAAACCCAGCAGGCTTATTGGAGGTCACCGCACGTCACTTGCCGTGGAATTCACCGCGAACCAAGACGTTGGGCAACCGGGAAAACCAGGTTCGAAACCGACGAAAACCTCGTTAATACGTTTTACAAATTAATACACTGAATTTTAAAAACGAAATATTTATCCCAAAATTGTTTGCGCACCGGGATTGTGTCCGTAAATAGACCTATTCCACTCAAAGAAATATGACGTCAGATACCCACTGGACGTGCTACCAGTTTGTAACAAAAATATAAATAATCTCTGCTAAATAACAAAGGAAGACAGGGAAATCACAACCCGAATTGCTCTGCCTGGCTTTAGCGAGTGGGTATCATGACGTCATTTTGATTGAATGGAATCGGTGTATGTTTGGTAGGATTCGAAGCGTACAATCTTTTTACCAATCTTTGGTTCCTATTTTCGTTCATAGAAACGGTGAAAATGCACGAAAATGTTTGGATTAAATACCAACAAATGACAAGTTGACAACATCTGTTTTAGCCAAAAGTTAGCATTATTTCAACTGTTTCACGTTCACGTAGCTTTGTGAAATCCTCACCATCTTCGGAGAGCCAAAATTAATTACTAGAAGCAATTCGACGAAGCAGAGTGCAGAAGTTGAAGAATAAAGAACAGTAAGCAGAAAGGAGTTGATTTGTCAGAGAGCAGTAACCTTATATTCTTGATCTAAGAGAGCCAGACTCGGTACAACATAGACACGTGCTCGACACCAAGAAACTTGAACAGTCAGCATTAAAATCTTATCTACTCCAATGATTTACTAATCCCAAGATACAATCCTCCATATCTCCTAATCTCTCTTATCGACTAGACCAACTTTACGATATGTCTGGCAAGTTACTACTTTTTCTGCTGGTTTTTTGTAGTGATGGTTTAGGTGATCGAGGGGCCACGATATCAATCATGCACTTTTATCAGTTTCTTTCGTGTGGTTTGCATTTTGTCTTTCATACTGAATCCATTGACATCTCGCCGAGTTAATTGATTATTTTTTATAAGATAAAATAAACATACGTCATTCATGATTATTATTTAGATTTTTTACCATTTTGCCACTTGATCATGTTCAATTTATTCCACGTTTTCAATTTGGATGGGTATTTGCTTTTCTTATAAGCTGTATTTTTGCAAATGTCATGCAAATATTTTCAGGTTTATGATTGCCATCTCCCAGACCCAAAAAATGTCCGTTTGTTTTGCAAAGCCCCCTGTTTTTATGCCTTTTTTTAAGGAGGCTTAGATTTTGTAGGTTCATTTGTAGTTCGATTTCTTGCGATTTGACACCCGAGTTTCTACCGTTGATAAAGAAGCAGGCAACACAGCTTCGTGAAACGAAGGGAAACGTTCGAGTTTCAAAGCTTATAGCATTCATTACCTGCAGTGAAATATTGTTTTCTAAAAACTTACCCGCTAAGATTTGGAAAATACATTCGTTTTAAGAAAGTAAAAATGCATACATCATGTATCTGAGTGATTGACTCTCAACAAGCCACGTTTCGGCCTTATATCTTTGTATTTAGTTACAAAAAAGTACCAAGGTGTTTTTATAGAGTTGAGATATTGTCTGGCTTCCAGGAGATCCGTTCAAGGTGAGGGTTTGAATTATCAATTAAGTTTGACAAGATAATACAAAGTGCATTCAAATTTTACAGGTATGAATTGATGCCAATGAAATATTCGTCGGTAGGTAACCTGTTATGATTGAATACGTTGTATAAAATAGTCTGTATTGCTACGGTGTAGTAAAATTGTCGGGATGTCATCCAACGGCAATGGCAATGAACACGCCGCAGTTATAAAATAATTCATAAAACTTATGACTCTATTATTATTGGTAGCTAATTAAGATTATTGTGAGTGACTTTCAGTAAACATTTATCAAATATCTACACCTTTAATTAAGCAGGGGCTACAATTAGCAGGCAAACTAATTGCCTAGGCAATAATAATTGTGATTACATTTGCCGAACTAATTGCTCCATGTCTGTGAGATGTTTCAGGACACACGTATCGCGAGATTATTTGAGAAGCGACGGTCCAGCTGCCCAAATCAGTGCATCCACATTATTGGATGTCATTAAAAGTTTTATCATTTTTACAAATGCTTTGCGATGATTGTATATCCGGTCGGGCTTCCTTCAAACTCAACTAGTGCTTACCGACAATCCATGTTGTATTATTTTACACTCTTTATTGTAAGGTTATAAGGTAAAACACAAAACACTAGGGGTACAAAGTGTGTAACGCAACGCAAGGCACGTTCAGAGCACAAATCTAAACACTTTTCATGCTTTTCATCAAACCTTTCAACCGGGATTGCTAAGTCCCAAGCGTTTCGTTGTTCGGTTTCGTTTTGTTTGTGGATTTATTGAGAAGGCTTAGGTTTTTGTTGCTTCTTTTCTACGTGAATCTTAAAAAAGTAATTTTAATACTTGTCTTTAAAATCAGGAAAATGCCAGCGCGTTTACGAGTCAACATGAATGTGAGTCAACATTGTTTGCTAAAGAGGAGCGAAGTTGACAAGATGCAAACTCATGCTGTGCCATTACACAATAAGTATGGGAAGCAAAAAGTTAATTATAAACTTGATAAATATCTCATTTCAACATTAAGAAGCTAAAAAAAATTATAGCAATGATTATTATATTTTAATTCCTGCACATCCTACAATAATTACACTGAATACTGGGACTGAAAACCATCTAGCAATTGTCACCAGCAGCAGCGGTCATTGTTGCGCCAACAAATAGAACAATTGGCATTTTTAAACCATGAACTACAAGGTCACGTAGATCGTGTGCTAGATTTCTGCACTAGAATGTCAAAGTGACAGGTTATGTCACATCGCATCATTATGAATCAACAGGATCTAGGCGTTACGACTCACTGCATCAAAGTCTCGCTGTACGAAGCGCTATCCATGGCTATAGAGATCAGTGGGAAGACATGATAAAGTGTCTCAATACGGCATCAAAGTCTCGCTGTACGAAGCGCTATCCATGGCTATAGAGATCAGTGGGAAGACATGATAAAGTGTCTCAATACGGCATCAAAGTCTCGCTGTACGAAACGCTATCCATGGCTATAGAGATCAGTGGGAAGACATGATAAAGTGGCTCAATACGTCATCAAAGTCTCGCTGTACGAAGCGCTATCCATGGCTATAGAGATCAGTGGGAAGACATGATAAAGTGGCTCAATACGGCATCAAAGTCTCGCTGTACGAAGCGCTATCCATGGCTATAGAGATCAGTGGGAAGACATGATAAAGTGGCTCAATACGGCATCAAAGTCTCGCTGTACGAAGCGCTATCCATGGCTATAGAGATCAGTGGGAAGACATGATAAAGTGGCTCAATACGGCATCAAAGTCTCGCTGTACGAAGCGCTATCCATGGCTATAGAGATCAGTGGGAAGACATGATAAAGTGGCTCAATACGTCATCAAAGTCTCGCTGTACGAAGCGCTATCCATGGCTATAGAGATCAGTGGGAAGACATGATAAAGTGGCTCAATACGTCATCAAAGTCTCGCTGTACGAAGCGCTATCCATGGCTATAGAGATCAGTGGGAAGACATGATAAAGTGGCTCAATACGGCATCAAAGTCTCGCTGTACGAAGCGCTATCCATGGCTATAGAGATCAGTGGGAAGACATGATAAAGTGTCTCAATACGGCATCAAAGTCTCGCTGTACGAAGCGCTATCCATGGCTATAGAGATCAGTGGGAAGACATGATAAAGTGTCTCAATACGGCATCAAAGTCTCGCTGTACGAAGCGCTATCCATGGCTATAGAGATCAGTGGGAAGACATGATAAAGTGTCTCAATACGGCATCAAAGTCTTGCTGTACGAAGCGCTATCCATGGCTATAGAGATCAGTGGGAAGACATGATAAAGTGTCTCAATACAGCATCAAAGTCTCGCTGTACGAAGCGCTATCCATGGCTATAGAGATCAGTGGGAAGACATGATAAAGTGTCTCAATACAGCATCAAAGTCTCGCTGTACGAAGCGCTATCCATGGCTATAGAGATCAGTGGGAAGACATGATAAAGTGTCTCAATACGGCATCAAAGTCTCTCTGTACGAAGCGCTATCCATGGCTATAGAGATCAGTGGGAAGACATGATAAAGTGGCTCAACACGGCATCAAAGTCTCGCTGTACGAAGCGCTATCCATGGCTATAGAGATCAGTGTGGATAATTCTACATATAAAATTTTAATTTGCTTCAACGCCGGAAAAGAACACGGCCATGAAGGAAGATCAAACTGAATTCGGTTGCAACCGTGAAAAGCAATTCGCAAACTTTGCACGCTGTCGATAACAGCTTTCATAACGTGACAGAGAATCAACGAGTCACACTTTATCTTTTCCAATCGACTCGATCCGAGCGATTGATCGAGATGACGTCATCCGGGGAGCGTCCTTGATGGACTGACTCCAAGACACTTTGAGATTTGATTATCTCGAAATGTTTGTCAACACAACGGCTAGCGGAGCCTATCATCAAACTTGCTGAAAAAAATATCTATCTCGACTAGTTTTTTTTATTCCCTAATGAGTGCTATATGAATCGCTGAGTGATTACAAAATAGACATTCATATCTGATTTATGATAATTATGTTAATTATTTGCGGATTGTTGGTCAGAATTCGAAATTTCGAATGCACGCTATAAAGTTTTTAATTTTTACAACTAGGGCTTCGCTCTTTATCGCGTTGTAGATGAGCGTTGTTATTTAGGGCTTGAGGATAAGATGTAAGACCTACAAGAGTATGAAGGTGGTCGCACCTAAGCCTTCCACTTGCATCTCGAGGGCTAAAGGGCTAAGAATCAAGAGTATGAAGGTGGTCGCACCTAAGCCTTCCACTTGCATCTCGAGGGCTAAAGGGCTAAGAATCAAGAGTATGAAGGTGGTCGCACCTAAGCCTTCCACTTGCATCTCGAGGGCTAAAGGGCTAAGAATCAAGAGTATGAAGGTGATCGCAGCTAAGCCTTCCACTTGCATCTCGAGGGCTAAAGGGCTAAGAATCAAGAGTATGAAGGTGGTCGCACCTAAACCTTCCACTTGCATCTCGAGGGCTAAAGGGCTAAGAATCAAGAGTATGAAGGTGGTCGCAGCTAAGCCTTCCACTTGCATCTCGAGGGCTAAAGGGCTAAGAATCAAGAGTATGAAGGTGGTCGCACCTAAACCTTCCACTTGCATCTCGAGGGCTAAAGGGCTAAGAATCAAGAGTATGAAGGTGATAGCACCTAAGCCTTCCACTTGCATCTCGAGGGCTAAAGGGCTAAGAATCAAGAGTATGAAGGTGATCGCACCTAAGCCTTCCACTTGCATCTCGAGGGCTAAAGGGCTAAGAATCATAAAAATTTGTCGGAAAAATGCGACTAAAAAAAAAGCGCACAAGATACGATTTAGATCCAAAAACTTGAGCAAAGCTGAATTTCAATTTGCTTGGTATGTTTCTCGAGTTTGGTGTGATTATCGAGCGAACCTTGCGGTTAAACGGCCGCTAGCTGGCACAAACAGGCCACGAGGCATGTTGCAAACTATATTCCCCCCCCCCCCCCCACATTATAAACAAAAATAAGTAGAAGGCGTTACCACAGAGTGCCAAAGGCACGCGTCTCCGCTGCTAGTAGTTTTACTAAAAGTCACGTGCTAAGAGTTGCTAGGAAAAGACTTCAGTCTGAAGGAAGTAGTAATGCAGGAAGCTGTTGAAGCGTTGAAACGTTGCTCGCTTGTGATTCGCAGGGAGGAGAAGTAGGCGGGCGACTTCGCAGACCAACGGCTCCAACGATCGACGCGGCGCAGCTCCTTTGTTTCCTCTCAATAAACGCTGATTTGTCCAACGTCGCCGCTGTCTCGCTTCCATCGCCGGGCTCAACGAACCAAGCCATAATAATAATAATAATAATAATAATAATAATGTTTATTGTCCATGGATTGATCAATGACATGATAGCAAGACAGTCAGCCTCAGCCCTCTAGTCCAATATATAGGTACCTACATTCAGCACCAATATACATAAATACATACATACATACAACATGATGCTTAACATTTAAAAACTGGTCAATGGAATAAGAACATTTTTCAATCGGGTACCGTTTGACTTCGTTTTTGAAGGCAGCGCCAGTTTTTTCTTTATATGTCGAGGTAATCGTTTATAGAATTTTTCCCCATAGACAATGGGCCGTGTGACCATTTGTTTACCTTACATAAGTCAGTTCGAATATTCAATATATTTCTCATATCATCATGGTTATGATAAATGCTTTCTGTCGTTAACAGACCTTTGTCGTGTTGTTCTAAAAATACAATCGTACAATTGCAATAAAATGTTGTTTACACGAGTCCTTATAAAATACTTCTGCGCAGGGACCACGGCTCGCCTTCACCATTGATCTAATAGTTTTTTTTTTATGGTAAAAAGTCTCTTGGTGTGGGGGGACCGTCCCCATAAAATTATGCCATAGCTTAGGATGGATTGAATGTGTGAGTTACAGACCATCTTGACGTAACGTACATAAAGCACATTTCTTTCCCTTTGGTTTGCAATAAATTATGTCACAAATATTAAAATTACTGTTTTCAAATCAAGTTACAAATAATATAAGTAGATAAATAACTAGTTGCAAGAGTAGCTACCTATGATAATAATTAGCAACTTTACACGACAGAAGATCGACTCCCTGTGAAATTGTGACGATTTGTGATTTTTCACGTGTGCATGGTTAAACTTAATTGTATGCTTGGAGAGTTAGGTAGCAAAGTCGGTCAAGCCAGGGATTTTGTGACTGGGGCCTGTCACTTGTTCCCGCTTCCAACGCCTCCCTGATACTGTATCCCTGGATCTATCTCCAAGCCTTGTGTCTCCAAGGCAGGACAACTTGTGCCCTTGTTGCGTGCCGGCTGGCGACGAGACGCCGTCGCAGCTCGAGCCGGTCGTGCGACGCGGTGAGTGCAACATGGGCACAACGTTTGATGGTGATGCCTGGGAGCAGCAGGAGCAAGCTTCAAGCTAGCAGCAAGCTAGCACCAAGCTAGCAGCAAGCTTCAAGCTAGCAGCAAGCTTCAAGCTAGCAGCAAGCTTCAAGCTAGCAGCAAGCTTCAAGCTAGCAGCAAGCTTCAAGCTAGCACCAAGCTAGCACCAAGCTAGCACCAAGCTAGCAGCAAGCTTCAAGCTAGCAGCAAGCATCAAGCTAGGAGCAGCTAGGAGCAGCTAGGAGCAGCTAGGAGCAGCTAGCAGCAAGCTTCAAGCTAGCAGCAAGCTTCAAGCTAGCAGCAAGCTTCAAGCTAGCAGCAAGCTTCAAGCTAGCAGCAAGCTTCAAGCTAGCAGCAAGCTTCAAGCTAGCAGCAAGCTAGCAGCAAGCTTCAAGCTTCAAGCTAGCAGCAAGCTTCAAGCTAGCAGCAAGCTTCAAGCTAGCAGCAAGCTTCAAGCTAGCAGCAAGCTAGCAGCAAGCTTCAAGCTTCAAGCTAGCAGCAAGCTTCAAGCTAGCAGCAAGCTAGCAGCAAGCTTCAAGCTTCAAGCTAGCAGCAAGCTTCAAGCTAGCAGCAAGCTTCAAGCTAGCAGCAAGCTTCAAGCTAGCAGCAAGCTAGCAGCAAGCTTCAAGCTTCAAGCTAGCAGCAAGCTTCAAGCTAGCAGCAAGCTTCAAGCTAGGAGCAGCTAGGAGCAGCTAGGAGCAGCTAGGAGCAGCTAGGAGCAGCTAGGAGCAGCTAGGAGCAGCTAGGAGCAGCTAGGAGCTGGAAGTAGATGTACCCTGGGACGAAGCGACAGGTCTTGCCCGTGTCTCGTTGTGGGATACTTGTAACACTCACTGCTGAAATATTCAAATGTATTTTTGTGTATGATTTTTTTCTCTGTATCTATAAGCAAATTAACTGATTTTATCATGAAGAATACGCTTATTTTCTTTCAACTTGGATACCTAACTGTTTTCAGTGGATGTGCAGCTGTGTTGAAATACACCGCGGCTGGCCGGTGCCGAGGTGTTGGATGAACTTGAAGCAAGGTTTGCCAACGTGAAGCGGGGCCGGACATTCCGTATCCAACTGGCGTCGCCTCGCATCCCCCCGGGCTTATGTTTGCTTGCTAACTTCAAGATTACCCAAAGGAACACAACGCTCACTGAAGCTCTTTAAGAGCACTAAGATATCGTAGCATCTCAATGCAGCAGGCTGCTAGGCGGACTTGTCTGCAAGATCGAGGCTAGAAGCCGGTTGCATACAGCTTCATTGCGAGCAATATCTTACATGACCATGTACCTTCACTCAAATAACAGCTTGGCAAGCAAAGGACGCGATGCGAGCGCGATTGCCGAGCAACGAAAAGCTCAGCCGACCGAATTGATGATTGATGATTGGTCACCTCATCGCAAAATTAATTTCTTTTGTACCGATTTTGGCTTTAACCAAACGCAACGAACTTTGAACACTGAACAGATACGAAATGGTACTCGAAACCTGTAGTGCATACACTATAAGTAACCATCACTCGACATGTCTGCACAATAGCCGAGAGGCTAGCGTGCTGGAACTCTACTCCGAGGGTCCCGGGATCAAATCCTGTCGTGATGGGTTGGCATATCGACATTTTGGACAATCGAATAGAGTCCAAATAGAGTCGAATTTTGGACTCGAATAGAGAACGAGAAGTTCACATACTCTACTAACATATCGATGAACATGTCATCACCTCAGCCGCTTGGCCAAGGTGCTTGACTGGCAACACAGAGGTCTTGGGTTCGAATCCCGCTCGGGTTGCTGAGATGTCTGCAGCAGACGTCTCTCCCGGATGGCCGGGTACAAGTCACCTGATCGGATCGCTATTATCATAGCGGTCCGATCAGGTGGCGGGGGTTTTGAAAAAAAACCACCGATTTTTAATAAGTACGAAAATCCGCCCCGAAACGTGTAGTTCAAGTCCTCTAAAAATCTTCACCTCCGCACGGTGTCTGCATAGCCGAGCGGATTGAGTGCTAGGATACTAACACAGGGGTCCCGGGATCAAATCCCGTCGCACTGGGTTTGCATCTCGTCATTTTGGACTTATGTCTCGAATGCAGAACGAGTAGTTCACATACTCTACTAACGTATCGATGAACATGTCATCACCTCAGCCGCTTGGCCAAGGTGCTTGACTGGCAACACAGAGGTCTTGGGTTCGAATCCCGCTCGGGTTGCTGAGATGTCTGCAGACGTCTCTCCCGGATGGCCGGGTACAAGTCACCTGATCGGATCGCTATTATCATAGCGGTCCGATCAGGTGGCGGGGTTTTCAAAAAAAATCATCGAATTTTTAATAAGTACGAAAATCCGCCCCGAAACGTGTAGTTCATGTACTCTAAAAATCTTCTAAGATGCAGGACGACTGCATAGCCGAGCGGCTAGAGTGCTTGGATCCCACCACAGAGGTCCCGGGATCAAATCCGGTCGGGGTAGAAGCGCGTGGAGACATTTTTGCAATTAATTGGGCGAATGAATGAAATTAGTCAAGCAAAAATCCGAACCTCGGTCGCTTCGCGACCCCGGTTCAGATTGTAGCTGAGAATCATTCGTCCCACCCTAACACCCTAAGCAAATGCACTCCCCTCAACTGAAAAGTTAGCTCAAAACGCAAATAAGTGATAAGAAAACATGATAGACAGCGCTATCTGTTAGCCAATTTAGAACTAATCTGTGACTTAGCATTTTTTTCCGTGATTTTTACTCTTTCAACGATATCTCCACTGAAATACTTTTACTAGTGTACCAGTTCAATTGAATTTCAGGTTCCACAAACCAGAGATGCTTCGCTATCTCGATCTGGATTATATCCTGAGAATTATACGTCCCGCCCTACCACCCTAGGCAGCTTCACTAGACTCAACCAAACAGTTTGCTCGAAACGTAAATTAGTGATAACAAAACATGATAGACAGCGCCATCTATTAGCTAAATTAAAATTAATCTGTGACTTGGTATTTTTTTTTTCTTGTTCCTTGCTCTTTCTACGATATCTCAGTAGAGACCGGTACAATTATACAAGTCCAATTGAGTTGGAAGTTCCAAAAAGCGGAGGCGCTGGGCTTTGAACCCGTGCCGCTAGTTTGCCAGACACGAGTGCTATCCACTACACCACGCCATTGATGCTAGCTTGCTCTGCATTCTACCAACTCTTTGCACATGGTCAGTAGTTGTGATCTTTTAGGGAAGTTGCCGACGTGAGCTGCTTGCGTCGCTGATGCCGAAGTCGACGTTCTCTGTTCAGCGTCCTTGTGTCGAGATGTTTGCATGGGCTCAACGTTGCCAAAAATCCACGTCGAAGACCGGGATCGAACCCGGGACGCCCCTGCCCCTGGCTAGAAAGCCAGCGTGCGATCCATTGCACCACGCTGTCGCTGGGTACCAGGACAGTAATTCTCCGTAAAGTCCAGTACTACGCTACTGTCGATAATACAGAGATGTCTTTGTCAATGTTAACATTGACGACGAAGTAGTCACATTAAGGGCAATGCCAAAAAGCTGCGCATGATCAAATCCCAGTCGTCAGCGGCGAGCTCGCTATCCACAGGACCACTGCTACGATGTTGAGTGATCAGATTAAGCTTCTTGTTCGAATACTAGTGAGTCTCAGATCAAACTCTCTTGCGATCTGCGTTAGAATTGCCAAAATTATGAAAACTCCCCTGAAAACCTGGATATGTAAACTGTTTCCGGGTGGCAAATTAAATCAGTAAAATTACTCTGCTTCACCCTCCTTTAATGACAAGCAAAAAGCGAAAATGTGACAAGACAAGACATGATAATGGAAATTCTGACAGGGTTGGAATAAACAATCGAACCCTGCGCATTTTAAGGTTGAGTGTATTTAGTAGCCGGGCGTTGATAACAAGAACGCGCAGGCGCAGCAGCCGGCGTCGGTCCCGGGTTCGAGTCGGCGACGTCAACAGCTTGCAGACAACTGGTGGATCGCCGAGGTGCCGGCTTCGAAGCTCGCTGTCCCACTGCCAGCTGTTGCTGCTTCGTTTCAAATTCCTGTCTCGCCCACGTCGCCTGCAACGGCAGAGACAGTCGGAAAACGTCAGCCTTTCTTTTTTACAACCAAAGACCACTTGGTTTTCGATGCTTCAGTCGAGTGATGCTAGCTAACGTGTCTGTTGTATACACTAGGCTATGCGAACACTCATATAATCGTGTTGTGGATGAGCGTAATATCTACGCTCACCCACAACGCGATTATATTGCGCGTGCGCATAGCCTAGAGGCTTTTATGATCAATTTATAATGTTCGGTGTTAATTAAGCAGCTTTTTCAATGACAATACCTGGAAAATTCATGATGAAATTATTTCATCTTCTTTTTACGATATTTAATGCACACAGTAAATTTTGTTAAAACCGGTTGAAGATAAAGTTGCTTTAGTTGCAAAAAACTGCAGAAACGCTTAAAAAGTGACATAAAAGTAACATTATCAAGAAAACTGCTAACGGTACAACAATGAAATTTGGACACAAACATAAAATCGTGAGGGTCAACATATCTGGAAAGTTTCGTCAAATTATATTCAGATTCTTGGCCTCCAGAGTGCAAAACGTGTTTTGGAAAAACTGAAAAATTTCGTAAAAACTTAATAACATAAAATTTATTCGTCCGAATTGCTTCAAAAACGTGGTAGATCTAAGTTCAGAGAAAACGAAGGTCCACCGAAATTTTCATCAAAATCGGTTTTGGCGTTTGGCCGGAATCGTGCGAACAAACACACAAAAAAAAAACAAAAACAAAAACAAAAACATTCCGGATTTTTTTAGCACTAAAGTGTAATTGAAGATTTCGCTTCACTCGCTACGCTCGTTACGCTCATCAATTACTGTCGATTGTTCCTCGCGTTGTTGCGCGTGAGGATAATTCAAGGAATCTTTGATAAATTAGTGAAAGATTTGATGAACTGCTGGAAAAACGTAAAAAAACAATAAAAACGTATTTTTCACGAGTAAAGAGTCGACAGAGTCGTCGTGTTGCGAGGTTCAACATTCCAGGAGTTGAGTTTCATGAAACCGTCAGACGAGACGTCTGAGTGAGAAACTTGATTTGAAAAACCTGAACATTTTCGTAAAAACTGATTTTTGTAAAGCGCTGTCAAGAAAATGTGATGAAAATCGTACGGGATCTAAGTTGGGAATGACAAATAAAATACACTGAAAATTTGGTGAAAATTGGTTTGGTTGTTTGACATTTCGAGAGTGAATAGACTTCAAAATTTGTGTCTTGTACATTTATATTTTTATAGATCCGAGATAAAGGCAAATAAATGTTTTGAAGAATGTCAGCGAAGCACGGGGAGCTCATAGAATTGATAAACCTTTTCAAAATTCAAGTCTGTCATACTTGAAATCAAATAAGTTAAGCAACATCGCGCAACGCACTCTCATTGGATAGGTGACCACAAATAAACGATATCAATTATGTTTATAAAATACCATCTATGTGGGTTATGAAAAACCAAGCTACCAAACTTTAACACAACGTGCCAAGATTTGAAACATTTAAACAAGTATTTTGAAAAAATTCTGTGTCTGCTGGGAGGTTGGCTGATTTTAATGCTTGTTCATCTGATTCCTCTGCTGACATGATTGACGAAGGAATGCAGCGGAAGAAAACTTGAAAAATCTGTATTTACTTGATTTACTTGACTTCACTTGATGCAGAAGAAATCTCAATTGAAACTATTTTGCCAGATGGTAGTTCATTCAATTTCACCTAATTGTTGACTGCACATCTGTCAGGCAAATAATTCCCTTGTGTTTAACACCAACAAGAAATAAACTTCTTGCCACGAGGTTTATCTTTCCACGCTGATCGATTAATCGATCTTTAAATATTACACATTTTTATTTTTTACCTTTATACCACTTTACACTGTGATATTATGTTATGAATGGAGACAGTGTTTCACTCTTTTTCCTGCTGGTCTAACATTCGATTACAAATTGTTAAAAAAAACAAATATTTAATTTCCGCTTTGCTGGCATAATTATAGTAAAGTGAGATGGTATTTTTATCTGTATCGGAGTGACAGAGAGGAGTACAGATCATAGATACAGCCTCTTACAAATGACGTTTTTATCTACTTCTTTAACCTTTTTCTTAGTTATTTCTCTCTAATATTATGGCTCTGAACCTCGAATATTGTTCGATCAGCATTCACACGACACTCATCCGCAACACGCCCTCAAAGCCCTAGACACAACTACAGGGCTGCACAAAACGTGAATCAAGTTTCCGTCGTCCACGTGCACGTGCTGCTAGGATCGCGTAGCCTCTTGAGTTCGGGTTCAAATGCTAGTTGACCTTTCGATTTGCAATTAGCGAAGAGGTTCAATTAAAATAGATTTGGTCTCGCACGCAGCCGGCCAGGCCTTGAGTCGGCCGCAACAAAACACCACGAGATTCTCTGCGTTCTTCAATACAATTGATGTTCATGATTTGTTACAGATTCTGTACATCGACAGCGTGATTCGAGCTTCTTCAAATGTCGCTCAAGCCTTTCTTGTTTGCTTCAAAATATTGAAACACATTGAAGATTTTGGTGGCACACAGTTATTTTTATGTATGTTGGCTCAGTATGAATCGCATACCGAACGGTTTGGCAACGTTGGAAACACCGGTTCTCGTGAGATCACCGAAGTTAAGCAACATCGCGCTGAGTCAGGTGTTTGATGGGTGACCATCATGCACACGGTCAGTTCTGTTCGGGAGAGAGGTTGGAGGGTTTGAAGTTAGCACGACAACTTCACTCGCCTTGCTTGTCAACCTCTCGACAGCACGGATTAGCGGAGGAATCCTGTCGTTCGAGTTGCACCGTCCTTCGGAAGGGACGTAAAGCCGGTGGTCCCCTCGGTGCTTTTCGACAGGAGTAGGCTACGTGCCGGCACCGGGTTTCCCCTCCTCCCTTCTAGACTAGGTTAGGTTCATCATCACCCTCATCATCACCATTTCATTCACCGACGCCATTAGACCAGTGCCAAAGGGCCAGTTGTCAAAACAGTGCGTCGTTAAGCACCAATAATCAATCAATCAATCAATCGCGTTGTGTATGTTGGCTCAGTAAGCCAGTATGTTGGCGATTTTTGAGTAAAAATGGTAAAAAGCTAAAGAAACATGCGTATCTTTTTTATATAGAAAAATTGTTTGCATTCAATGAATTTTTTAATAGTCTCGTCCGGATTAAATCCGGATGTTTGTGATTTTAATGACTACTTTGACCTCTGAAGTTCACCTGCGATGTTAAAGACCTGCAAATGTTCCGTTCACTGATTGAAAAAAAACCTGGGGCAGGTTTTTGAAGCAAATTTTCATATTTCTTGTCCAAATGTATTTAAAAACATTATTGGAGACATTTTTGTCAGCAGGGGATTGCAGAAATGGAATATTCATACTTTCAAGCAGCGACAGTAATAGATATTTGTCTTTATTATGTTACTAATTACGTACATATGTTATTTTGTACAAAAAAATTTAATCTAAGACACCTCATCATATTCCCAACCCCTAAAGCCTGTCTGGTAGGCGAGATACTAATATTAGAAATCTCAATTTACAAATACATTCAAACATACAAATAAAAATCAATTACAGGAATAAATACTTGAACGTGTCATCAGCTTGACTCATAAATGTGACCAAACAACCCTTGATGACTCCTTTTTATGATATTTCACCACGAAATGAAGAATAGATTCAATAAATCCGGTAAATTCTGCAAAGTACTAGGTACATATTTTGACCGACTTACTTGCTTGACCCCGGTCATCACCCGCCGAATGCACAGCCACACTGCCTCGCATAGAAATCTCCACGACGTTCTTTACCCTGCAAATAGTTCAGACAACCAACCAGAGATTGCGCTGTTGTCATTTCACATCACTATTTTGCGTTCAAACGAGAATAACTATCAGTAGGAAGTGGCTACATCAGACACATCGCGCAAGCCTGGGCTGTACGCTCAGCGGATCGGATGCCGACAGCCTGGAAAATGCAGTGTGCTCTGCACGCTGTCCTGAGCCAGACTGCATCATTTTCTCGCCGAACCGTGCTCTTATAGGGCACTGGTCATGGGGTCGCATGCATTCATGCGTTCTTGGTGGTCGTGCTCGCAGGGGCCTGGTCCATTTCACATTCTGACTTGTGATCACCGCAAGATGTTCAATTATCGATGCAATATCGAAGCAACAAAGTTGGTTTTTTAAAACCAATGGTTTTATAGCGTGGTTGAAAATAAGTAACAGCCACGTGGAAAAATGGCTTCGAGGAAAAGTCGTTGTATTCGTAGAATAGTATCTCACTGAACATGTATCGAGACAAGCTGCAATCAAAGATTTTACCATCGTGCAGACCTTTCAAATTATCTATACATTTTAATTAATAGTGTACCCCATCCCTCGAATGGAAGTGTGATCTGGTCATCTAGGTGGCTTTTGATCTTTTTCCATCGATTGGCTTGGCGAATTACGAAAGCGACATCAACAGGAGTAATTCATAAGTTTAAAAAAAATCTTAAAGGCATCGTGTCTCGCCAGCCAAGTGGTTAAGGTACGAGATTGATAACCCAAAGGTTCCGGGTTCGAATCCGGGCCACGTCTGTGACGCTCTGACTTTTTTGCATTCATTTTGGACGAACGTTGGTTAAGTTTGTTGCAAAAATCTAAATCTCGGTCGCTCCGCGACCTCGTTTAAAATCTAAATCTCTAAAATCTAAAATCTAAAATCTAAATCTCGGTCGCTCCGCGACCTCGTTTTAGATTTTTGCTGGGTAATTATACGTCCCACCCTAACACCCTAAGCTTTTACGCTACGCTTGGCCAAACCGTTTGTTATGAATGTCCACGATTTTGCACAAAATTGCTAGACAGAGCCATCTGGTGATTAAAAATGAATTATTCTGTGACTTGTAAATTTTTTAATTTAAAATTTCAATATCATATTTCTAGAATATCCCAGTTATGAACGGAATTTACTCTTAAGCCCAGTTGAAATTCATGATTCAAAAAGGTGCATGCCCCGGGAATCGAACCCGCGCCATTGACATGCAAGGCACGAACGCTATCCAATACACCACGCATTCGACCCTCGGGATATCCACATTCTAGCTAATCGATACATGACGAACTGGATGATCTTGTACTTCAACGCCTTGTGTTTCCTGGCTCGCTAGGCTGGTCAAAAAGCTGTATCTTAACCAGGGGTCGAACTCGTGGCCCGCGCCTCGGACTCTTCTGAAGCAAGCATCCAATCCTCTGGACCACGCTGCTTGTATACGTCACTCCTGTATTTGTCATTGTTAACCAATGGGAACAGCTGAAAGTCTAAAAAAATAGCCGGTTTCTAACTTTAAGGCATTGTTTTAAAAGAAAATCAACTTGAAGACGGCACGACAAGACGGCTGCAGCTGGCCGATGGGATGGAGGGGCCATGCACTCGACCAATCAATCGATTAAGGTGTTGAATTTAACACCTCACCGCTTTAACTCTTGGCGCTTTCTATTTTTATGTGAAGCATATCGAATGATAGAACCCTGTCACTGAGATGGATTTACGCAAGTTAATGACGTACTTAATAGGCGATAATTTAACTATGACGTAGTTTCACCAAGGAAACGGTCGAAGCAGTTTCTGATAAAAGCATTTTTCTAGTTTTTTTTAATGCTACTCGGGCTTCGCTAACTCTCAAATAATCGTGTTGTGGATGAGCGTTATTTTCACGCGCACCCACACCACGATTCTACAGGTTCGACTGAAGATTTGCTTCACTTGCTTCGCTCGAAAAACTCTTCAAAAATAACTTCAATATTTTTGACTGAAACTCGTTAAGGGATGAAAACCCTTCGGTGCGATGAGATACATATTAGTTAACTTACCCCCCGCGTGGCGAGCTCCCCAAGTCGTCTCATCCCCTAAAACATCTTACCTTTTTCCAGAAAGTTTCGATACGCTTGAGAAGTGATGAGGAAATCCATTGAAAGAAGCTGGGAATTTGGGGAATTGGTTTAAAAATAATAATTTGACGTGTGACTAAATCGGCCTCGAACCCTGGACAAGTACTAAAGTCAATTATTGTTGGTTTCGTTGCAATTTCTTATTAATTCCTTTACCACGAAGAGCTGCTTTTTCTCAACTGGATTAAGACTGGTGTTGAAATGTGTTTTGCTTCGGCTCCGGTCTCTGGCTATCTGTTGATTAAGTAATCAAATATCTCAGAAGCTAGTGTAATTAATTATCTGTGAAATAACATCGTTTAAACAAATGACCACGATAATGGAGTATCACTGTGGCCGTTTGAACTCAGCACGCCTTCATTTAACCCAACGCTCCTTGAAAGAAAGTAAGACTGTTTTATGACAAGGTTAGGACCAGGCTTCACCACACAGTTAATTCTAGGAAAGAAATCAATTTCGACATACTTATTCATTGAATTGCTAAACTTTAATTTAATAATTTTATCTTCTCGCTTTTTTATGTTTTCTTCTTTACATGTGTGCAAATGTAATTATTTTGTCCAACGCTCACAGTCGCAAGGCACAGCATTTTCAAGTCAGCCACACAGAAGGTTCCAGGTTCAACTCTCAAAGATATAAAAGAAGAGACGACCTACGAGATGACTCCGAACAATCATATCTAGCTCCGAAATGTGTGTGTTTTTTTGCGTTAGTAGATAATTCCTATGATGCCAAGACATCGTTGAAGAGGCCGAAACTGACGAGATGAAATTCAATTCATATCAAACTCTTCTTTCCTGAGTACAAACTGCAACGAGATTAAAGATCCAAGAGCGGATAATCGCTTTTGATAGTCGGGGCATGATGGTTGTTGGATGGGCATGATGGATGTTTCATTGGCAAACGTCGGTCCGGTGTGATGCTGATGATTTTATCAGTGATGCTTATTAAAAAGAATCGATGCTTGAGTATTTAAGAAATTAAATTTCATTTCAAAATTGGCGTGAAGGCATGGAAGATAACAATACGATAGCAAGTCAAAGTTAAATATGTAGGAAGATCCTGTAAACATTGTATCTATCAGATGTGATTTCCTAGTCTTTGAATCTCGATTATTAATAAGGAGCCTGGACCGATGCCTATTTTTCTACTCCCGAGACAGCAATCATCTCAACAAAATCCGATTTTTCGATAACTATCACAAAAAATTACAAATCTCCATGGATACCAACTGACCGATTGTAACAGCAGGTTTTCTGAGATTTCAGCAAACAGGCCAAGAAACATAATGCATTGCAGAGAGCAAAAGAAGCGACGGTCCAGGTTGCTTACAAGAATTAAACCCCTTGACCCAAAAGTTATCAATTGAACTTTAAGGCTCGATTTACACCAAGATTAATCCGAATCACACTCATTTCGGTTACGTTGGAAGTACTTAGACACGTGACACGAATATTACACAATGTATCCAACATTTGAATAGATGAGATCAAACGGGAGAAATAAGTGTTTTGGTTAATATTGCCAGATGATTTTTTTGGGTCGCGCATTTTTGAGAGTTGAACCAAAGACTTACAATATAGTTTGTTAAATCCAAGCATCCTTGACAATCATTCATCTCGTTCATCCACCACTTAACAATTTACTTACAGTAAAATGACAATAATTGTAATATTTTGCTCATATATTTCGTTCGTCAGCGTCGCACGATCTAGGTTTTAGGTATGGAATTTGATAATTATGTCGCGTAAACTCCGTTTGTCAATTGTTCTATACGAAATACACTGCACAGCGAAACTTAAGATTAAAAACATTTGAAAAAAATTGCAGTTTTCTATCAAGATTTCCCTCAACTTATCGGGATAAGTTTAATGTAAGTTTCATTCAAAGCAGGGAAGCTTCTATAATTTAAATGGCTTGGTAAACAGAAAGTGCGGTACAGAATTTCGTTGCGTTTGTATTTCATGGTATTTGTTTCTGTTGTACGGTGTACAGATGAAAATTATCTATGATTTTTTCTTTGGGAAATCTTGATAGTTTTTATAATGTATTACTAGCATTGGTACCGAATTTTATAAAACATAATGATTGTTTTTTCACATTATGTTCATCTATAATATTGTATCCATTCATCTCCATCTTTGTTTTATCTATAATGGTTCAATTTGTGTCTAATGTTTCTACAATATAGTATACTATTTCAAATAATCAAATATATAGTAGAAGATTGTTACCTGATTTCGTCTAAATACGAAAGTTGACATAAAATAATTAACTCTGACAAATTAAAATTCGTTAACAATTAACAAAAAGGATAATAAAAAATGCAACATGATAAAATAATCCAAGAATTAATTGTTGCACTAACTAAACAGAAATTCTAATTAATAATATATCTACTATATTCTAAAATATCTGTACTTAAATATTTTTTGTTTCCTTATATCACCAATAATATTATTGCTACATGTTACATCATTCATTTTCAACAACGCCCGCAAATAAAATTGTAACAAAATCTGTCTTAATTGAAGCCAGATCAATATCAAATCAAAAATGTATCAAACAGTCGACGTATACATTTTTGTTGGAAGTGCAAAAAGCTTGCAAAAAAAGCTGCCACGCATTTTTATCTTGCGAAATGATTTTTAAATCTTGCGGTTGATATAAAAAAAAATTAATTTAAATGTTTGGAACAGAAATGAGAGCAAAACAGCCTTCTAGATAGCATTTTGAAGACAGCAAAATATTCAAAAAATCCTCAACGTCATATTCAAGAAGGCCATGCTTAAAAACAAAAATCCTACTAAGTCCAATCCACAATATCGTAATAATCATAATATTGCATTTCGCGTTATCAAACGAACATACTTCGTCCTCAACAAACAAAGATGATACTCACTATCTCTTTGCATCAACATCCTTTTTCCGTTTCCCATTTTTCTAACGGCTAAATTAAACCGAGGTTCCTCATTTTTCATAAATTTAAAAAAATCACAGCACGCCGTATTGCGCGATCGTAAGATCTCGCTCGAAACTTTTTCCAAGAAATCTGGCCGAGATGTAAGTCCATTGTGCGTCGCGCGTAGCACTCGTTGACCTTTCAGCCATCAATCACTGATTGCTTCATTTAGCTGCATCGTTCTCCGAGACAATTCGTCCATCAATTCAATGGCAGAAACACGAGTTTTTCGAACTTCACGTCCAACCTCTCTCTCCGAACTGTGAACCCTTTAACCCTACTTCCGTGTCCCAGTTCACATTACACTAGCGTATAGCAGGAATTATTTATTATTATGTATTTATATTGATTTGTTATCGATTTTTGATAATTTGCTATTTTTAAGTATTTTCTAAAGAGTTGTAAAAGTTGTGTAGATAGAAGATGAACAGTTTCCAGGAAAGTCGTGTCAATGCTGATTGTTGCTTATTATGTTGTCTTTGCTCACTTGAAGGTTTCGCTCGTAGGTTTCTTGGTTCTTCAAATCCTGGACATCTTCAGTTCGTCTAGATCATTCCTAGTGTTATATCATTCTCAAAAGGACGAAAAGCATAAACTAGCTGAGGATTGTTCAATCTATAACTAACCCAAAATAAACAGAACCAAAATTCCTAAATATCTAGTCTCTGTAGTAACTTAAAAATTGAAACAAATATTTGAAATCTTTCTAAAACTCTCGTGGCCGACTATGGCTTAAGAAATAGATTTCAAAACAAGGAAATAAAGACAAATACTTTAAAACTCTACTTCACCCTCACTTGATTACACTTCAATCAATCCTCAACCCAAAAAACAACCGGTAAACCACTTCAGCGCCAACAATAACATAATCTCGCCGTGTCTTTCGTCGCACGGGCATCCGTATCACTCTGTCACGCTCGCACACACGGAGATGCCGACGCACGCCAAGATCGCACCGCTCACTGCCCTCAAGAAGCCCATCATCTCTGGACGGTAGCCAAGATGGCGGCCACGGCGATGACGTAGACAGCGCACAGGTGGCCACATCGTTGTGACGTGGCAGCGTTGGCCTCCAAGCATTGACCTAGGACGAAGAATTGATTGATTGACTATTAGTGTTTAATGACGCAATGATTTGACAACTGGCCCTGTGGCACTGGTCTGATAACGCTAACCTAGCAGCTAGCAGCGAGCTGAGGGTGAAGCTTACCTAGCAGCTAGCAGCGAGCTGAGGGTGAAGCTAACCTAGCAGCTAGCAGCGAGCTGAGGGTGAAGCTTACCTAGCAGCTAGCAGCGAGCTGAGGGTGAAGCTTACCTAGCAGCAAGCAGCGAGCTGAGGGTGAAGCTAACCTAGCAGCTAGCAGCGAGCTGAGGGTGAAGCTTACCTAGCAGCTAGCAGCGAGCTGAGGGTGAAGCTAACCTAGAAGCTAGCAGCGAGCTGAGGGTGAAGCTAACCTAGCAGCTAGCAGCGAGCTGAGGGTGAAGCTTACCTAGCAGCTAGCAGCGAGCTGAGGGTGAAGCTAACCTAGCAGCTAGCAGCGAGCTGAGGGTGAAGCTTACCTAGCAGCTAGCAGCGAGCTGAGGGTGAAGCTAACCTAGCAGCTAGCAGCGAGCTGAGGGTGAAGCTAACCTAGCAGCTAGCAGCGAGCTGAGGGTGAAGCTAACCTAGTAGCTAGCAGCGAGCTGAGGGTGCTAGCAGCTACTAGGGACGGGAGACTACCACGCTCACCGGTGCTGGTGATGTTGAAGGCGAGCGCGCCACCGACGCCCGGGGCGACGTCGCGACGGCACGAGTCTGCGCTGCTGGAGAAGCGAACGCCGGCGCCGCCGTCCACCTCGCGGTAGATGAAGCAGTAGCGTCGCGCGCCGTGCGAGCTTCGGCTCAGCGGCGTCGTTATCAGGTAGTGCGTGTCTCCGTCCTGCCAGCGTCCGTGGCACGAGTACGCTGTAGGGGGGGGGGGGGGGGGGGACACCGGTCAGTAGGGTTGGTCTGCTATGTTTGAAGGCAGGTTGTCTATGTTTGAAGGCAGGTTGTCTATGTTTGAAGGCAGGTTGTCTATGTTTGAAGGCAGGTTGTCTATGTTTGAAGGCAGGTTGTCTATGTTTGAAGGCAGGTTGTCTATGTTTGAAGGCAGGTTGTCTATGTTTGAAGGCAGGTTGTCTATGTTTGAAGGCAGGTTGTCTATGTTTGAAGGCAGGTTGTCTATGTTTGAAGGCAGGTTGTCTATGTTTGAAGGCAGGTTGTCTATGTTTGAAGGCAGGTTGTCTATGTTTGAAGGCAGGTTGTCTATGTTTGAAGGCAGGTTGTCTATGTTTGAAGGCAGGTTGTCTATGTTTGAAGGCAGGTTGTCTATGTTTGAAGGCAGGTTGTCTATGTTTGAAGGCAGGTTGTCTATGTTTGAAGGCAGGTTATCTATGTTTGAAGGCAGGTTGTCTATGTTTGAAGGCAGGTTGTCTATGTTTGAAGGCAGGTTGTCTATGTTTGAAGGCAGGTTGTCTATGTTTGAAGGCAGGTTGTCTATGTTTGAAGGCAGGTTGTCTATGTTTGAAGGCAGGTAGTCTATGTTTGAAGGCAGGTTGTCTATGTTTGAAGGCAGGTTGTCTATGTTTGAAGGCAGGTTGTCTATGTTTGAAGGCAGGTTGTCTATGTTTGAAGGCAGGTTGTCTATGTTTGAAGGCAGGTTGTCTATGTTTGAAGGCAGGTTGTCTATGTTTGAAGGCAGGTTGTCTATGTTTGAAGGCAGGTTATCTATGTTTGAAGGCAGGTTGTCTATGTTTGAAGGCAGGTTGTCTATGTTTGAAGGCAGGTTGTCTATGTTTGAAGGCAGGTTGTCTATGTTTGAAGGCAGGTTGTCTATGTTTGAAGGCAGGTTGTCTATGTTTGAAGGCAGGTTGTCTATGTTTGAAGGCAGGTTGTCTATGTTTGAAGGCAGGTTGTCTATGTTTGAAGGCAGGTTGTCTATGTTTGAAGGCAGGTTGTCTATGTTTGAAGGCAGGTTGTCTATGTTTGAAGGCAGGTTGTCTATGTTTGAAGGCAGGTTGTTGGGTGTAGCGGTTGAAATAAGGGCGTATTCATAGATAAGTGTAATTTGGAAAGCTGGGAATGTTTTTTTTTTGTGTCTGTCCGCGCTCTACATGCCACACGACCCCAGTTTGAAGAATGAATCGGGATTATTATTTTAATGTTTCAATTAAGACCATCGCCCTGACGAATCCGACTGTGTTAGCCAGGTAAGATAGTTGGTACAACTACTATATTTAATGCAGATTTTTAATGATAATTGTTGGTGCCCTTGTATTGTTCATGATGTCAACGGCACTCAATAGCTCCAACTTCTGCAAGCGAGTATTTTTAAACTGACAAATATAACGGAATATAACGCTCAGCAATGATCCGCGATTTGAATTTCCGTCCCTAATGCCCGCCAACTCATCGAGCAGGGTAGAATTTCAAGGTATGCATGGTAGTATGAGATGAGATCGGTCATGAATCCATCGTGTTACATAGTCAAACAAAATATAAAAATTAAATAAAGACTAGGTATTTTTTTTCATCTGAAGTAAGAATCCCCGTCGAGCGCAGAGAAAGCAGGCAAAGTACCGGAAACGACGTCTGCGGACGAGCACGCTGACCGGAACTCCATCGTGTCGGAGGTTCCGCATCCGACCGCCAGGCTGGTGAAGTCCTCGTCGTCGCACGCGTCCGACCGGAGGCCTGCGTCACGTTCCCCGCGGCCATCTTCTCTGTCCGACGCGCGACGTCCTCGCGTGGAGTCGCCATCTAGCGGCACGTACAACAACTTGTGTCACTACAGAGGAATCCTGTCGTTCGAGTTGTACCGTCCTTCGGAAGGGACGTAAAGCCGGTGGTCCCCTCGGTGCTTTTCGACAGGAGTAGGCTACGTGCCGGCACCGGGTTTCCCCTCCTCCCTTCTAGCCATAGGTTAGGTTCATCATAACCCTTTCATTACAGACCAGCGCCACGGTGCCAGTTGTCAAAACAGTGCGTCGTTAAACACCGGCAATTAATCAATGAATCACCGGGTTTCCCCTCCTCCCTTCTAGCCATAGGTTAGGTTCATCATCACCCTTTCATTATAGACCAGCGCCACGGTGCCAGTTGTCAAAACAGTGTGTCGTTAAACACCGGCAATCAATCAATGAATCACCGGGTTTCCCCTCCTCCCTTCTAGCCATAGGTTAGGTTCATCATCACCCTTTCATTATAGACCAGCGCCACGGTGCCAGTTGTCAAAACAGTGTGTCGTTAAACACCGGCAATCAATCAATGAATCACCGGGTTTCCCCTCCTCCCTTCTAGCCATAGGTTAGGTTCATCATCACCCTTTCATTATAGACCAGCGCCACGGTGCCAGCTGTCAAAACAGTGCGTCGCTCAACAAGGTAGCTAGAGACAAGACAGTGTCTGATACCTGTTTCGCGATGCAGCCGCTGCAGCGTGGGCGACCGAGCGATGGAGTCCAGGTTGAAGCCAGCGTCCATGGACCGGGTCGACCTGTAGACGGGGTCCTCGTCACGTGACACGCCCGTCACGCTGAACTTGCCCAGGTAGGGGCACTGGCGGGGCGCGGGGCTCGAGGCTGTCGGGGGTGGAACAGGGGTCGGGTGAAGTTAGTGCAGTCATCACCGGCAAAGATTGGTACTCTTTCACTGTCTGTTGAAGCTTGACACTCAGCATCCGTGGCAAACAAAGCCATCTAAATAGTTAAGGACCAGTTTTAACATTTATTTTCAACTCTAGGTTGAGATCTATTAAAGAGATTATTGTCAATTAGTTCGAGTATGACAGTAAAGCTAGTGTACTACGCACATATAAATTCACATCTACAATACGGAATTATATTATGGGGCCATTCGTCTGGTGTGAAAAGCTTATTCTCCATACAAAAGCGGGCAGTAAGAACAATGGCAGGAGCCAGCTACAACCCTTGTGCAATAACCTACTATAAAGATAGCTGTAAACCATTGTTTAGGCATTTTAAAATACTGACTGTGTATAGCTTATACATTTTTAATTGTATTATGTATATAAAAGATAAGGAAATAGAAACTGAAAAAGAAAAAAAACATTATGTCACTCGTGAAAAGGGGCATGAGATTTTACCCGCTCATCGACTCCAAAATTTCACGAAGGGACCAACCTATGCTGGTAAAAAGTTTTTTAATGCACTGCCGAAATATCTAAGGGAAACCAAAAGGCGAGATTTTAAATGTAATTTGAAGCAATGGCTAATAGAGCAATGTTTTTACAGCGTAAAAGAATTTGTAGTATAGAATAGTTTTAAGTATGGACGTTCCAATAATATGTATCATATTCAATCTGGAAAAAATAAATAAATAAATAAATAAATAAATAAATAAAAAATAAATACAACTGACAGAAACAGTTGAATTTCACCGCACGTCGATGGCTGCCGCCGTGCCGCTTAGCTCGACTAACATTTCCTAGCAATGGGGCAATCTCAAATTCATACAGAATGTCAGAAGCGCTAATTAAAAGATAGTAGAGTATAAAATGGCAGTGGCTCCATGGCTTGATGATGTGAAGCATCACAAATGTTAGTAACGCCAGTGAACGCGCGACGCGTGGAGCAGGCGACATTTCCCAGCACGTGGTCACGTGACTTACTGACTAGCGTCACGTAGGGCTGCAGCGTCTTGTTGAAGTGCGTAGGATGGCACGCATCTTCCGCGCGACGCACGTGCGCCCCTGCAACACACGCAACGCACGCATCAACACCCAGCACGCATCAACACCCATCAACACGCATCAACACGCATCAACACCCAGCACGCATCAACACCCAGCACGCATCAATACGCATCAACAAATGTTTATGTTCTCTGCTATCCAAGGAAGATAGAGCAAGAACCTCCGAAAGGCTATACCTAGGTAGTGGGTATCATGGCGTATAATTTTGATTGAATGGAATAGGTGTTAAAGGAAACCCACCATTTATTATTTTACACGAATTTTCTACCGTGCATTGCATCGAGTTTTAGCACTAATGTTCGAATCACTGAAATTGAAATTGAAATTCGAATCATTGAAATTGAAATAGCAACTCACCTGTCTGTACTTCGATCACGTGACCGTCGCGCCGGTAAAACATCATGCAGACAAACCCGCTCTGGCTGCAACAGGACAGGAACACTAAGTTAGACACGGTAGGTACTAGTCATGTTTAGTTTGTTTTTCCTGTACACAGGTTCACAGATTGGTGTGTCAAGAATCAGAGCCGGGTTGCGATGTGACAAGTGGGCAAGATCTTTCTCAGATGCCACTGGTAATAAGTTGTGAAAATATCCCACGCCACTTCAAACCGGAGTTGGGATAAAATATAAAAACCGGGCGTTTGAAAGCTGGAATGTTTGGCGAGTATTCCACCCCCAAGCTGTTGAAGAAATGGAATAAGTAGCCTGCAGAGACTTTGTAAGGCTGCAGTGCGTCTCACAAAACTCCATCGAACGGCTGTGAAATTGTGTTTGAAGAAATGGACGGAAAAGGCTGTAGAGATCTTAAGATGGAAACGTTCGGAGCACGGTGACAATTGCATGTCACGTCCAGCCCATTGCGAAGTAACTAATTGAAGAAATTAAAAACAGGGGCTTAATCGTGTCCTAGAAGTCTCTAAAGCGCTTAAGAAAGCTAAAATGACATGCACCAGCTCAACTATTTGTAGAAATGGAAGACAGAGGCTGTCATGTGGCTGTAGGTTGCTGAAGAGAGCCATGAACGCTATACCTGGCAGCTTATTTTGAAGGAACTATTTGTAGAAATTGGATTTAGAGGCTGCAGAATGCAGCGTACGAGCTAATTTTGAAGGAACTGCTTAATTAAATGGAACACAGGGGCTCTATTGGGCCATTTTTGCCATGTTTGCCACGCACCATCCCAAGGTGAAGTGACCATTTGTAGAAATTGAAAAGAGTGGCTGAAAATGGCTGCATCTGGCTGTAGGTTGCTGTAAAGAGCCATGCATGCCACGCACCAGCTAATTGTGAAGTAACTATTTGTAGAAATGGAAGAGAGAGGCTTGTAGGTTGCTGTAAAGAGCCATGAATGCCACGCACCAGCTAATTGTGAAGTAACTATTTGTAGAAATGGAAGAGAGAGGCTTGTAAATTGGTGTAAAGGGCCACGTACCATCCCATGGTGAAGTGCGTCACCACGCTGGCCACCTCGCCCGTGTTCAGCTTCACCTCGGTGCAGACGACGCGCATCTCGTCGCCGGCTCCCTGCTGCTGCTGCTGCTGCTGCTGCGACTGCGCGTGCTGCGACTGCTGCTGCGCGTGCTGCGGCTTGCTGGCGTTCGCCACGCGCAGCGTCGTGTTGTGTTGCAGGAACGCGTAGCTGCGCGCGTAGTCGAGAGTGTGCCAGTGCGCAGACGCCGTCAGCCACGCCGGGAACTTGCACTTGGAGGGTGTCGACGCTGCAGCAGAGGACGAGGCTCGGGTGAGAGGTTGGCTACGTCTTGGACGAGGCTCGGCTGAGAGGTTGGCTACGTCTTGGACGAGGCTCGGCTGAGAGGTTGGCTACGTCTTGGACGAGGCTCGGCTGAGAGGTTGGCTACGTCTTGGACGAGGCTCGGCTGAGAGGTTGGCTACGTCTTGGACGAGGCTCGGCTGAGAGGTTGGCCACGTCTTGGACGAGGCTCGGCTGAGAGGTTGGCTACGTCTTGGACGAGGCTCGGCTGAGAGGTTGGCCACGTCTTGGACGAGGCTCGGCTGAGAGGTTGGCTACGTCTTGGACGAGGCTCGGCTGAGAGGTTGGCCACGTCTTGGACGAGGCTCGGCTGAGAGGTTGGCTACGTCTTGGACGAGGCTCGGCTGAGAGGTTGGCCACGTCTTGGACGAGGCTCGGCTGAGAGGTTGGCTACGTCTTGGACGAGGCTCGGCTGAGAGGTTGGCCACGTCTTGGACGAGGCTCGGCTGAGAGGTTGGCTACGTCTTGGACGAGGCTCGGCTGAGAGGTTGGCCACGTCTTGGACGAGGCTCGGCTGAGAGGTTGGCTACGTCTTGGACGAGGCTCGGCTGAGAGGTTGGCCACGTCTTGGACGAGGCTCGGCTGAGAGGTTGGCCACGTCTTGGACGAGGCTCGGCTGAGAGGTTGGCTACGTCTTGGACGAGGCTCGGCTGAGAGGTTGGCTACGTCTTGGACGAGGCTCGGCTGAGAGGTTGGCTACGTCTTGGACGAGGCTCGGCTGAGAGGTTGGCTACGTCTTGGACGAGGCTCGGCTGAGAGGTTGGCTACGTCTTGGACGAGGCTCGGCTGAGAGGTTGGCCACGTCTTGGACGAGGCTCGGCTGAGAGGTTGGCTACGTCTTGGACGAGGCTCGGCTGAGAGGTTGGCCACGTCTTGGACGAGGCTCGGCTGAGAGGTTGGCTACGTCTTGGACGAGGCTCGGCTGAGAGGTTGGCCACGTCTTGGACGAGGCTCGGCTGAGAGGTTGGCTACGTCTTGGACGAGGCTCGGCTGAGAGGTTGGCTACGTCTTGGACGAGGCTCGGCTGAGAGGTTGGCTACGTCTTGGACGAGGCTCGGCTGAGAGGTTGGCCACGTCTTGGACGAGGCTCGGCTGAGAGGTTGGCTACGTCTTGGACGAGGCTCGGCTGAGAGGTTGGCCACGTCTTGGACGAGGCTCGGCTGAGAGGTTGGCTACGTCTTGGACGAGGCTCGGCTGAGAGGTTGGCTACGTCTTGGACGAGGCTCGGCTGAGAGGTTGGCTACGTCTTGGACGAGGCTCGGCTGAGAGGTTGGCTACGTCTTGGACGAGGCTCGGCTGAGAGGTTGGCCACGTCTTGGACGAGGCTCGGCTGAGAGGTTGGCTACGTCTTGGACGAGGCTGAGAGGTTGGCTACGTCTTGGACGAGGCTGAGAGGTTGGCTACGTCTTGGACGAGGCTGAGAGGTTGGCTACGTCTTGGACGAGGCTCGGGTCATGGGCTCTTTGAGGGAGATGGTCATGTCACTGAGTAAGAAGCGAAATCTTGGACGAATGTCGAGGTAAATTAACTCGAAGCACGGTTCATGTTCATCACACTCTTCTAATAGCGGTATCTTTGATGTGAGATGGTCAAATAACAGGATAGGAGCTATTTCTTGGACGGTGGTCGAGTTAAGCAATCAGTTAGCCAACCCCTAACCAATCCTAGACCAGGTTTATGTTCACGCTGCAGCAGAGGGTAAGGTTAATTTGGTAGAAAAGGTAAATTTGGTGTAGAAATGATTTAAAAATTGGCAAGAATAATTTCAGTTCATGATCCTCGGTATTAGAGCATGAAAAGCTTATGGACTTGGATTTTACAGTGAGAAATAGGGTTGGTGAGAGTAAATTGATAGTGGTGCCCTGAATACTGGCTAATTAAGCCGATAAATAAATAATATTAAATAGCGGCATAATTGAGGCGACCACAATGTGGAAACCCTGGCTTTACTGAACTAGACCTTGGCTCAATCCGATGCGCCATCCAGTTATCCCAGGAGAGAGCTAGTCGAGCAGATGGCCTGTAGCTAGGTGTAAGCCGTACCTCGCTTGAGCGTCATCGTCCTGGAGCCCTCCATGGGACTGGCCAGCCCGTTGCAGGTCGCGTCGCCGGACTGTGCGATGCGGTAGTCCACCCCCGGCTCGTCGGTAGCTTCCTCGCCCGCCCCCGCGCCCGCCCCCGCGCCCGCCCCCGCCGAGGCGGACAGCTCGCCCGTCTTGCCAGCCTCGCCCGCAGCCAGGCTTACCTGCAGCAGCACGCACGGTGTAAGCTGACACAGCGGGCAGGTTTGTACGCATTCAGGTAGAGAAGTCAAACTTCTCGATCAGATATTAAGTTGAGCGACATCGCGCTGAGTTAGCTGTTGGATGGGTGACCATCATGCACATGATCAGTTCTGTTCGGGAGAGAGGTCGGAGGGTTTGAAGTCAGTACGACAACTTCACTCGCCTTGCTTGTCAACCTCTCGACAGCACGGATTAGCGGAGGAATCCTGTCGTTCGAGTTGTACCGTCCTTCGGAAGGGACGTAAAGCCGGTGGTCCCCTCGGTGCTTTTCGACAGGAGTAGGCTACGTGCCGGCACCGGGTTTCCCCTCCTCCCTTCTAGCCATAGGTTAGGTTCATCATCACCCTTTCGTTATAGACCAGCGCCACGGTGCCAGTTGTCAAAACAGTGCGTCGTCAAACACCATACAACAACAAACAACTTGATCAAATTCACTCTGCATGCCCAACTTTTCATCCCCTACACGCCTGTCTTGTCGGATTTTAATTCAGACTCTCGGTCGCCGAGATAGAAAAAGTCATATCAACCCAAATCCAGCCACGACCGCCTCCTTCCCTGATGAGAGAGTGAGAGTGTTGACATCTAGCAAGTAGGTCCATACCTTCTCGTAGACGAAGCAGCGGTAGCGGTCCTCCGCGGAGGTCGCGTGGTTGTGCGTGACCTTGCCGACGAGGTAGCGCGAGGAGCCCTCCTTCCACGTCGCCAGACACTGCAGCTCCTCCACTGGAAGCACACGCCCGCCGTACGCCACTGTTACTCGCACGCTTACTGGACATGCGCCGCTGAATCGTTGCCTGCATCTCAGTCTTCTCACACGTTGAAAACACTAATAGTTAATATTGCTGTACTAATCACAATAAGACTGTGCATTGAAATGCGTCATGACTTTAAAATAAATCAACTTTTTATTGATACTTTTTCTCTATTAAATTTTCACAGCTACAGCTAAAGCTTTCTTGTAATCGTCAATCGAATTAAATCCGAGTTTCATTAAAAATTATTTCGCCTTGTTTCTAGCATCTCTTTTTGCTTGTGATTTCAAATATTGAGGCAGACCTGACATCAGGCTGAACATATCGCCAGTTCCTGGTTCTCGTTCATTTCGCTGCATGCCTCTAGTCTTTAGTTCGAATCACCACCAATGCAAGCCCTTCTGGCGCTTCAACATCTCGATATAGATATTTGTTATAAAATAAGAAATGAAACTCAAGAAGATTGTGATGCCAGGATTAAAGTTTGTAAACACACGACGGTGAAATTTTCACCAGGCGTCAACAATCGAACGGCTCGAGACGAGAACCAACCTTTAGCAAAATATTATCACAATAAACAAGCCGCGTCTCATGGCAACGATTCGCCTGAACACGGTGCAGGGGACACAGCTCTCTATTCCCGTCAAACACGCACACTTAGAAAAGTCAAAATTTTTCGTCTAATTTAATTTAGTTAATTTTCACACAGTTTGCAGACCCGAAATCCCACGTTCCAGTCTCTCTCGGAAGGCAACTTCTTAAGAAAAGTAAAAATTAAGTGAAGAAAATCGAACGAACATAATTTTTGACCAATCTCAACTATTCCTCCCACAATTCCAAACGACGCGGTGACGCCGAGTGCCAAGATTAAAACGAAGACAGTCGGGAAATCCACGCCAATTCAAGCCATCAAATCCCGGGATAACCGAGTTGGAGCATCGACAATCCTCCTGCTAACTTGTGAGTCAAAACACACAATATTGGTCCAAGCTGAAATTGAAGCGAACAGCTTGGAGAGCTGCAATTTCTTGCAAACTAGTGAGTCAGCGAACTCTGTATTCGTTGAAGCGAACAGCCGGCTAGCAGGGATTGTCTCGTGCCCCCAGGGCCCAGCGAGAGGGCCTAGCTACGAGCGATGGCCGCCGCCCAGGCCAAGTTCTCCGGGGGCTACGACGCACGGAATGGCGGCTTCTGGAACGAGATGGAGAACAAGGCGGAGAGCACGCGGCTCAAGTGGTTCGCAAAGAACTACAACCTGCTCTACGAGAAGACGCGGCCCGACAAGATACCGAGGTAACCCGCCCCCTCATACTTTCTCTGGTTGGAAATCTTGATGCAAATTGGGAGAGTAGAAGGCGCCTTAAAGTGGCTCACAAGTCTCGCTGTGCGAAGCGCTATCCATGGCTATAGAGATCAGTGGGAAGACATGATAAAGTGGCTCAATACGGCATCAAAGTCTCGCTGTACGAAGCGCTATCCATGGCTATAGAGATCAGTGGGAAGACATGATAAAGTGGCTCAATACGGCATCAAAGTCTCGCTGTACGAAGCGCTATCCATGGCTATAGAGAGCAGTGGGAAGACATGATAAAGTGGCTCAATACGGCATCAAAGTCTCACTGTACGAAGCGCTATCCATGGCTATAGAGATCAGTGGGAAGACATGATAAAGTGGCTCAATACGGCATCAAAGTCTCGCTGTACGAAGCGCTATCCATGGCTATAGAGATCAGTGGGAAGACATGATAAAGTGTCTCAATACGGCATCAAAGTCTCGCTGTACGAAGCGCTATCCATGGCTATAGAGATCAGTGGGAAGACATGATAAAGTGTCTCAATACGGCATCAAAGTCTCGCTGTACGAAGCGCTATCCATGGCTATAGAGATCAGTGGGAAGACATGATAAAGTGTCTCAATACGGCATCAAAGTCTCGCTGTACGAAGGTCCATGGCTATAGAGATCAGTGGGAAGACATGATAAAGTGGCTCAATACGGCATCAAAGTCTCGCTGTACGAAGCGCTATCCATGGCTATAGAGAGCAGTGGGAAGACATGATAAAATGGCTCAATACGGCATCAAAGTCTCGCTGTACGAAGCGCTATCCATGGCTATAGAGATCAGTGGGAAGACATGATAAAGTGTCTCAATACGGCATCAAAGTCTCGCTGTACGAAGCGCTATCCATGGCTATAGAGATCAGTGGGAAGACATGATAAAGTGTCTCAATACGGCATCAAAGTCTCGCTGTACGAAGCGCTATCCATGGCTATAGAGATCAGTGGGAAGACATGATAAAGTGTCTCAATACGGCATCAAAGTCTCGCTGTACGAAGGTCCATGGCTATAGAGATCAGTGGGAAGACATGATAAAGTGGCTCAATACGGCATCAAAGTCTCGCTGTACGAAGCGCTATCCATGGCTATAGAGAGCAGTGGGAAGACATGATAAAATGGCTCAATACGGCATCAAAGTCTCGCTGTACGAAGCGCTATCCATGGCTATAGAGATCAGTGGGAAGACATGATAAAGTGTCTCAATACGGCATCAAAGTCTCGCTGTACGAAGCGCTATCCATGGCTATAGAGATCAGTGGGAAGACATGATAAAGTGTTTCAATACGGCATCAAAGTCTCGCTGTACGAAGTGCTATCCATGGCTATAGAGATCAGTGGGAAGACATGATAAAGTGTTTCAATACGGCATCAAAGTCTCGCTGTACGAAGCGCTATCCATGGCTATAGAGATCAGTGGGAAGACATGATAAAGTGTCTCAATACGGCATCAAAGTCTCGCTGTACGAAGTGCTATCCATGGCTATAGAGATCAGTGGGAAGACATGATAAAGTGTTTCAATACGGCATCAAAGTCTCGCTGTACGAAGGTCCATGGCTATAGAGATCAGTGGGAAGACATGATAAAGTGTTTCAATACGGCATCAAAGTCTCGCTGTACGAAGGTCCATGGTTATAGAGATCAGTGGTTTACCTGCGCTAAGAATGTATGTTTTTTGTTGGCTGCGCGCAGCCAGGCGAAGCAGATCATGAAGGAGCTGACAGACCTGCGCATTGAGCGTCTCCAGAACTCGCCGCACCGCGTCGTGAAGAGGGTGGGTTTCCCGCCGATTCCCGAGCCGGACACCGACGTCAACATGCAGTTCATGAAGCCCATCGAGCCGGAGATACGAGACATACTCTACAATGGTAGGTTCTAGCCGGACGTGCGCGTCCACTTTATCCAACCAGGAGCTAAGAGAACCACTGTTTAGTCAGGTCCATGGTGCCGTCATGTTCCTTACTAAGGGATTTTGAAAGTGGTTGCGATACATCGTGGTTCCCACTCTTCTAGGAATCTCAAAGAACGGCGAGGGCCGAGCAATGTACCTTGAGGAACGCTACAAGAAACTGCCCGAGGACCGCTACTTCTGTCCCGAGGTGCGTGCTTCCCACAGACCCTCAGACACCATAATTACACCGAGTTAGAAGTCAGTTATTGAATTTATGTCAAAAAAATCTCCTGCTAATAGATGCATGGACTCACATAGTGAAAAATTATACACAAAATGAGCGTCATTCAGAGTTTGAAAGATGTCAATGTACAAAAAAGCCCCGTTAGCAACAAACGGGACAGCCCGCAAGGCTGGTCCAAGGCACTACGAAATTACCATATTCCAAAGACGAGGGCAAAACCACCCGAAAAGCCGTATTCCTCCACCAAATTGTATTCTGATAGGCGAATGCAGGCAAGCCGAGTGAAGCTGTTGCACCGGCTTGAAACCCTGCAACCTCCCAGCAGACACATAGTTGATAAACTTCACGACGGTCACCCAACCAACGGCGCGAGGTTGCTTAACCCGCCGTCTTCCCTGCAGACAACGAGCTTCCTGTACGGCTGGCAGGTGGAAACCCTGAAAGACCTGCTGAACCAGGGCAAGCGGTTCGGCCACGTGGCCATCGTCCAGGAGACATTCTTCAGCAACACGAGCAGCGAGCACGACAACGAGAGGAACAACCCGCCGTTCACCGGCTACTGCAGCTGCGAGGAACTCTAGGTTCACCATCGAGGCCTCGACGACGCTGCAGCTGTTACTGCCTTCAGACGCGAGGGATGCAGACCACACAGGGTTATGTGACTGAATAATATCAAGGCAACGAATTGTATCATTAAAGTGTGGCAGGGTTGATAATTGGAGCCGTCCGCCTCGCAGCCAGCGTGCTACGCGCTTCAACGTCCCACCGAACGCGTCGCACGTTCCCAGCCGTCCGCCTCGCAGCCAGCGTGCTACGCGCTTCAACGTCCCACCGAACGCGTCGCACGTTCCCAGCCGTCCGCCACGCAGCCAGCGTGCTACGCGCTTCAACGTCCCACCGAACGCGTCGCACGTTCCCAGCCGTCCGCCTCGCAGCCAGCGTGCTACGCGCTTCAATGTCCCACCGAACGCGTCGCACGTTCCCAGCCGTCCGCCTCGCAGCCAGCGTGCTACGCGCTTCAACGTCCCACCGAACGCGTCGCACGTTCCCAGCCGTCCGCCTCGCAGCCAGCGTGCTACGCGCTTCAACGTCCCACCGAACGCGTCGCACGTTCCCAGCCGTCCGCCACGCAGCCAGCGTGCTACGCGCTTCAACGTCCCACCGAACGCGTCGCACGTTCCCAGCCGTCCGCCTCGCAGCCAGCGTGCTACGCGCTTCAACGTCCCACCGAACGCGTCGCACGTTCCCAGCCGTCCGCCACGCAGCCAGCGTGCTACGCGCTTCAACGTCCCACCGAACGCGTCGCACGTTCCCAGCCGTCCGCCTCGCAGCCAGCGTGCTACGCGCTTCAACGTCCCACCGAACGCGTCGCACGTTCCCAGCCGTCCGCCTCGCAGCCAGCGTGCTACGCGCTTCAACGTCCCACCGAACGCGTCGCACGTTCCCAGCCGTCCGCCTCGCAGCCAGCGTGCTACGCGCTTCAACGTCCCACCGAACGCGTCGCACGTTCCCAGCCGTCCGCCTCGCAGCCAGCGTGCTACGCGCTTCAACGTCCCACCGAACGCGTCGCACGTTCCCAGCCGTCCGCCACGCAGCCAGCGTGCTACGCGCTTCAACGTCCCACCGAACGCGTCGCACGTTCCCAGCCGTCCGCCTCGCAGCCAGCGTGCTACGCGCTTCAACGTCCCACCGAACGCGTCGCACGTTCCCAGCCGTCCGCCTCGCAGCCAGCGTGCTACGCGCTTCAACGTCCCACCGAACGCGTCGCACGTACCCAGCCGTCCGCCTCGCAGCCAGCGTGCTACGCGCTGCGTGGAGGCTTGTACTGACCTGTGCTCTCCGTGCCGTGCACGTCGGGACACGCCTGGTAGCGCAGCAGCAGCCGCGACTCCTCGGTGCAGGCGTCGATGCTGCTGACCGGCGCCCGGCAGTCTCCGTGGCCACGGTTGTAGGTGAAGGTGAAAGGCCCGCCGAACGGACAGGCGACGGCGGTGGCCTCCACGCGGAACATCGAGAACAGCAGGGCATCGCCGGTGATGAGCGAGCAGAGCGAATGCAGGCTCTCTCGGCCATGGCAGTAAGCTGGCGGGGGTAGAAAGGAGCGACGTTAGCAGGGTGGAGGAGGCCGGCACGCGGCTGCCAAGGTGGCTGGGGAAGATGGGACTCCTCACTAGTGAACCAACACAAACTAGCCTAGCATAACTCTCCTTGCATTGCTATTGGGACAGATCCATGGTGAAGCCAACACAACCCGACACAGGGAAATCCTATGTATTGCAGCATTTTGATCGAAGGAAAGAAGGAAAGACTGAGGCTTTAAAGGACAAACCCCCTCGTTATAAGCAACACAAACTAGCATAGCTTTTGACATCTGCTTGCAATGAATCCCTGGCGAGTTCCACGGTAAAAACAACACAATCCAGCACAGTTAAATCCTCTCAGAAGTCACTCTCCTTGCATTGCTATTGGGACAGATCCATGGTGAAGCCAGCACAACCCGCCACCGGTAAATCCCCTCCTTGTGTTGCAGCATTTTGATCGAAGGAAAGAATGGCCTAGAATGCCCCTCCCTAGTTAAGCAACACAAACTAGCATAGCATAACTATTATTGCTATATTGCTGTTGGGACAGTTTGACGGTGAAGGCAACACAACCCGACACAGGTAGGTTGGCTAGGTTTGGACACGTGGACACACGAGGAGAGTACTCACTCTCCTTGTATTGCAGCACGTTGGCGTGCTTCTCGTGGATGACCACGCAACGGTGACAGCCCTTCTCGTCGACCACCACGAACTTGTCTCCTTCCGCCGCGACGCACGTGCCCTTCGTGCTGAGACGCCCGCCGTCGATGCTGATCGCCGACCGGAAGCCCGATTGGAACCACGTGCCTTGCCACCGCGTCGGGAACCGGCACGCGTCTGCGCAGAGAGAAACATTGATTAGTGGAGTTTAACGACGCACTGTTTTGACGACTGGCACCGTGGCGCTGGTCTATAATGAAAGGGTGACGATGAACCTAACCTATGGCTAGAAGGGAGGAGGGGAAACCCGGTGCCGGCACGTAGCCTACTCCTGTCGAAAAGCACCGAGGGGACCACCGGCTTTACGTCCCTTCCGAAGGACGGTACAACTCGAACGACAGGATTCCTCCGCTAATCCGTGCTGTCGAGAGGTTGACAAGCAAGGCGAGTGAAGTTGTCGTACTAACTTCAAACCCTCCGACCTCTCTCCCGAACAGAACTGATCGTGTGCATGATGGTCACCCATCCAACACCAGACTCAGCGCGATGTTGCTTAACTTCGGTGATCTCACGAGAACCGGTGTTTCCAACGTTGCCAAACCGTTCGGTACACAGGCAACATTTAAATCCAATATACAGATAGGTATTTATACTAAAAAATTCTTGACAAACACAATAAACGGACTGAAATCAACACTTTGACCAAACACTGAACGGGGCACGTTTCAGTTTTTATCCCTCGTTATACTAAAGCATCAAGACAAGTGGTTAGCTTTTCCGTGCGGTTGATCAACTCCCGGTAAAGCCACCAGACGCCGACGGCGACGCCGACGGCGAGATCAAACGAGCGACGTCTGCAACCCAGGTCCCAGCGCGTGGCCACACGAGCGTGATGCCTGCAGCTCCACGAGCGTGATGCCATCGATCCCGACCGATCTAACCGAACCGCGCCGCTCCGAACGCTTTGATACAGAATCTATTAACCAAACTATAATCTAATTGAATGCCGCAAATTTCCACCCCCCCTGCCCCTCCCTAATAAGCAGCGTTGCGGCGGCAGGCACCCTGTTAACGCTAATGGGATTAGGCCGAGTTGCCGACGCTATGGGGGTGGAAGAGGCTGGACTAGCGTCTACGCTTCGTGCTACGCGATACAGACAAGTCAGTATATGAAGACCTTTTTCATACCAGCATGAAATCACTCCTTTACCTTAACGTCTCTGTAACACTGTAAAAGTGTTTGTGATGCAATTTTTGGCATTTTTGGCCAGTATGACTTATTTGACTCAGAGAAAAATGACGTCAGATACCCACTGGACGTGCTACCAGTTTGTAAAATATTGATTATAAGGCTGCTAAATAACAAAGGAAGACAGGGAAATCACAACCCGAATTGCTCTGCCTGGCTTTAGCGAGTGGGTATCATGACGTTGCTTTGATTGAATTATGATTGAGTGGAATCGGTGTATTGGATGCAATATTTTGGAGAATATGATCCAAGCATAAATTCTCAGTTTTCTAATGTCTTGAAATATGAATATTTTCAAAATAACATGATTAATTATAGAAGTTTATCATTATGAAATTCTTAAAAATATCCAGGAGGGCCAAAGCAAGAAAATAATTCCGATCTAGCAGCATGGTTGATGGAGGCGTTAAAAATAGAGAATACTTAATGAAATGGACTGGCAGTGTAACGACTTAAGACTGCATTTAGGTTCGAGACATAAAACTTATGATTTCTGGCCGAGGGAATGCCGACCGCGATGAATGAATTACAATACATCTCACACCCTGCAGCATAGAACTGGAGTGATCTACATTCTACATGACTTCATCATCCGAGTCTGACTTATCAACCTGGCCGGTAGACAAGCATTCGTTCGGGGAAAGTTGTCTAAGATATCCACTAAAGAAAGGTAGTTGGGAATTTCTATTTCTTTGTAGCTATAGCAATTGGTTAAATACGACACATGTTTTGTTTGTGGACAAATTAATTTTCAATCGGACAGGAAATTCACAAGCCAACTGACTACAATTGGTGGGTAACTGTCTGTATTTTTTTACTGAATTGAATAGATCTCGATCTGCCATCAAGTAGCACAATCATGTCTGAAAAGTATTTTGTATTCGAAACGAAAGATACATTTCAAAATTTTGTAATGGATCGGTTTTACTAAAATTACATCCAAATACCGGACATGGAAGTAGTTGCATTGAAAGGTTCGTACCCCGACGTCGATACGAAACAGCAATCGTGTTTTACAACGTGCAGTGAAACATCGATCGAGTCGTCAGGATGCAAACAGAAGAAACCAAACGGTTGTCAACATGAAGATCCTCGAGAAGAACCTCGAGGTTTTTGAACTTTATTGTAAGACCGGTCCTGAGGCTAAAAAACTAAATATCTGACACAATATAATCCGTCTCGGGAGTCGAACTCGGAACCTTCACCTGCCCGGGATCAAGCATTACCTCCATTAGCACGGAGTAAATATCATACTACGCATGTGCCGGGTGTAGCACATCCATTCCATTCAATCAGCATGACGTCATGACACCCACTCGCTAAAGCCAGGCAGAGCAATTCGGGTTGTGATTTCCCTGTCTTCCTTTGTTATTTAGCAGAGATTATTAATATTTCTTCACAAACTGGTAGCACGTCCAGTGGGCATCTGACTTCACTTGTCTCTGAGTGGATTAGATCAACTGTAATTGTAAACGAGCAATCAGCTGACCAATGAACAAACACCAAGTCTCACCGCCAGTTGGCAGCCCTCGGTGATGGTCATGGTCATGGTCATGGTCATGGTCATGGTCATGGTCATGGTACAGAGACCAAAGCCAAATCACCATTATGAAATAAAAAAAAATGAAAGAAATGGGAATAAAAAAGTATGAAAGATTCGATAAGAAGCCGAGAAGTGAAAGTATCAGATAAAAAGGATGTTATGTCAGTTATGACGGGATTTTATGTCAGCCATTCCCTGGTCTCTCTACGGCCGTCTCGCAGCCAGATAAGCAATAAAACATTCTTTCTCGTCTACCAAACTTCTTTTATGCTCATCTCCAGCTAATATACATTTGTTATTCGAAAAACCCCCGCGCGCAGAGCAAGCAGCAAAGTTCGGAGGAGACAATTGCATGGGCGGTGAGGAAAGGAAACAGAAATCGTGGAATCTACACGCTAGCCACCCTTACGCTATTCTACCCCCGGCAGGAAACGGGGGCGGCGGGGGGCGGGGGGTGAATCAAACTTCACTCGCGTTGGGTAGGGGGGGCGATGTAGGGGAGGGGGACGCCCTTAAGGGGTGCACTCACCCCGTCGCCCCGGGCTAGGGGTGGGGGGAGGGGAGCGTCATTGATAGATTCAACGCAGCATTCGCTTTATTCTGTGTCGCCGATTTTTAGCACTATCTCGGATATAATAATGATTTGAGTCTTGTTTTTTTCTTGTAAATCTTTTATGCGATGAATTGTTGCATGTAAAAATAAATTTTATCAACTACTATTAATAGACGCATGAATCAAAGTAAAAAAAACCACATCACGTGCTCCAGCAAGTGGCAGAGGAGTTGGTGTACGTGAAACCACCGATTTCTGCTCGGCCATGGGGAGCCATGGAAAAACACTATCCATGTTTAGCCCAGGAATAACTCCGGGGACTTGGTCGACCCTCGTCCACCTATAGGACGAAAATGCTGGTCACTAAATACAGAACGAAAATAGTGATAAACTCATCCATCATCATCTGTACAGAAATAATTTGGTTTTGACACCAGTGTGTAAGCGGATTAAAGATCAATGTTTGTCGTTGTGGGTTCCACCACAAAATAATCCCCACTTATGTTAGATACCCATCAAATTCAATACTTGCTTTGGCTTTGCTAAAATATTCATTCTTCTGCCCTGTCCATGAATTCTTGTGACGTCGACTCGGTGCGCCACGGATTGCATTTCGTAGACAATTCGTAGTGATGCAGATTATCAACCCACTGACATATTAAATGTATAGGTACAGAAGCTAAGTTCCCATAGAAAATGTATACGTCCACACAGGGAGAAACCACAGCAGAAGTATATGCTGTCATTGGTTCAAACAGAGAGGTAAACAACCTCTCAATGATGCATTCCGTGCTCGTGTCAGATGGACATATCACCTGCTCCTTGGCACACATTCCCGCCTCGCATGCCGAGTTCTCTCCTATTGTATTGCGCAACAACACCGAGTTGTTTGTTTTCCACGCTAATCATGAAATTGCGTTCCCTCCAACCCGTCCACATGCATGGCGCACTTTGATGGCAGCCGGCACAAAGTCCTCCCATTTTCATCACGGACTTGATCAAGTCCATGCCACCAATTCAATTACTTAATCCTCGAACTGCAAATACGACAGGCATTTCGGTTTCGTCCAGAAGTGGTGTACTACACTCGAATATCAAAGATAACTCTGCCAAGGGTTTCGGTACAAATTCAATTCACGTTTGGAATTGTGCGAAGCTATAGCTTTCATTATTTTAATTACCTCCTAAATCAACATGTTGTAACCTTGATTTCAATTGGTTCTAAGTTTCAAAGAATACTTTCTCATCTTACTTTACGATGCTGTGTTTATTTGTAAAAAAATATCCATTTATTTTCACAAAAGATATTGTGACGTAAAACTTTATGGCGACTTTTTACGATTTCCTTTACCGCGAAAAAAAATCACTTTTGAGCTTCAAATTCTCTTTCCGCAAAGCAGCCTGGACCGCCGTTTGTTTCCCTGTCTGCAAAGCAGCCTGGACCGCCGCTTGTTTCCCTGTCTGCAAAGCAGCCTGGACTGCCGCTTGTTTCCCTGTCTGCAAAGCAGCCTGGACCGCCGCTTGTTTCCCTGTCTGCAAAGCAGCCTGGACTGCCGCTTGTTTCCCTGTCTGCAAAGCAGCCTGGACCGCCGCTTGTTTCCCTGTCTGCAAAGCAGCCTGGACCGCCGCTTGTTTCCCTGTCTGCAAAGCAGCCTGGACTGCCGCTTGTTTCCCTGTCTGCAAAGCAGCCTGGACCGCCGCTTGTTTCCCTGTCTGCAAAGCAGCCTGGACCGCCGCTTGTTTCCCTGTCTGCAAAGCAGCCTGGACTGCCGCTTGTTTCCCTGTCTGCAAAGCAGCCTGGACCGCCGCTTGTTTCCCTGTCTGCTAAGCAGCCTGGACCGCCGCTTGTTTCCCTGTCTGCAAAGCAGCCTGGACTGCCGCTTGTTTCCCTGTCTGCAAAGCAGCCTGGACCGCCGCTTGTTTCCCTGTCTGCAAAGCAGCCTGGACTGCCGCTTGTTTCCCTGTCTGCAAAGCAGCCTGGACTGCCGCTTGTTTCCCTGTCTGCAAAGCAGCCTGGACCGCCGCTTGTTTCCCTGTCTGCAAAGCAGCCTGGACCGCCGCTTGTTTCCCTGTCTGCAAAGCAGCCTGGACCGCCGCTTGTTTCCCTGTCTGCAAAGCAGCCTGGACTGCCGCTTGTTTCCCTGTCTGCAAAGTAGCCTGGACCGCCGCTTGTTTCCCTGTCTGCAAAGCAGCCTGGACTGCCGCTTGTTTCCCTGTCTGCAAAGTAGCCTGGACCGCCGCTTGTTTCCCTGTCTGCAAAGCAGCCTGGACCGCCGCTTGTTTCCCTGTCTGCAAAGCAGCCTGGACCGCCGCTTGTTTCCCTGTCTGCAAAGCAGCCTGGACTGCCGCTTGTTTCCCTGTCTGCAAAGTAGCCTGGACCGCCGCTTGTTTCCCTGTCTGCAAAGCAGCCTGGACCGCCGCTTGTTTCCCTGTCTGCAAAGCAGCCTGGACTGCCGCTTGTTTCCCTGTCTGCAAAGTAGCCTGGACTGCCGCTTGTTTCCCTGTCTGCAAAGCAGCCTGGACTGCCGCTTGTTTCCCTGTCTGCAAAGCAGCCTGGACTGCCGCTTGTTTCCCTGTCTACAAAGCAGCCTGGACTGCCGCTTGTTTCCCTGTCTACAAAGCAGCCTGGACTGCTGCTTGTTTCGCTGTCTGCAAAGCAGCCTGGACTGCCGCTTGTTTCCCTGTCTGCAAAGCAGCCTGGACTGCCGCTTGTTTCCCTGTGTGCAAAGCAGCCTGGACTGCCGCTTGTTTCCCTGTCTACAAAGCAGCCTGGACTGCCGCTTGTTTCCCTGTCTGCAAAGCAGCCTGGACTGCCGCTTGTTTCCCTGTCTGCAAAGCAGCCTGGACTGCAGCTTGTTTCCCTGTCTGCAAAGCAGCCTGGACTGCCGCTTGTTTCCCTGTCTGCAAAGCAGCCTGGACTGCCGCTTGTTTCCCTGCAGCGTTCTAGGCTTCTGAACAGATTCCAAAAAAAAATGGTAGACACATGTTTAGCAATTGCCGAATCCTCCGCCGCCTTGAACGCGTAACAACATCTCACCGCCGCCCACTGCAAACGACACGTTTAGCGGGCGGTGTGTCGCCATGTGTCACTGCTTCCAAGAATAGCCAGCGGGTTCTTCGAGCAAAGCTGGCAGTGGCAGAGAATTTTTATTTCTAACCGCCTAGAGTACATGCTTGCGTTTGTTTATTTGAATATACTTATTACCAGCTAAATTAGGTCACAAAAAAATTGTATAATGTGATTAATTTCCATCCATCTGTACCGTGGTACATGGCTTACATGCAAAGGGTTTAGCCAGTGTCCAGTGGTTTAAAAGAATATCCTGGCAAGTGAAATGGTGGTCTTCAAGAGCCATGGCCAACACAAATGTCAGTCCATTTATCCACGTTTATCATGAATTTTGTTGGTAAAAAAAACTGCAGAACCTGTTTTTTGTAAGACAACTGACCGAACTGTGGCAGCTGTCAAAGATGGGCAGCCACATTTACATTACAATGCCATGTTTTCGTCAGCATCCGTGACAGAATTAGGTTCATTGGAATCACTTGATCTATTTTGACTCAATAAACATGAAATAATTTAGAAGATGGTAGATTTTCCAGTATTTTTGTGCGTATTTCTATTTTCTTGTAAAGAAACCGTGATAAAAAGCATGGCTGAATATATGAAAATATATATATATATATATATATATATATATATATATATATATATATATATATATATATATATATATATATATATATATATGAAAATGGCTGCTTTCAATAAGAATGATCTTGTAAACAAGTACGAACATCTATTATGACAGGTTTTAAGAATAATTCTCCTCCGAACCACGTCCCACGTCGCTGCAGCTAGCATCACAGCCGGACAAGTGACAACGAGCGGTGAGACCCAGCGACTAGCGACCGGCGCGTGGTAGACAGAGTGAAACACAGCGACACGTTGCCAGAATTTCAAGCAAACTCAAGCCGGGAAAAATGTCGTGTGTTTGCGACAGAAAAAAGTCGCCAGCTCCGAGCTTTGCGCTCGGCAGGACGAGTGAATGCCAAGATTGAATTACAGTTGGCATTTTGAAAAACAACGCCTCTCATGTTCGCTTTGGTACACGACTTTGTATCTGTCATTGTCGACTCTGTTACACGAACAAAACGAATGGTACGATTTTGATAACAAAAAATTACGTTTAGATGAAACTGTCTCACATTTATCAAGCCAAGATGAAATGTGAACATTTATTTTGATTGATTCTGTGATTCTAATGTTAAACCAAGCAATAATGGTGTATTTTTGACAAGTTACGTTTCTTGCTTGTGACTTAAGCTTGCGGCTGTGGTCGCACGTCACAATATCATCATCAGCCCTGTGTGACATTCTCTAAAGTTATTTTCGTTCACTATTTTTACATTTTACGCTCCCACGCCAAAAATAAGAACATTGCTCAAACCCAAAGATTTGAAAATAGCGTGTAAAAAGGTAATACATCAGGTGGAAAAAAAGGAACAGCGTATTTTTTGGCCCAGTCCTCTGTTGCTCTAGCGGGCGGAAATATTTTGGCAGTGGTGGTGACTTCATTTTCTCGTGGAGGTAAGACCAATGGATCGCGTTGCTTGCCTATAGCTCGGCCACTCATAAGATATTTGCCGATCGATAGGTTTTTACTCGGTATAGTGTTAAGCGCGTAGCACGCTGGCTGCGAGGCGGACGGCTGGGAACGTGCGACGCGCTCGGTGGGACGTTGAAGCGCGTAGCACGCTGGCTGCGAGGCGGACGGCTGGGAACGTGCGACGCGTTCGGTGGGACGTTGAAGCGCGTAGCACGCTGGCTGCGAGGCGGACGGCTGGGAACGTGCGACGCGTTCGGTGGGACGTTGAAGCGCGTAGCACGCTGGCTGCGAGGCGGACGGCTGGGAACGTGCGACGCGTTCGGTGGGACGTTGAAGCGCGTAGCACGCTGGCTGCGAGGCGGACGGCTGGGAACGTGCGACGCGTTCGGTGGGACGTTGAAGCGCGTAGCACGCTGGCTGCGAGGCGGACGGCTGGGAACGTGCGACGCGTTCGGTGGGACGTTGAAGCGCGTAGCACGCTGGCTGCGAGGCGGACGGCTGGGAACGTGCGACGCGTTCGGTGGGACGTTGAAGCGCGTAGCACGCTGGCTGCGAGGCGGACGGCTGGGAACGTGCGACGCGTTCGGTGGGACGTTGAAGCGCGTAGCACGCTGGCTGCGAGGCGGACGGCTGGGAACGTGCGACGCGTTCGGTGGGACGTTGAAGCGCGTAGCACGCTGGCTGCGAGGCGGACGGCTGGGAACGTGCGACGCGTTCGGTGGGACGTTGAAGCGCGTAGCACGCTGGCTGCGAGGCGGACGGCTGGGAACGTGCGACGCGTTCGATGGGACGTTGAAGCGCGTAGCACGCTGGCTGCGAGGCGGACGGCTGGGAACGTGCGACGCGTTCGGTGGGACGTTGAAGCGCGTAGCACGCTGACAAATTCTTATAAAGCATGGCAGATATCTTGATTTCAACAAACCATCATTGATTTGGTGAAGTCTAATTTTGAGAGACTGCGCGAAGCTTACGGAGAGTCCAATTTAAACTTTCTGCCGGTTTTAGTAAAATCAAGTTTTTGACTCACAGCAAGCCAGTAGAAAATGGAGAAGAGCGAGCAGATCAAGTCAAGAAGTCTGAGTTACAGATGCAAAAGAAACAAAATGAACATATTATGTGGGAATAATAAAATTTCCATAGCGAACCAATAAATTCACAATCTGGGTCTCAATTATGAACCAGTAAAAATATTTTCCAGGACAGAGTTCGCTTTACACGGGTTTAATGTCCAGTTCTAACGCCAAAGAATTTAACTCTTTAATGGTCTTGTCACTTGTGATGTCCAAAAAGATTTAAAGCTATAAAAAATTCAAACTAACTATTAAAACTCGTTCAACAGAATGTTCTGTTCGATGGAATACAAACTGCGTTATGCCCTTTGAACAAATCGGGTCACGTATTTGAATTGTTCACTGCCTTCTATACTATCGATCGCGCATTCTCAAACTGTCTGCAATATTATACATTTTCCTAGAGCGATGCCATTTTGTAAATTTGCTCTCTCATAAGTTTCCATATAACGATTTAGTTTGATAATGATCTATAAAAACATAAAACATGCATGTTTTTAACCGTGAAATCAATGTTACGTTCAGGGGTTTTGATTTCCATGGTAAGATTGATCGAAACCTGAGTTATTGATGAGCATAACCAGCGAAGTGATTTCAAACTACATCAGACAAATTACTGCTAGAATATCACTGATTTTTTGTTAAGTTTTTTTGACTCACACTTTTTTGGCCACAAAACTGAACTGTTTTTAATTTCAATTCCAGAATTACGTAATAACCCATCCTTCAAAGTAAACCACAGAGAAACCTGATCATTCTATGTTTAAACCCTGCACTCTTTTCAGCGCATACCTCTCACAACATTACTAAAACTAATTCAGTTTTGTCCAATCACGTTTCACACTCTGGATGCCAAACAATTCTAAATAATTCCATCAAACATTCCAAATTGTCGGCCGTTATACGATATAACGACCGTGCAAAAATTTAATTTTTTTTGTAATGAGCTTTGCTTGTAAACAACGCTTTTACATAGCTTTTTTAAGCGTTTCCATTATTTCTAAAATGATTTTAGACTTTAAATTCTCGAATAATGGTCAAATCAGTATCATTAAAACTATACACCCATCCTTTGATTGCCGGTGTTTAACGACGCACTGTTTTGACAGCTGGCCCTGTGGCGCTGGTCTATAATGAAAGGGTGATGATGAACCTAACCTATGGCTAGAAGGGAGGAGGGTAAACCCGGTGATTCATTGATTGATTGCCGGTGTTTAACGACGCACTGTTTTGACAGCTGGCACCGTGGCGCTGGTCTATAATGAAAGGGTGATGATGAACCTAACCTATGGCTAGAAGGGAGGAGGGGAAACCCGGTGATTCATTGATTGATTGCCGGTGTTTAACGACGCACTGTTTTGACAGCTGGCACCGTGGCGCTGGTCTATAATGAAAGGGTGATGATGAACCTAACCTATGGCTAGAAGGGAGGAGGGGAAACCCGGTGCCGGCACGTAGCCTACTCCTGTCGAAAAGCACCGAGGGGACCACCGGCTTTACGTCCCTTCCGAAGGACGGTGCAACTCGAACGACAGGATTCCTCCGCTAATCCGTGCTGTCGAGAGGTTGACAAGCAAGCCGAGTGAAGTTGTCGTACTAACTTCAAACCCTCCGCCCTCTCTCGCGAACAGAACTGATCATGAGCATGATGGTCACCCATCCAACAACGCGATGTTGCTTAACTTCGGTGATCTCACGAGAACCATAGTAAACAACGCAATCCCTGCGCGTTGGCAACATCTGGCCGACTGAAGCCCGCATCTCATTTGTCTGGTCGGATTGTTGACGCGCAAGCAAGAAAAACAAAATTTTCATCAAGCTTCGAGCAGATGCGAAAAACAACAAAAAATAGAAAGAGCGCGCGTCCATTCATGTCTGGGCTGGCAGTAAATAGTAGTATGATTGATGCTCGCCGGAAGCCGGGCCTGGGCGACGTGTTTCCCTTGAAGATGTGACGTCCATGCCTTGAGTTGGGAAACGAAGAGACACGGGGAGATATAATCTGGTGCAAGCATTGCACAGGTAGAGGTAATAGTAGGTAGCAAGCATTACCTTTATATACCTTTATATATATATTTTTTTTTAAGGAATTTTGGACTGTCGCTACATCTTGTATCTTGATCACCCTGACAATAAATAGAAATTATTATTGTTTACTTGTCTAATCTAGGAATCTCTGGACGATATCGGCGACAAAGCGCTTGTGGCCAGCCTGGCGGACTGGCTAAAAGTTTTATAAAACAAGAGAAGATATCAGCTGCTAAGATATTCTTTTATAATATGTCAACTGTCAGTTGACGATCGGTGACAAACGGAGCCTTCTAGATATGACGTAGGATGACGTAATGATAACGTTACATTACGTTACGTTCCTGTCTGGATGGTTTCACGTAAAACAATTTTAATTATGAAGAAAATTTAGCTGGCCGATTGCCTTCGCGTGACTCGGTGTCTCTTCCAAATCTTAGCACGTGACTTTCTAGGAAACATATATATCACAGGCTCTTCAACGTTAAGTCAAAAAGTCAAACTTCTTCACAAGAGCAAGGCAGTGGCTTGCAAAAACTTACACATCAAACTCGCAAGGAATAACATGGAAGACGATAGAGACTTCATTGGGTCACAGTAGATATAGATATTATATACAAAAAATTATTATTATCATTTCTGGAATGGATATTTTGTTTCAACTTATAAAAACGGAAGAAATTTTACCAGCGAGGGTCAAGTTAGACGCTCGTTACACAGAAATCACGCGAAATATCGGAAAATATTTGGCCTATGCCACAAAGTGAACCAAACACAACCGCCAAAATTTCTTTCACTCCAGCTTGTCACGACCGGGTGGAAGCATAACTCCCCCCCTCCCCTAAACACACACCACCCCCCCCC